>CM070034.1:2191249-2220085 GCA_036250615.1 Ptychadena robeensis
GGAAAAACAAGGCCTATGAAGAAAAGAACAACTTGCCTACTGTGAAGCATGGCGGGGGGTCAATCATGCTTTGGGGCTTGACTACAAGCTAGCTAATTATGTACAAAAAATCTCAGTAGAAGAAACAAGCAGAGTCAGGTGATAGCAAGGTCAGGCACATTGGCAGGAATGAAGGTGTGAACGTAGGTTGGTCAAGTCGAGATAAAGATCACCAAGAACAAGCCCTCAACCACAAGGAACATATGGTTAGGTAAAATAGTATTACAGCAGCTAACCCTCACTAGAGATGGTCCGATTTTTTTGACTAGCTGACATTTCTCTAAACCTCACTTGGTGGGTTATTAAACATGGATGAAACCAGCCTTCCCTACAAAAAATGTTTGGGCTGTGCTATGAGTTCCATATATATACATGTATGACCAAGCAGACCCAAGAACTAGCGATCAGTTCATTTAAGGGGAAAAATGAGGATATCCCAAAGATCAGATGCGGACCTTATCACTATAGATGGTCAAATTTTATTGACTAGCTGACATTTCTCTAAACCTCACTTGGGGGGTTATTAACCTTCTTAGCGTTCATGACGAGCCCATCTCGTCCAGAGTTTGTGTGAAGAACAAACTCTGGATGAGCTGGGCTCCCATGAAAGCCGCATATCCCCGGAAAGCTACGGCGATGCTGCTTCCAGCATTTCCGGGGCTCTGCGGCTTCACTGATCGCGTCGCGGTGACGCGGAAGGGGACGAGGGTGAGCAGTGCCATAGACCTCCATGTTAATGGAGGGGCTTCTGCTTTCCAGCCCTCCCAGCTGGTGTCATGAATGACACTGGCTGTATGGAGAGGGGAGGGGGTAGGGAGGAAATGGCAGGCAGTGTACCTCGTACACTGCTGCCATTGCCTGTACCACACTGTTAAAAACGGTGCGGTACAGGCAGTGCGCTAGGGAGGTTAAACATGGATGAAACCAGCCCTCCCTACAAAAAATGTGTTTGGCTGTGCTGAGTTCCACGTATATACTGTACACAGGATGCCAGGGATGGGTCCCCTTTAAGGTAAACCCCTAGGGTACTGGATGGACACTGTGAATAGGCAGGATGGTTGGGAGGGCCTCCTTTTTACCCCACCCAGCACCTGTGTGGGCGTGTGTTGGCTGCACAGCAGTCTTATAACTGGGTCACCTGACCTAATCGGTAAAGACAGACAAGGCTGGACTGCTTCCTTCTGAGAAAGGATGACCGGTGGTTTTGGGAAACCCTCTCCCCACTAGAGATGATCGAATTTTTCCACTTGCTAACTTTCAGAGCTGATTGCAAAGCCCCTGAACATGGTATCATCACCAAACGTGCTGGAGATATGGAGAAGGGTTGGGGGAACAATTGAAAGAACAAAGTATGTCTCTAACACAAATAGTTTTTGAATAAATTAAGTTCAAAATTAAAGTCAAATTTCCAAATTTTCAACATTTTGACTTGAATTTGAACTTCATTTGTGCAAAAACTATTTGTGTTAGAGACATACTTTTTTCTTTGAAATGTTCCCCCAACCCTTCTCTATATCTCTAGCAAGATTGGGGATGATACTATGATCAGGGGCTTTGCAATTAACTTGAAATTGTCGAATTTCTGAAAAATAATTCGACCATCTCTACTCCCCACGTGAGAATTATTGTTACTTTCTTTCCTTTGCTGTTTTGAGGAGGACTAGCTAAGCCAAACTGTTAATTTGGCATAAATAAAGCCTTGTTGCTTGAAAAGAAGTTAAATTCCGGTGTGGTGACTGTGAACCCCGGACCCCCCAAGTTCACAACATGTATGTAGACCAAGCAGACCCAAGAACTAATCAGAAAATGAATGGGGAAAATGAGGATATCCCAAAGATAAGATGCGGACCTTATCACCCAATAGCCTAGATCCCCTTCCAAAATGACTTCATACAATGTATAATGTTACACTATTTATTCCTTTTATTTTGTATGTATTCTTCTCATCGAAAGAGATTATTATTATTTTTAACTTTTATTTATATAGCGCTAAGATCATATGGTTTCAATGAAATGTTTTCATTCCTCAGGGCAATCCATCTTCAGGCTACGCAACTCTAATCTGTTCTTATGACAAAAACATTAATGAATAGGCTTCCCCTACCATGGTCAATTTCACGATGGTCACCGAGATTCATCTTCTGGGCTTTCACAACTTCTTTCCCCTCAACATTGTACTCCTCCTTCTCTTTCTTCTTATTTACTTCCTCACATTAGGTGGGAACTTGCTTCTCATAGTTGTGGTAGCCAAGGTCAGAAGCCTCCACTCTCCAATGTACATCTTCCTCACTCAGCTCTCCTTATCGGACATGATGATGGCCAACAGCATTAGTCCCGTCTTGCTCCGTGTTCTGGTGGATCTCCACACCACAATCACGTTCAATGGCTGCCTGGCTCAGTTCTACTTCTTTAGTGCCTCCTTGGCCCTTGAGTCTCTTCTTTTGACCGTAATGTCCTACGATCGATATCTCGCCATTTGTAACCCTCTTCGGTATACCACCATGATGAACTACATATTCTGTTTCAGACTGATAATATTCTCTTGGTTGTCAAGCTTTTCTGCGATCTTGAACCATGTCTTAGCAATCACTAATTTGAAATTCTGTGGTCCTAATGTCATTGACCATTTCTTCTGTGACCTTTCCCCCCTTCTAAGTCTTTCTTGTACAGATACCTATACTGTGCAGATCGAAGTGACTATAATCACTATCCCTATGGCTGTTGTCCCATTTTTATTCATTATTACATCATATTTTTATATTGTTTTCACCATATTAAGAATTCCGTCAGTCACCGGAAGACAAAAGGCCTTCTCCACTTGCAGCTCCCATCTGACAGTTGTGTCAATATATTACGGGACTCTCCTTTGTACATATATGGTTCCAACGCGGGGACAGTCATTAACTGCAAGCAAAGTACTTTCTCTTCTATACACTGTCCTTATTCCGCTGATTAACCCTCTGATATATAGTTTAAGGAATAAGGATATTCATAAAGCCTTTCACAATATTTATACCAACCACTGATAAGTAGCGATGGCCGAACTGTCTGCCTTGCAGACATGGCTGCATGTTCGCCCCAGGTGTTCGATCTGCCCCATTCGGTGATGAGAAGGAGCTCACTATTCTTCCACCAGCAGGATCAGGAGCAGTGAGATCCCGCCGGAGGAAGAATCTTTTCACTAGAAGACTGAGTAGAAAAGCCGGTCTTGCAATGAAAAATTGGCTACGAAAACCGGAAGTGACATCACATTCAGCAATGGGAACCAGGAATTATGCATTCCAGGTAGAGATGGTCGAATTTTTCGACTTGCTAACTTTGTGAGCTGATTGCAAAGCCCCTGAAAATGGTATCATGCTGGAGATGTAGAAAAGGGTTGGAGGAACAATTGAAAAAAATAAGTTTTGCTCTAGCACATGTACTTTTTGTATAAATTAAGTTCAAATTTAAAGTCGAAATTCTGATTTTTGAAATTTTTACTTGACTTTGAACTTAATTTGTGAAAAAGCTATTTGTGTTAGAGACATACTTTCTTTTTTGTTGTATACCCCCAACCCTTCTCTACATCTCCAGCAAGTTTGGTGATGATACCATGTTCAGGGGCTTTGCAATTAACTCGAAACCGTCAAAATGGTTGAATTTTTGAAATTTTTTTTCGATCATCTCTAGTTCCAGGTACCGGATGTGACATCACTAAGAATATTTTAACCTCCCTAGCGCTCTTGCAAGGTCCAGAATTCTGTACCAAAAGCCCACCATAGACTCTAATGGAATTTTTTTGTGCTGTAGGCTTGTAACTTCCCAAAATATGTCGGTACAAGGGTCTAATAGACATCCTGACTATAACAATGTTTGAAACACATAATTATTATAAAAAAGTACATTAAAAATACATTTATAAAATGTATCATTTGAATGATAAAATCTCTTGAATACTTATTTGGTGAAAGATTTCAAAACAGTATTTATGTTTGTTTACAATAACATTTTTATAACTATTGGAAATGTGTTTTGTTTAACTTTGAATTGTATTGGATACAGTTATCACTGTATTCAATACACTGCCATTTCGCACCCTCTGAAAGGGTAAATTTCAAAGAGCACATCTTGAAATTACACTTTGGGTGATTTTCCAGATCTGCTCTTTGAAGATAGCCCAATTTGCATATGAATGTCCTGCGGCCCCCTGCCCCCCATGCCCCCGCGGGACATTCATATGCAAATTCGGCTGGGAGAGGGGTGCCATCGGACGGCTTGCTTCACTGTAGCCAGCTTAGACCATCAGATCCCCTGAGCAGAGCGTATGTGCTACGGGGATTTGAGCTTAGCTGGACGGCTCCATCTCGTCAACTGCACAACTGGCAAGAAAGTTCTGGACGAGATGGAGCCGTCAGAAACGCTAGGGGGTTTAAAGAAAAATAATCTAGTGTATGACATTTTTGCACAAATTAGGTCTAAAGTTGAGGCAGCTTAAAAAAATGTAATCCAAAATTGAAAAGTCTGCACACCACACATAAAAAAGTCCTTTATTTCTAATGAATGCATTAATAAGTACACAGCTAACATGATACAATGTCCCAACGGGACTAAACTAGATTACTGTATTTTTAGACTATAAAACGCACCTTTTAACTTAAAAAATCGTGGGGGAAAAGTGCCTGCGTCTTATGGTCCGAATGCATGACCCCCTCAGCCACTCGACCACCTTGGCTCCCCGCCAGCTCTCTCGGCAAGCAAATTAGCCGGGAAGGTGGAGGAGCTTTCAGAGGGTAGATCCGCCCACAACAGGATCTGCCATCTGTACTGTATATCGCAGAGCCCTGTTGATATGAGCTGTTTTGCTTAGAGCCCTGCTGATATAAGCAATACATCAGAAATGCCGGCATCTCTTCTATCTACGTGTACCTGTGTGGGAGCTGCACTCTACCTAGAGCGGAGACATGAATGCCAATTCCCCCACAGACCCCCCTCTTCCCTGTGTGTTAGAAAGATGACAATGTCCTGTGAAGTGTGCTCTCTAGTGACACCAGTTCAGTTGTCTGTGAAATTTGGTACTGCAGGGAATTTTTGCCCCAATTAATTTGAACCCTTTTTTTTTGTTTGGTTTTCCTGGTCTGAAAACTTTGGAAGTGGTATCATGTAAGCTGTGTACTTATTAATGCATTTATAAATAATAAAGGACTTGGCTTTTTATCTCCGGTGTGTGGACTTTTCAAACTTGGATTATTGCTTGGAGATGGTCCTTGCAGTCCTTGCAGTCCTTGCCACTGGGCTTCTCTCCACTCTCCAGCCTCAGTGTCCTCAGACACTCAGGTGAGCCTACGGACCCAACAGCGGGTCTCAATCACATTGGAACCGGACTTTACATTATCTTGAATTTGGTAGTTGGGCAGCATAAATCGAATGTGTCGTTGCCAAGAAAACACGACAAATATGACTTTCTCAGCCCAAAGGGGCTGATAGAGAAATTAGGTTGGCCAAACCCAGGGACTTTTAGGCAGGCTTCATCAATATCGAGGCGCAGCACTACTGCATCATCGATATCGACCCGCAGTCCCCATCCAAAGTAGTGAAAATTTAACAAGGTTTTCCAACATGTTGGAAACCTGTTTGGCCAAGTGCCTTTGAAGGAAGCCTGGATGGCTCAAATTTTGTAATAGATTCAAGCTAAATCGGGCGCCGTGGATGCACATGGACCTCAAGTGTACTTGAATCTTTTACAAAATTGAGTCATGTATGCCCAGCTTTACTTAAGGCTGCCATACACGGGTTAATGCCCGGGAGATGGATCAGCCTTCGTGCTCACTGTGATGACATCATCGCACTGAGCCCAATATCGGCTGAGCTCCGGCGCAGAACTTTTGAAACTGACACTTGAGGAATGGAGCCATCTTCTTGAATCCATCTCGTCACAATTCTTACCTGCTGTATTGCAGTATCCAGACTGAACAGAGACTTAAACCATAACAGGCTTGCTGGGCCATTCTTTTTCAGATTGGATTTTGTGCTCTCCTTCTGCCCAGAAGCGCGGTAGAGAAGCCGGTCTTCTAGTGACAAGCCGGCTCCGAAAACCAGATCTGACAATCGGAACCAGGAGCTATGCGTTCCCGGTACCGGATGTGATGTCACTTCCGGTTTTACCAGTTAAATTTACCCGCCAAATTTTATTCTGCCTTCTTTAAAAGTCCGATCTGCCTGTTCATGGACTATTTATGAATTGGTCATCGATGTTGAAGAGGTACATATACATACACAATATCCCTAGATATTGGTGGTTCTGAAAACTCCTTCGGTGTAGATGTCTATACTTGGCTGGACTTAAGAATCATTATCTTTGACTGGTGAGTCACCCCCAAATACCCTCTTTTAAAAAAATCCCCCCTTCCTTTGAAAAATACCTTTGGACTAAGAATCCCGCAGAGTGATAATCTTATTCCCATATTATTCTCCAGAGTGCAAATTTGTACAAGCCTGAGGAAGCCCCGGCGGGGGCGAAACATGTTGCGCAGAAGTACAAAAAATTAGCAAATCGGAACAATCTGTACAAAAATTGTGATGTTGTTATCGTTTTGTTCATTTTCAAAATAAAAATTGTCTTAAAATTTTTTTTTTCTCACAATATCCTTCTAATCCACTTACCACTCAAAGTCCCATGGAGGGAATCTCCAAACAATTTTATACATACACAATATCTGTATACATGGTTCTGGGATGGTATTCTTTGGGGTTACAATTGGGATTCTGTATTTTTAGATTCTTTTAATTTGTGTATGTAATGTATCAACATAATAATATACTAATAATTTATTTTGCATGGTACAAATAGGTCCCTTGCCAGCTCTCTACGTTGTGAGTGCTCTAAGTGGTAACACAGGCACAGGAGGATAGGTCACAATTCTCCATAGGATCCTCAGTTCTCCAGGAGGGTATAAATATACATAGTATGGGGGATGAGTTGTATCAATAATAAAAGAGAGCGGACAGCTCGGAGAGTCACATGACACCAAAAGACATAGAAACATCATATAACAGTAAGTGTGACCGGAGGAACTAGGATCATAGAGGAAGTAAAAGATACCATTGAAGGTTAGTGATGGCCGAACTGTCCGCAACCGATCCTCTCGCCGGCGGACAGTACGGGTGTTCGACCCGCCCCGTTCGCCGGCGAGAAGAAGATCTATATTCTTCCTCCGGCAGGATCAGAACCTGCGAGATCGTGCCGGAGGAAGAATCTTTTCACTACATCACTACACTGCATGAAGCCGGTCTTGTAGTGAAAATACCGGCTCGGAACAGGAAGTGATGTCGGTGACGTCACATCCGGCTCCCGTAACTAGGAACTATGCGTTCCAGGATGCGTTCCAGGGACCGGATGTGACGCCACTGACGTCACATCCGGTTTTTCCGATTCAAATTCCCCGCCTACAGGCGGGGAATTTGAATGTGTCCGCGAACAGGCGGACGGCGGACTTCTTTAAAAGTCCGACCCGCTCGTTTGCGGACAGTCCAGGCCGATGTTCGGCCATCACTATTGAAGATCTATGATGAGTCTAGTCGGCTCATCACACAGCAATGTCTAACTCTCCCTCACAATGTTGTCGCTTTTACATTTTATGCTTTCACTTGCATTATTTACCCTAGACTGATCTAAGATCTCAAACAGAACTATTTGCAAAAATCCTCATGGTAGGACAGACGTCACTTCCAGTTTAGGAACGAGGAAATGTGCATTCCATGTACCGGAAATGACTCAGCTGACGTAACTTCCGGTATCCCTCCGTCTTTTGTTAACGTCTAATCCGTTTGTGGGCGGACACGGCCGATGTTCGCCATCTCTATATATAACTGAAATATTTACCTCCTGAGCGTTTATCGCGAGCCTTGTGGTAAGTTTTCTTTCCCCAGCAAAGTCTCTTCCGGGTCCACCTCTTCCACGTAAATTGGGGGGGGGCACATCATTGACCTTCATCTTATGGAGGCAGTGCTGGCATTTTACAACACACACCTCATCACACAAGTCAGTGATGACGCCAGGAATGTGTGGGGGGTGGAGGAAGAGCAGAGAATGTGGTGTCACGGGCAAAACGCTCAGAAGGTTAGTCGAACTTCAAATCGAAAAGTTGTCCATGTAAGGAAAAAGGTCTTTGATAGTGAAGGACATGAAGTACATTAGGTAAGATTAGGTACACTTTATATCATCTTAGGAAAGTTTAGCCCATTTTTGCCACATTTTAATGTTCCTCAGAAGGTCCACCATTTTGTTTTCTAAAAATATAATCATGTTTGGTCTGTGTTCTGGCTATATTAAACTGTAAAACATTGATGAAACCTCCTACCTGCCATTACTATCTGTCTCTTTTGAGAGATATAAATATATAACATTTTATCTTAGGCAATGTATGGCACCAACACCACTCTGGTCGCTCAGATCTTACTCTTGGGATTCCATAATCAGCACAGCATCAATTTTCTCATTTTCTTCATACTTCTTGTCATCTACTGTATGACAGTCTGTGGGAATCTTCTGATCATTACCCTGGTGTCTATCGGCAAAATCCTCCACTCTCCGATGTATTACTTTTTGTCACAACTCTCAGTAACGGACATCATGTTGACCACAAACATTTCCCCTAACATGTTGTATATAATTGTAGATGAAGGTGCCGCGATGTCCTTAGAAGGTTGTATCGCACAATTTTATTTTTTTGGGGTCACTGAATCCTCCGAGTGTTTTCTTCTTACCATCATGTCCTACGATCGCTATTTAGCTATTTGTAACCCTTTACGGTATTCTTCCATCATGCACCCCATGCTGTGTCTGAATCTGATAGTCATGTCTTGGCTCATTAGCTTTTCAGTCATCCTAATCCACACAATAACCATCTGTAAGATGGAATTCTGCGGACCGAACATCATTGACCATTTCTTCTGTGATTTGACTCCTCTGTTAGACCTCATATGTTCTGATACATCCATAGTTCGAACTGAAGTGACCTTATTGTGTATTCCTATCCTCATCATTCCATTCACTATAATCATAGTGTCCTATGTCTGTATCGTCTATGCAATATTAAAGATTCAGTCCAAGACAGGGAGACGTAAAGCTTTCTCCACGTGTAGTTCTCACCTGTGTGTGGTGTCCATATTTTATGGGACTCTCTTCTGTATCTATGGCCTTCCGTCTGAAGGACAATCTCTGACCATGAGCAAAATCCTTTCCCTTTTATACACAGTGGTGACTCCATTGCTGAACCCAATCATATATTCCTTGAGAAATAAAGATATCAAGAAAGCAATGGGGATTTCACTGAAAATATCATAATGGCTTATTAAACAATATAACTTGTTGTGGACATTGTAAGACCTACTTTGGGTGGGCTTCAGCCTCCCAAAAATGAATCATGCCCCACAAAAAATATAGTAATATTGTAGCAGTGCGTAATTGTAGTGTGTGTAACCACTCACGCAGCCAGGTTCTTTAAGGTGGATGTCCTCTAGCCGATTACCAGGTTCCGCTTGCAGCCCAAATAACTCCAGGTCCACGCCAGCAGGTGGGAGCTATTAACAGTTTATTTAGGAATATTTACACGCTTTCACCATCACCCAGAGGCAGGGATGGGGTTCAGGCATAGGGAAATACGTTACAAACTGAGTTGCTCACGAGTGGCTGGACCAAGATGGCTGGGTGCTGTGGACCTTCTCCAGGGAGTAACGTTGAAGACCTCTAGTCATCGCAGGAGAAGCAGTGAAGAATCCAGGAAGAGCCCAGAAGCTTCTAAAGGACTTCTATTTATGTTCTAGCAATGGGGAGGGCATAAGGCCTGTACTGGGCTGGACTATATTTGTTACATTTTGGAGGGAAGAAATAAAGTATACACCCAGTCAAGAGTCATGGTCCCAGCTTTTCGTAAACAACAGGTGCAACCCTTGTCAGGGAGACACACAACAATATGTGGCATATACAGCATAAACAGTGTTATACAGTGCCTATAATACACAATGCTTATATACAGTTTAGTGACCGTTTCTCGGGCCACTACAATATAATACTGCTAATTTCCTGAGGGCTGAGATGGACTGGTTCAATGCTTGTAACCAGTAATGAACAGCATAGGCAATATTCATATGTGCAAAATATTGGAAATGTTATGCCGAATATTGGCAATAAATTTGACAATTGGCGATATCGTAATTATAATATTTACTGCGAAAGTCTGCATTTGTACATGCGAATACTTTCCCCAACGTCTAGAATATTCAAGATTACAAAGATATGACACTATATTCAAGATCTAATAAAAATACTATAAAAAATGTCATATTCATGATCAACACTGCTTGTAACATCCTAGAAACTTGTCCCTTAAAATATGCAATGAGGCCTTTTTTTATGCTGCTACCCAAATATTTCTCAATCCAATATAAAAAAAGTACAAGTGTCTCTGCGTCCAGTCCCTGTGTGCGTGGGATTGTGCTTCTGAGCATGTGCCCCAAGGACAGCCGTTGGGACTTGGAGTGCAGAGACTTCGGGCGGCCGGGCTCAGATCAGCTCTGAAGAGCTGACAGCATGGGCGGGCACCCTTTGTGTGCAAGCCGTTAGTTTCGATAGGGACTCCGATCCCTATTGAAACTAACGGCATTACTGGCGCCTGTTAATTAAATGGGCTTAATGTCTAGAACAAAATAGAATCCATCAATTAACGCACACAAAAATTCGACCATTTGGACGATTTTGAGTTAATTGCAAAGCCCCTGAACACCACTGATCATCACCAAACTTGCTGGAGATGTAGAGAAGGGTTAAGGGTATACTACAAAAAGAAAGCATGTCTCTAACACAAATAGTTTTTGCACAAATTAAGTTCAAAGTCAAGTCGAAATTTCGAAAACCGGAATCTCGACTTTAACTTTGAATTTAATTTATGCAAAAACTCCATGTGCTAGAGCAAAAGTCTTTTTTTTAAATGTTCCCACAACCCTTCTCTACATCTCCAGCAATTTTGGTGATGATACAATGTTTAGAGGCTTTGCAATCAGCTCACAAAGTCAGCAAGTTGAAAAATTTGACCATCGCTATACACAGTAAGTGTTCAATGTCAGTACTGTACATAGACAGTTCAACATGAAATGATTCTGGTAAGGAGCTGTGTGGGGTTAACCCACAAAAAATGTGAGTCTGAGGGACTCCCCAAAAAGAAGAAAGATAAATTGGAATGCACAGGTCAGAACCAATTAAGGAGCGGAACAGTAGCTAATTAAAAATGATCATGAAATGATCACTTATTTGTTGGGTTGTTGGTTTTAACTCACCCCCGTACAGGGGGATATTGTTATCCCAACAACCACTTGCAGTAAAATGGCGTGTGGGGAGAATTGTTGTACAATGACCCCACTCAGTGTTCGGTCCTCTAGTTCAAGGTCGCAACTCACATAGCTTATGGGAGACCAGTGGTCTAGGCACCTTTGCCCCTGGGTTTTGCAAATTCGGTAAGGGTTTTTTTTGGATCCCACAAAAGGCTCAGACAGAGGCGCCCGTCAAAAAAAATGAGTTCAAATGAAAATTTCTTTATTACCAAAAATATTCAGCAAAAAATTATTTTATCAAAAAACAATTGAAAACAAATTATTTTTTTTAAACTTTATTTATCAATTTTTATATTTCACACAAAACAATTACATCGACCAATCAAGGCTGGGTTGCAAAACAATACAATACAACATCGGCATGAAGGTAGGAATGGCTCGAAGAATGTTCCAAGAAGTTGTTGTGTAGGAAGATCCTGCCAGAGCGGAGTCCGTATGAAAGGCCCTGTCCGCCTTTCGGTAATTGTGACTAGAGATGGTCAATTTTTTTTGCAAAATTCGACCATTTCGACGATTTTGAGTTAATTTCAAAGCCCCTGATCATGGTATCATCACCAAACTTGCTGGAGATGTAGAGAAGGGTTGGGGTGTACTACAAAAAAATAAGTATGTGTCTAAAGCTGGCCATACACCTTCAGATTTCTCTGTCAGATTTCCTTCAGATCAGATTTTTTTTACCAAAACCATGTAATATGAGGACCTTTCTACACCTTCCAATCACTATGTATTCTATCAGGGAGGACACTATACTACATGGTTGTTTCATAGATCTGATCTGAAGGAAATCTGACAGAGAAATGTGAAGGTGTATGGCCAGCTTAACACAAAAAGGTTTTGCACCAATTAAGTTCAAAGTCAAGTAAAAATTTCGAAAATCGGAATTTCGACTTTACATTTGAACTTAATTTATGCAAAGACTACATATGCTAGAGCCAAACTTGTTTTTTTCAAATGTCCCCACAACCCTTCCCTACATCCCCAGCAATTTTGGTGATGATACCATTTTCAGAGGCTTTGCAATAAGCTCTCAAATTTAGCAAGTCGAAAAATTTGATCATCTCTAAGTCTGTGACATAAACCACCCATTCCTAATCCACAGCCTTGTAAGGGCATCAAGTCTAGTACATTGCATAACAAAACAACGAAAAAACACATTAAACAATGAACCGACATTCTAACTAACAACTAACCAACTGTCGTGCCCTTGTGTCTGCCTCCACCACTTAATCGGGGTGATTCAGTTCTAACACCAGTGCCACGGTGGGCCCCCATTACTGACATTTAGCATGGAATTTGTTCGCATGGTCAGTAGTGATGGCCGAACTTCGGCCATGTCGTCCGCGAACGGGCGGATCGGACTTTTAAAAAAGTCCGCTGTCCGCCCGTTCGCGGACAGATTCAAATTACCCGCCTAGAGGAATATGAAAACCCGGATGTGACGTCACCTGGAACGCATAGTTCCTGGTTGTGCTAACCGGATGTGACATCACTGACGTCACATCTGGGTTTGCAGGCCGGTTTTTCACTGAAAGACCGGGTTCTCTACCCGGTCTTCAGTGAAAACATTCTTCCTGCGGCAGGATCTCGCTGCTTATGATCCCACCGGAGGAAGAATAGAGGGCTCCTTCTCGCTGGCGAACACGGCGGGTCGGACACCCATACTGTCCTCTGGCAAGAAGGAGGGCGAACATGCTTGCGGGCAGTTCGGCCATCACTAATGGTCAGAGAACACCCCCCCCCGGAGGGGTAAGGAGGCAGTATAGTATACTCAGGCGGCCCCATGAGAGGCGCGGTGGCCGTTAAAAAATCGAATTCTTTTTTTTTTATATTTTGGTCTACTTTAATATTTTTAATAGCGAAGATACAACATTTTACAGAACCGAATTCACTGAATTCCCTTCAGATCTGCAAAGCCTTTGTGACTCCCCAAACGTGATGACAAAAATAGGTTGCTGTATAATTTCCTTATAACCACCATGGGGAAGTCCTATGTGGGAATAAATAGCAGAAGGGAAACACTATAAATGGATATGATCACGGCCTGTTGCCCGTTATGTGTTGGGAAAGGAAACAAGGTCTGAACATACTGGAGAACAGACGTTAGATTCCGATGAAACAACTCGTTATTACTCTGATTTATTTTGGTTTCTGGTTAAAATTTTTTGTTTATTTTCCATATTTCATACCAGTTCATAGATTTCCCCTAATATTACAAAATTTTACAAAGAGGGCTCTTCTGGGAAAGCAAGCTTGTCTCTTCATTCATACTGCTCATTTCAGTTAATGTCTGTGTGGTAAGTCATCAGTTTACATTGTAGTCATATCATCGTTTATTTCCTAACCCTTATCTGTCGGCCAGAATCCCCCAGCAGTCGGGAGCATAGGCATGTATGCCGATGCTTCCGGATCTTTCCCCGATCGCATCACCAGCGTAAATGGAGAGGTGTCGCCTTTTTTGCACAGGACCTCTGGCCAGGCAGAAAATCATGGCGGAGCATGCCCGTGACATGGTTGCCCGTGGTGTGGTTATAAAAAAAACCATGCCATGTATGCAACACCCAGAAGATTAATATAGCAATGGAAGAGTGTTGTACAATGTTAGCCATCAATGAATAGAGAAAGTTTGGGGTTCATGGAAGAAATTGGAAGAACCTGAATGAAAACCTACCTATATACTTGGTCAGAGGATGAGAATAAGGCTAGGGCTCCACTATCCGTTAAAACCCTGCGTTGAACACAGGGATTTTGACAGAGTGCATGAGCCACCAATTGACGGCCATGGGGCTTTGACAGAGCTTTCTTCACAGTCCAGCCTCTGCTGATGTCAGGCAAGCCTCCGTTGTGTTCCTGTAAACATGGAAGTGCTGCATTGACATCAACGTCACTTGCATGGACAACAGCAGATGCCAGCGCATAGTGAAGCCCAAGTCTTCCAAATACCCCCTTTATTCATCTTCAATGACCCCCATTAAATGACCAGCTGAAGTTAAGAAATAAGTAAGGTTTCAGGAGGTCTCAATCACTTCTTAAGGCTTAATCACATCCTAAAAGTTTTCTTCAGTTAGCCAATAAAGGCAATGATACTTTTTGTATTTATTTATATGTACAACTTTACTGTGCCTCAAAAGTAAAAAAACATTTATACCCTTTCATTAGCTTTTGCCCTGGTGACCATTAAATGTTGTAGAAAATTCTGTCAGATGAGAAGTAGACATCTTACAATATATTCACTGTAATGCACCTGGGCACGCAATCACTACCAACACCAGAGTTCCAAGTAACCGAGTTTATTAGATATATAGAAAACAAGCCAAGGGTCATAAACAACGGTCAGTCCAAGAAAGTACAATGCAGGTGGATATAGCAAGAGGGATGGTCAGGGACTATCCAAAGTCAGGGCAATGTCACCTATCAGGCCAGGTCACTGTTGGCAACAACAGACAGGTAAGCAAGAACAGTAGAACACCCAAGCACACTAATATACAGAGGATCTAATGGGCAAAGATGTGCAAGACAGAGTCTTATTAAATGGGCAATGGTTAGTGATGGCCGAACTTCAGCCAGGTCCGTCCACAAAAAGGCGGATCAGACTTTTAAAAAAGTCTTTGATTTATAGACAGAAGGACTAAGCAGTTTAGTATAAAGATAACCGGCCATGGCTGACACCAGTCAGTCCACAAAAGTGTGGTCAACCCACAGAAGTTCATGAGCTAGTTGTACATCTCATTGATTTGCTGGTATTGTTCTGTACTTTCAGGCCCCAAAAGGATAAAACAAGGGGAAATCTGTGGTAAGTGTGCCATCTACGTTTAGTGATGCTCAGGGTTACTCTGCCCTATGACCCGTCTGGTCCTTCTCAGCACAGCTCCGGTCATTCACCTGGACATAGACACATGCTGTTTTTTAAATATTTTTTTGAAAATTTTCATACAAAATTGAAAATTCGTTGTCTCTTTTATTCATCAAAACATGTCCTATAACAATATCACCGAAGTCCTTCTTTTGGGATTCCCAGGACTCAGAAGACAGTATAATGTTGTAATGTTTTGCGTTCTTCTGTTGGTCTACTCAGCTACGGTATGTGGAAATGTATTGATCATCACTTTGGTGTCCTACAGCAAGAACCTCCATATTCCTATGTACTTCTTCCTGACCCAGATCACAATATCAGACATCACATTGAGTACATGCATTGCACCAAATGCTCTCAATGTCATCATCAACGGTGGTGCCAACATTCCATTCACTGGATGTCTTCTTCAGTTCTATCTACTGTTTACGTTGGAAAGTTTGGAATGTTATCTTCTCACAGCCATGGCTTATGATCGGTATCTGGCCATCAGTAATCCATTACGTTATCATGCTATCATGACTCCTAGGTTATGTTTCCTATTAATCGTTCTTTGCTGGGTCTCAGGATTTATACCGGCCACATTGATGACTGAGAAAATATGGCAAGCCCAATTCTGTGGATGGAACGTAATTGATCATTTCTTCTGTGACTTTGATCCTATAATAAAACTTATTTGTTCTGACACATCACAGATTCAGATGGAAGCAAAGTTCTTTTCTGTCCCGGTGGTTATGTGTCCGTTTGTAGCCATCGTCATATCCTACGTGTACATTGTTATCATCATTGTTAGGATTCCTTCCATTAATGGAAGGCAGAAAGCTATATCTACTTGTAGCTCCCACCTCTCTGTTGTGGCCATATTTTATGGGACTCTTCTAGCCATGTATGAGTTTCCGAGTTCAGATTCTACCAACAGTAGAAAAGTCCTCTCCATGTTCTACACTGTGCTGGTTCCTTTGCTTAATGCTCTCATATATAGCTTTAGAAATAAGGACATCAAGATAGCTTACATCAAATTAAGAAGAACGTTGGATGGAGTGTTCAGAAAAGGTCTTGCTAAGGACCTTGTGAATTAGGACACTTACTTTAGCAGTGTCTCAGTGAGGTAACTGATTTATTGTTAAGCAGTTACAGGAACCTCCAAATAAAAGTGCATAGGGTCCTTCATTTCTACCCAACTTAACTCCTGGGCACTGGGCAAAAAAATCCAATCCGCCTGTTTGCGGACAGACCTGGCCGAACTTTGCCCATCACTACTCATTAGTAAAAGGCACATGGCAGCCCACCTGGAGTTTGCCAAAAGAAACCTGAAGGACTCTCAGACCATGAGGAACACAATTCTCTTTATTACTGTCACGGAGCAGCAGGTGTGGACCCACTGTGCCCCGTGTCCTACCTCCTCTAAGGGCGTTGTCTAAGTGAACCCACTCGTTCTTCACAATACTGCTGATGGTGGAGATAGACTTTCCTGAGGGGATCAACAGGTCGCTACCTCTGGAGGGAGGGTAGGAACACAAGGCAGCTGGTCCAGGGGACAACAGAAAAGGCTCCAGGGACACAGGTGTCATCAGCCAGACAATGTAATCAGGCGGGCAGCACAGGTACAGATCAGGTAGCAGAAGAGAGCAGCAGGCAGGTAAGGGTTAACAGGAATCAGTCTCAGAACATAGGCAAGGCTCTATATCACAGGAACAGCAATGGCAGGCAGTTGGAGTCCTGTAACTTACCAAAATCTGTCCGTACAAGGGTCATTCTTTAAATTTAACCTGAGTAAAACAGAACTCATTATTTAAAGAATCTGTCAGCCATCTATGAAAAGATGGCCGATAGGCACTCTCTTTGCCTAGAGAGATGATGTTGCCTAGAACGGAGGAGTAAAGGCAGAGGGGTGGATAGGTAAATTTGGGTGTCATCAGCATATAACTGGTATTTAAGGCCAAAGGTTACGTTTACCAAGCGAGGCGGTATAGAGGAACAAAGGCCAAACACTGAGCATTGTAGGACATCGAGGAGGGAAGTGTCTAGTAGACATCCTTAATATAATAATCTTTGAAACGAACAATTATTTAAAAAATAATTATGTTTAAAAAAATGAATAAAAGGTATAATCTGACAAAAATCTGATAAAATCTCTAAAATAAATGTTTTGTATGATAGATTTAATGTATTTATTCATATTTATGTTTTGTTTATAATAACATTTTTATTACAACTGGAAATGTGTTTTGTGTTTTTTTTTTACTTTGAATGGTATTGGATGTGGTTATCACAGTATCCAGTAGAATTCCCTTTGGCACCTTCTCTCCTCTGGTGTGATGAACACACCAAGAGAGAAAGGGTTAACTTCAAAGGGCACATCTGGGGAATCACGCTGAAGCAGTTTTCTGCATAGAAAACTGTTTCCAATGTGATTTACTTTTGAATCTCAAGCATGTGGTGCCATCAATTCACCCGGGGGGGGGGGGGACTTCGGTTTCAGTGCAAAAGCCAGTACAGATGATCGGAGCCACCGGGACAGTACGAAATGGTAAATATGTGCTGCCGGGGATCTGATCTTTACCGGACGGCACCATCTCGTCCAGAGCAGTACTGACAGGACAGCGCTGGATGAGATGGTGCTGTCAGAAACGTTAGGTGGACACAAAAGTGAAAAGTACTTAATGGCTGGATTAAAATGTAGATTTATTGTTGTACAGTAGAACAAACATCAATAGTCTATTTATAGATATTCATTAGAAAGCTTAGTAAAAATACAGATACATCATATCTAGAGATGTCGCGAACTGTTCGCCGGAGAACTATCCGCGCCGAACATCGCATGTTCGCGTCCGCGCATTTTCGCAAACATATGGCGAGTTCGATCCGCCCCCTATCTTTTAACATTGCAGAAGCTTCAAAGTTTAGGATCGCACGGAACGGGAGAACATCGTGAATTATGATCGCCATTCATTCCCTATGGGAAAATAGCCCGACTTTGACCTGTGGACCAAATTTGGGGCGAATTGACCCTTAGGAAGTATTTATTTCACGTCTTCAAAGTTTAGGTGAACAACGTGAATTATGATCGCCATGGGAAAATAGCCAGACTTTGCGATCATCTCACGCCCGGACCAAGGCACCAAATCACACCAAATTTCATCCACATGTAGCTACATATCAAATTTGGGGACTCTAACTCAAACTTAAGTTCAACCATTAGCAGGGTGACTATCCATTGACTACCATTGTAGAAATCCGCCGTGCAGATTTATTGCGTGAAAAAAAAATTCTTGGGAGTTTTGCCATGGATTCCCCTCTGTCATGTCATTGTCCATGGATCCCCCTCTGTCATGTCATTGTCCAGGTGTTAGACCCCTTGAAAAAACTTTTCCAACACTATTGTGGCCAGAAAGGGTCCCTTTGTTTTTTAAAGTTTGCCTGCCCATTGAAGTCTATGGGGGTTCGCCGGTTCGCTGGGTTCGCGAACTTTTGCGTTGGTTCGCGTTCGCAAACAGCAAATTCCCTGTTCGCGACATCACTAATCATATCCAATAATATTTGGTATATATGTAAACCATATTAGGCTGAACATTCCTCTCAATGCGTTTCGCACATTTGCTTCCTCAGGAGATCCAATGTTCAGTGTTACTGTTTTCATTAAGGGACAATTAAATATTTATATATAATAATTATCAATTAATAAAATATACTCACAAAACAATGTAATTGAATTGATACATGATTGGCTAGAGATTTCCCCTCAACGTAGCAGCCCCATGAAGAACCATGCACAACCCTGACCACCGAGGATGGTCTTCTAGATAAAACATTATTCACATTCTTTCATTACCACTGAGCCCAATCAGCAAAGGGCAACCTTGGGAACATGTTGCAAGTGGGGAAAACATCATGCCAGGATGAGGTGGTGCTGTGGCCCAGGAAAGTTCACAATCCCCTATCAGAGAAGTCCTATACCTAAGCCCAGGTAGGAAAGTTTTTTAACCTCCCTAGCAATTGAGAAGAACCCAGTTCATCTGGAGTTTGGGTTTGTCTCAATGCTACTGGTAGGAGGATCAGAAAAACCTGATATACCTCTGGAAAGCTACAGCAATCCTCTTTAGCGCCATAGAACCTCCGGGGTTCTGGAACCGCCCCTTCAGTGTCATCAGTGACACCGAAGGAGCGGTGGACAGACACCCCATAGACCAGTGGTGGCCAACTAAGTGGATATGGAGTGCCACAAGTGCGGCCCTCAGTATCACTAAAGGGCCACACATAACATTTTCAACCTATACTGCTTATAAAGGTTATATACCCCTGTGCTGCAATATATATTATACAATCACCCCCTGTTCATTTGTGAAATGATCAGTCTGCTGATGCCCCACCAACACTAGAGGTGCCATCGAGGTTGCTGATTGGTTTTTATATATGCCTATAATGTTAGTTTATTGCCTCTCCTCCTCTTGCCACTAAGAAGTTCCCTGGCCCTGTCAGCTGGGGTTCGGCGGACAGGTGAGTTTTTTCATGGCCTATGCAATAACAGCAAGGTTTTGGGGAGGACCAAGGGAGGGCTGGAAATTCAGCCAGCGTACTCTGTACTCCGCTGTGATCTCCCGTAGGGCTGACTGCTAGGGAGGTTAACACTCACAGGTTCTTGTTGTCCCATAGGCCATTGGTCAGGCCTGTCTTCTACAGGAACTCTCTGTCACTAGAGGGAGCTATAACACATACAGCAGACAGGAACACAGAAAATTCAATCCACACTTGACCTCACCTATCTATCTATTTTATACCTTTCTAGGGCACAGCACCACCTGTGTTAAGGCCAAAAACAAAACAGTTACAGGAAAATATTTTTAACCCATTATTGCCTTTCCACTACATTAAAATTGAATTTTTTTGATTGGACTTTAGATTGGGTAATTTCAAGAACTTTTTCAGTGCCTCCTGAAAAAGCTAGGGAGGTTAACACTTACAGGTTCTTGTAGTCCCATAGGCCATTGGTCAGGCCTGTCTTCTACAGGGACTCCTCTCTGTCACTAGAGGGAGCTGTAACACCTACAACAGGCAGGAACACAGAAGATTCAATCCACACTTGACCCCACCTATCTATCTCTTTTATACCTTTAAAGGGGGCAGCACCACCCTTGTTCAGACCAGAAACAAAAACAGTTACAGGAATATATGTTTTAACCCATTATTGCCTTTCCACTACAATAAAATGGTAATTCTGTGACTTGGACATTAAAGTGGGTCATTCCAAGAACTTTTTCAGTGCCTCCTTGATGTCCTTGTTCCTCAGGCTGTAGATGATTGGGTTAAGAGATGGAGTGACAACAGCATATACCATGGTAAAGATTTTATTCATTGTCAATGTGTGCAGTGAGGTTGGAAGCAAGTAAACAGCTATCACTGTCCCATAGTAAAGGCCCACGACTGTCAGGTGGGAGCTGCAGGTGAAGAAGGCTTTTTGTCTTCCTGAAAATGAAGAAATATTCAAAACTGCTTTGACAATACAGATGTATGATGCTGTGATGATTAGGAACGGACATATCACTGCAGGAACACTTAACACCTTGGCTTCTACATTAATAAAAGAGACGTCAGAACATGCAAGTTTCAATATTGGGTCTAGGTCACAGAAGAAATGGTCAATGATGTTTGGTCCACAGAAATATAGACTACTCAGACTTGTTGATAATATGAGAGAATAAATAAAACTTGGCGTCCAGCACAGTAAGGCCAATTTCTTGCAAAGGCTGTCAACCATTATTGATGCATAATGCAAAGGGTTACATATGGCCAGATACCGGTCATAGGACATCACTGTCAGAAGAAGACACTCCGAACTCTCTGAAAACAAGAAGATGATGTATTGACTAATACAACCTGCTAAAGACATGGTTCCTCCTTCATGAAGAATGACTTCGAGAGTGTTGGGTACATTATCAATGCTCAATAATATGTCACATATTGAGAGCTGGGAGAGAAAGAAGTACATGGGGGACCGAAGGGTCTTGCTTTTGAGCACCAGCATCATAATCAAACCATTCCCACATAATGTTATATAAAAGGTCAGGAGCAACAAACAGAAGAGTGAGTATTTATTTCCTTGAAGATCCTGAAATCCAAGAATGAAGACTCTACTAATGTTGTTTTTTCTATCCATACTCCACAGGAAACAAACACAGCAAGTCCAGTCACATACACACTCTCCCCTTATATCTGATTAAATACTTAGAGACTTCAGTTGTTCATAAAGTTTTGAATTAAAAAAAAGTGGAAGTGGTAGAAAGCACTTGAACTTGGAGAATGTGGATATGGCATGTGGATACCCCCTTTTCCATGAAGCCAAGGTGCAACCAATTACAGTCAAAAGTCACATCATTAGTGAAATGCAGTCCACCTCTATGTTGGGGTAACTGATTCACCCTGTGGATGTGATGGTCACTGCCTATGGTTATCAGCCCCTCTAGGAACAGATCCGGGAAGCCCACATAGACAACACACGGACACAGTGGTTCTGCAGTAAGCTTTGGTTAGGCCAGTACTTTTATACACTTCCTCTAATGGGTGTTCTGATGGGAATCACCCTTATCACATATCCTGAGGTGTAGCAATTGGGCGTCATCCTTATCACATTAACGGAAGTTATGAGCAGTTGTGGTTAAGCTGTAACAGTCTGCGTGGGTGGTTGTGCAAAGGTTGTGGTGGTGGTTGTACAAACTTAAATAAATTATTCAAGATAACCTATATTATCCATCACTGTGAACACTTGATGTGTCAGGATAAGCTCTTCTGAAAAGCATCAGAGGCTTCAACACCATGAAGACCAAGGAGCTCTTCAAACAAGTCAAGGACAAGGTTTTCCAGAAATATTAAATAAAGTGATCCACTATGTCTCAGTACCAGTTGAACTAGAATAACCTTAGCAATCACATTAGATTTGACCTCTAACGTATAGATATAGCATGACTATCACATGACAGAGAGTTTTAAATCCAGAGGAACGGGGGAGCACCTTATAACATTGTTGACACGGCTACTTCTAGAAAATACCTATATACATTTATACTACATCTGATACTTTACAATCTGTACCCCCCTGCCCCCCCCCCTTTGTGTCTAAAGGTGTGCTGGCCTGATGTTGACACCCATATACGTGGTGATTGTGGGTCCCTATTAAGGGTCAAATGACCCAATGATGAGGAATAGATGAAATGCACGTCTGGGTTATGGTTGAAATCACCCTATGGCTATGTCCATCAACCCTGCTCAGCTCAGCCGGAATCTGTGCCGAGAGGAACATACCACTATCTGAAACCTTTTGATTCACTTATCTGTGTGATCAGCTACCTCTTGGACTTTATGGACATTAACCTCGATAGCGCACGGCCCGTACCATGCTGTTTTTAACAGCGTGGTATGGGCAATCGCAGCAGTGTACAAGGTACACTGCCTGCCATTTCCTCCCTTCCCTCTCCACACAGCCGGTGTCATTAATGACGCCACCTGTGAGGGCTGGAAAGCATGGATTACCCAGTGGATTAACTCCATGGATTAACATGGAGGTCTATGGTGCTGCCCACCCCCATTCCGCGTCACAGTGACGCGATCAGTGGCGCCGCCAAACCCTGTGGAACCCCTGGAAATGCTGCGACTGGAAGCAGCATGAGTGTAGCTTTCCGGGGATATGCGGCTTTCATGGGAGCCCAGCTCATCCACAGTTTGTTCTTCACACAAACTCTGGACGAGCTGGGCTAGTCATGAACGCTAAGGAGGTTAAAGTATATTTTAACTGAATTTTTACCTTCTTGTTGTGGCCTGAAAAGTCCCCTCACCCTTACTTTATGTAAGGAATACTTGCTGGGTCAAATTGTTTTCATATCACCGATGAGTTACGAATGTTTTCACTTTGTTAGAGCTATAAGGTCAAAATAATTTTTCCAAATGCCCGCATTGCACAGTTGGCCAAAAGAAGCGAGGGATAAAAGCTTAGAAGATGTAAGAAGAAAGCTCTGGTAGACATGACTATGGAGAGTCCTCTTCAGTTGTGATTCCAGTCAGGCTTGAGTGGGTTGGTTTTAAAATAAGGTGAGTTATTATGGAATTGACAACCTGCTGGGAAAGTTTTAGACATTACATTTCTTGATTAGTTTGATTTATGTTTCAACTCCAGAACCTCACAGAACAGATAGTAAAAGGCTAAAGTGATGGAGATGGAATACCATCTGTGGAAGACATCCAAACAACTAAACTTTTAGAAAATCTTAGCAAGTCAAGTCGATTTGACCTCTAACTTGACATATAGCATGACTATCACAGATGAGTTACGAATGTTTTCACTTTGTGAGAGCTATAAGGTCAAAAAAAATTTTCAAAATGTCCGCTCCAAAAGGAGCGAGGGATAAAAGCTTGAAAGACGTTTGAAGACAGCTCTGGTAGACATGACTATGGAGAGGTCCTCTTCAGTTGTGATTCCAGTCAGGCTTGAGTGAGATGGTTTTATAATAAGAACAAGGTGAGTAATCAGGGAATTCTCTGCCTGCTGGGAACATTCTAGACATTAAATTGCCAAGAGAATTTTTGTTTTCAGCTTCAAAAATAATCATTTAAATTAGAAAATCAGCTCAAGTGATAGGGATGGAAAACCATCTGTGAAAGTCTGAACCATGTCCAATTGGTTTGATTTGTTACTTCAGATATAGAATGACTTTCACAGACGTGTTAAGAATGTTTTCGCTATGTCAGGGCTACAAAATATATCACATGTATTATTCTTATAAATTAAATTTGCCTACCCTGGTTTGAAGCTTACCCCATTTAACCTCCTGAGCGTTGCGTATGTGGCGTGCTTTTTTTAAAAAGTGTGCCATGGGCGATCATATTAAATGCCCCCGTGATTTTTTGCTCATCGGAAGGTCCCCAGCATGATTCGATTTGAAAAAAGTGATGCCCCTCCATTAACATTGAGGTCTATGGCGCCGCCTATCCCCACTCCTTTCACCGGTGACTCGATCGGGGAAGACCCAGAAGGAGTGGCATGTATGCAGATTCAGAGAATCGCCCGGGGGGAATCCGGCGGACAGGTGAGTCTATCCACAGTAATCTCCGGTTGAGTTTCATGATCAATAAAACTCAACCCAAGATATCTCGGACAGAAAGCTCAGGAGATTAAACATTACACCGCATTCCAAGAGATATGAAGATTTTGTTGCTGCATATTGCTTGGTGATGTCATGATGTAAAATATGTATGTTTTCTGTGAATACAAAACATGTGGCATGTTTGTTGGGACCACCGATATATAACCTGGGAGAAACGTTGAGGAACGTTGACCTTCTGTCTGGGGTCACAAGTCTTCTGCACAGGTCTGAGACGGTCTTATTCGCAACAATCACACAAGATGGATGCTGCACAAAAACCTCAATTTATTGAATGTAACAACAAGGTATATATAGCAAAAAGTTTTGTTTACATCATATGGTTTCAGTCATGTGACATCCACATATGGTATCTATCATGCTTCCATTGGATACACATCATATGGCTTTACTACAAGACTAACTTCTTCCTAAGTTCAGAGACTTCTTTGCTATCATTGTTCTTTCTTTAGCTACAAAAAGTCACATACATATATATACACAATTGTAACCCCATGTTGCTTTAGCTTGGGCAGTTTTTGCATAAATTAAATTCAAATATAAAAAAATTCAACTGAAAAATTTCAAATTGACTTTAAACGTTTTTTAAAAATAAACTACAAGTGCTAAAGCAATAGTTTCTTTTTTGTAATATTGGTCCAATCTATATCTTCAGCAATTGTGGGGATGATACCATGTTCAGGGGCTTTGTGATTAACTCGCAAAGTCAGATAATGGAACTCTCAAAATGAAATGCATATAATTCAGGGGGTGTAGACAGAGCCCTGAATGCAATGGAAACCTAGCCTAACCCAGACCTGACAAGACCTGCAGGAAGCATCATTTTTGTCTAGGACTAAAGATGGCAATTGCTGCAGCTCAAAGAACCCGCATGTAAGTACATACCGTATATTCCGGCGTATAAGACGACTGGGTGTATAAGACGACCCCCAACTTTTCCAGTTAAAATATAGAGTTTGGGGTATACTCACCGTATAAGACCACCCCTTCAATGCACACCAAATAAAAATTAAAAAAACATCAGATTTGCTTTCAATATGGTAATTTTAATTCTTATGACATGGCCAAACTGCCGGCAAGTCACGGGAAATCCACTGGCAAATGTGCCGGCGCGTGTAATTTTTTTGGGCCAGCTCAGGGAAACGGCAGTGGACCAATGGCCTTACATATGTCTACTCTGACTTTCAATTCCCAGATCTCCAACAACCTTAAAAGTCCTAGTAATTTTTTGTAATTTACATTCCTAATTTCACACCCCTTACTGCAACCTCTCATATTAATGTTTACCTGCGGTTATCCAAGTAACATAAATTGTATACATTTAATTCAAAGAATATTGACAATCAAAAATTTAAATGATATCATGTCACATCATATGAACGTGAAGGTGTTTTAATGTGTTTGAGCTGCAATACCATTCTCAGCCACTGGAGCCACAGCCTTTAGTGAGCACGTCGGCTTCTTCTCACTCATCAAGGAGGGAGAGGGATAAGGGGGCGCTTCCGATGTCTGACAGGCAGACTCCTCTGGCTCAGACGTTTCTGCACTCAGCGTATAAGACGACCCCCAACTTTTGACAAGATTTTCCTGGGTTTAAAAGTAGTCTTATACGCCAGAAAATACAGTATTTTTAGGATTGTGTAGTGCTTTTCCTCCATTGTGTCAGCTTGACCATTTCGATGATTTCGAGTTAATTGCAAAGCCCCTAAACATCATCACTAAAAGTCTCTAACACAAATAGTTTTTGCACAAATAAAGTTCAAAGTCAAGTTAAAATTTCGAAAAATGCAAAAACTACATGTGTAAGAGCAAAAAATTTTTTTCAAATGTTCCCCCAACCATTCTCTTCATCTCCAGCAATTTTGGTGATGATACAATTTTTTGAGGCTTTGCAGTCAGCTCACAAAGATAGCAAGTTGAAAAATTTGACCATCTCTAGTTACAGGCTTTTCACAATTTTTTTGTGCTGCAAAAAGCCGACATAGGGCAATCGCGGCGGAGTACACGGTACTCTGCCTTTATTCTCCGCCCTCTACACAATGCCGCTGTCCATTAGACGTCAGCGATGTGTGCGGGGAAAAGCGATGCCCCCTCTATTGACATGGAGGTCTATGGCACCGCCCACCCCCTGCCCCTTTGGCATCACCGATGACAACGAAGACTCGGGCAGGCAGGAATCTGTGATTTTGCATCGCTGCAGGCTCACAGAGCACCAGCCATTACGCCTGATCCCGGCATGGACACAGTTTGTTCTGAGAACAAACAGTGATTGTACTGAGTTCATGTATAACGCCAGGGAGGTTGAGGCCTATTCTTTCCTCCAGTGAAATACCCTAAGCCTTTTTACAAAACTTTGCATATACGGTTACTACAAAAAACTCTAGGTTGCAAGAGTTAACTGATCATGGGTATATAGTCTGCGGACATGAGTGCTCAGGTGTGCTTCTTACCTGTGTTTGGCCTACTTCTATTGTGTTGCTATGAACAGTGACCCGGCCTCATTTCTGACCTGCTTGAACTGCCTGTCCTGACCATTGATTGTCCCTGACCACGTTTTATTGACCAGTCATCTGTACTGTACACTATTTGACTGATGTTTGTGTATGTCCCTTGGCTTGTTTTCTGGATTACCCCAAAAATTCTGTTACCTGGATATCTGGTGCTGGTTGTGATTGTGTGCCCAGGTGCATTACAATAAATCTACAGTCATAAAAGAGGTCAGTTACTTCTGTTGAGACATAAATTCTTTTCAAGTCTTTGCTTTACATATAAAATGTAGATTATTCATTTTGTACAGGTTCAGGATCAACCACGCCACGAGACGGATGTGCTGTTAACGATAACTTTATTAAACAAATGTCGGAAGTCACGTACAACTGGCTCAAGGAAGCCAGCAAAGTTCCAAGTCCAAGACAGAGCAGGCAGCACCTGCCCCTTTAACTCCAGGGCAGGCCCTCTTCAATAACGGAGGATCTGGGTCCCTCCTTGCCACGGCTGGGCACGGTAACTGTAACGCCCGGCCAGCGCGGGAAAGAAACACTGAGAACGCCACCAGTCGGCTCCTGGAAACCAGAAAACTCCCCACCCCACTTGTTGTAGGTACAGCTGGGGACACTCGGGATGCAACTGGGTCTTACAGAGTCAGTGCAGGCCATCGGGTCCCCTGACTGCCTGCGCGCTGGGATGAACGGTGGAGGGCTGTATACGAGTCGGCTTGTATGCCCGGTTGCAGCCGTCTCATCAGGAGTTGGACTTCCCCTTCCATGGACTCTGCTATATCCCTCTCCATTTCCGGGGGCCAGATAGGAAACCCAGTTAAAGGAGACTACACCAAAGGGGACCTGAATCGGGAAGGGTGACTTCACTATAATTTCATTAATACCATAAGAAGTCAATGCCCCATAAAATTTTCCTCTCTTAATTGATCCTCTCCACCAGTTGTGGAGTGTATTGGTGAACCATCGTTGAAACAGATAGGAGTCTTTCCTGAACTGTTACCACAACTCTGAAACTGTACAGTTGTGTAATAGGATTAACAATACCCTTCCCTGGAAATCCCAGGTCTCTTAAATCATGGGGCTGTCTACAAACTTTTGACACATTAGCTCATTTTTGTTTTTACTTGTTTAATTTTGTCTTTTAAAATAGCATGATGCAAACACGTTTCTTCATAACAAGCATAAACACTGGGGATTTGTATTAAGCTAGCCATACACGTTCCGATTCCATGTCCGATCGATTCCGGCGATTTCCACGGGAATCGGAGGTCCGATCGATCGGCCAATTAAGCCTGTCCCTACCACCTTGGCCCACAGATTCCTGGACGATTCCGTGTCCGATCGCTTACTTCACAAATGGCAACTCCCCCTGATCCGGGCAGAATCGGATCAGAAAGACCAACATGTTGGTTCTCTGTCGGATCCGATTCTGGGCCCCCGAACGATCGGACGTGATCGATTGGACAAGGTGGGCTTCACGCGATTCCGGCACGATCGTTTGGCGTGCACGCGCCCGGAATCGATCTGGCCGGAATCCGACACGTGTATAGGGGCCTTTACTCTCTAAAGGTTCAATGATTTACACAATAACATATTAACAATAGAGATGGTCAATTTTTTTTTTCAAAAATTCGACGATTTCAACGATTTCAAGTTAATTGCAAAGCCCCTGAACATGGTATCATCACCAAACTTGCTGGAGATGTATAGAAGGGTTGGGGGTATACTACAGAAAAAAAGTATGTCTCTAACACAAATTAGGTTCAAATTCAAGTCAAATTTTAGATAATCATAATTTTGACTTAGCTTTTGAACTTAATTTATGCAAAAACTTCATATGCTAGAGCAAAACTTTTTTTTTTAAATATTCCCACAACCCTTCTATACATCTCCAGCAATTTTGGTGATGATACCATTTTCAGAGGCTTTGCAATCA
>CM070034.1:2222487-2240062 GCA_036250615.1 Ptychadena robeensis
AATGGCGATGTAATGGTAATCTAATGGCGATGTAATGGTGATCTAATGGCGATGTAATGGGGATGTAATGGCGATGTAATGGTGATCTTATGGCGATGTAATGGTGATCTAATGGCGATTGTAATGGCGAACATCAATGGTCCCTTTTTGATCACTGTGACAATCACTTTTTGATTACTCTACGTTTAAAAACGATTAAATTCAATCGAAGTCGGGCTTTGATTGCATACTCAATGTGGTGTGTACTTTGATTCAATTACAATCGACATACGATTAAATGATCGGAAACTTCGATCAAATTGATGATCGATTTGATGTCAATTGAACCATGTATGGCTAGCTTAACTTTGTAATCACTGCTGACGGTTGTGCACAACTTTTTATTACCTTTCCACTAGAGTTGGTGGTTCACTGCGAACATGTGGACGTCCGACTTTTACTAAAGTCCGATCTGCCTGTTCGCGAATGGCGGCAGCTAATGCTCGACCATCACTAACTGCCACTTCCAAATCCAAGGACTGGTAAATGGCAATATAAAAAAGTTTGTTCTTGGATTTTAATTCAATTTGAAAGATACATTCAACCGCTGGAATCAAGTTCTTTTGTATCCTCTTTGTGTAGGAAACATTTCTTTCCATCTTTTTTTATTCGGTCTCATGAGCATGTTTGTCTTTTATATTATACTCGATTTATCATGATACATTATACTATGTAGATTCTCCTTAAAGCCCCCCCATAGACGCGCACACTCCCGGCCATAGTTGTAGCAGACCAACCTGCGTGCTCGCTCCCGCTGAGCACATCAAGGTTGGTCTGCCGCAACTATGTGGGAGCCCACCTTGAGTTATGTTGAAAAAAAGCCGGCAGGTCGGATCGCACACGGATCCGACATGCCGGTTCTTTTTCTGCCCGACTGACAGGCAGAACAGCTGCAGGCTGTTAACTTGGAGGGGGAGTCTCCTCCCCCTCTGAATTAATTGGCTAGAGTTGGACAGTGGAACACACAGGATTCCTGTCCGACATTTAGCAGACTGCTCACAGCGTGGTGACGTCACCACACTGTAATCAGTCTGCTAAAGGTCTGCCATAGATCGAGGTGTCTATGGCAGGCTTTAGTCATGAAATTTAAATTTAACCCCCCTGCCATTCCTGATGGTCCCAGCTCATCCAGCTTTGACTTGTTAGAACAGCAGTGGACATGCTGGATTCCTCAGACAGAGATCGGAGCCACAGGAGAGCAAACTTACCGATCCGTGTGGCTCCGATCTAATAGAGAGGCAGCTGCAGAGAATGGATCACCCCCCATGTGATGATGTCACATAGGGGCAAGAGCTGGAGTTTTAAATGAAAATTATCAAATTGAATGTCCACATGTGCTCTACTTGCTTCTCTCCCGATGTGACAGACATCTGAGGGCGGGAACACCAAGTGTACAGAACTGAATGGAATACATTGGCTTAAATTTTCTCTTTTATTTTACATATTACTTTAAATATCATACTTATTACAGTGAATTAGTCAGCTGCCAAAGTAAATTTAAAAAAAGGGTCCATTACAAGAAAAAACCTATTCATCCTTTCTTTAGCCAGTGCTACCTACCATTCATTCCAGCACCTCAGCCTCTGTTATTCTCTTTAGGATTTAACCTCAGGAGGTGTCAGTCATCAGTTTTGTTCTCAGCCCCGGCCCACTTGTCATTAACTATAGGGCTCAGAGGTCATGTAGTGGTCAGAGGAAAGAGCCATAACACGTGGAGGTAAACACACTACTACACCCACCAACTAGAGATGGTCGAATTTTTCGACTTGCAAACTTTGTGAGCTTATTGCAAAGCCCCTGAAAATGGTATCATCACCAAACTTGCTGGAGGTGTAGAGAAGGGTTTGAGGAACATTTGAAAAAAATAAGTTTTGCTCTAGCACATGTAGTTTTTGCATGAATTAAGTTCAAAGTTAAAGTAGAAATTCCGATTTTCAAATGTTTTACTTGACTTTGAACTTAATTTGTGAAAAAACTATTTGTGTTAGAGACTTACTTTCTTTTTTGCAGTATACCCCAACCCTTCTCTACATCTCCAGCAAGTTTGGTGATGATACTATGCTCAGGGGCTTTGCAATTAAGTCGAAACCGGCGAAATGGTCGAATTTCTTAAAAAAAATTCGACCATCTCTACCACCAACCAACCAACTTGCTTTTGACCTCCTGGGCAGTAGCAAAGAATCCTGAAAAAAACTCCAAAAGTGGTCATCCCGAGCTGGACTCAGGATCAGCCCAAATGCCCGGGGCATAATCATAGGGATCCCTATGATTAAGCCCCGGACATTTGGGGGGAAACGCGTCAGGGGGGAGGATATGTTCCCTGCGTGGAGCTAATGATGTATGTATTCTTTCTTGGAACAATTTGAGAATAAAGTTTAACGATTTTAAAAGATCAAAAAACAAGTCTGAGTGCAGACTGCTTAAACCTAAAGACAACGATTTGTTCAAGACAATGTGTGGAGGAGTGCAGAGATACAGGAGTGCAGATCCAGCACCAACAAGACTTCAGGTGATCTTTAATTTAATCAATTTCTTACAACTACCCGAGAGGAAGTCTGTGTGTGCATGTGACCATTGATACAAGCCCAGGAGTGCGGATTGTAAAGAATTCCTTGTTTGAATACTGGCGGCAATCTTTATCTCTTGACGCCAATCCATGGTGACATGACCAAGTGTGGCCGTCGATGGGAAGGGGCTGGAAATTGAATATAAAACTTCCTATCTACTCTTTTTGTGTAGAATGTGACACCTCCTGGTAACACCAGTGAGGTTAATTTTGAATAGTCTTATGGAGCCTGTAGGCTGGAACAGGGAGAAGGTAGGAGGCATAGGCAACCAGCATGGTGAACGTAGGTCTTCATGTAGACACCTTCTTCTTTGGGTTAATATGGTTACGGTACTATGGATGATAGTGTAATGACATGCATCTAAAGATTCAGAGCAGTGTTCCCTATGAGATTTCTGGCCATGACCCCCCAGGGCTCCAGGGGTCCAGGGGAGGAAGTGGGTGTGTGAGGTAGAGTCTAATGGAGTAGGAATAACGGGGCGCACTGTCCACTGACCAATGACAAATGACCCACAACATTCTAGTCTGACGTGCCGCCAGCTGGGGAGCACAATAGTACACACTTTGTTAATAAGACCCAGTTACGAGGAGCTGCTGCCTTTTCAAGCACTTAACTGTGCCAGGTTTTCAGTGGGGTGGCGTGTGGTCCAAACTGTATGGTACAGACCTCAAAACTACTGGGGGTGCCGCTGGTACCTAGAGACTGTCAATCAGCAGCATTTGCCCACAGGACACCCAAGTACCAGCCCACAGTGGCCTTACTTTCCCTGGCCCCACTTAGGAGTGGCAGTATGAGCAAGTTTGGGGTTCCCTAGTGTAAACGGGATGACCCCACCTCTGTGCTCCTTTCTGTTCCTCCAAGCTTGCTGTGCTGGTAGTGAGACCCTTTGGGCCCCATTTAGAATAAAGTTCATAAGCCGCCTCTTGTCGTTGGTTGATCTGCTAACCTGTACAAAAGTGGTTTGCCTTGAGATATAGATAAAACGATGAAGCCTCTCTTTATTTCTTGTTGTGTATGATGCAGAGTACGTACAGGTTTTCTTATTTTTCACATAAGTAATATATTTATTTAATGTAAAAGTTATATATCATGTTTTCCTTTTTTTTATGACGCACAGTCTTCAAATCAGAGCAGCGTCACTACAATCTATTTTGTGGGATTTCAAAACCAAGGAAGATTGAATCTATTGCTATTTTTCTTTTTTCTTCTGATTTATTGTGTGACAATATGTGGGAACCTCCTGATCACCACACTGGTGGGCTACAGCAAGACCCTCCGCTCCCCCATGTACTTCTTCCTCTCCCATCTTTCTATAAGTGACCTCATGTTGTCCACCAATATTACCCCGAATATGCTAAACATTATACTACATGAGCAGGCTTCCATATCTCTACCTGGGTGCATGACCCAGTATTATTTCTTTGGCTTGTTGGAAACAGTTGAATGTCTTCTTCTGACGGTGATGTCCTATGACCGCTATCTAGCCATCTGCTCACCTCTGCATTATACCTCCATTATGAGCCATGGGCTTTGCGTTAAATTAGCTCTTGTATGTTGGCTGTTCAGCTGCTCCGTAGCACTAATGCTAACCCTTACTATGAATCAGCTCCAGTTCTGCGGACCAAACACCATCGACCATTTCTATTGTGATTTTTATCCTCTGGTTGAACTTTCTTGCTCAGATGTTTCCATAATTCAATTGGAATCCACCATATTAAGCATCCCTGTGTTAGTGGTCCCGTTCCTTGTGATCGTAGTTTCATACACCTGCATTGTTTTAGCTGTACTGAAGATATCCTCTTCTTCTGGAAGAGTAAAAACTTTTTCTACTTGCAGCTCTCATCTGGTAGTGGTGTCTATATTTTATGGCACTCTGATCACCATGTACATGATTCCAAATGAAGGCCAATCACAAATCATTAGTAAGACTCTGGCTTTGCTGTACACTGTGTTAACCCCTTTCTTAAATCCTTTCATATACAGTCTGAGGAATAAAGATATCAAGGAGGCCTTGAGAAAAGTTTGGTACAAAGAAATTAAGTTGGGCAAAGATACAAGAGGAGGTTCATTACAAGCACGAAACAATTGACTGTTGTCCTGTCAGTGCACCCAAGAACCTCCAGATGTACAATCATTCATATGATGGCTTATGGAACACATTGGAGCTCAGAGTTGGGTTCTCAGGGGGGATGTTAGTCAAGAAAAGCATTACTTTATCACTATTGTACAATATTGGACTATTGTGCATTAAGAAACTCCTACAAAAAACAGAGAAGTGTAGCTCCCTAAAGGTAGTATAACCTATATATCACTATATGTGCCAACATCCCTATATATTCACTGAGAAACTCAGCTCATTGGTTATGCAGGTAGGCCAACCAAAATGGCTAAAACATGTACAAAATTAACCTTTACCATTAACCTTGACCATCACATTTATTTGATCTTGATGGACATCTACTTTCCAAAAGCACGCTCCCTTGGCGTTGCCTTGGTGTCACCTTTGACATACAGAACATTGTCCCTTCCATGTGTGCAATGTTTTAAAGATACACTCCTTCCTTTCCCCAGAGACCACCAACGTCCTGGTACACGCTCTTATCGTTTCTCACCTGGAGTATTGCAATGCCTTCCTCTATCAAGACGGTAGAGATGGTCGAATTTTTCGACTTCCTAACTTTGTGAGCTGATTACAAAGCCCCTGAACACGGTTTCATCACCAAAATTGCAGGAGATGTAGAGAAGGGTTGTAGAAGCATTTGAAAAAAAAAAAGTTTTGTTTTAGCACATGTCATTTTTGCATACATTAAGTTCAAAGTTAAAGTCGAAATTCAGATTTTTACTTGACTTTGAACTTAATTTGTGAAAAAACTATTTGTGTTAGAGACATACTTTCTTTTTTGCTGTATACCCCCAACCCTTCTCTACATCTCCAACAAGTTTGGTGATGCCATGCTCAGGGGCTTTGAATTAAGTCGAAACCGTCGAAAGGTCAAATTTTTTAAATAAAATTCGACCATCTCTATTAGACGGTCAGCTCTTCAGTCCATCATGAATGGTGCTGCTAGACATTTGCACCTCTAACTGCTCCTCATTCTGTACCTTGCTTTTATATCACACAACACCTCCTGACCCACTTACATCTCCAACCTGGTACAAAAAGGCCCCTAGCGTCCCCCTCCACCAGTGACCTAACATCATCACATGCACAGCTTCAAGACTTCTCTAGGGCACTACTCTCTACTCTCTAGGGTGTCTACTCTCTGGAACCTTCTCACTCATCCCATGAAACACTTTCCCACTTTAAACATTTAAAAAAAACAGTCCTGAAAACCACCTCTTCAGTTTGGCCTCCTGTTTCCATTCCTAACATCAGTACCATGTCAGCCCCCCCTCTCCCCCCACCTATTGAATACTCTGTTCCCTAACTTATTAGATTGTAAGCATGATCAGGCAGGGTCCTCTACTCCTCCTGTGTCATAACCTGGACCTCTGTGTTATCTTCTGTGTTCTCATCTCTATTCATTTTATTGTGAGTTTGGAGCTTTTTTCATTCCCAATAGCACAGCCATATAATCTATGTACCAGCTTTAATGGACATCTGACCATTATATCTATTTGATCCTGCTGGACATCTCTATAACAGTCTCCTCTCCTCTGAGATATTAGATGATTGGCTGGATTGGGGGTTTTTCTTCTCAATGAGAGAGTCCACCCAAAAGTGTGTGTAGAATCCAACATGGAATGGGGAAGACAAATATATTGGGTTAGACACAAAGATCAGTGAGGAACAGTATGAGATGATACACTATTAACCTCCCTAGCGCTCTGCTGAGGTAGACTTAAATGGAATGTTTTTTTTTTATGTTGTAGGCCTGTAACTTCCCAAAATCTGTAAACAAGGGTCTTGTAAACAAGGGTCTTGTTTATCTGAATATAATAATGTTGGAAACACACAATATTTTTTTTTTTTAAACATACATTAATAAAAGGTATTATTTGAATGATTAAATGTTTTAAATGCTTAATGGATATATAGAACAGTATGTATTTATATTTGTTCTTTATGTATAAGAAAATATGTATTAATTTGGAAAAGTTTTTTTCTACCTTGAATTGTATTGGATGTGGTTATCACTCTATCCAGTACAATTCCATTTGGCACACACCAGGGGAGAGAGGGTTAACTGCAAAGGAAGGGGCACATCTGCAAAGTGAACCACACTGAAAACAGTTTTCTACATAGAAAACTGTTTTTATTCAATTTACTTTTAAATTTCCCGCTGCCTCCCTGATGTGACGCCATGATGTCATTCCAAGGGAGGGGGGGGGGGGGTTGGTTTGTCGCTCTGCTACAGCAGTCTCCTTGTCACATCAGAGCCACTAGAACAGCGCAAAACTGTAGGTATGCTCTTTCGGGGTTCTGATCTCCGCTCAATCTCCAGTGCAGTACTGACAGGACAGTGAATGTGTGAAATCAGTTTATTAGTAGGAGATAGACTTACTATTGCAGTTGCTAGGTTTTGGTTGATCCCATTATGTAAAACATATGATGGATCTACCATCCAACTAACAACCTTGATGTGTTAAAGATATACTCATTCACTCCCCACGCAGTGTTGTGAATGTCACACTCTCTTCACTTATAATATTCCGATAAGTTGGATGCCAAGTCCAAAAACTCTTCATAGATAAGATCCTTATAGGTATATTATTAGTAAACCACTAGAAAAAGAATAGGCTTCTTGGAGGCGCCCATATGGTGATAAAAAAACAAACATTTCTCACCATATGGGCGCCTCCAAGAAGCCTATACCTTTTCTGGTGGTTTACCACTAATATACCTATTAGGATCTTCTGAGATAGCTTTTCATCTGGATTAGGTCTGTAGGATTGTGCACCCATTTAGCTAAAAGAGGATTTCAAGGGTGGTTTCTTTGCAATACGTGCCTTGAAATTTACCTTGAAGTTACAATTCCAATTCATCTTACAGTAGTAGGGTTGAGGCTACGGCTCTATAGCCACAATAAAAGCTCTTCCTCCCTGTGGAGCCTCTGTCATTGGGCTCCATACGCCCCCTCCGCTCCCTCCTGCTCCTTCCCCCCTCCTCCCCCCCCGTGCCCCGCGCGCTCCCCCTCCACTACCTCGTCCGTACCCGGAAGCGGGATCTCCCCTGGTTTATCCATCAATTAGGTAATTACACTTTACCTAAATTTCAAAAGAAACTGCTTTTGCAATGATTCTTTGAAAACTGACAACCAGTTCATTTATTCTTCTTTCCTTTAGAACTGACCTAAAAATCCTCCTGAAGAAGCGGTTCCATACCGTGAAACGCGTTGAGGTCATAGGTCAAGACACAGGTCATTTGTACTAACATTGGATTTACTATGATATAATTTACATTAAGATCCATCTTCATGTAGAAGGTTTTGGATCTATGTTTTATTTATGTGAATTTGTGATTAAAATGATCACGTTAATTGGAATGATTATCTTTTGATCGAGTTATTTTTGCGTTATGACCACTTAACAGTCCCCGGTTGTTTGTCAGTATATATCTAACAAACAGGTGCCACCTTTGTTAGTTTAACCTTGTGTGAGACTCTTTTTTCCTTAAACACAATAAAAACCGGCAGCCAAGACAGACAGTTCAGCCGCATACATGGATGGTCGTCCTCCTTCTAGCCGACGAGCAGTACAGGTGTTTGACCCGCCCCGTTTGCCGGCGAGAAGGAGCTCGTTATTCTTCCTCTGGCAGGATTAGAAGCAGTAAGATCTCACTGGAGGAAGAATCTTTTCACTAAAGACCGGGTAGAGAACTTCCAGTGAAAAACCGGCTCCGAAAACCGTCAGTGACGTCACATTCGGCAAACGTAACCAGGAACTATGCGTTCCAGGTACCGGATGTGACATCACTGGCCAAAAGGTGGGGAATTTTTATCTGCCCGCAAACAGGCGGACTAATTTAAAAGTTCAATCCGCCTGTTCACAGACGGACCTGGCAACATTTCGGTCATCACTAGTGGAGCCTAGTCCAAGTCTCTTCAGCCAATTGAGTTCAACCACATTAGAGATTATACCATGTGTCACAATTATTTGATCTTGCTGGACATCTCTATAAAAGAATTTTGTCTTCTGAGATAGCTTGACACTTTTTATGGACCTAATGATCTAATTCATATTAAAGGTGTAGGGTGAAAGCTAGGGCTGTGCATAGGCCTTCACTATGTTGTAAATATACTTGTGTGTTGTAGCACTGTCCACAAAGTTTTGGTCAAATAGTGTAATAAAAAAAACCCATTGGTAATGATTCTAGGTTCAGGGGCTGTGAAATCAACTCACAAAGTAAGCAAGTAATCATCTCTACTTAAAGTAGAACAGACTTGCCTGGGAGGTTTGGTGGGAAAGTTTGGCAGTTTTGATTCCTAACTAAAAATGGTCGAATTTTTCGACTTGCTAACTTTGTGAGCTGATTGCAAAGCCTCTGAAAAAAATTTCTGGAGATGTAGAAAAGGGTTGTGGGAACATTTAAAAAAAAGTTTTCCTCTAGCACATGGAGTTTTTGCATAAATTATGTTCAAAATCTAGGTCGAAATTAAGATTTTCGAAATTTCGACTTGAGTTTGAACCTAATTTGTGCAAAAACTATTTGTGTTAGAGACATACTTTATTTTTTGTGGTATACCCCCAACCCTTCTCTACATCTCCAGCAAGTTTGGTGATGATACCATGTTCAGGGGCTTTGCAATTAACTTAAAATCTTAGAATTTAAAAAAAAAAATTTGACCATCTCTACTCCTAACTCTTACAGAAAAGTTAGGCTTGGATTTAAGGTAGCCATAGACAGGTTGATTGTTTTGGGATTTATTGTTCGTATTGAGCAATAATAAATAGTTCGCCAGTGGAACATCCATTGATTGTACTACGTCATCACAGCTTTCTGCCACTAGAGGGCGTCTGGAAACCAAACAACGACATGTAAATGTAACCTATCAAAAGTTACCAGCATGTTCAATTTTGATCACTTGTGGTCGATCGATCTAGGTAGGCAGGAATCGATTCCCATTTCAATTAAAAATATAAATTTTGATATTGATCTAATTGAAGGGAGTCCATTGTAAACACACCAAAATGTCAGCCAATGAATGTATAAGTATGCTTATTAATTCAATTGAACCAAAATCGGTCGGGCACAACAAAACAAAACATTCAATGTACATTAGATCGATCAAACTTTTCTACTTTAAAATTTATCGGTTTAGGTCTCTTATCCCCACTCAGTGGGAATAAGTGATGGATGTTCGTCCTCCTTCTAGCCGGCGAGCAGTACAGGTGTTTGCCCCCCCCCCTGTTCGTCGGCGTGAAGGAGCTCTCTATTCTTCCTCTGGCAGAATCAGGAGCAGTGAGATCCCGCCGGAGGAAGAATCTTTTCACTGAAAATCGAGTAGAAAACCCACTCTTCCAGTGAAAAGCCGGCTCCGAAACACAGAAGTACATCCGGCAATCCAGGAACTATGCGTTCCATGTACCGGAAGTGACATCAAGGGCGGCTTTCCTGATTCAAATTCTAAGTGAACAGGGGGGAATGTGACTCTCCTGACAAGAGGCGGACGTTGGACTTTTTTAAAAGTACGATCTGCCTGTTCGTGAATGGACCTAGTGGGAATCAATATGGAGATCACTCTTCCCAATGGTACATAGAAGTTTCTCTACTTAATTCAGACAAAAAATTCTTTCAAATACGGTTCAAGGAGGCATGAGAGCTGGTGAAACAATTATTTTATTCTGGTAAATACAAAAATAAATAACAGTATGTCACAGAAGTAATTACACCCCTGACATCGTTGTAAGAATTTTTATAACATCTTTTCATGGAAAAACATGGAAGACATGACACTTTCATACATCATAAAGTAATCAGTGTACAGCTTGTATAACAGTGTAAATTTTCTGTCCCCTTAAAAAAAACTGGGGTTGAAATTGAAAATTAAATTGAATTTTGATAAGGCCATTTCCTAGAAAAAGTTGAAAATGTACCCAAAATGTCAACAAAAACATTAATAACTATGAAAGGTTGCAGTTAGGGGTTTAAAATTGGGAAAGTAAATTACTATACCAAAAAGTTGTCATTTGGATTTCTAAGGATGTTGGGGATCTGGGGGTGAAAGTCAGAGAGGCATATGTGAGGGTAAAATCTGACAAGAGAAAAGGCAATGTCTGACTACTGAAGTATGAGATCTGGGGGTTCAAATGGTGCTGTACTGTGGTTGGAGGCAGCTAATCGGAGGATCAATCAGGAACAGGGAGGTCCATCTGCAGCAGAAGCTACCATGCAGGAGGCTGACGCAGAGGACAGTGAGGAAGACCACATACATATGGGGTGAGTACCAAACACCATCTCCTGGTACTGACACTTAAAAAGTTATGTGCACCCCTTGTTATAACGGAGGAGTAGAAGAGGATTCCAGTGGCAATCTGTGAAGCACTAGCATCCATGTCCAAGGCAGTTAGGGCTGTGCTGGTCAATAATGACAACCCACAAAATATTGACACATTGGACATTATCACTAAGGGGGTACTGACTTTTACTTAAAGGTTGTGTGTTGGCTAATTTTAGGGTACTACAAATTTACACGGTAATACAAGCTGTACACTTGTCATTAGAGATGACCATTTTGATGATTTCGAGTAAATTAAAAACATGAACATGGTATCAACACCAAACCTGCTGGCGATGTAGAAAAGGGTTGGGGGTATACTCCAAAAAAGAAAGTATGTCTCTAACACACACAGTTTTTGCACAAATGAGGTTCAAAGTCAAGTCAAAATTTCGAAAATCTGAATTTCGACTTTATTTTTGAACTTAATTTATGCAAAAACTACATGTGATAGAGCAAAACTTTTTTTTCTCAAATGTTCTCCCAACCCTTCTCTACATCTCCAGCAATTTGATGGATGGATGGATTTTGGTGATGATGCAATCAGCTCACAAAGTTAGCAAGTCGAAAAATTCAACCATCTCTACTTCTCATATCCTCAGTGTTGGCCCATAAAAGATATAACTACTTACCACAACGTCAGGGGATGTACTGCAAGTTGCACATTTCATATCGGGAACTGGATATTAGGGAGATCTGGGGGAGAATTTAAATTTTTTTACATTTTATGAGAGACTTTAGTAGATATTCTTTTTATTTATGATTTTTCTCAAAGCATTCTTAATGTCTTTGTTCCTCAAACTGTATATAAACGGGTTTAGAAGGGGAGTCCACACGGTGTATAGCAATGCCAATATCTTACCGACGATCTGCGCCTTTGACTGATTGGAGATGATGTACGTGGCGATCAGAGTTCCATAAAATATAGTCACCACCGTCAGGTGGGAGCTGCACGTCGAGAAGGACTTGACTCTTCCAGAAGAGGAGGAAATCTTCAGTATGGTTATCACAATATAGACATAGGATATGACAATAACGACAAACGGTGTGACAATTACAAGAACGCACAGTAGGGTGGCTTTGAACTGAACGTCGGACACATCTGAGCAGGAAAGTTCCATCACGGGGTAATAATCACAGAAGAAATGGTCAATCGTGTTTGGACTGCAGAAGTATAGTTGAACTATTCCGTGAACCAAAATCAGGGCAACAACGACGCCTAACACCCAGGATGCCAAAACTAACTTAATACAAAGGCCGTGGGTCATAATGGAGATATAGTGGAGTGGGGAGCATATGGCAAGGTAGCGGTCATAGGACATCACCATCAGGAGAAAACATTCATATCCTTCGCTGAAAACAAAGAAATAGAGCTGAGCGATGCATCCAGGAAACGATATGGGGGCCCGAGGATGTAATACAATATGAAGCATGACCGGGGAAATGTCTGTGGTCAGCAAGATGTCCGTCATGGACAGTTGAGTGAGGAAGAAGTACATGGGGGAGTGGAGGGTCTTGCTGTTGACCACCAGTGAGATGATCAGGAGGTTCCCGCATACCGTCACACAATAAATGATCAGCAGAAAAATGAAGAGCAATACATTACTTCTGTCCATGTCATTGAACCCCAGAAGGAAAACCACTGAGATGTTCCTCTTATAGAATCCCTTGATGATAAAAAAAAATATATAAAAAAACAATAGAATTAGAACAAATACTATAGTACTATAGTTTCAGGTCTTGAGTTCTATCTGGGCGGTGATTGGTGTTGGATATTCCATACTGAAAAGTAAAAGAATATAGATATACCACCTTCTAGTCTTTCCATACAACCCAACTTAAAGTGTATGCCACCCCTAACAATATACATTACAACCCTAACTCCAGATGTATAGGTCCTGGGCGACTGATCTAGTTGAAAAAGGGCTTAAGGGCACATGAGGAGTCAACGGTTTAAATTTAAAAGGTCTTTATTAAACTAATGGACCTATATCCATAACCATGTCTATAAAAAACAGTATACATATACATTGAAAAAGTTCATCTATATAAACACCAGTATGTAGTACATCATATTAAACAGTGTGAATAGTAGTAAGACAGTTGCTGATGGATCCGGCTATACCCTGACGCGTTTCGCCCCTGCCTTGGGCTCTTCAGGGAGAAAGTGGATCTCTAAAGAAAACTGATTAATCTAGAATATTGATAATATATGTTCAAAGCACCTCAAGGTCCTAGATGAATCCTAGATGAATCAGCCATTGTCATTTTATCATTTTGAAAATAAATATGGACTTTATCGTCAACCTTGTATTACTTGATGGACTTATCGAATTATGGTAGCAGCTTGGATGCTACTAACTGGACGTTGGAGCATATATACCTACTTTGGTTTCTTCTGTTTCTTTAAATATTTGCTTTTGAATATTGAATTGAAAATTTTGACCTCGATACAAGTTATATATTTTAAATCCTCCACAGTGGGGTTTAGTAGTAAAAATAGGGTGGCCCCGCCAATGTCCCCTCGCCTTGCTCCCAGCAAGGAAAAATTGATGGAGGGATAGGCCATCACTTTTGGCCTCTCCCCCCATTACTTGGTATATATATTACATTGCCATCATGTACTTGTCACATATTAATTAAGATACCTCAGCAATCAATATATAGTTATAATCATGTCCACATAAATCAACATCAATATCATCAGACATCCAAGCTCTCTGTGTACAGTTATCATCATGTCATAATGCACAATAGTGTCATATCAGCAGGTGATGGATGTACTAGTCCTATTTGGTGAGTGTATTGAAGACAGCAGGTGTCGTTGGACAGTCTCAGCGCTACAGACCCGCAGCGGTGTGACACAACCAGGATCCCTCTAAAACCACCCCCAAACCCTAAGTAGGGTAAGGGCAAATGGTTGCCCAGTGCTAGGGGGGACTAGAAGGTGGGCGCTGAGGGAGACAGAAGCAAGGCTCAAATGAACACCACAACCTCCCACAAAGTCCCCGCTACAACCCTGGTCCACCAATTCCACCTACCCTGGATGGATGTTACTTTCAGCCCAGGGACAGGTGGTTCACTCACCCATAGTCATGCCGTCCGTACTAGGGATCGGTGCTAGTTGGTGAGCCCAAATCCAAGCGGCACCATCAGGTGAGCAGGGGCACTGGTCAGCATAGAGTCCACTGGCCCCTGCCTCTAGCACCCACCTAAATATGCCCCCAAGTGCAGCCCCGGACAATCAGCTGACGACAGACTGCTGGGTCCGTCCTGTCAGCCACAGTGGGTGGACCTCCAGCCAACTAGGGTGGGGCTGCAGTGGGGGGGGGGGGGGCGGGCACCCCACAGGGATCCACTTTGCGCTCCATCATATCTGCTAGGTTGGTGCCTCCCCTTCCTCCTCCCCTGGTTGGCGTGGTGGCGTCACCCCGCCACCTCCCTTGGTGGGCGGGAATTTCAAATCGTTCTGGATTTTCTCCTTAGAAAGCTGTATTCAGCGTGATTTCAAAAGAACCTAGTTTGGTCCTCTCCCTCCCGGTGTGAGGACCTGGTGACTTCACACAGGGGGGGGGGGGGGGGGGGGGGCAGGGGAATTGTACTGGGTACAGTGATTACTGTACCCAGTACAATTTAAAGTAAAAAACACAACAAACATTTACATTTGATTAAATTTTTTATTATATACAGGAAACAAACAAAATTCAAATTATACTTTAAATACATTTCTTTTCAATGTAAAAAATTTTTTTACCAAAAAAAAATCTATTTATGTGTATGTTGCACTTTTGGTACAGAAATCTGGACCTCAGCAGTGCGCTAGGGGGGTTAATTTAAAAAAAGAATTATTTTATTTTACATAATTGTTTGTTTCAAACATTATTATAGTCAGGATGTGTATTAGACCCTTGTACGGACAGATTTTGGGAAGTTACAGGTCTACAACATAAAAAAAAATTACCATTGAAGTCTATGGTGCGCTTTTGTTACAGAAATCTGGACCTCAGCAGTGCGCTAGGGAGGTTAACCCCCCCTAGCGCTTCTGACGGCTCCATCTCGTCCCTGCACTTTCATGTCAGTGTTGCAGCTAACGAGGTGGAGCCATCCAGCTAAGCTCACATCCCCGGCAGCAGCACATACTCACTGTTCAGTGCTGTCCCAGGGGACATGCTCTAAGCTGGCTTCGCCAATGTCACCCCTCTCCCAGCCCAATTTGCATATGAATGTCCCGCTGGGGGGGGGGGGCGGTGGTCGGCGGGACATTCATATGCAATATCTTCAGAGACCACTTCTGGAAAGTCACCCCCAGTGTCATCTCCACATGTGCTCTTTGAAGTTAACCCTTTCAGAGAGTTCCAAATGACATTGTATTGGATACAGTGATAACTGTATACAATACAATTCAAAGTAAAACAAAAACAAAACACATTTACAATTGTAATAAAAATGTTATTATAAAAAAACATAAATACTGTTTTGAAATCTTTCATACCAAATTATTTAAGAGATTTTATTATTCAAATGATACATTTTATATTTTTTTATGTTTTTTTTTAATAATAATTGTGTGTTTCAACATTATTATGCTCATGATGTCTACTAGACCCTTGTACGGACAGATTTTGGGAAGTTACAAGAAAAATTTACCATTAAAGTCCATGGTGCGCTTTTGGTACAGAAATCTGGACCTCAGCAGTGCGCTAGGGAGGTTGATAAAGACCTTTTAACCTTGTGGCTTGACCGTTTCTGATCCCTGAAAATCAGGCCTTTGAGTAGTTTTATGATCTCTTTATTTATATGGCAGGGATGGCAAGTCTGACCTTTAGGTGCAGCACCCTTAGAATTGTTTTATACCAAAAAAAAAAAATTGTCGGCCTGGGCCCAAATATTTGTAATAACCTTATTGTATATATATATACATTTCAAAAAGATATTTCGATAAAAATTCTTTCATCTCAATCTGAAATGACATTTGTTAGAAACCCAAGATGTGAATGAGCCCCAAGAAATGATATTTTCCATGACAAGGGAAATGAAATAAAAATAAAATTGACTTACGCTACTCAAGAAGAATCCATCATGTTCATCCATGGTTGGCTGGGAAGTATATAGATATATATTAGAAATATTCAATCAGTGTTTCCCATGTTGAAGGAAACAAAAGATAAATGAGTGGCTAGGAGATCAATAAATGAAAATAAAATCTGGATCAAAGAATAATACGTTTCCTTTTCTCTGTCCAATCTACAAATATAATATGACGGGGGTCACTGAGCGTGCTGCACAATGCTGATGAATACGTTCTATCTGACAAAGCAGAAACCTTTATACACAATCTATGGATAGAGAATGACGGATCCCATAGAGAGAGACACAAAGCCCTGGTGTGCCCGGTCTTATTACATGGTGAAAGTGAAAGTTTAATTCCAAGTCTTTTCTTATAATTACTTAAACTACACGAGAAGTACGTTTTATAGAAATACGCTGATGGGAAGAAAGATTATTTAAAGGATGATCCCACAGAGGATTAATGAAACCCTTGTGTGCCTATGCTTGTAACTCCTTCCAAGTAGTTTCTTCTTCTGAAACTTGAAAGGGAATCTATCTATAAGAAAAGAGACATTTAGAAAAAAATCGGAAGTGACCAAAGCTTGCAATAGTAGTTATTGAAGATAAATTCCAGGACTTTTACAATGGTCATCACACCTGTGGCTTTGAATTCAAGCTCCGTAACTATCCTGAAAACTTCCATTGAACATTTAATGTAGTGCTAACTTTAACCCCCTCCTTCTATGTAGAGATGCTCAAATTTTTCGACTTGCTAACTTTCAGAGCTGATTACAAAGCCCCTGAACATGGTATAATGGCCAAAATTGCTGGAGATGTAGAGAAGGGTTGGGGGAACATTTGACAGAAAAAAGTATTTGACACAAATAGTTTTTGAATAAATAAGGTTCAAAAATTAAAGTCGAATTTTCTGATATTTCGACATTTGGACTTGACTTTGAACTTAATTCTTGCAAAAACTATTTCTGTTAGAGACATACTTTTTTCTTTCAAATGTTCCGCATACCCTTCTCTATATTTCCAGCAAGTTTGGTTATGATATCATGTTCAGGGGCTTTGTAATTAACTCGAAATCGTCAAATTTCTGAAAAGAAATTCGACCATCTCTTCTTCTATGTAGTCCTTAGTTCAGCATTATGTAGTCCATGTAGTCCTAACTCTAACCATATTCCTCAATGTAGTCTTAATTCTAAGCCCATTCTTCATTGTAGATATAGCCCCAATCTGTTTCTTTCATATAATCCTAACTCTAACCCTATTCCTCCATGTAGTCCTAACTCTAACCCTATTCCTCCATGTAGTCCTAACTCTAAACCTATTCCTCTATGTAGTCCTAACTCTAATCCTATTCCTCCATGTAGTCCTAACTCTAAACCTATTCCTCCATGTTGTCCACACTCTAAACCTATTCCTCCATGTAGTCCTAACTCTAACCCTATTCCTCCATGTAGTCCTAACTCTAAC
>CM070034.1:2240314-2256414 GCA_036250615.1 Ptychadena robeensis
TAACTCTAATCCTATTCCTCCATGTAGTCCTAACTCTAAACCTATTCCTCCATGTTGTCCTAACTATAACCCTATTTCTCCATGTAGTCCTAACTCTAATCCTATTCCTCCATGTAGTCCTTACTCTTATCCTATTCCTCCATGTAGTCCTTACTCTAATCCTAGTTCACCATGCAGTCCTAACTCTAACCATATTCTTCCATGTAGTCCTCACTCTTACCCTATTCCTCCTGAAGGTCTCACTCTAAGCCTATTCCTCCTGAATGTCTAACTCTAAGCCTATTCCTTCATGTTTTATTCTCTTTAAGCCTAACATTTACCCTATTCCTCCATGTAGTCCTAACTCTAAACCTATTCCTCCATGCAGTCCTAACGCTAAGCCCATTCATCCATGTAGTCTTAATTCTAAGCCCCTCTTAATTCTAAGCATATTCATCAATGTAGATGTAGCCCCAACCCTTTTCATCCATGTTCTCCAACTCTAACCCTATTCATCCATGATGTCCTATGTCTAACCCTATTTCTCTATGTAGTCCTAAATCTAAGCCCATTCATCCATGTAGCCTTAATTCTAAGCCTATTTCTAAATTTTTACTATGTAGTCCTAATTCTCACCCTATTCCTCCATGAAGTCCTAACTCTAACCATATTTCTCCATTTAATCCTAAAGCTGGGAATAGACGGTACGATTTACCGTCTATTTCTTATCCGATTCTCTGCACTAGGAGCAGTGTGATGACGTCATAACGCCCACCCGCTAGTGCCGAGAATCGGATGGCACTCTTTATGTGCAGCTCATTACTTCGGCTGGGGGCAGCCATCCCCAGCCAAACTAATGGGATCGGGTTAAAATTTACCGTCCTGTCGGATAACTGTGCAATCCGCCAGGACGACTGATTTTAGCCCAATCCTTGTTGGTTGCTGCCTCCAATTTCTGCACGACCCGATCCTTAAGGGATGCGGGAGCGTGCACGGCATCGGATCGGGGATCGGATCGTGCAGGAATTGGAACGTGTATGCCCAGCTTAACTCTTATCCTAGTTCAACATGTAGCCCTAACTCTTACACAATTCTTCCATGTAGTCCGAAATCTATTCCTCCATGTAGTCCTAACTCTATTCCTCCATGTAGTCCTAACTCTAACCCAATTCCTCCATGTAGTCCGAAATCTATTCCTCCATGTAGTCCGAAATCTATTCCTCCATGTAGTCCTAACACTATTCCTCCATGTAGTCCTAACTCTACTTCTCCATGTTGTCTGAACTATAACCCTATTCCTCCATGTTGTCTGAACTATAACCCTATTCCTCCATGTAATCCTAACTCTAATCCTAGTCCACCATGCAGCCCTAACTCTAACCCAATTCCTCCATGTAGTAAAAACTCTAACCATATTCCTCAATGTAGTTCTAACTCTATTTCTCCATGTAGTCCTAACTCTAACCATATTTCTCCATTTAATCCTAACTCTAATCCTAGTCCACCATATAGCCCTAACTCTGACCCCATTCCTCCATGTAGTCTTAACTCTAACCCCATTTATCCATGTAGTCTTAACTGTAACCCTATTCCATCATGTAGTCCTAACTCTAACCCCATGCCTCCATTTAATCCTAGTCTAGAATTTAGCCCTAACTCTAACCCAATTTCTCCATGTAGTCCTAACTCTAACCCCAATTAACCATGTAGGCCTAACTGTAACCCCATTCCTCCATGTTGTCTTAACTGTTACCCCATTCCTCTATGTTGTCCTAACTCTAACCCTATTCCTCCATGTAGTCCTGACTCTAATCCTAGTCCACCATCTAGTCCTAACTCTAACCATATTCCCCCATGTAGTCTTAACTCGAACCCTATTCCTCCATGTTGTCCTAAATCTAACCCTTTTATTCTCTGTATGCCTGACATTAACCCTATTCTTCTATATTGTTCAAACTTTAACTCCATTTCTCCATGTTGTTCTAACTCTAACCCTATTCCTCCATCTAAACCTAGTCCACCATGTAGTCTTAATTCTAACATAATTCCTCCATGTATTCCTAACCCCATTCCTCCATGTAGTCCTAACTCTAACCCTATTCTTTCATGAAGTCCTAACTCCAGCCCTTTTCTTCCATGTAGTCCAAATGGTAACTCTATTCCTCCATGCAGTCCTAACCCCATTCTTTCATGTAGTCCTAACTCCAGCCCTATTCCTCCATGCAGTCCTAACTTGAACCCTATTCCTCCATGTAATTCTAATGCTAACCCTATTCATCCATGTTATCCTAACTCTAACCCCATTCCTCCATGTAGTCCTAACTCCAGCCCTTTTCTTCCAGGTTGTCCTATATTTAACCCTATTCCTCCATGTAGCCCTAATGCTAACCCTATTCCTCCATGTTGTCCTAACTCCAGCCCTATTCCTTCATGCAGTCCTAACTCGAACGCTACTCTTTCATGTAGTCCTAACTCCAGCCATTTTCTTCCATGTTATCCTATATCTAACCATATTGCTCCATGTAGTCCTAATGCTTACCCCATTCCTCCATGTAGTCCTAACTCCAGCCTTATTCTTCCATGTAGTCCTAACTCTAACCCAATTCCTCCATGTATGTCTAACTCGAACCCTATTCCTCCAAGTAGTCCTAACTCTAACCCTATTCCTCCATGAAGTCCGAATGATAACCCTATTCCTCCAAGTAGTCCTAACTCTAACCCTATTACTCCCTGTAATCCTAATGCTAACCTTATTCCTCCATTTAGTCCTAGCTCAACCCCTATTCTTTCATGTAGTCCCAACTCCAGCCCTATTCCATGTTGTCCCAGGTGCCTAACCTGCGGCCCAGGTGCCCAACCTGTGGCCCTTTGGGTGTTGTTTGGGGCCCCCTTTGGTCCTTCACTTGCAGCCCCCAAAACCTGTTAAGGCATATGGCATAGGAACTAACCTGTTCACCGTCACGTCCTCATCTGGTAACTTCTTAGAGCGGTAAGAGGAGGAGAGGGACTCGCTGAGCCTCCAGCTGAGCATGCTAATTGGCAAACGTGAAAGCGAATGAGTGCCTATGCTTCCACTAGACTACTTTGATAATATCTATGAGGCACAGCCTTTGTTGATGTATATGGGGCATTCCATATATCACCATGTGTAGTGGTCGCACGCTGACCCGGTTTTCCTTATCAACTTTGGTAGTCCTACATGTTATGTCTGGCCCCTTAGTGATGCATGTGGCCCTCCATATCACCTCAGTTGCCCACCACTGCTCTATGTAGTCCTAACCCTATTCTTCCATGTAGTCCTAACTCTATTTCTCCATGTTGTCCTAAAGCAGGGTACTTGCATGTAGATATGGACCAGATCGATGGTTGCTTTGAACGTTGTACGCACTCACGGCCATCTATCTGGACTATATTATATGTGTCCATCCCTGTTTTCCAGCTGGAATCAATTTATCTCCGATATTTGACGTCATCACGCTGCTGCAGGAAACATCGGATGGCTTCAATATTGAGCCTGCTTAACTCTCACCCTGTTCCCCATGTAGTCTTACCTCTAACCCAATTCCTCTATGTAGTCCTAATGATAAGCATATTCCTCCATGTAGTCCTAACTCTAACCCAATTCCTCCATGTAGTCCTAACTCTAATCGTATTCCTCCATGTAGTCCTAACTCTAATCCTATTTCTCTATGTAGTCCTAACTCTTATCCTATTCCTCCATGTAGTCCTAACTCTTATCCTATTCCTCCATGTAGTCCTAACTCTTATCCTATTCCTCCATGTAGTCCTTTAACCCAATTTCTTTATGTAGACCTAGCTCTAACCCTATACCTCCATGTAGATGTATTAACTCCAACACTATTCCTCTATCTCTACCTAATTCTAACCATATTTATCCATTTAGCCCTAACTCTAACCCTATTCGTAGGATTAGAGTGTGGGGATTTAGCCTCAAATGGGTGCTCTAAAATACTTAATTCCATATGACAGGTTCTCTTTAGGGTTTCTTCTCATATTTATTATATAGTCCAGAAACAAAAATGACCCTTGCAAGGGTTATTCCACAAAACAAACGTCTCTGGAAATGCCAGGCCTCCTGGCTTTCAAAAAGTGCAACACAGGCTCTTCCCTTTAGCTCAAGGAGAAGCATATCACACCGGCCCAGGCCTTCTGTGTCAGCTGCTCAGGCAGCACAGTGTCTCCCAAACTCATCAGGAAGCCCTGACGGCATGGTCTCAGCTCCTTTTGTGGTGACACACCCTTGTTAGAGTCCAGTAGGCGTATCTTGGTGGAATAGGAAGGTTTACCCAGTTCCTTCCAATCCATTCCAATCCAACTCGACGATTTCAAGTTAATTGCAAAGCCCCTGAGCATAATATCAACACCAAACTTGCTGGAGATGTAGAGAAGGTTTGGGGGCATACAAAAAAATAAAGTATATCTCTAAAGCCCCCCATACACCTTTAGATTCCTCCATACAATTTCCATAAGATCTACCAAACAACTAGTAGTGCCGGGTCCTACCGGTAGAATACACAGTGATGGGAAGGTATAGATACTGCATGTAGTGCCGGGTCCTCCCTGATAGAATACAGACGTGATTAGAAGGTAATATCACTGCTATGTAGTGCCGGGGCCCTCCCTGATAGAAACATAGTGATTGGAAGGTATATATCACTGCTATCGTAGTGCTGGGTCCTCCCTGATAGAATACATATTGTTGGAAGGTATATATCACTGCTATGTGTACCGGTCCTCCCTGATAGAATACATGTGTGGAAGGTTATATCCTGCTATGTATGCCGGGTCTCCCGATAGAAACTATGATTGGAAGGATATATCCTGCGATGTAGTGCTGGTCTTCCTGATAGATACTAGTGATTGAAGGTATTATACTTCTGAAGTGCCGGTCCTCTGATAGATACATAGTGATTGGAGGTATATATCACTGCATGTAGTGCCAGGTCCTCCTGATAGAATACTATGATTGGAAGGTAATATCACTGCTATGTGTGCCGGGTCTTCCTGATAGATATAGTGATTGAAGGTATATCACTGTAGAAGTGCGGGTCTCCCTGATAGAATACATAGTGATTGGAAGGTAATATCATGTATGAGTGCCGTCCTTCTGATTAAATGTGATTGGAAGTAATAATCACGCTATGTGTGCGGGTCTTCCCTGATAAACTAGTGATTGGAAGGTATATACACTGCTATGAAGTGCCGGGTCCTCCTGTAGAATACATGTGATTGGAAGGATATATCACTGCTATGTAGTGCTGGGTCCTCCGATAGAAAATAGTGATTGGAAGGATTATCCTGCTAGGAGTGCTGGGTCCCCCTGATAGAATACATAGTGATTGGAAGGTATATATCCTGCATGTAGTGCTGGGCCTCCCGATAGAATACATGTGATTGAGGGTAGAAAGGTCCTATATTACATTGGTAGAAGAAAAGCTGATTGTACAGAAATTGCATGGTAATTGTATGTGGTGTATGGGGAGCTTTACACAAATACTTTTTGCATAAATGTTGAAAAAAGTTGAAACTCAAGTAAAAATTTCGACTTTGTTTTTGAACTTACTTTATGCAAAAACGACATGTGCTAGAGCAAAACTTTCAAATGTTCCCACAGCCCTTCTCTACATCTCCACATCCCCATACAGCTTTGCAATCAGCTCACAAATAGTGATGGCCGAACTGCCCGCAAGGCCACAAACAAGCATGTTCACCCTCCTCCTCGCCAGCGGACAGTATGGGTGTTCGACCCGCCCTGTTTGCCGGCGAGAAGGAGCCCTCTATTCTTCCTCCGGTGGGATCATACGCAGCGAGATCCCATCGCAGGAAGAATATTTTCACTGAAGACTGGGTAGAGAACCCGGTCTATCAGTGAAAAACCGTCTCGCAAACCCGTATGTGACGTCAGTGATGTCACATCCGGTTAGCACACCAAGGAACTATGCGTTCCAGGTGCCGGATGTGACGTCACCTAGAGGCGGGTAATTTTAATCTGTCCGCGAACGGGCGGACTGCGGACTTTTTTAAAAGTCCACTCCGCCCGTTCGCAGGCGGATATGGCCGAGGTTCGGCCATCACTACGCACACAGTTAGCAAGTCGAAAAATTCGACCATCTCTAGTGGAGACAAGCCCTAACTGTGTTTCCAAAGTAATTCCGGAGTTCATAGTTGAAACTTACTACTCATGCATCTAAAGGAAAGAACTAAACTTGAGAAAAGTTTTGCGGAGAGTTATAATTATTGGCACACACGGGCTTTGTTCTTCTCTGTAGATCTTTAATTCCCTGTACAATTACTTTTGCCTTGCTGACAAACTTCCTTTAAAGTTGCTGTTGACAAAGTAACTATAAGAAAAGAGTCATCTTGGAAGAAGAAAGTTGTACTTTTGTCCAGGTTACAATTATAGACACACAGGAGGTTTGCTCACCCCCTGCTGGCTCATGTGTTCTGTACATCGATGTTATATAAACGTGGGTCTGTCATACAGGATTTATCCCAGAGTACAGACAGAAGGCCAAGTCATATCATTTCCACTTCCAAGTAGTCGTATTTCCATCTCTCATTTGATTCATCTGTGTGGTTACAGCATATCCCTGATATATGAATTATGGATCAACAGCATGGATCGTTAATTAAGGATGTAAGTGATTTATATGTATTGTATTGTTTTTATCTTCTGCTCGAGATTTTAGCTATGAGCAATATTTAAGTTTCACATATAGAGATGGTCGAACTTTTCGACTAGTTGTGAGCTGATTACAAAGCCCCTCAACATGGTATTATCACCATAATGGCTGGAGATGTAGAGAAGGGTTGTGGAAACATTGGAAAAAAAACATTTTGCTCTAGCATGGGGAGTTTTTGCATAATTTAAGTTTGCAATTTTGACTTAACTTTAAACTTACCATTTTTTTCGGACTACAAGACTTTTTCACCCCCAAAATTGGAGGGAAATAGTGCCTGCATCTTATGGTTCGAATGCACGAGGTGTGCTTTCTAGTGACACCATTTTTGTGGCTGAAATTGTGTACTGCAAGGAATATTTTTTTCCAAGTGATTTGAACATTTAAATATTTTTTTTCTGTTTTTCCTGCTCTTAAAATTGGGTGCGTCTTATAGTCTGAAAAATACAGTAATTTATGCAAATGTATAAAAGCCATACCCCCAACCTTCTCTACATCTCCAGCAAGTTTGGTGATGATTAGTGAGGACCTGCAAAGGCAATATTTGAATTTGAGATATTTTGTGAATAATCCTACTAATATTCGATTCGATATCCGTACATTTGAATATTCGCGGTATGGGCATGTATATAAATAATAAATAATATTCGCATTTGCGAAAAGCTTCCAAATATATGGTCACATGCTATGTTTATTTACGCAATGCCAATATTATTTCAGCAATACATGGCCATAACGCGAATATTTAAAATCGTGAATATCTGCCGACGTATTCAAGATATTCATGAATTCTTGAATTGCAAGTGAGCAAGTCATTGGCTGTCTCAGTGAAATGAGAAGAACAGAAGTCAGATTGGAGGGGGTCAAGAAGGGAATTCAAAGCCAGATAGTAGGTGAGTCTTTTGTACGCAAGGCGCTCAAGCTGTTTAGAATCGAAAGGAAGAAGAGAGATTAGCTAGAGGGAAGAAAGGGGTCAAGTGATGTCTTCTTCAGTATGGGGAGGACTATGGCATGTTTGGAGGCTGATGGGGAGATACTAGAGAAGAGGGAGAGGTTGAATAGTTCAGTCAGTTCAGTGCCGTGGCAAGGGTGGAAGAATGTGTCTTAAGTAGATCAGCTGGTATGGGGTCAAGTGGGCAGATGATGGAAGGAGAGGAGCAAATATGTGGCCCTATGAGGTCATGGGCAGAGAAGGTGGCAGTGGGAGGAGGAGGTGTAGGATTGAGGAGAATAGGAGGAGAATAGGCAGTGAGGGTTGGATGGAATCTCTCCTATGCCTTATTTTCCACAGGGGAACTTCCTTTGTTTATACGATTATCTTCTTACCACTCATGATTGGTGTTATTTGTTCTTATATCTCCCACAAAGGCATCATCCTATAAGAACAACGTCACAGTAATACACCTTCTGGGGTTCCAGACCAACGACAGCTTCAATGTCTTGTTCTTCATCTTATTACTTATCATTTATTGTGTGACGGTATGTGGAAACCTCCTGATCATCACACTGGTGATCTACAGCAAGACCCTCCACTCCCCCATGTACTTCTTCCTCTCCCAGCTCTCCGTAGCTGACATCTTGTTGACCTCAGATATTTCCCCGGTCATGTTAAATACTATATTACATCAGGAGACCGCCATGTCTTTCTCTGGATGTGTCACTCAGCTTTATCTTTTTTGTATAACCGAAGGATCAGAATGTTTCCTGCTGATGATGATGTCCTACGACCGATACCTTGCCATATGTTCTCCATTACATTACGTCTCCGTCATGAATCCCGGGCTTTGCACTAAATTAGTTGTGACATCCTGGCTGTTAGGCTTCTTAGTTGCTCTTGTTTTGATGCACGGGATCGGTCAACTGTACTTCTGCCGATTAAATACGATTGACCACTTCTTCTGCGATTATTACCCGGTGATGGAACTTTCCTGCTCAGATGTGTCCAAGGCCCAAATGGAAGTGACCATCATGTGCGTTCTCGTCATCATAACGCCATTCCTGCTCACAATATTGTCATACGTCTATATTGTGTTGGCCGTAGTGAAGATCTCCTCGTTTTCTGGAAGGCTGAAATCGTTTTCTACTTGTAGCTCTCACCTGACGGTGGTGTCCATATTTTACGGGACTCTGATCGCCACGTACATCCTCCCAAAAGATGGACGGATGAGGGTTTTCAGCAAGATGATGTCATTTCTATACACTGTGTTGACTCCTCTACTAAATCCTTTTATATACAGTTTGAGGAATAAAGATATTAAGGAAGCTTTGAGGAAAATCACATATAACCGAAGTTTTGGATGAAATGATCCAAAGAGCTTGATGTAGAAGTGTCCATGACAATGGCCTAGCACCTAATCCCAACACTACCTTCATTATTGACCTCTTCAACTTTTCTATCATTTGTAATACATATATTTCCATTTGTGTTGCATTGAGAAGACTGTGTGTTACATCCTGTCTTGTTGGCGAGAAAAGAGGTAAGGAGAAATTTCTCTAGATGAAGTCTCTCTATAAGAAGATTTCCACTCTCCTAAGCAGGCAACTTTAACAAAAAACATTTTCTTTCTCTTTAGCTGTGAAGGCAATAAAAACTGATTCTAACCCAGGGACAGGCAATCTAAGGTATGCAAGCAAATGTGGGTATTGGGGTATTAACCTCCTAAGGGTTGTGCACATGGCGTGCATTTTGTATGTTCCGCCGTGATTTTTAGCTCATTTGGAGGTCCCCAGCATGATTCCGTTGTCACCCGTGATGCCTGAATTGTGCTGAGAAAAACCTATGTCCCACCATTAACATGGAGGTCCCCTTTCACATCATCGGTGGCGGGCTAGGAAGGATCGGCATGTACCCTGATCCAGAGAATCGCCGGGGGAGTCCAGTGGACAGGTAAGTTTTTCCAGTAGTTATCTCAGGTTGAGTTTCATGATTGATGAAACTCAACCCGAGTTAACTCAGGTAGAACGCCCAGGATGTCCATCAGTAGAGTTATCGTCACTCAAGTCTTTCCAGTCGTTTGATCGGGATGTCTGTGTGACGCCAACATCACTTCCGCTTCCCTCCCCACCAGAGAGAAGGTCTTGTGCTGACTGCTAGAGATGGTCGAATTTTTTTTTCAGAAATTCAACAACTTCGAGTTAAGTCGAGTTAAGTTGCAAAGCCCCTGAACATGGTATTATCACCAACTTGCGGGAGATGTAGAGAAGGGTTGGGGTGGACATTTTGTATGCTCCTCCGATTTTTAGCTAATTTAGAGGTCCCAGCTCGATTCTCGATTCCCCTCCATCAACATGGAGGTCTATGGCACCGCCTATCCCCGCCCTTTTTGCCTCACTGGTGGTGGGCCCAGAAGGATCAGCATGTACCCTGATCCAGAGAATAGCCCGGGGAGTCCGGTGGTAAGTTTCCTCAGTAGTTATCTCGGGTTGAGTTTCATGATTGATGAAACTCAACCCAAGATGACTTGGGGAGAACGCCTAGGAGGTTCATCAGTCGAGATATCGTCACCTAAGTCATTCTTTCTGTCGACCAACCTGTCCACCAACATCACCTCCCCTTCCCTCCCCACCATTACTGACAGAGAGAGAAGGTCTTGTGCTGACTGCCAATCAGAGGCAGAGACCGCATGCATGCAGGTCAGCAAGCACACAGAGAAAGAAGGTCTTGTGTTTCTCTTAGTGTGTGCACTGACCAGCGTTTCTGCTGTCTCTGCCTCTGATTGGCAGTCAGCCAAGTGGTACTAGCGTCTCTTCGCCAGTACTAAATATGCTGGTGCCAGGAATAATGAAGTGAGGAAGGTAAGTATACTTTAAAAAAAATCTTTAGCAGCTTTCCTAGATGTAAACTGCTGAACTATGAATATCAATGTAATGTACAGTAGTTGTGTCCATTTTTATTTTAAGAATATAGAACCACTTTAAGTATTACTGGGGTAACCTTACTGAAAGGGATACTTGTGTTTCAACTTTAAAAGGACTTTTTATGGAGCTACAAAGTATAACATTCTTGTTTTGTAAAGTTTTACTTTTATCCGGATTACATCCGTAAGCACCCCAGGGTGCTAATTATAAAAACTGTAAGAAAAGAAAACTACTCAGAGAAACTTTCAAGTATTGGAAGGTAAGAGATTTCATCACTCTCACTGGTCGAATTTTTTTTCAGAAATTGGATGATTTCGAGTTAATTGCAAAGCCCCTGAACATGGTATCATCACTAAACTTGCTAGAGATGTAGAGAAGGGAGCATTTGAAAGAAAAAGGTATGTCTCTAACACAAACAGTTTTTGCATAAATTAAGTTCAAAGTCAACTCAAAATGTCGAAAATTCTGAAAATTCGGAAATTCAACTTTAATTTTGAACTTAATTTATTCAAAAACTATTTGTGTTAGAGACATACTTGTTTCTTTCAAATGTTCCCCCAACCCTTCTATACATCTCCAGCAAGTTTAGTGATGATACCATGGTTAGGGGCTTTGCAATCAGCTCTGAAATTTAGCAAGTTAAAAAATTTGACCGCCCGCAAAGTGTAATTTTCTTCTCCCGGGGAACAGTACCGGTGTTTGACCCACCACGTTCGTCATCGAGAAAGGTTATTTTTATTCCTCCGGATCTGGCCAGGCCAGGAGCAGAAAGATCTGATCAGATGTTTATTCACTCAATGCATTTGGCATAAGACTGTCTCTTCCTCAAAGCCTCAAAGCCAAAGCAGAAAGATCAGTTGTGTTTCTCATGCATAGTGTTGCATCCTGACATGAGAGGAGGGTAAGAGTAAGATGGAATGAGCCACATAAAGAGCCACAGGGTGGGACCATAGTTTTTGAAATTAAGGGGGATCACTGGGACAAAAAAGTTATACTGGATCACAAGGGCATCTAGACCTTAGTTCCCAAGTTTACATCCAAGCTGAGGATTAGTGATGGCCGAACTTCGGCCGTGTCCGTCCGCGAACGGGCGGAGCGGACTTTAAAGGCCCCCATACACGTGTCGGATTCCCAGCGGATTCCGGGACAATCGATTCCGGGCGCGTGCACGCGAAATGATCGTCCCGGAATCGCGTGAAGCCCACCTTGTCCGTCCAATCACGTCCGATCGATCGGGGGCCCAGAATCGGATCGGACAGAGAACTAACATGTTGGTCTTACTGATCCGATTCTGCACACATCAGGGGGAGTTGCCATTTGGGAAGTAAGCGATCGGACACGGAACCGTCCAGGAATCCGGGGGACAAGGTGGTATGTAGCGATCGGACACACTTAATTGGCTGATTGATCGGACCTCCGATTCCCGCTGACATCGCCGGAATCGATCGGATAGGTGATCAATCGGCCATGGAATTCGACAATGTATGGCTAGCTTTAAAAAAGTCTTGCGGGCAGTTCGGCCATCACTACTGAGGATATTAAACAAGGTATCTTGATGTCTTCAAGGAAGGAAGTGTCAATGAAATAAAGTCTGAAGCTGTCAGGTTCCTACTGTTGTACCATGTGGCTACAGGCTTCTAGCCCCCCTCCTTCTTAAATTAACCTGATTTTAAATAGAGATGGTCAAATTTTTTTTCAGAAATTCGACCGAACTTGCTGGAGATGTAGAGAAGGGTTGGGTGAACATTTGAAAGAAAAAAGTATGTCTCTAACACAAATAGTTTTTGCACAAATTAAGTTCAAAGCCGAAAATTCGACTTTCATTTTGAACTAAATGTATTCCCCAACCCTTTAAATGTTCCCCCAACCCTTCTCTACATCTCCAGCAAGTTTAGTGATAATACCATGTTCAGGGGCTTTGCAATCAGCTCTGAAAGTTAGCAAGTCGAAAAATTTGACCATCTCTAATTTTAAAATCCTTGGAAATATCTGTGATTGGTTGAAATCAGGATTTGACCAGGAAAGTCCCATAAAAACATAACTTTCCCAGACAAAACGGGAGGCTTGGCAAGTATGAGCTCAGCTATCATTTCCTGGTAATGGCCTGTAGCTTATTAGTAACATTGTTTTCAGATAGCTCTGTCCACTACACAACACACCCTTGTTAGTGGAATAGAAAGCCCAGAACCAAAGACTTCTTGGACCATTCTTAGTGCCAGAAATTGAGGTATTATTGTGTATTATTATTTGTTGTAATAGTTTTGTTTTTCCTTTGCATGTGAAGAACAACATAACAGTCATTTTCCTTCTGGGGTTCCACGACATGGACAGTTTCAGTATATTGCTCTTTGTCTTTCTGCTTATCATTTACTGCATGACGATATGTAGGGACCTCTTGATCATCACACTGGTGGTCTACAGCAAGATCCTCCACTTCCCCATGTACTACTTCCTCACCCAGCTCTCTGTTGCTGACATCTTGTTGACCTTAGATATTTCTCCCTTCATGCTGAATACTGCTGTTCATCATGGAGCCTTGATGTCTTTTCCTGAATGCCTCACTCAGCTGTATCTTCTGTTTGATTGAAGGATCTCCATTATGTACCATGGCCAAAGCCTGTTCTGTTGGAATGTAGTGTTCTGAAAATACTTCCATGTGTTAAGCCCCCCATACGCGTTTAGATTTTGACCCGATTTTGTGGCTAATTTACGCGTGATGACGTGTCAAAATCGGCCGTGCTACACTGAAATATTTTGCTACCCTTACAACTGCGCATGTGCAGATAGCCCTAGTTTTGTGGTTTTCAGGGATGTCGAGGTTAGGGATTTGGGGGGGGGTTAAGTTTAGGGGGAGTGGTGACGTATAGTAGAGGTGAGTTTTGTGGATCGGGGTGAAGTTAAGGGGTTTGGGGGGGGGTTAAAATGAATCTAACCTCCCAAATCCCCTAACCCTATCCTTATCCCTCAGAAGCCCCTAACCGTAACAACTGCGTAACCCTGTAGTCCTGCTTGCAGGTATGTCTCGTTGCCCCTGGTGCTGGGATGCAATACAGGCTAACTCAGTGTTTGGCCAGGGATGCATCATCAGCAGCCCTGTGGACGTGTTTGATACAGCAAAGCCCAGGTGGAAGTGTATAAGATTGAATTTCTGCTAATCGTCTACGAATCCCATAGCACTAGGTGGCATGATTGGGCAGGCTCCCAATTTTCCCTTGTCCTTTTGTATCACACTTCCTCTGATTGATTCTTGTGCATGACCATTGGCTTGATTTGGACTACCCCAATAAAGACTATTGAACTGATTTCTGGTGCTGGTTGTGATTATGTGCCCAGGGGTATTACGGTAGGTAAGTACCTTTTTCATCACCTCCAGCATCGGTCTGAAACCATATTTTTACTGGCACCCTATACCACCTTGAAGCCATCTTGTACCAAGGTTCCTGGTAAATTATTTATGCGAGAAGGTATACATCCTCTCCAATTGGTCTGGGGAAAATCTCATTGATAATTCACACGCTTTTATAAAAATAGACAACAGCAGGATAACATTTTAAGTAATATTGGGGTCCAGCCTTAAGGTAGGCATGTAGTGTCATTAAGGTGTGATGTAATGCGCTACTTACGCGACCAGGTCCTTTTGGATGGAAGTTCACTGTCCGACCACCAAACACCGCTCACACCCCAATAAAGCAAAGTCCACCCAGGCTGGTAGGGGGCTATTTACAGTTTATTGAGGAGTATATACATATAAGCTTCTACTCCTGACAGCAAAGATGGGCTCCAGACTTGGGAATAAATGTTACCAAGCGTTGCTACCAAGCTGCATGAACCTATGGACAGGGGTGCTGTAGGCTCTCTCCGGCATGAAGCACAATAGCAGTCAGGTCAGGATGTCACACCGTAGGGTAGTGGAGATAAACTCACCCAGGTATACTCGTCTGAAGGAAGCTGCAGTCATCAGGGAAGCTACATCAGAAAAGCCCAGAACTACTATTTATCACCTCAGAAAGGGGGTGGCTTAAGGCCTGTAACTGAGCAGAACAGAATAGTTAAATTTGGAGGAGAGAGTCAAAATAGCGGGAAAAGCTATTAAACCTGTCCTTGCAAAAAGGTTCCAGCAACATGAAAACAACAAGTGCAGCTCTTAAAGGGACAAACACCAACTATTAAAGCACTATACAGCAGTATATACACAGTGCAATATATACAGCTTTCCCTTTTTTGCCCTTTCTCGGGTCACTACAGGCATACACACCTCAATTCTCTCTCGATAGATGAGGGAAAGACTGCGGCGTGATGGCATCATCACGTTGCAGCTGGCCCCTTAGAGGATAGGCCATCACTTTGGATTTTGTTTCCAATAAGAATCACTTTGGATGTTGACTGCCGTCCCCATCCATGTAATGGAATCGGATGGGAATCTACCAACATGACGGATCACTGTGCGATTCCTGGTCAATCTCGGCAGATATTCCTGGTCAATCTCGCCAGACTTTACCGGCTGATTGGCAGGAACATGCACGGGGGGTTGATCGGATGAAAAATGGGGTGTAAATCCACCCGTGTAGGGCTACCTTTAAACTTAAAGCTGATATGGTTTTAAGTAACTTCAAGAAAAGAATAGGCTACTTGGAAAATCACTTTCTATTTGCTCTGTATGGGTTCATTTCTTTACAAACATTTTAACTTTTAATGAAGCTTCAATACACTAAGTGGAAAAAAGTTTGACTGTATTACAGAGATAACCCCACAGGGGCTTTGTTTACGCTCCCAGAGAGGATTTATTCTTTATATATAAGTGTATCAATCGATGTCTCACTTACCTTGCAAGTTTCCTCCATCAGTATTAATCAGCTCTACGACTGATCACATCTATATCTATTGTATGGATTCAAAGCAAACGATTAGGTTTCATTTTTCTAAACATATATTTTTTGGTTCAGAATTTGTGTTTTATGAATTGAATTCATTTATTTTATGTTTATGATTTACAATTACCCGTATATACTGTACTATGGTATGTCCCTTATTTCAGAAGACAATTAAGGAATGAACTATGGATCAGTATCTTGGATCAGTTGTGCACAGTGTAAGTGGATTTTTATCACATCATGTTCTAATGATATTTAGAATCTGTTTTTTTTTGCTATAGAGTGTTCACCAAATTTTCTTTTTCTTAATAAAACATTTAGTCAGTTTTACAGAGATATAGAAATGGTCAAATTGTTTGGACTAGCTGGCTTTGTGAGTTTATTACAAAGCCCTTGAATATTGTATCACTAGGGATGGTCAAAAAATTTGCAGTGCGAATTTTTTAGTAGAAATTTTGACTTTTTTGCCGAAAATTCGCATTTTGATGGGGTCATTTAGACTTTTCGCCGAAAAAGTCGAAAATCAGCCTGATATTTCGACTGAAATCGAAATTTCAACTTAAAAAAGAAATTTGCTTTTGATTTGCCGTGCCGCTATTTCACGTGCGAATATCCGCATTTTATTTAAAATTTTTGCATGCGGGAGTGATTGGAAAATTCGCATTGGAAAATTCGCATGGTGCTAGCTAAC
>CM070034.1:2263181-2284517 GCA_036250615.1 Ptychadena robeensis
GGCTAAACCATTTAAGCAACTTTATTTAGCCCGAATTAACTCGGGCTAAACACCCAGAAGTTAAACCGGAAGTGACGTCACACCCAGATATTGAGAAATGTGCGTACCAGGTACCCGAAGTGATGTCAGTGACGTCACTTCTGTGTTTTTTTTATTCAAATTTCCAGCGAAAAAGCGGGGAATTTGAATCTCCCAGTGGACATCAGACTTTCTAGCACTTTCTTGTCAATTGTGCACTTAACGAGATGGAGCCGTCCAGCTAAGATCAGATCCTCGGCAGCAGCACATACTCACTGTTCTGTGCTGTGCTGTCCAGGTGGATCTGATGCTCTAAGCTGGCTTATACACTGAAGCCGATGTCACCCCTCTCCCAGCCCAATTTGCATATGAATATCACGCGCCCCCCCGGGGGGTATGGTGGGGCGTGGGACCTTCAAATGTAAATTGGGCTATCTTCAAAGAGCACATCTGAAAAATCACCCCCAGTGTCATTTCAAGGTGTGCTTTTTGAAGTTAACCCTTTCAGAGGGTGCCAAGTGGCTTGTTTTGGATACAGTGATAACTGTATCCAATACAATTCAAAGTAAAACAAAAACAATTATTATAAATAAACATAAATACTGTTTTGAAATCTTTCATACCAAATAATTTTATCATTCAAATGATACATTTTATAATTTTTATATAATAATTGTGTGTTTCAAACATTATTCTATTCAGAATGTCTATTAGACCCTTGTATGGACATATTTTGGGAAGTTACAGGCCTACAACATAAAAAAAATTCCATTAGAGTCTTTGGTGCGCTTTTGGTACAGAAATCTGGACCTTGCAAGAGCGCTAGGGAGGTTAAAAGTCCAATCTGCCTGTCACTACATATAGTTATTTCTCCAGTCCAGTTTACCTAAAGGAGTGAAGTGAACCATATATGCCCAGAGCACACCACACTCACAATAGTATACACATTGCCCATAAAAACTGGAAGTATAAGTATATTAGTATACACAGTGCTGAGAGGTAAGGTATTGTGCACCCTGCTGCCTCCACAAACCTAGTACAATGTGGTCAGGAAAGTACCATCCTCTTGGCATTTGCGAAACCCAGACTCATCCATTGACGTTCTACAACACATTACTAGTGATGGCCAAACTGTTCACACACCTGCCCCCTTCGCCAACGAGAAGTCTATAATTCTTCCTCCGACCAACCTTTCCGCGCCTGGTCCGGCCGGAGAAAGAGTAATTTTCACTCAAGACCGGATAGAGACACCTTATCTGTTGTGCTTTATAGGGCACAGGCAGGAAGTGACATCAAGCCGCCATCACTTCTGGTTAAGGAACAAGGAACTGTGCATTCCAAATACCAGGAATGGTGCCAGGGATGTCACTTTTGGTATAGCTATTTCCCCGCGAACAGGCAGACATCAGACTTTTGTTAAAGTCTGATCCACCTGTTCCCGGGCGGATATGGCCGACACTTGCACTTGGTGATGTAATGCAGCCGCTTGGCCATGGATACCCATTTCATGAATCTCTCTACACACTGGTTCTTAGCTAATCTGATGTTTAGAGGTCTTTAGCTCTTGCCTTTGTGTGCGAGCATCAAAATTACTTATTTATTTATTGATCTTTTATGTTGTAGGGGTGTCCAAATACTTTTGTATATATATATATATATATATGCAAATTTATGTAACTAAAGCCTGGTTGAATGCTCCTATTAGACAGACAGGATCTAGAATCTTTAGCAATATTGAATAAATAATGACACTTACTGTATTTGTTGTCTCCATGAGACCCAAAAAATCAAGGGGTCGGGTCTCTGCATCTTATGGGTTGAAACTTAACAGAGAGAGGACCTCTGCCAGAGAGAGAACATCTGCCAGTGCAGACAAAGCAAGCTATGTGTCAGGATCCAGATGGGGGGGGGGGGGGGGGGACCAGACAGGCAGCACACACTGACAACCAAACAGGGAAATGGTTAGCAAACAGTTTTTTGGGTGAACTAACTATGATACACAGAACATCACACAAACAGGATTTCAGAGGTTCAGGGTTCAGGTGAGGTTGCAAGGTAAGGTAAATGCTCAGCAAGTGTGGGGGGATGAGAAATACCTATATAGCCCTCAGGTTAACGAGGCAGGTGTCCTTAACCCAGCCCACACTTGCAGGGAGCCACCTGCTGTTGACTTGGGGAACAACCCAGGGAAGGGTCAGCACAGTGCCACCAGTAGACAGTACCCGGTACAGCTTAGGTCCTTACACTACGTGTCCGTGCTGGCAGGTGATCCATCCTCTCTTTGCTTCCCTCCCTCTCCATCCCTCCACACACTTACAACTGGGCAAAATGGAGGACAGAATCCTGCCTGCATGGACTAACAAAACATAAAATCTGACTCTCTCCCTGACTCTCGCTCTCTGATTGCACCCAACATAGAGTGTGGCCTGCTTGTACTTTTAAATGTCTGTACTGGCAGAAGAGCCCTGTCCTTTCTCTGTGAAATGCACACAGCTTACCCCCCCCCCCCCCCCCCCCTCCAAACAGAGAGAGAAGTGGTGGGACAAGTTGTCTTTGGAACTGCATGAAGAAGCATATAAGGAAGATGCAATGGTAATGGTTAGTCAGGTGTATATGTCTGTATTTGTGTATCTAGGTCTTTCTACATAAATATGTCTATGTATGTTTATATATGTATCTGTATATATATGTGTCTGTTATATTGCAGATATGCATGTCTTTCTTCATTTGTCTGCATGTGTGTGTGTCTGTCTTTCTACATGTGTATGTCTACATACATGTGTGTCACTGATTTGTGTGCCTGTCTGTATGTATTTGTGTGTCCCCATTTACTGACAGTGATGCGCCTAGAGAGCGAATACCCTAACTAACGAATGAAGGACTAATACAAATATAGTGATATTCAGGATGCCGATGAGCTTCTGGTCGCCTTGGTTCCTCGTTCCTCATCGGAGTCTTCCTCATGGTAGACACTATCGTTTTGTTACAGCTTTTTAACCTCTTACTGAGATTAACATATTATTTCAGTGGATAAACATACCCCCTGTGGAAGTCAACACGAAACGAGCGTTGGGGTGGATTCTATGTGGTGGAATCCTATATCCATAATAGCTTATAAAATCATTTGTTTATATGTAAATGTTCACTGTCTGAATACATGTGAGAATATCCATGTCATTATATGTTTTATGTTTAATGTTGAGGCTTTATAAACATGACAGTGATTTTAATCTCTTATCTCTAATATACATTACATAAGCACAGTAATCCCATGGTCATTGAACCAGGTTTTGGTCATTTTGGCAGTGTGGGCCGGTGCCAAGTCCTAGTGGAAAATAAAGTCAGCATCTCCATAAAGCTCTGGTCTGTGGAAGGAAGCAGGAAGTGCTCCAAAATCTCCTGGTAGACGGCTTTGGTGACTGTGGACTTAATGAAGCACAGTGGATCAACACCAGCAGATGACATGACTCCCCAAATCATCCCAGACTGTGGGGCCCTCACACTGGACTTCCAGCATTGTGGATTGTGTGCCTCTCCATTCTTCCTCCAAACTCCGGCTCCTTGATTTCCAAATGAGATAAAAATAATAAAATAAAAAATGTTGCTCTCATCACAAATGAGGACTTTGGACCACTGAGCAGCAGACTATTATTATTTTTTATTTAGCCCAGGTAAGTCGCTTCTGGTGTTTTATTTTTTGTTCAGGAGCAGCTTGACAAGAGGAATATGACATTTACATGTCCTTGGCCACATGGCATCCATGCACCTTAATAAGTGGGCCGAATGCTTGGGTCCACAATCTGGGTCACTGACCCTGTGTTACACACTGCTGGCCAATCCCTTGTTGAAGTGGCCAGCCAGGATGGACCTTCACATGAACCATCAGCAACAACATCCACTTCCACATCCAAATGTCCACAACATAGGCAAGCGCAAATACCCACCCACAAGCCATAGCCCTTACTGTGCAGCTTTCAAAATGACTGGCCCTTGAATTGTTTTCATTGAGGCTTGGGGACACTGAGGCTTTCAGCAGCCTGGTATTGGTGGCCGTCTGTACGCAGTCCCCAGCCGCCACTATTTTTCACGGTGCGCTGTGCCTGCCTAACACCAACATGTGTCCCAGAACATCACCCGTGCCCTGACTAATGCACTTACTGGGAAGTACCACCTCACCACTACATGCTACATTTCCCTGACACACTGGGTGACTTCATGTTAGGCTGCCTTTCCACAACCCTCGCTTTATACGCATTTTAGATAACACAGATTACTAGGTGTTCACCCTTCTTGACTTTCGCTACAAAGAGAACTTCTCATCTCTCATTCCTCTGGCGGAGAGGACGAGTAAAATGGTACAATACCAGAAGGTACTAGTGGAGAGATTGCTCCAAAGTTTTCCGTTATGTTGCCGGCAGAGTTCGTACTTCTTTAGGCAACCAAGAAAGGGATACAAGGGGAACACACAGCAGTTCCCAAACTACAAAGCAGGGCAAAAATATCTAAGGCATGGGACACTTTCATGACACCCAGCCAGCATTCTCACCCTGAAGCAAAGCCTAATGATACAAAGAGGGACAAGTGTTGGAAAGAATACATAGCAGACCGTGTCAGCATTTTAAATGATCCCTCAGTGCCGTAGAACTACTGGCTGTGTAAGCGGAACATGTAGCATGAACTTGGGCCAACGTTTTGTCTCAGTGTGTATTTAGTGCTGCTCATGGCATTATAACAGATAAGCCTATCCACTTGTCCTCTGGCAATACTGACAGGTTGATGCAGATTAAAATGAACAAGGCCTGGAATGCTCCTGATTTCTCAACTCCACCACAGGAGAGCTGAGCTGATGATGAACATAAAGGCAGTTTCAATTTATCATTTTTAATCTTCTTGAAAATGCACAACAAAAAAGTGTATGTGGTTGAATCCTGTTTTCTCCTCTTCGCCCAGAGGGTATAAAGTGGATAGAAAAAGTCTACACACCCCTGTTAAAAGGTCAGGTTTCTATGTTGTTAAAAAAATTCGTCAAAGATAAATCATTTCAGGACTTTTTCTATTATATGTAATATGTAATAATGTAATAATGTGTATTAATGTGACCTATAAACTGTACCACTCAAATGCAAAACTAACTGAATAATTTTACGTAGAGGGAAGAAAAAATATAAAATGTACATAATATGGTTGCATGTTTGAGTCTATCAGCATGGCACATTTTGACTTGGCAAGATTTGCCCACTCTGTCAAATCTGTCAGATTGTGAGGGCATCTCCTGTGCAGAGCCCTCTTCAGATCACCCCACAGACTCTTAATCTTGGGATGATGGACACTATATGTTACAGAAAACGCCAGAATATGGACAGTTTATTAAGTCAAGAGGAATGTAATGTCAATTACAGCCCCCCTTTTAGAACACTATAGGTGACAAAAAGGACCCCAGTGAGATTAAATTAATTTAAAGTACAGACTATTAATGTAACTAGTGTAGAAATGTCACCAAAAACACAGTGGGCCTAGTATACTGGCCCTATGAATTTAACTGATTTAGAATTTTCCCCCAAAAACAAAGTGAAACTAGTATACTGGCCCTATGAATGTAACTGGTTTAGAATTGTCCCCCAAAACAAAGTTGACCTGGTAAACTGGCCCTATAAATGTAACTGGTGGAGAAATGTCACCAAAAACAATGTAGAGCTGGTATACTGCCCTAATTAATGATATAGGATATGTGCTCTACAGGTAGTCTATAAAAGGACTTTTGGCTAAATGTATGGATTTCGCAGAGTTTGCAGAAAAATTTGTAGAAAACCAACTGTCCCTGACTGAATGTGAGCCAAAAGCATGATCGCCTGCCATATAAAGCAGGTGATCACGTGTTCCAGCCATCCATATAGCTAACTTCTGCGCTCACTCTAATGGCATCAGCCATCTTAGCAGTTACCTAGATTGGATGTCTCCGACCTCCCCTCACTGTAACTGCCCCCACACCTCATGTCCTCCTTACATCTTCAACCTGGTACATAAATTCACCCCTTACCACTCCTCCGCTCCATCACTGACCTACTCATGCTATTCCCACTCACAACCACTTCACATATCTGGCTTAAACACATTTCTAAGGCTGCTTCTACTCTCTGGAACTCTCTCCCTCATCCTATTAGACTTGCTTCTACTTTTAACACCTATACTTGAGCCACCCATCTTTTTATTCCTAATATAATCCTTTAGCCAGTCCCCAGTAGAGATGGTCACAAGCTGACCCTTTCTCTACATCTCCAGCAAATTTGATACCATGCTCAGTTTGCCAAAAAGCACCTGAAGGACTCTCAGATCATGAACAAAAATGTATTGATGAAACCTTTTTGATGTGAATGCTAGGAGCCATGTTTGGAGGAAACCAGGCACCACTCAACTCCAGGCCTATTCCATCCCTACGGTGAAGCATGGTGGTGGCAGCAACATGATGTGGGGATGTTTTTCATTGGCAGGAACTGGGAGACTAGTCAGGATAAAGGGTGTAGATAGCCAAGATATCAAAGAAGTGGTTTCAGGACAACTTGAACATCTCTGTAGAGATCATAAAATGTCTGCACCAACGCTTCCCATCCAACTTGATGGAGCTTGGGAGATGCTGCGGGGAGGAATGGGCAGGCCTAGGATAGATGTGTTAAACTTGTGGCATCATATTCAAAAAGACTTAAGGCTGGAGATGCTGCCAAAGGGGAATCGCCAAAGTATTGAACAAAGACTGTGACTACTTATGTACATGTGATTCCTCACGTTGGCATTATGTTGTGTGTAAAATTCTGAGGAAAAAATGTATTGAATCCATTTTGGAATAAGTCCGTAACATCACACAATGTGGCAAAAGTGATGTACTGTGAATACTTTCCCGATGCTGTGTATAAATGGATACCAGGAATATAGATGGGTATCATTTCTTCTGTTTTGCATGTAGAACTGAGTTAGATATCACCTTTACTGTTTTAAAAAATCTAAACTCAGTTTGTTATAATTTTTTTCAGGTCTTTATTCCTCAGGCTGTATATAATGGGATTCATCAGCGGAGTTCCTGCAGTGTACAGCAAGGACAGGAATTTGTTAATATTCATTGATTCTCCTGTGCTGGGTACCAAATACACACCTACAATTGTACCAAAAAACATGCACACTACACTCAGGTGAGAGCTACATGTGGAGAAGACTTTCTGTTTTCCAGTAATAGATGGGATCTGTAATATTGTAATTATAATATAAACATATGATACAATGATGATAGTGAATGGGAACACAAGTAGAAAAGCTCCAAACAATGTTATTTCTAATTTTACAATAGAAGTATCAGAGCAGGAGAGATGGAGGATCGGATCAAGATCACAAAATATATGATCAATGACATCAGGACCACAAAACTGTAACTTTGGTATACCTGAAGAATGATTCACTATCACTAAAATCGCCGAACCCCAGCAGATGGAGACCGTCACCCAGCAAAGCTGTTGGTTCATGATGGAGGTGTAATGTAATGGTTTGCAGATGGCCAAATATCTGTCATAGGACATCACTGTCAGAAGAAGAATCTCTGAAGTTGTTGCAAAAGCAAAAACATAAAATTGGGAGAGACAACCAGAAAATGATATGATTGTCTCCTTCAATAAAACAGTATGGAGGGTGTTGGGAAGAATGTCTGTTATCATTATGATGTCTGATACCGATAAATGGGAGAGGAAGAAATACATGGGGGAGTGGAGGGTCTTGCTGTAGACCACCAGTGTGATGATCAGGAGGTTTCCACATATTGTCACACAATAAACCAATAAGAGGAAAACAAAGATCAAATAATTTGTTGTTCCAGAAGTCTGAAACCCTAAGAGTCGGATTGTGGTGATTCTGGTTACATTTTCTTCATTCATGGCCTAAAAATACAATATTATACATTTTGGTAAGGAACCTGTGTGTTTTTATATTTCAAGAACATAATTCTTAGTGTTTCTTCAGTGATGGTCGAACTGTCAGCAGTGCGGACTACCAAAATCGTCTGCGAAAACCAGAAGTGATGTCACATCTGGCAATCGGAACCAGGAACTATGCTTTCCATGTGCTGGATGTGACATCACTGATGTTACTTCCGGTTCTTCCGATTCAAATTTCCCGCCAATAGGCTGGAAATTTGAATCTGCCTGTAAACAGGCGGACGTCAGACATTTTTAAAAGTCCCATCCACCTGTACACTGACGGACCATCACTATTCTTCACACCCGGACAGCCGAAAAGTTCTAGAGCCTGGGACAACATGTTGCTTTTTGAGTGTTCAATCATAGGTTCAGCAAATATTGACAAGTGCCTCACAACCATCACACACATTAGCAGGCACTTAGCAGGGTGCTTGTCGACTCTCAGACTCCCCGAAAGCTTATGTGTAAATGTTGCCTTAGCGTTTATGTGTTTATTGTTTCAAAAATAACAAAATATACATGTGTGTGAATCTGTCTTCATGTGTGCCGATGTGTGTGTATGGGTGTGTATGTGTCAAATGTGAGTTTTCAATATTTATTTGGAAATATTGGTAAGGTCACTTTTGGTTACATAGAGGGTAGAGAGAAACACACACAGCAACTCCTGCATCTCAGATGGAGATCCCCACTCCTTGCTAAGCCTGCATTGTACCTTCACCACTGTCAGTGCATTCTTCTTTTAGCTTTTTCTGTTACCATTTACATAACTTTTGTTGCATTAGGTTGCCTCACATACCTGTTCCTAACCTTCTGAAGATGTTGACCGCCTAATACATGACCAACTGGAAAACCAAAACACTGACCTGATAAAGAGTTTAAGGAAGGAAAGAAGTGGCAAGAACATGAAACGGGATTTAAAGGAAGGAAATTTAAAATAGGAAATTGGAAAAAGTTTCAACTGAAAATCACTCAGTTAACAATATTAATACAGATATCAGAAACAAGAAGCCACAGACAAAATTCTAATATAATTGGTTAACCACCTTTGGATCTGTTAAATCAATCCAGATTCTCCTATTTTTGAGAAGTTACTTTGTTTTTTTTTATCTTGTTCATATCTTCTAGGAGCTGTGTATATTCATCCAATGTGTGAAATTAAAAGTAATCAATACAAGAAAAAAAGTGTTTTTTCTTTACTTACCTCTGAGCCAGCATGATGGTGGAGAAGTGCTGCACAATCCTGAACAACATACTTACTTGATTTCCCCTCTACCCTCAGCAGTTTCCATTCATAGTTGCCACTAGATGGAGCTAGATAATGGATTTCAATGCTGAAAACATATCACTGGAGACTTGTGAAGGGAGCATCATTAAGTCAGTTACATCTCCCTTCACAAGTCTCTCTCCACCAGATATGGGCTGCCTCCACCACAACACGATAATCCATACATATTGTAAATAGAGATGATCAAATTATTTTTCAGATATTCAACGATTTCGAGTTAATTGCAAAGCCCCTGAACATGCCCCAAACCTGCTGGAGATGTAGAGAAGGGTTGGGGGAACATTTGAAAGAAAAAAGTATGTCTCTAACACAAATAGTTTTTGCACAAATAAAGTTCAAATTCAAGTCAAAATGTCAAAAATTTGGAAATTCGACTTTAATTTTGAACTTAATTTATTCAAAAATTATTTATTTGTGGTAGAGACATACTTTTTCTGTCAAATGTTCCCCCAACCCTTCTCTACATCTCCAGCAAGTTTGATGATGATACCATATTCAGGGGCTTTGCAATCAGCTCTGAAAGTTAGCAAGTTGAATATTTCGAGCATCTCTAATTGTAAAATATAAAAAAGAAAGAAAGCCATAGTATTACATTTGTTTCATTCATAACCCCAGGATGGAACTCTAAACTTGTAGAGTAGAGTTTAGCGAAATTATAAGTAAAAAAAATGAGGAAACAGAAAGGTGGTCATTAACAATAATATAATCCTTAATACCTTGATTTACCATCAGTGTTTATTTTATAAACCATAGAGACAAGAATGTGTTAGGTGCATTAACCAACAAAACTTAGATAGCTGAAGGTGGATACGGATCGGTGGTGACTCTCTGGATTTAGCTGGTCATAACATTTTAATAAGTTTAAAACAGTATCCATTAGCTAACTGCAAATACACATGAATAATAATAATAATACAATGATAATAAAATGACACATATTTTTAAACATTTTAGACAATTTATGGAAACATTTAGAATAAATCATTTCTTTCTCATAATATAAATAATACTTACTGTTTTTGTAATATATGTTGATAGCTACCTCCAGCTAACAGGTACAACACATCAGCAGCACACCTTGGAACCGCTGTCTGTGGATTCCTGTGTACAGAATATTCCTCCTTATATAAGGAAAATGGAAGACATGGGACCGCAGGGGATGTGATAATTATTTCCCTGAGACTCATCACTGTTGGTGTATTGGGAGATTATTGATATCTGTGATTTAGAAAGTTAATTTTAAAAGTTTTGAAAGAATAAATAATACTGAAAGCACAATGCTGGTCAAAACTCTTTTTTAGTTGTGAATGTATTATTGGTGAAGTGCCAGAAGGACATCACTGGCCAATATGCACAATAAACACTTATGTACGGTTATTGCCAACAAGGGCCGGAAATCAATGCAAATTATGCTAGCTTAGAATTTATGTGTCTATTGTTACAAAAATAACAAAATATACATGTGCATGATTTTTCCTTGCCGAGGTACTGGAAGTCCACTCCACTGAATTAGCCGTATGGAGAATCTTACATCCCAGCTGCAAACAAGACAGTCTACCTATGTTGACCGATGGTCTCCTTGGCTCCTATTTGTTGACACCCCTAAATCTTATCAACTACTGGCTGAATACTTAACCACACCCGCTCTATTGCATATATTTGTATATTTCCTGTTTGGTGTTGCATCGTATGCCTGTGTTCCCCCTTTTCCTCCTCCTTACCCCTCATGCTCTCTAATTCCTTCTCTGCGGATTCTTCCCATCTCTATTATATCTTAGCTTTTTCTAGTTGTTGTTCTCAAATTATTACTACTGATAGATACTTGGATAATGTTCATAATGTTTATTATGATTATAGCAATGCTATTTTACACCCTGTTTCACAAAGTCAGGGTCTACTGGACTACCCAAACTGACTCACCTGTAGTTGCCTCGTTAGGTGATTTTTTCCCTACAGGATTCTGTACATGCATGGTCTTTAAATGTTTTGCTTGTCAAATATGCCTTTGTGTACTGTTATATCCAGAGTGCCAGAAGGACATCACTGGCCAATTTGCACAATAAACCCTTATGTAAGGTTATTGCCAACAAGGGCTGGAAATCAATGCAAATTATACCTGGCAGGGTGGCTCATTGGCTAGACATGCACCACTATGGTACCAGACCAATTCAAATTCTACATGTGCTGGAGCAATACTTTTTTTTTTCATGACTCTGCTTGACATCTTCAGTGATATTGGTGATGATACCATATTCAAGGAATTTGCAATTTAATTGAAATCATCACAAAATCCACATTAAGACTACCTGGCCATAGACATGAATGGGGGGAACTGCTAAAAAAAAGACTAACAAACTATACTCCCTTTTATTTAATTAATGTATCGACTCAATTTATTTTAAAGGCTTTTAATTTTTTTCACCGTATATACTAAAATATAATACACATTTCTCAGTATCCAAAATGTGTTAAAAACATAAAGCTTAACTTAGAGCCGAACCAAGATATAAAAATCATGATATTTTGCACGTGGACTTTTTAATTTAATTGCAAAGTCAAGGAACACAATATCATCATTTGCTAAAGATGTAGTAAAGGGATATAGAAACTTTTGAAAAACAAATTATTGACTTCTGGTTCCAGCATCTCATGAACGGGTAGCGAGAGAGAGGAGAACTCCCGCTGCTAGAGATGAATCCACACTAAAATCGTGACATCCCATAACCATTTCAAACTGGTCACTCGGCTACCTTGTCTGGTACACCGCCATGGATAGATTCCTTGGCCCCCCAAAATCGCAATCCCTCCAATCCCACCTTAATTGGCCCCTCCACTCCTGCACAAGAAAACCAAAATGGCAGAAGCCATCTACAGAGGATCTTTCACTCTCTGAAGGGGAGCAGGAGGATACAGGCTATGCAAAGATCACCCAAGCAGTCGCAAAACTGCTTAAGCCCACAAATCAGCAAGCAATGGGCACTGCCTTACCAAGGGGATACGAACCCTTGCAGGATCTAGGGGCTAAGGCAAAGCACATCGCGGAGGCTGAATGTAGGATCTCAGCTTTAGAGAATGCTGCCCAAGAACAGAGTTCTCAGGAGTCACACTTTAGCCAGCAGATAAGTGACTTGCTTGCTAAACTTGACGATCTGGAGAACAGGTTAAGGTGTAACACCTTTCACATTCTGGGTGTTCCAGAATCTTACTGCACAGTTTGATGAGCTATGCTCACAGATAATAGCAAGGTAACTTGATTTACAATCAGATTGCAAAGTGAAAAGGGCCTGTAGTGATGAAGCGTTACAAGAGAGGGGTATGGGTCCCTTTAAGAAACTTGACCATGATGCTTTGGGGCCTGGGAAGATAAAAAGACGGGTCCTGCCCCTGGTGTGTTGCTCAGTCAGGAAGGAAACAGAGTTCATGGATAGGCTGTGCCTCTGCCTTTGTCGCAAGCCATGGAACCATTGCTGGTGCAGGCGTTACATCTGCCTCCCGAACATATACCTGGGACCTGCGAGCATTCTCTGGTCCTACTTACGCATCCCCTGGCCATATGTGGGTTGAGGAGATATCTGCCTGTTTATCGACTCCCTTAGCATTCCGTTTATACTATTTATTTATATTATTCACTTTGGACTTTTTACTTCGGACTTCTGTTTGTCAGTTTTGTTATTGCAAGTCCCTTTCTGGGCCTCATTGTTAAATCAAATTTCAGTTAAGGCGGCCACCTCTTGTAGTCTTGTAGATTCCTGAACCTAACACTTGGTGTCAGAAATGTCAGAAAAGGCAATGAGGCTAGGCAGCAAGCTCCACCGTGCCCCCTGCCCTATTTAGCCAATATCGAAATGGCAGTCCTTATGGGGGTCTCCTTCAACAGCAGCTCCCCAAATTCACCGGCCAGGCCAGGATTTAACTGACTAGGCCAAACGTGTACAGGCCCTAGAACAATCCTATGGACTTTCCCCAATGCAACAGACAGAAATGGCCTGCAATGCTCTGGAAGAGGAGGCCCATATTGTATTAGTGTCGCTGCCCTCCACCGAGATTGACACTCTAGCCAAGACAGTGGCATGGCTTGAAGTTGTATATGGTTGCGTGGTAAGCTTGGGATAGCTCTGTGAATGTTTCATTGGCCTTAAACTACAACCTGGCGAAACCATCACTCAATACACAGTGGTGTTGCAGGATCTCGCCAATCAGATCTGCCAAAAACAGATAAGTCAGAATAGCCATGCGGCCTGGGGCTAAGATAAGATGGGTGTGGACCGGTCTGCAAAAAACAATCCGCGAAACCCCAGACTTTTCGAAGGTCGGCTCCCTGCTGGTTATACTAATAAAGGCACTTGATGTGGTTCCTGTTCCCTGCTCCATCTGCTGGGTGTTCTGATATCTGCTTTAATTAGGACTCCATTTAGCTCACTTGTAGTCCTACCTATAAAGCCACATGACCTTGTATTAAAGGAAACTTCCAGCAGCAGGAAGTTGCCTGAACAGAGAGGTCCTCAAGTTTCTGCTACTCAGGCTCTGCTGTTTCATATTGCTACATCAGTCACTGACCCCTGGAATTCCTTGACTACCCTGCTTGCTGAGTGCCCTGACTAATTGCCTGCACAACTTCTCTTCTGCCTGCTGATTGTGTACCTCGTATTGGAATTACTGCTGTCAGCTGCAGCCAGTAAGTATATGTTACCTGGGAGGCTACTGAAGCCAATCCCATCACTACTTGCGGGGGAAGTGTGGTTTACCCTTGTCTGGTGGCATAGTGGGTCCAGTGCTCCCGTGGTTCACCCCAGACCTGTCAAGCCTCCCATTTTGGCCAGGAAAGTCACGTTTTAATGTGGCTTTCCCGGCCAAATCCCGATTTCAAGAAATCCTGGAAATTTCCCGGATTCTTGAAATCGTGGTGATCTAGCAGGGAGAGGGCGTTATCAGTACAAGCGAGGTGGGACATTAGCAGGGAGATTAACACCCTCTCCCTGCTAGATAGGCTAAAAGGCTGGCGGACGCCGGAAGTGACTTCAGTGACGTCACTTCCAGTACGTGGAACGCAGAAGAACCACGAGCCCTATACAAGAAGTGACATTACTGACGTAATTTCCTGTACGTCCCCCCGTTTTTTTAATGCCCAGACTTCACGGGTATGGTTCACCCGTGACGAAGAGTAGGCCAGGGGCAACGTTGCTCGAACTCCCTGCACTATAAGTGGCGAGGGCATGAAGGGTCCGGGCCGAAACGGTTAAACTAGAGGGCCGTGCTGCCAAGAGTCAGGCAGTGGGGCAAGTGCAGGAAGACTGTCACCACTATGAAAAATTTCACCATCTCTAGTGCCTGTCTATATGTAATTGTCATAATTTGCTGACAGTAATGACCATTCTGACACTGTTCTCTTTACATTGTTGAATGGTATTCTGTATATTTTATCTAACATTTAAGTTTGAGATCAAAATGTTTTTTTTTAGTTTTCCTCCACAAAATCTAGGTGGATCTTATAGAATGGAAAATATGGTGCTTGTACTTTTTTCAGTTACAGTTTGTGTACGTTTGTGCCCAGAACATTTTTTTGTTTCCTCTTTTGTCAATATACAGGTGATTTTTGAAAAAAATATTATCCTGTAATTCCTGTATTTTGGTGATTTAACTTAAAAGGTGAAACTGATATATGAAAAGACAGATTACATGCAAAGTGAGATACTTCAGCCTTTATTTGTTATAGTTTTGATAATTATGGCTTACAGCTTATGAAAACCCCAAAATCCAAATCTCAGAAAACTATAATATTACATGACATCAATAAAACAAAGATTTTAATTTGAAAAATATAATCCTGCATATGTAGTCAGTACTTGGTTTGGGCCCCTCAATGCAGCAATGTGGCATGGATGGTATCTGCCTGTGGCACTGCTGATATGTTATGGAAAACCAGGATGCTTCAGCTCTTCTGCGTTATTCCCTCTCATGTCTCTCATCTTTCTCTTGGCAATGTCCCAGAGATTCTCTATGGGGTTCAGGTCAGGTCCGTTTGCTGGCCATTAATGCACAGTAATCCCATGGTCATTGAACCAGGGTTAAATACTTTTGGCGGTGTGGGCCGGTGCTAAGTCCTGCTTGAAAAATAATTCAGCATCTCCATAAAGCTCTGTGTCTGTGGAAGGAAGCATGAAGAGCTCCAACATTTCCTGGTAGTACAGTGGACCAACACCAGCAGACGTCATGGTTTCCCAAATCAACATAGACTGCTGAAACTTCCCACTTCTCCATTCTTCCTCCAGACTCCTAGGTTTCCAATTCAGATGTTAAATTTGCTCTTATCAGCAAAGAGAACTTTAGAGCACTGAGAACAGAGCAGTTTTTTTTCTTTAGCCCATGTAAGATGCTTCTGACACTGTTGTTCAGGAGTGGCTTGACAAGAGGAATGAGGCCATTGAAGCCCCTATCCGGGATCCATCTGTCCAGCAACATTTTCAAGATCCGCCCTTCCTAACCCCTAGAGACTACAAAAGGTACACGCTCTCATCATTTCTCACCTTGACTTCTAAAACATCATCCTCTCTGCTCTTCCTCTTTTGAGCACAGGCGGTGAAAATGTATGTACCGTATATACTCGAGTATAAGCCAACCTGAGAAAAAGCCAAGATACCTCATTTTATCTACAAAAACTGGAAAAACGTGTTGAATCGAGTATAAGCCGAGGGTGGGAAATATAGTCAGATAGTGGAGTTTTCTAAATGAGAAAATATAGAGAAAGCACCATTGCCCCTAGGAATGAATCAAACAGGTAAATCTTAGTGCCACATCATCAATAAATCTAAGAGATTATTATTATTACAGGATGGGTTTTGCAAGGTAATTCTTATTTTTTAGGCTCTGGAGTGTTGTATCTGTACTAGTAACCGGCCACTAGGTGGCAGTGTGGAGTTTTTTGATATTCATCAGCTGATAGTCGGGGAAGCAGGAGCTGACAGGAACTCAGAGAGATCGCAGAAGATCTACCAAAGAGGGAAGCTGCCTGCCTGAAGCATTCAGCATTGAAATTCAGGTGAGGTGAGTGGACCCCCCTCAGCTGACTCGAGTATAAGCCAAGGGGAGAACTTTTTTTATTTGTAATAAATTTGCCAAAACAGTAAACATCTTTCTCGTTGTTATTTTGGGATGTTGTATGTAGAATTATGAGGAAATGAATACATTAATTCTATTTTGGCTGTAACTTCACAAAATGTGAGTAAGGGAATGTTTTTCGGATGCACTGTACATATGGATACCGGGAATATAGATGAATATAATTTTGTTTTGTTTTGCACGTAGAAGTGAGTTCGATTTCGCCTTTAATGTTTAAAAAAATGTAAGCTCATAAGTTTTCTTGTAATAACTTGTTTCAGATCTTTATTCCTCAGGCTGTATATAATGGGATTCATCAGCGGAGTTCCTGCAGTGTACAGCAAGGACAGGAATTTACTAATATTTATCGACTCTCCACTGCTGGGTACCAAATACACACAGGCAAGGGTCCCAAAATACATGCACACTACACTCAGGTGAGAGCTACACGTGGAGAAGGCTTTCTGTTTTCCGGTAATAGATGGAATCTGTAATATTGTAATTATAATGTAAATATATGATACAATGATGATAATGAATGGGATCATAAGTAGAAAAGCACCAAACAATGTAATTTCTAGTTTAACAATGGAGATATCAGAGCAGGAGAGATGGAGGATCGGACCAAGATCACAAAATATATGATCAATCACATCAGGACCACAAAAATGTAATGTTGGTATACTTGAAGAATGATTCACTATCACTAAAATCTCCGAACCCCAACAGATGGAGACCATCACCCAGCAAAGCTGTTGGTTCATGATGGAGGTGTAATGCAAGGGTTTGCAGATGGCCAAATATCTGTCATAAGACATCACAGACAACAGAAGAATCTCTGAAGTTGTTGCAAAAGCAAAAGCATAAAGTTGGGAGAGACAACCAGAAAGTGATAATATTGTCTCATACAACAGAACAGTACGGAGGGTGTTGGGAAGAATGTCCGTTGCCAGTATAATGTCCGGTACACATAGATGGGAGAGGAAGAAGTACATGGGGGAGTGGAGGGTCTTGCTGTAGACCACCAGTGTGATGATCAGGAGGTTTCCACATATTGTCACACAATAAACCAATAGGAGGAAAAAGAAGATCAAATAGTTTATTCTTCCAGAAGTCTGAAACCCCAAGAGGTGGATTGTGGTGATTCTGGTTATATTAAGTTTATCCATGACCTGAAAATACAACATGACATTTTTGAAAAGGATATTTGTCCAGCTGTCAGAAGCAATGTGTGTATCTATTGTGGGGGATCAGCTCCAAACGGTACTGTTAACAGCATTAATCCACGCAATTGCGATCTTTTAAGGCTCCTGACCGTATTTATTTGCACACAAATCCGTCCAAAGTAAAAGGTTACCCTCACATAATTTTACTTCAAATAAAAAGTCCAGAAAAATGCCTCACCGCCTGGCTTTGCACCGTCCAACATAAAATTTGTCCTTCACTCGGCTACTCAACAGCCACAGGCCTGGGCCCCACACTCCCTGTGTGCCCCCCTGTACCAACTGCTCCAGCAGCCCTGGGCCCCACACTCCTTGTGTGTCTTTTCAACTTCCATGAGCAGCCCTGACTGACTGGCTTCAATCTCCTTTTCTTGAGACACACCCAGCCACCTCCCTGCTGTCCATCAGGCGTAGTTCCTGGATGGGATGGGAAGGCCCACCCAGTTCCTTCCTCTCCCATCCCAGAATCCAGAATCCCAAAACAGAAACTAAAACAGCATAACAACCTATTGTTGTTGTCCAACAATATCCTGGATTCCTTCCAGGATACATCACCTGATGGGCCACTTACACTGTGGCAGATGACTAGTCTGTCACACTATATTTCAAGAAGTAGTTAAAGCACTAAAAAAGGGACATGGATTGTTCCACACACTTGAAAAACGGAAATTGTTAGAGAGATGGGAAAACGAGGTGCACCAACCTGTGGAAGCCCTCTTTTTCTACTCCCAGTGATACTTATGTGTAGTGATGAGCGACTAAGCAATATCCGAATTCGCGCAATTTCGCGAATATCCGCCATAATATTCGATTCCATATTCATAATCTCGAATATGTGGACATGAATTGCGATCTAAAAATCACAATTGCGATCAAATATGCATGCAAGTCAATGGAGCTCAGATCTTCGACTGGGAGAATATCCGTAATTTCCATTTTAAAAAATCGCATTCAGATTATATAATCGCGATCCATTGAAATGAATGGGATCGTGATAATCGCAATAAATCGCGACAAATCGCGATCGCGTTGGATATCCGATTATATATTCGCGAAATGGCGGAATGGCGATATTCGAGCTAAATATTCGAAAATCGAATATTCGAGCTCAACACTACTTATGTGCATGTTATTGCCTGGAAGTCATTTTAAGGAGTTTTTTTTTTAAGAATTTTGTTAATAAAATTTGAATGAATTTTACTAATTAGTGATAAATATTATCATTTACATCCAAATACTCTTTTACTTTCCCTTGGAAAACCCTAGTTGCTAATTATAGCAACCTTTTTGTGTCTATCTCTTTTTGCTTAAATACCTCACGGAGTCTATAGCTAGCCATACACGTGTCGATTCCTGAGCGATCGATCGACCATCCGATCGATTCCGGTGAAGCCACAGGCGTCGATCAATCGACCAATCAAGTCTGTGCCTACCACCTCCGGCCACCGATTCCTGGACGATTATGTGCCGATCGATCGATTCACAAATGTCAACTCCCCTTGATGTGTGCCAAATCGATCAGAAAAGCAGGTTGGTTCTCTGGCCGATCCGATTTGGGGTCCATGTCGATCGGGCGGGATCGATCGGGCAGGGTGGGCTGCACTCGATTCCTTGTCGATCGATCGGCGTGCACGCGCCCGGTGATCGATCGACCAGGAATCGTGTGGGAAATCGACCCGTGTATGGCTACCTTATACCTTTAAGGGGAGGGGGCTGTAGATAATTGCAGCGCAATGGAAATGTTTGTGAAAAGGAAGCAGATTTTTTCAGAGATCCCACAGCAAAATCTCTTTGCATATATTTCAAGAACATATTTAATTTCTTAAGGGTTCCTTCACTCTCGGACAACTGAAAAGTCCTGGGACAACATCTCGCTATTTGTGTGTTTAACCCTGGGGTCTGCAAATATTGACTAGTGCCTCACAACCACTGCACACAGAAGCAAGCAGTCACTTTCAGGGTGTCTGCTGACTGTCAGTCTCCCTACTAGCTCATGAAAATAATGTATAAAGTGTATGTGTCAGATATGGATTTTCAATATTGATTTGGAAACATTGGTAAAGTCTTTTTTAGTTATATACATGAGATGGTAGAGAGAAACAAATACAGCGATTCCTGCATCCCAGATGGAGATCACCACTCTTTACTAAGCCATGCTTTGTGCCTTTACTATTGTGGTGCCATATCATTTTACCTTTTCTTACCATAAATATAACTTTGTTGTATTAGCTTGTATGCCTTAAGTTAGGCACACACGGGTAGATCTGTCAAAACATATGAGTACAATTAGTCAACCTGCGCGATCACTGCGCTTGATTGTACTCTAATCTGTTTACAAACCTACCTGTGTGGGCCTTCCTTTGCAAAACTCGAAAACCCAGTTCAATCTCCATTACATTGCATGGCGACATGAGTCTTCATGCAAAGTATTCGAGGAGCTGCTGCTCCTGCCTCCTGCACAGCTGTCCGCTGTCAGTGTGAAGGGGCGGAGCCAGCACTCCTCACTCTGAAGCTGTGAGGCTGCCTGGCTGGATTTCTTCCTAGCTGGAAGCGCATGTTGTGATTCACACATGCTGCAAGCTGGGGAGAACAGGTCCCCAGGGTCCCCATTGAATGGTAATCGATGTGCCCATATGGTGCACATTGATCCCCGATCAATCACAGCGTGGTGACGTCACCAAGCTTTGATTGATCTTGGGTAGATTGCACAGGAGTCGACCCATGTGTGCCTAGATTTACGTACCTAACCCTCAGAAGATGCTGACAGTCTAAAGGTAGCCAAACATGCTACGATCCCCGCCCGATTCTCTAGCGAGTCGTTCAGAGGATTGGTGGGCACCCTTTATGTGCCCGACATTATTTTATATGGGGATGTAATGCAATCAGCCCGGAATTTACCAACAAGTTAGATCTCCTTGCGATGCAACTTGCGGGGGGATCCTGGTCGATCTGTGAGGTGGGCGCATCCAACTTGTGGCATAGTGATTGGCGGGAACGCGCACGTTGGTCAATCCTCTGCAAAATCGGCTGTGGATCATACTGTGTATGGCTACCTTAAAGGTACCCATAGACGGCTCGATTTGCCATTGATCGATACCCAATCATTTCTGGCGATCGTGGAATTGCCGATTGATTGTTTTGGAATCTATGGAACTCCTCCTTGGGTATCCAATCGATTGAGACATGAGCGATCTCCACAAAATCCATTGATTGGAAAGACTGCTGCATAGGGAGATATGGGTCCACCAAGGTACTTCGACTGCCAAACGATTGACCCCCCAAAAAATGACATGTCGCTAGTGATGGCCGAACTGCCCGCAAGGCGGACAGTTCGGCCGCGAACAAACATGTTCGCCCTCCTTCTGGCCAGCGAGCAGTACGGGTGTTCAACCCGCCCTGTTCGCCGGCGAGAAGGAGCCCTCTATTCTTCCTCCGGTGGGATCATAAGCAGCGAGATCCTGCCGCAGGAAGAATGTTTCCACTGAAGACCGGGTAGAGAACCCGGTCTTTCAGTGAAAAGCCGGCTTGTAAACCCGGAAGTGACATCACTGACGTCACATCCGGGTTTTCAGATTCAAATTCCCCGCCTAGAGGCAGGGAATTTGAATCTGCCTGCGAACGGGCGGACGGCGACGCTCACGGACAGCCGCCTGTTCACGGATAGTGATGTCGCGAAGCCAAATTTTCGGGTTCGCGAACGGCCGCCATTGACTTCAATGGGAGGCGAATTTTAAAAAACAAAGGGACCCCTTTCTGGCCA
>CM070034.1:2309437-2324525 GCA_036250615.1 Ptychadena robeensis
TGAAAATAGGAGAAAATCTAATGGGACAGGGATAGAAGTCCGATTTATCACCATTTTCTAAAGCCCCCATACACCTTTAGATCCTTCCATACATTTCCCTTTAGATCTACCATAACTATGTAGTTATGTGCCCTCTCTGATAGATAATTAGTGATTGTAAGGTATAATCACTGCTATGTAGTGCCGGGTCCTCCCTGACTAAATACATAATGAAATTGGAAGGTATATATCATTGCTATGTAGTGCCGGTCTCTCCCCTGAATAGAATACAGTGATTTGAAGGTATTATTTACTGCTATGTAAGTGACGGGTCCTCCCTGACGATGCATATTGGTTGAAGGTATATATCACGCTATGTGTGCCGGGTCCTCCCTGATAGAATACATAGGATTGAAAGGTTTAGAAAGTCCCGCAATTACAAACCAAACACACAAAACTTTTTGTTAAGAAAAAAAGCTGATTGTGCAGAATTTGTATGGTAAGCTTTGTACAATGTTGTCAATTTTGGCCTTAACACCGTTCCTTTAACATTACAAAGCATTTATTTCGCAGAGACTCATAAGCCCTTTGCCAGACTCATCACAGAGTTTAATATGACCCAGAAAAACCAAATACATCTGCTTGCTTAATTTGATATCAATAACTCATTTATAACGTTGCAACGCTAACCTACTAATATTGAACACACAATCGACCGAGCAATCAGCATTCTTAATATTTCAACTGTTGACTGGGGTGTGGTTGATATCATGTGGTTGTTCATGCTGCTCCAGAATGGTCCTCTGAAGAATCTGCTACCTGGACTGCATTATTGTGTGAGTTTTAAAATTTTTTTTTTTTCTGCCCATTGTCTCTCACCTAAATCCACTCATTTCTATTGTAAGATATACTCGTCTCCTCTAATAACTGAAAATCAAAGCTTCTTTTGTTTTTTTCCTGTTATAATGTTCTACTAATGCAATTCTCGCGTATTATCACGGCTATAATTTAGCATGAAATATATTACTTCAACCGCAATTTTTGTAGTTATTGAAAATCATTTAACTCTTAACAAACTCAGAATGTACGTAATGTGCCAAAAAAAAATCAAGTAAGGCTGCAACGATTTGAAAATGTAGATATCAAATAAAATATTCAATGAGTTTAAGACATCAAAACATTTGTTTTTTTCTCTCTTTGGTGCTGAGACAGAATTAACTTATAACAGAATTAACAACACGCCTAGTGGCCGGGCGAAGAGCTGGTCGAATTTTTACGACTTGCTAACTTTTTACTGATTGCAAGCCCCTGAAAACTGTATCATCACCAAATTGCTGGAGATGTAGGAGAAGGGTTGGAGGAACATTTGAAAAGAAAAAAGTCTTGCTGTAGCACATGTCTGTTTTTTGCATAAATCAAGTTCAGAACTTAAGTCGAAATTCCGTTTTTTCGAAATTTTTACTTTGACCTTTGATTGACTTTTGAACTAATTTGTGAAAAGACTTTTTTGTGTTAGAGACATACTTCCTTTTTTTGGAGTATACCTTCGACCCTTTCTCTACTCTCGCAGCAAGTGGGCAATGTGATGATACCATGCCAGGGGCTTTGCAATTAAGTCGAAATGGTCAAATTTTTAAAAAAAATTTGGACATCTCACCGGGCGCACCATCTCGTCCAGCGCTGCTACTCCCACTATAATAGCACTGACGAAATGGGTGCCGTCCTGCCACATTGGGGTTCACGGCATCCGCTACTTCCGTTTTGCGGCTGTTCGGGTGTCCCCGATGTGACATGCAGGTAGCCAGCTCCGTCTCTCTCTCTCCCCCCCCCCCCCCCTCCTCCGAGTGACGTGATGATATCACATCGGGGAGATGGCGGGAAATTTGAAAATACAGTTCATGAAATCAGTTTTTATGAAGATACTGTCTTTCAATTTGTCTTCTCTGTATAAACATTGCCCAAGAAAAGTCTCTGTAACAGATGTGGTCCCATTTGCATAACAACCCTCCTCTTCCCTGGTGTGATTTCAACTCACACCAGGTAAGAGGGTTTAACTGCCAATGGTCACATCTGGGCAACCATAGACTTTCTTTTTGTGAGATTTTGTTAGTACTCTCAGGCAAAGCTTGTGCCCTTATTCTTGTGTTTTCTCATTCATTTATTTAAAAAAAAAATTTATTTTTAACATAATTGTTTGTTTCAAACATATTATAGTCATGATGTCTTTAGAACCCGCGACTGACATATTTTGGGAAGTTTTACATGCCTACAACATAAGAAACATTTTACTATTAAAGTCTAGGTGCTATGGTGCACTTTTGGTACAGAAATCTGGATCTCAGCAGTGCGCTAGGGAGGTTAAAGGTTTTGGAGAAGGAAAAGAGGTTGGTAGACCAAACAACAATGAGGTAGCCAGCCTCTGGAACTTTAACGGCAAAGAATATAAAAAAACAGTTGGGTCAAAGAGATCAATTAAGAAATGCTTTATTTCATTCTATATGAAGCATATAATACACACTTTATCTTAAACCAATGATTAAAATACAGTTCATAATTCAATCTTATGTAACAAATGCCACATCGGATGCCAGCAATGCCTGTAATTTGGTCAGATGTCTAAGGTTAGTGGCATGCTTATTAAGTGTTTAAATTCCAGGACCGTGAACTTGCGTAACATGATGGGACAACTACTCCTGCCAGTTGATATCGCTCACAGTACATTCCTTCTGCCATAAGATGTCCTGATTGAGATGTCAAATATCTTTTCACTCACAGCTTAAACATCTTGAGCGTTTACCCCAAGTGTAGCTTGGGGGACTTTTGCTGACCCTACAAAGCCACACTGAGCTACACTCCAGGATACTCACTTATTCCCCGGTAGTGATGACCGAACTGTCCACAAGCCATACATAACATAACATTTTCTTCCCCTGGCGAACAACATGGGTGTTTGACCCGCCCTGGTCACCAGCGGGAAGACGGTTACTATTCTTCCGCTAGCCGGATCAGGAGCAGAAATATCCGGCCAGAGGAAGAATTTTCACCAGAGACTGGGTAGGGTAGCCAATCTCCAGTAAAAGAAAACCAGCTTAAACCGGAAGTGGCATCAGTGACGTCACGTCCGGATATTGTAACCGGGAACTATGCATTCCGGGTACCGGAAGTGACGTCAATTCCATTTTTTTCAATTCCAATTCCACGAGAACAGGCGGGGAATTTGAATCTTATCATTAACAGACGAACAACTGACTTTTTTAAAAGTCCGATCTGCCAGCGGGCGGACCTGGCCGAACGTCAGCCATCACTAATCCCCGGCAAGCTTTTAATGGCGCCAAAGAGGCTGCATTTTTCCATGACACATCCCTGTTGTCCTTGATGAAGTGTGAAAGGGAAGGGAGAGCAGAGATAAATGTGCAAAGTTATCCACCCCAAGCTTTTTAAAAAAGCATGACGGGCAGAACACTCAGAGGTTTAATGACTGGTTGTCATGGGCCTGCTCCATTGTGTCACCACCAGTGAAAGCAAAAAATGTGTATTCATCACTTTGTCCATCTTTGTGAGTCACATGAACTGATTTCTGGTTCCTTGTTTTGCTTTTTCCTTCTAAATGTCATGCTGTTGAGAGACCCAAAGGCCAGGTCACATTCAGGTACCCATAATGTCTAATTTAAATATTTGCATGTACTAGAACTCCATTACTTTGTGCCACATCTATCTAAAGTTCAACTTTAAATAAATAAATACAAATACCGTATTTTTCGGGCCATAAGACATACTTTTTGCCTGCGTCTTATGGTCCGAATGTGCGACCACCAGTGGTCATTTGGCTGCAGGTGATCGCAACTTGGCTCCCAGCTGTGTGCATGTCCCATCTGTGGGAGAGCTGGCAGGGAGTGGACGTATATTGGCTATATTCGCAGAGCCCCGCAAATATAGCCAATGCAGAGCTTCCTCAGGCATGCAGCGAAGAGGGGAGACAGGGAGATCGGTGTACTAATTCCCCTCTAAAAGGGGGGCCCCCTCCCTTCCCTCTGTATGAGGAAGAGGCGCTGAAGTGTGCTCTCTAGTGACATTATTTTTGTGGCTGAAAAGAGGTACTGCATGAGATTTTTTCACATTTATTTAAACATATGACTTATGAACATATGATTTTTTTTCTGATTTCCTGCTATTTCCTGCTTATGGTCAGCTGCTTCTTATAGTCCAAAAAATACAGTAACTTATTTTGGATGATTGAATGCAATATTAATATTATTGTTTCTTGAACTGTAAGCTCATTAGTTTATTTTTCATGATCAGTTTCAGATCCTTATTCCTCAGGCTGTATATAATGGGATTCATCAGCGGAGTTCCTGCAGTGTACAGCAAAGGCAGGAACTTATTAAAGTTTATTGACTGTGCCTTAGTAGGTACCAAATATACACATACAAGGGTCCCAAAATACATGCACACTACAATCAGGTGAGAGCTACACGTGGAGAAGACTTTCTGTTTTCCAATTTTAGATGGGATTTTAAAAATTATAATATAAGTATATGATACAGCGATACAAGAAAACGGGATGATAAGAAGAACAAACCCAAGCACTGTTATTTCAAGTTCAAATTTGGTGGTATCAGGAGAGACGGAGGATCGGATCAAAATCACAGAAAATGTGATCAATAACATTAGGACCACAAAACTGTAACTTTGACACAGCTATAGCATCATTCTGTATCACTAAAATGCTTACACCCCAACAGATGGAGACTATCACCCAGCAAAGCTGTTGGTTCATGATGGAGGTGTGATGTAATGGTTTGCAGATGGCCAAATATCTGTCATAGGACATTGCTGTCAGAAGAAGACACTCCAAACATCCTGAAAAAGCAAAGACATAAAACTGGATGAGGCAACTAGAAAATGAAATGATGGTCTCATTCACCAATAAAGTATGGAGGGTGTTGGGAAGAATGTCCGTGGTCAGTAAGATACCTGATACTGATAAATGGGAGAGGAAGAAGTACATGGGGGAGTGGAGGGTCTTGTTGTTGGACACCAGTGTGATGATCAGGCAGTTTCCACATATTGTAAAGCAATAAATCAAAAGAAGGAAAAATAAGATAAAATAACTTAGTAATTGACCAGTCGGATTTTTGACCTAGGAACGGTGCATGGGAGGGTGATACTACCGATGCTACTGACCTATTACAATTTATTGAACATTAATACCTGGTTACCTATTACCTCTTACCTGAGATCTACTTACTTCTACAAATTGTTAACAGGTCCTTTATGCTGTTGCGTGGTCACCGTCCTTTGGCCCCCCGTTCTCCTTCCGTGTATAACCTCAGGTTTCTGAGGGCAGTGGACAGATGCAATTTCCTGTGGCGCTTTTAAAATCCCTAAGAACTATGAGGATAAAGACACCCCCTGAAGAAGTTGTTACGAAACGCGCGTTGGGGTGGGGTGGATCCTAACGGATACATGCTCCCTTATCCTGGCTCCCATTTTTATTAACATACCTTTTTCATATATTATGTATAACTGTACTTAAACACATCATGAACCATATTTAAGGAATTTTATTGTTGCCACCTATGTTTTGTATCAATGATAGCCTATACAGCCGTGTCATGTTATGTGCTTTTATCATGCAATAAATATGAAGTTACTTTTATTACTGTATTTGTTTACAAATTTACTCTAAGTAGACCAGTGGCCGTTAAAGTCCCCTTGCCCCTGACTTGTCAGGGGGAACTCTCGCTACGAGTGGTCTTTCCACTGTGTAGTATTTTTTTCTATTTATATTTGGGATGTGGGCCACCTACACGATTAAACACAATTTTTTGTAAATGGATTTTTGACCTAGGAGTCGGATTTTGGTAACTCTGGTCAGATTGTGCTCATTCATGACCTGAAGACTAAACATTAAATCTTTGACGTTTGTTCCGTTATCAGAAAAAAAGTAATAAGATCTATGTAAAAGAAAGCAAACTTTTCCTGAGGGACACATGGGTTTCTTGGCAATCCCCTTCTGAAAATATGGTTGGCCAATGACACATTAAGTCACTGACCTAGAAAAGAGAAAAGGTAAGGAGGGCAGAAGGAAAAAGGAAAGGCAGGATAGAAGGGAGAAAGCGATACAAGCATGAGAAACATTTGACAGTAAACCAATTATAAGGTTTCCAGATCAATAACTGATATTATAATTAATCATGAAAAAATTAAATAAAACATGTTTCAGAAGATGTTGTAGAAGCAAAATAACGATGTTTGAGGGTTAAGATCCAGATAAATTGGGCAGCTCAGTATAAGATTTTAGGTTACACCATACTATGTGTGTATTGTTAACTAACAAAGGCCTAAAACCCATATGTATAGTCATAACATATATAAAGGTATGAGATTTATACCACATGTTTCGGACTGCAATATGCTCCGATGAATAGGACGCACCCTATACTTCGAAAGGCCTAATGGCCAAAAATATTTTGACTTTCTCCTACTCTGCAGGCAGGGTGGAGAGGTGAAGAGGCGGAGAAGCTGTCTTTGACAGACTGGAAGCTCTCTCATCTGTCTCTGTCACTTCATTGCTTATATCAACAGTGCTCCACTGATACAAACAATGTAGTACAGATAGGAGATCTGCCCATGGCTAATCTCCTTGATGGTGTTCTGGGATATTGTCCTACACGTGATATTTTTAATTGCAATATTCTCCTACAAGTGACGCCGGTCCCCATGTAAACTTATGGCAGCGGGCAAAGATTTACAGACATGTCCATTCTCTGGCCGACCGAGCTTTGGGGCGACAGGGATCTGTCACCCCATACGGGCACCCGCGATGGGCGGAGCATTTTGCCACTGACCGAGGGCCACAAGCATGCACACACATTGGTCGGCTGCAAAATCGTCTGCTGCTCGTTATGTGTGTAGGGACCATTACAAATGCGATTACGCAGATAGCCCTAGTTTTCAGGAGTTACAGGGTTGATCTTACTGGTTTTGGGTGTGCACAGTTAGGGGTTTGGGTGAGGTTAAGCTTAGGGTGACTGGTTCTTGACTGTAGGGGTGAGCTTTAGGTGTTTGGGATAGGTTTAGGAGGTTCAAGGGTTAAGGTTAGGGAATTGGGGATGTTAGTTTAGCTTTACCCCCCACACTTTAACCCCCTAACTCTTTACTGCTACACCCTTGTGGTAAGTGTTGCTGTTTAGATTAGTGTTGATCATGAATATTCTAATCACGAATATCGATCTCAGTGCTATAGGTTCATGAATATTCAAAGTTTTTTTACATCAGTACCCGGAACTATTGGGCATTGCATTCACAATATGTGCATGCACAAGTGCCAATTAAATCACTGGAGATCATGAATTCTCCAATTTACTAATTTATTGATAATATGAGGTGAAAATTTGGTAATATTTTTTGAATATAATTTTTGCCTGTGCTGCTCAAAAATATGAATTTACTACAATACCGACCAAAGATGAGACGTGTCATAAAAAACTGAGAAAGACAAATACAGATTATATAATATATTTCCAAACATGATAATCCATCCAAACCAAGTATGCTTGTGCCACATTCCAATTTAAATAGGTAAAAAGAGGAAAAGCACCGCTTTCCAAAGATATCTCCCTAGACAGGGACATGGGGACTTTAAAGGCACAGATGTAAAGTATTCTTTTATTAGTTATACAGTAATATGTCCATACAAGAATGTTTCAATACAATACATTTTGCACGGTCCGACGCGTTTCGTGGCAGTCCGCTTCTTCAGGGGTTTCACAGTGCAGTATACAGTATCTAGATAAGATTAAGATTAATGGATACACATCAACACAGTATAGTACATAATACAAGATTTACACCTATATTATGACTGCTGTACTTTACTTTGTTGATGTGTATCCATTAATCTTAATCTTATCTAGATACTGTATACTGCACTGTGAAACCCATGAAGTGGTCATTTCTATGTATTATCCAGAAATATTGGCATTTGTTTAAAAAATTACTTACTGTATTCTATATGTATGTAGATGACTACCTGCAGCAATCACGTAGAAAGCATCACCAAGTTGGGAACCGCTGTCTATGGATTACTGTGTGCAGAATATTCCTCATTATATAAGGAAAATGGAAGACGTGGAACCGCAGGGGATGGGATAATTATTTCCCTGGGACTTATCACTGTTGGCGTATTGGGAGATTATTTATATGTGTAGAAGATATTTGTTTAAATGGCTGTTGGAAGCATCTAAAATAATCAGATTTTGAACAAAGATTGACTTGAAGCACAAAACTTAATTTTTTTTTATTCTCTTTTGTGTATGATATATTCTCCCATGTGTATGATAATGAACTACTATTATATGGTATTGATATACTAAATAATAACAATAACAAATCAGTTATTTCATCAATACAGTGGACCTTATAGGTCAACATTAGCATGATTAAAGTAATCAAAGCATCTCCATATATAACATACTTAGTAATCCCAGCTATCATATATCTAAAACTAGATCATTTTAATCTTAATGACCATGCCATGGGGCGCATCGAAACCAAAGTACAAAACATAAACTAAAAAAGCGACCATATCAATAGACAACTAAACAATCAGTTCTCTCAATAACCTTTCTGCATCCTTTCTGTTCCCTCCCATCCACAGTTTATATTTCTAGTAGGACCGGGAAAACTTGCTTTAAATGGATACAGAAAGATGTATAGATTGGAGGGTAGGTTTTGATACTGTCCCCATCCCTAAAATCATATGAAAAGGATAAAGGATCGAGTTCCCTCTTGGGACTTTGAATGGAACAGTATCACGTATATATATAAATATATGGGGCAATTTGAAAATGGAATGAAGAATTTTAGTAATGCCGTATAGCAAATTTTATTAATCGTTAAAATCCAGTCACATCATATGGTCAAGGTATATTTAAAGAAACACAAACGTCACAACGTACCAACCACACTGTACCATACACAAAGTGTGGTGGTGATACATATATACAATCACGTTGAATTGTTGAAATAATGAAATCAGGTGCCTGCGGAGAAATGGATTAGAGCTCCTGGTAAAATCGTTGCAGTTCTCTATGTGCATTTGGCTCATAGGGTGTAAAGGAATGATTTGCATGTCTCCACCCACTGTCCTGAAGTGAGGATTTTTCCCTTAACTTTTGTTTTTTTTTTGATGGATTGGGTCATATAAATACCTTCTGTTTAAAAGGCTTGACTGTGCTACAGGAAGATAATAAATAGTTGCGCACAACCTTCACGATGTATAACAAACTGAGAAAGATAATAAATAGTTGCGCACAACCTTTCCCCTATGGTTGAAAAAGAGCCTCCGCTCGAAACGCGTCCCATTGTTCCTGTTGAGCCCCCCAGCATCTGTAAGCAGGAAGTGATCTCATACCCAACCAGCAAGTGAGGTTATCCTGGAAAACACATGGCCCTTAGAGATCAATCCTTGTAAACCTCTCTTAATGTGAGTATCTTGTCTGTTGTTTTGTTTCATTTTATTCCATTCCATATTATTTAACCACTTGCAGTACCTAACTGTATTGTACTAGGTTCAGCACTTCTGTCCTTGTTCTTATTTGACTGTGCTACACACTGCTTGAGTTGAGGGCGATTCCTTTAACCTCCCTAGAGTTTGTGACGAACCCAGCTCGTCCAGTGGTGACTTGCTTAAATTTCCATGCTCTGAACTAGAGATTGTTGGGCATTTCCATATATTATATTGTCTAGTATTATGTATCTAATGGCATGTATTTAGAAGCCAAAGGAAGTCAAAGTTTGTCACCTGAATTATATTTGTGTTACTATAAGCATAGATATCTATTGTACACTTATCTGGTATGAATACATCATTGGGTGAGAATATCTATAAAGGCTCCCAGTTGTCTGTGTCCTGGTAGTAAAGGTGTCAGGATTTATCTCTCCATCAGTGATGGCCGTACATCAGCTGTGGCTGTTCGCGAACAGGCAAACCAAACTTCTGCAAATACCCGCTGTGAACATGCGAACGGCGAACCTCCATTGACTTCAATGGAGGGTGAACTTCTCAACAGAGAGTTTCAGAGCAGAGTGCAAAGCCCCTGAACATGCAATCCTTACCAAACTTGCTGGAGATGTAGAGAAGGGTTGGGGGAACATTTGACAGGAAAAAGTATGTCTCTAACACAAATAGTTTTTGAATAAATTAAGTTTTCAATTTAAAGTAGAATTTCCGAATTTTCCGAATTTTCGACATTTTGACTTTGAACTTAATTTGTGCAAAAACTATTTGTGTTAGAGACATACTTTTTTCTGTCAAATGTTCCCCCAACCCTTCTCTACATCTCCAGCAAATTTAGTGATGATACTATGTTCAGGGGCTTTGCAATTTACTCGAATTTCTGAAAAAAATCTCTACTTCTCAAACCTTCAGGTCATATTTGTAGCCAAAATACCAATAAAAAAAAGTCAAAAGGATGCGACCACCTGAACAGTGTCATGCCAAAGGGGGATCAATGGCTAAACTTCTCCCCAAAAATATGGATTTTTTAAATTGCTGTATTCTTCAGATCTAATGGCCGGAAATCACATCTAGATTACAAATTTTGCCAAAAGTTACCGGACAGTACCTTCTGCAGCGCATCACATTTAGTCAGATCTCTCTGCAATGCAAAATAGACCATACCCCACCCCCAGAGAAGGAATTTTGTGGCTTAGTAATGATGAACTACATGTAACAGAACATCTTAGCTATAGTTACAGATCACTGGATGGAGTATAATAGCAAAGTAGCTAAGCCATCCCTCAATCAGCAGCAGCTCCCTATCTATCTAGTACTGGAGACATAGGAGAAATGTAAAAATGGCCGCTGGGGGGCTTCTTTTATAAGAGGGGGGTGTCCTCCAGGAGGGGAGTGTTATTCGCTGTGCTGTACCACCTGCATATAGGGTGAGTGGTCGCACTTTGTCTCCATGTTAAGGTGTAGGGGGTGGGTCGAACATCCATAATGTTCGCTGACATTGTGAACTGCGAACATGCTATGTTTGCTGCGAACTGTCTGCCGGGCAAACTTTTCGCCCATCACTACTTTCCATTCATGGTTTGTAGCCTTGTAGCCTTCAGGTATATTGAGATTTAATTATGTTTATTAAGGTATTCATTAGTTGATCAATATTGCCATCCAGTGGCGAAGCGCTATATGACATTCAGCTTGCTTCAGCTAAGAAGAGGTTAATCATGATGTCTTAGCTGAAGGCCTGCCTATCTATTATCTAAGACACACCCCTTTGCTTGAAGGTAATTGGAGAATTCTGAGATCAGTAGGCATGGACTTTAGAGAAACGTTATTACTTACAGTTATGCACAGGGTAGAGAGAAGAAGGAAGGGAGGAAAAAGAGCAGAACAACAGCAGTTCCATCAATCCATAGCAGACGCCTACCTTCTACAAAGCGATCTTCATTCTTGGGAAGGAATATTTACCTTTATATCTCCAAAGCAAAACTAAGGGTGATACCTAGTTTACATCTGCCTTTTTGCAGAGATTAAAGTAGGATAACTTATGATAACCGAGTTTGCTTGATAAAAGTGCACATTATCAATTAAATAAGTTATCGATAAGTTCAGAGTAAAATGGGATTGTCAGGATTATCATCCCTAGTCGGTATTACATCAGAAATTTGTAGTTGGAGAAATTATCTTCCTATCTGAGAATCTTGGCATAGTTTTGTAAAAGTGACATCCATATTATGTTTTGCCTGTGTGTAGCCAGTGTGTTTTTTCTTACCACATTCCACGAATTCCTTTGTGTATTGGGTGTAATATTACTAATTAGAAATGCTCGAATTTTTCGACTTACTAGCTTTCAGAGCTGATTGCAAAGCTCTAGCACTTACCGATCCACACTGCTCCGGTGGCTCCGATCTACTGAACAGGCTTCTGTATGGAATCTGATCTCCCCCCTTGGAGTGACGTGATGACGTCACATCAGAGCGGCGGTTGGAGATTTTTCAAACTAAATTTGATCTATGGAGCAAACTGTGTTTAGTGTTATTCCCCAAATGTGCCCCTTTGAAGTAAACCCTCCCCTGGAGTCATGTAACAGAGAGAGGGTGCCAAAGAGAATTGTACTGGATACAGTGATAACTGTAGCCAATACAATTCAAAGTAAAAAAAAAACATTTCCAATTGAATAAAACATTTATTGAACAAAAAACTAATATAAAAATACTGAAATCTATCAAACAAAATAAGTATTATAGAGATTTTATCATTCATATGATACTTTTATTACTTTTTTTTTTTTAAACACATTTTTATTAAGTTTTTCCAACATTTTACAGAAAGAAAAAAGAAAATTAAACATTTGGCAAGAGATGGGCCATCATACATAACAGGGTATTGAATCAGGTACAGAAATAGAAACATATATTGCAAATCAGGTTTCACCATCTCATACCTTAAACTGATTTTATTACATACGCCATATCGAATATCAAAGACACTGAATATAAAATCAAGAATAATATCGTCTCAAAATCATTACATCAACAAAACATCATTCCTAGCATAACTGAAGAAATCTTTTAATTCAACATCTAACTAACCAACTATGACAGTCTCCTCACGTATCATACCCCCAGTCTATCTGCTCGCATTCCACGCTGTTGTCTCAACCTCCGATATATCTGTCCTGCCGCTCACACTGTATCGATGTCAGTCTCCTCAAAAGTGCGCCATTTTCTGGAGTATTGTTTGTCGGCTGTAGCCCCTCTCAAGGCACAATCAAGCCTCTCTTTCTTGAGGAGATCCCCTAGCTGTGCTCTCACCTGCTCCACTGTAGGACCCTCTGCCCCAAGCCAATTGTGCATGATCACACGTCTCGCCGTTAGAAGGCAAGTATGAATCCACATGGAATGATTTGCTAACCCTTGAGTTGTATAGCTGAATAACAGAAGCAAAGGGTCAGGGGTTATAACCACTGTCGTTACTCGTTTCACAAGGTCAACGACCGCGTTCCAGAAGAGCCGCACCACTGGGCAACTCCATAGGCAGTGCAGCAGAGATGGGTTAGGCAAGTGGCATTTAGGGCATGTGGATTTCCACTCTCTACTGCCATCAGTGGAGGTGACAACTACACCTGGCGGCTTATAGGCCCTATGGATAATGCGGAATTGCGTTTCTCGCCAGATTTCTGAAGTGGTGCATCTCCTCACCGTGAGGTAGCCCCTCAGTAGGCCGGAGGACACCTCACTGTCAGGGAATTCCCGTGACCATCCGGTTTGCATTAACAGTAGACCTTCACTGTGGGCAGACCGTCGGAGACAGTCGTACAGTTGTGATAACGTGTGAGTTCCTCTGGCTATCATGTCGTCAAATTCATTGTCTAGGTGGAACAACGCTTTATTATTTGAGAGTGAGTCACAGAACCCCTTCAACTGCATTTAGTAGAGTGGGTGAGCCGCCGAGGTCGTCAAACCATAAATCTTCTGCAGATCCCTGAGAGAAATTACCATGTGAGTGGTATCATTTATGATGTTGCCAACATATTCTAGCCCTTTGGCCTTCCACCGTCTGTAGATGGCGGCCGTAGAGCCCACGGGGAACAGGGGATGGCCAACTATCGGGAGGTAACGGGATATCTGATGGGGAAGTTTAAAGAGCTCCCTGGTCTCCCTATATGCCACCACAGTGTCTCTAATTAAGACATTGGATTTCAACATGGGTGGTAATTTAGCTATTGGGCAGTGAAGCAGGGCTCTCAGGTCCCACGGATATGCCATAGCCCTCTCCAGTGCCCCGTTCGAGTGATAGGAAGTGTTAGATAGCCAGTCTAGTGCATGTCTTAGGAGGCTGGCCACATTATATTTGCGAAGATCAGGCAATTGAAGCCCTCCCTGTCTCTTGTCCTGGCAGAGTTTTTTGAGCGCAATTCTCACTCTCTTGCCCCGCCAGAGGAAGTGCACGATCGCCGTATTGATATCTTTCACATCCTTGTGGCGTAGCAATAAAGGGATGGTCTGTAAGGGGTATAACAGTCTTGCAAACGAAACCATCTTTACCAGACTACTCCTGCCAAAAAGAGACAGCGGGAGATTTTGCCAAGCCCACAGCTCCGCCATAATTTTCTTGAGATCTTCCTGCGTCTCAATGCGTCTCAGGAAAGGTTCCAAAGCCAGGTTGAAGAGAAGCGGAGACAGCGGGCATCCCTGTCTCGTCCCCCTCTCTAAAAGAAAAGGTTTGGAGAGGAAGCCCGGGGTCGCCACTCTGGCCACTGGGCACTTCTATATCGCTCGGATCATATTCAGAAAACGACCTCTAAAACCAAAGGCGCCCATCGTGTTGAAGAGCCAGTCCCAACTGACATTATCGAAAGCCTTTTCGGCGTCTATCGCCAGTAATGCGACTGGCTCCTCAGGGTGCAATCTGGCGTATTCCATGGCTACTATTGTTTTTCTAATATTCGTCACCGCATTTTTGCCCTGAACGAAGCCCACTTGGGAAGTGTGGATTACGTGTGGCAGAATGGAAGCCAATCTGTTCGCCAAGATCTCCGCGAACATCTTGGCATCCACATTCAAGAGGGAAATCGGGCAGTAAGACCCGGGATGTGTTGGGTCTTTACCTTTTTTGTGTATCAGTTTGATGTGAGCCTCGTTGCCCGTTTTAAAATAAGTCCCCTCCTCCCACATGCGTGTAAAGAGTCGTTGTAGCGGTTGGATGAGGTGTGGTAGAAAGGTTCTATAGAAGTCGGCTGTAAACCCATCGGGTCCAGGAGCTTTTCCAGTGGGTAGCGTATTAATGACCGCCAGGATTTCCGATACGTCGATAGGGGCATTAAGTGATTCTATTTGTGGTATAGTCAAAGTAGGTAGGGTTGTCTCCCTCAAATAGTTTTTTTGTTCGTCCGTATCATGTCCTTTCTCCGAGTAGAGCTGAGAATAGAATCCCGCTAGTACCCCATTGATGTCAGTCGGGTCAGAGACAAGAGTTCCCTCATCGTTCCTCAAAGCCACAATTGTACTGTTGGGGAGGGTGGTGCGCACCATGTTTGTTACCCTGTTTGTAGAACAGGAGGTCACTATGAGATTGTCTCGTCTTTTCCCTCTC
>CM070034.1:2325779-2348192 GCA_036250615.1 Ptychadena robeensis
GAAGCAAAAATATAGTCTATACGAGAAAGGGCTACGTGCGCCTGCGCCACATGTGTAAACGTACTATCAGTCGGGTGATATTGGCGCCATACATCTGTCAGGCCGGTCTGTTCCACAAACAATGCGAGAGGTGTCGGGTGACGAGATCTAGTGGGGGGATGCACGTACTTCTCTGACTTTCTATCTAGGGTAACATTCATCACTTCATTAAAATCCCCTCCAATAATTTTCGACTCTACCTCATCCTTCAATATCTGTTGGGTTAGTGGCAGAAAAAAGGTTTTAGTGGGGGAGTTGGGTGCGTATATATTGTATAGGCTAACGGTCTTCTGGAGGTGGTGAAGATGTAGTCGGAGCCATCTTCCCTCTCCATCGGCAACATGAGAGGATACTGCCCAATTCAGGTTTTTACGTAACAACGTAATCACGCCCCCTTTCCTGCCACACGCTGGGGACGCCCAAACCTCTCCCACCCAGAGTTTACGCATTCTCTCCGCCTCAGCCGTCGAGAGATGCGTCTCCTGCAACATTGCAACATCAGCTTTAAGTTTACGCAAGTGTCTCAGCACCAGAGAACGTTTCACAGGGGATCGCAGCCCCTTGACGTTCCATGAGATAATGTTAAGTACCATTAAATTTCACATACAGATATAGTGGCAGTGAGGCTGTACCAATATAACGCAGGTGTAGGTACATCAGAGGTGAACGACGCATACTCAGTCGGGTCATTAGATACGTGGCTACTATAAACAAGAGACTGTCAAAAATACAAGAACCACAAAACACAAACAAAAGTAAGCATATAAAACATATAAAACCATAAATCAAATCGTGTGGGCTTCCTTTTTTCCGCATGTGACTAACCTTACTGTTTCTAGTCCCCCGCCCCTCCGCCCCACCTAATCAGTAATCTGCGTATTCATTAGTGCCACGGACTCCCCACCTCAGGAAACATGTCAATGTAGTGTCAATGGAGTATCAACGGCGGTTGCCGGTGTCCCATTCCTATCCCCCATCCCATCATCAAACACGTAAATAGTGAGATCGCCTGGTTTACCTCACTGCTCTTGTCAACGAGTTTTCTGTTGTTTACCGTCCTTCTTGAGGTATTGGTTCCCTCTCTTAGGCGTCTCAGGATTGGTAGTCTGCATCTTGGGAGAATTGGATGGTTTGTCCGGTTTCTTAACAGGTGTAGTGATATTCGGAGACATTGTGGACTTGGTTTGCGACTTTTTGGGTAAGGAGGATAGGAACAATTCCGCTTCCTCGGGATCAGTAAAGGATACATCCTTCCCCTGGGCATCTTGGACCCTCAGTATGGCAGGGTAGGCAAGGGAAAACTTGATTTTATTTTTATAGAGAGCAGAGCAAATTGCGCTGAACGCTTTACGTTTCCTGGAAACTTCGGCCGAATAGTCAGTAAATAACAAGAGCTTTTTGTCTCCATACATCAGAGCTTTGCTGGTTCGGTACGCCTGCATCAATTTCACCTTGTCTGAATAGTCTAAATATCTGGCCATGATGGGTCTTGGGGTGGTTCTAGAAGCGTCCAACTGGCCCATCCGATGAGCTCTTTCCACTTTAAACACCTCCGCCAGGCCTAGCAGCGCTGGGAGCTCTACTGAGCACAGATCTACAATGGCTGAAGGTTTCACTGACTCTGGCACGCCCAGCACACAGACATTGTTGCGTCTGGATCTGTTTTCCAGATCATCATGTCTCTCTGCCAGAGTCTCTACTTTTTTTTCTGTGGCTTGGAGGCGCGTTTGGAGCTCTACATTATCATCTTCCAAGGATGATACTTTGGATTGCAGTTCAGTTATGGCGTGCGCATGTTCAGACAAGTCTGCTTGAACAGAGGCCATGGCCTTGTGAATAGCCTTGTCCATGGCTGCCTGAATCTTAGGCTCCAATAATGCGGCCACTGCAGCTGCTATCTTTTCATATTTCCGACTCACCCGCTCGCTGTCTGGAGCAACTGGCGATGAGTCTCTCTCCTGTCCCGCGCGTGCTTTCTGGCCGTCCGCCATTTTGGCAGCCTGGATCTCCGTGTGAAGTTTCCTGCTGCTGAAGCGGGACCGGGACACGGAGCGGCTGCGATTTAAATACCGATCCATGCAGGGTTGTCCTGCACTGCCGACAGGGTTTGTGCCATTCTCTGGGGGGGATAGTGGCGATGTATCTATGCCGATGTGCTAGGTAGAGGCGCGGGTGCTCGTCAGCAAGCCTCCCTTACATACGGCGCCGGAACCGGAAGTTACTTTTTTTTTTTAAATGTACTTTTTTGGGTACATAACCTTATGTTTGAAACATTATTATATTCAGCATGTCTACTAGACCCTTGTGCGGACAGATGTTGGGAAGTTACAGGCCTACAACCAAAAAAATTACATTAAAGTCTATGGTGCGGTTTTGGTACAGAAATCTGGACCTCTGCAATGCGCTAGGGAGGTTAAGAAGGTGTGGTAAAAAAATGCAAATAGTAAGAGGGAATGGGACAGGACAAGATAATGTTGAGCATTCCGTCCACCAGGTTAATGCCTTACACCCCTTACAAGCACCATTACTTTGAGTCTTGCCTATCTAGAGTTCACCTTTAAATAAATACATAAATAACTTGTTTTGCATGAATGATTAAATGCAATATTAATAATATTGTTTCTTGAACTGTAAGCTCATAAGTTTATTTTTTATAATCTGTTTCAGGTCTTTATTCCTCAGGCTGTATATAATGGGATTCATCAGTGGAGTTCCTGCAGTGTACAGCAAGGACAGGAATTTATTTAAGTTCAGTGACTGTCCTGTGGTAGGTATCAAATATACACACACAAGGGTCCCATAATATGTGCACACTATAATCAGGTGAGAGCTACACGTGGAGAAGACTTTCCGTTTTCCAACAATAGATGGGATTTGAAAAATTGCAATTATTATATAAGTATATGATACAGCAATACAAGAGAATGGGATGATTAAAAAAACAAAGCCAAACAATGTTATTACTAGTTCAAAATTGGTGGTATCAGAGCAGGAGAGATGGAGGATCGGATCAAGATCACAAAATATGTGATCAATAACATTAGGACCACAAAACTGTAACTTTGATAGAGTTATAGAATGATTCAGTATCACTAAAATCCCTAAACCCCAACAGATGGAGACCATCACCCAGCAAAGCTGTTGGTTCATGATGGAGGTGTAATGCAATGGTTTGCAGATGGCCAAATATCTGTCATAGGACATCACTGTCAGAAGAACACTCGCCAAACCTACTGCACAAGAAAAGACATAGAACTGTACGAGGCAACCAGAAAATGACATGATGGTCTCCTTCACCAATAAAGAATGGAGGATGTTGGGAAGAATGTCTGTGGTCTGTAAGATATCCGATACAGATAAATGGGAGAGGAAGAAGTACATGGGCGAGTGGAGGGTCTTGCTGTAGACCACCAGTGTGATGATCAGGAGGTTTCCACAAACTGTCACACAATAAACCAATAGGAGGAAAAAGAAGATAACATAATTTAGTATTGGCCCGGTCGGAAACCCTTCAAGTCGGATTTTGGTAATTCTGGTCAGATTGTGCTCATTCATGGCCTGAAGACAAAACATTAGATCTTTGAAATTTGTTCAGTTATCAGAAAGATCTAAGTTTAAGAAAGCAAACTTTTCCTGAGGGACACACAGATTCCTTGGCAATCCCCTTCTCAGAATATAGTTGGCCAATTGGGATATTGAGTCACTGACCTAGAAGAAAGAAAATGTAAGGAGGGCAGAAGGAAAAGAGAAGGAAGGATAGGAGGGAGAAAGCGATAAAAGTACAAGACACATTTGATAGTAAACCATCACAATTATAAGCTTCTTGTATCACTAGTATTTACTAAACCATTGCATAGAGATGAGTAGATGTGAAATACATGTCTACAATACTTGTCTACAGTTGGCTTTATGAAACAAACTAGAAAAATAAAAAACTGAATGTTTAAATTGAATATAAGTCAGGAAACCTTTCCTAAGTGACACATGTGATCACTGCTGACCCCAATACGAAGATGATGACTGGCAAGTTGGTCCAACTAACTGACTTGGTTCAGTAAGAACATTGATTGTCTATCACAATTATGTGACCAAGATTAGAGAAAGGATGTTTTGGGGCCACAAATGGTTGGCTTCTACCTGGTGTGGAGCTTAAAACCTGTGTACACACAAGGTGTCTATACACACATAGATATGTGCTAGATCAATGGCTGCTTTTAGGGCTAACGTCAAGCTGTGCGCATTTGCGGCACATCTAATGCAGCCACCTCTGTCTTAATGATGACTGGCAGATGACTGTCGAATTGGTCCAACTGACTGACTTGGTTCAGTAAGAACATTGATTGTCTATCACAATTATGTGATTATGTAATTAGAGAAAGGATATTTTGGGGCCGCAAATGGTTGGCTTCTACCTAGTGGGGAAGCTTAAAATCAGTGTACACCTTTTAAGGTGTCCATACACCTGCTAGATCAATGGATGCTTTAAGCGCTTATGTCAAGCCATACGCATTTGCGACCATCTATCTTGCGCCCAACTAATGCGGCCACCCAATCACACTCAGGGGCAGGTCTTTCAATAGGAACAGATCACATTCCTTTGGATGGGGAAATCTAGCATCTCAAGTGGTGTGTATTGATTCTCGGTCAATCGACGGGCGCAGTGTAGAATTGTGTTATCATTATCATTATTCATTATCTGTGGCAAAATCTACCATGCAGGAGGCTGACGCAGAGGACAGTGAGGGAGACAGTGAGGTAGATCACCCTACATATGGGGTGAGTACCAAACACCATCTTCTGGTTCTCATCTGAGGAGCTCACTTAAACATTTTGGCTATAGAAGCAGAATGAGCTGTGAAACAAGATCCCATCGAGGGGGTGAAGAATGTGATTTGCTGAGGATCTGCAGAGGGATGTGGTGCGAAGATGGCAGCTGAGCAGACCTTCTTCTCCTTCCTATTTATCTATGTCTCCTTCCTCTTCCTTTTTTGTTATAAATAGCCCTCTATGTACACTCCTATTTGTAAATAAACAAAAATATTTTTTAAGATCCAGTTGGATCTTTTAATGCAAGGCTGCTTTTTTATATATTGAGCCTTCGTAGGGTTTAATGTATGTTAAGTAAGGTTAGGAAAATAATAAAACAACACGTCTGCACAAAAGATGAATACATTATAACAAAGGACAAAGGTGAGACGTGTCATAAAATACTCAGATCTCAAAGTACAGATTATATATGTAACCAGAATATTTCACATTCATAACCATCTTTGAATCGTTTAAACTTTTTTTTTGTAAATCATTTTTATTAAACATTTTGCATTTTAGCATTTATACTCAGCAACAAACTACCACGGGAACCAGTTCCCAAAGAAAATATGACTGCAGTATCGAGACGGACAACAAGACAACAAAACAAAATCTAACAAATAACAACAGAAACAAATAAAGATAAACCTGGAGAGGGGGGGTGGGAGAAGGGACGGAACAGAAATGGCATCTTTGAGGGAGTAGGAAGGGGGGGGGGGGTTATAGCTGACATACCGCAAGCACCCAAAAAAAAGGGGGTCGCAGTCCAGAAGGTCACAGGACTACAGTAAGTCAGGTAACAGCATCGGTCCAAGTCGTAGTAGTCAGTCAAGTCACCTTAAGGGGCCCCAGTGTGTTGTGCAAGTCATTCGTGGCATACCAAGTCGAGTGGCGGTGCTGTAGCATGAGCCGGTTGATGTCCTCTCGGGGCAGCGTCAGATCGTTTAAACTTTAAATTTGGTAAAAACCATTTACCTGAAACTGAATTCATTGCCGAATAAAAAGGTTACGGTATTAAGGAGAGAAAGCGAATAACAATCAAGTAAACCTGACTTTTTTAAATATTTATAATTAGAATTTATGGAATAACCCAGAGCAAGGAAAGGCAAGAATGTGTAAGGTGCTGGAACCAATGGAAACTAACCGTATGTCAGATCAGTGAAGGTGGATTCTGATTGGTGGACTTTCTTTACCTGTAGCTGGTCAGACATATTTTAACATATTAGCTAACTGCAGATTATAACTAACACTTGTGAGGGCAAAAAATTTACAAACCATGGAAAATATCCAACAAATATAACCACAGAGGAGGTTACACTTAAATTGTTAATGCGCAAAGATAAATTGTGCTCTCAATTTTTTTTTCAAGAAGAAGTCATTTTGATATATTGGTATTTTTATAAAAAATTGCTTACCGTATTTTATGTGTATGTAGACGGATACCTGCAGCAATCACATAGAACGCATCACCCGCCTGGAAACCCCGCTGGAGTACTGTGTACAGAATATTCCTCCTTATATAAGGAAAATGGAAGACATGGGACCGCAGGGGATGTGATAATTATTCCCCGGAGACTCATCACTGGTGGTGTATTGGGAGATTATTCATATCTGTGTTTTCCTGTAGAATATATTTTATTAACTGGTTGTTGGACCCATCTCCAATAATCAGATTTTGAACTAAGATTGACTTTACCAGACGTGAAGCACAAAACTTGTTTTAAATGAAGAAATGTATTAGAGTTTCTGGTAACCTGTTGTTACTGTTGCATAACATGGAAATAGTAAGTCTTGTCTATCTAGAACCACCAATAATTCAACCACACCTCCTTAGAGTGCCAACATCCCAACACAATATCAAACCAAAACAAGAATTAGTTCCCATCTCCCGAAATTTGCAACGATATGGGTTATGGGACTTTCAAGGCATCCAATAGTAAAAACAAACAGTTTTAATGTCCACATTCTCCATAACTGTTACAAGGTTCAAACAAGATCATGCAAATCAACGCGTTTCGCAAGAAAAATGTAAATCAGGAGTAGAGATGGTGGAATTTTTTGACTTGCTAACTTTGTGAGCTCATTGCAAAGCCCCTGAACATGGCATCATCACCAAAATTGCTGGAGATTTAGAAAAGGGCTGTGGGAACATATAATATATATTTTTAGCTTTGCTCTAGCACTTTTTTTGTATAAATTAAATTCAAACTTAAAGTGGAAATTCCGATTTTCTCTACATCTCCAGCAAGTTTAGTGATGATACCATGTTCAAAGGCTTTGCAATTAACCCAAAATCATCTAAATGGTCGAATTTGTGAATATAAAATATATATAATATAAAATAATATAAAAATATTTGACCATCTCATTCAGGAGATGTCTTTGTTGCATATGGGTCTAAAGTGGATGGAGAAGAAAGGGAAATCTATTAGGCCCGGCATGGGCAGTTAATGGGTTCTATGTATGCATGGGCCAGACCTCAATGGCTAGGTCTGGCATTTTATCTCAGAAGAACATTTTATCACACCCAGTCACCTGTATGTCTGTGTTCCATCTGTGGTGGAGGGGGAAGAATGAGGGGTCCAAACCAGAGTGTCCACCAATCTCCATCAGGGAGAGGGCATTCCCAGTCAAAGAAGCGTGGGCACGGGGGATGTCTTTACAAAAGTCCTAAAGTACCAAAATATTATCAAGAAAATCTTTAGGACATTTGCCATCTGATCAAGGTGTGTAGAGGGTTAAAACAGACCAATAGGAGACAACTGTTTTTTAGTTTTACTGAAGACTAGTGAACACTACTATCCAAACTTTACAGCACTCCAATTTTTTTTATCAGAACTTTACTGAAATTGAAGCAGTTGAAGTGCAATGCTGGAAAAGTATTTGGTGAACTGGCAAATGGAAAGCATTAAACAAATATTGCAATATAACATGTTTGGCATATTGTTCAATAGAAAATTGTTAAATGAGACTTTTAACCCCCCTGCCGTTCCTGATGGTCCCAGCTCCTCCAGCTCTGACCTGTCAGAACAGTAGTGGAGCTAGGTTCGTCAGGCGGAGATTGGAGCCACAGAAATGCAAACTCACTGCTCCGATGTGTCTCCAATGAGGCAGCTGCAGGAGAACGGATCACTCCCTCCACCCCCCAACCTTCTCATGCTCTCCTATATAACCTGGCACATCTGCAGCGCCGTCTAGTGGTTGCAGTGTTAATTTACCTAATAAGGTGAATCATTGAAATTGTTAGGACCCTGGCTGTTCCGGTCACCGCTTCTGGTGGCATTGTGATTGCCCATCCCTGGGTTAGTCCCACAGTCACCAGCAGGTGGCTCCCTGCGAGCATGGGCTGGGTAATTCTTACACCTTCCTCGTTAGCTTAGGGCTATTTTGGTGTGCTTCATCCAGACCACGCTGGCTGTTCATTGTTGCTGTTGCTGTTTGCTTGACTGGACTTCATGCTTTGCCTGGCTTCTTGTCCCTGAACCTGAACCCTGGACACACCTGTACACACCCCTGGTAAAATGTCAGGTTCCTGTGCTGTACAAAAATGAGACAAAGATAAATCATTTCAGAACTTATTCCACCTGTAATGTGACCTATAAACTGTACCAGTCACATGAAATCTTTTAGGTGGAGGTAAGAAAAAATATAAAAATAAAATAATGTGGTTGCATAAGAGTGCACACCCTTAACCTTTGTGCTTCTGACAGCTCCATCTCGACCAGCGCTGTCAGTATTGGACGAGATGGAGCCGCCCAGCGAAGATCAGAGCCCCGGCAGCGCATACTTACAGTTCTGTGCTGTCCCTTTGCTCCGATCATCTTTCACTGAAGCCGATGTCCCCCCTCCCTCCAAGTAACGTGATTCAAATGTAAATTACACAAGAAACTGTTTTCTATGCAGAAGACTATGTTTCAGTGTGATTTCCAGATGTGCCCCTTGAAGTTAACCCTTTCACCCCTTTCTCACCAGGGGACAGAGGGTGCCAAAGGGCATTGTATTGGATACAGTGATAACTGTATCCAAAAGAAATCAAAGTAAAACAAAACACATTTCCAATTGTAATAAAATTTTTGTTATAAACATACATATGAACAACATAAATATACACACGTTGTTATGTACCCGCAGATCCTGGGTTTGCACGGGGGTACCAGGAGCAGGAAATCTATGCCACCCAAGGGTCTTCTCCCAGAGCCCCCCTAGCGGGAGATAGGCAGGGATCCCTTGAGGGGACCCTGTGGACTTTTCCCGCACTCGGGTGGCAAGGTCCTGCTTCCCTGGTAAACCCCCCCAGGAAGGTGCGGACGGAAGTCTCTGGTAGTGTCCCTTTAAGGGGGAAGATGGTAACGTGGTCAAGGTACGTAGCGAAGGTCGAGGCAGGCAGAGTTCGAGGGTAAACCATGAAACAGGCAGAGGTCGAGACAGGCGGCAGACGAGACGAAGTCTTGGTACAAGCGAGGGTCGAGGCAGGCGGCAAGCAGTAAGAAGAATCGTGGACAAGCGAAGGTCGGGGAGCCAGAAGTCAAACGTAGTCAAGGTCAAAGCAGGGTCAAACACCAGGAGATCAATATCAGGTTGAGAAAGCTCTAGCATTCACGGTTTACACAGGAAGCTGTAATAATCCAGCAAAGGCTTGTGGGACTGGCAGGCTTTTATAGGGAGTGCCTCCCAGCACCGCCCTGGTGGGAGGGACCAGCAGCTGAGGCACACCTCCTGCCAGTCTATTAGAATTCGGGTGAGGGCTCGCGCTCGCGCATGCGCACGGGAGCACGCACGCACACGGGGGCGCACGCGCGCCATCGTCCCGTGGCGGCAGAGCAGATGACATGGAAGAGACCCCGGTGCCCCCAGAGATGTCCCCAGGCGAGGAATGCTGCCCAGGAGGTGAGGAGGTACCCGGCTCAGAGGGAGGAGGTGACGGCGTCAGATCAGGGACCTGACATACATACTGTTTTGAAATCTTTCATACCAAATTACTATTTTAGAGATTTTATCATTCAGATGATACCTTTTATTATTATTTTTATGTAATTTTGTTTTTTACATAATTACTGTATTTTCTGGCGTATAAGACTACTTTTGAACCCAGGAAAATCTTTTCAAAAGTCGGGGGTCGTCTTATACGCCGAGTGCAGAAACGTCTGAGCCAGAGGAGTCTGCCAGTCAGACATCGGAAGCGCCCCATTATCCCTCCTCCCTCTCTCCCTCCTTGATGTGTAAGACGAAGCCGACATGCTCTTTAAAGGCTGTGGCTCCAGTGGCTAAAACTGGTATTGCAGCTTACACATTAAACACATTAAAATACTTTCACTGTATCATGTGACATGATATCAGTTACATTTTTGATTGCCAAAATTCTTTGAATTAAATGTATACAATTTATGTTACTTGGATAACCACAGGTAAACATTAATATGAAAGGTTGCAGTTAGGCGTGTGAAATTAGAATGCAAATTACAAAAAAAAATAGGACTTTTAAGGTTGTTGGAGTATACAAATGTAAGGCCCTGGGTCCACTGCCATTTCCCTGAGCTGGCCAAAAAAATGACACACGCCGACACATTTGCCGTTGATTTCCCGTAACTTGCAGACAGTTTTCCTATGTCCAAGAATTAAAATGACCATATTGAAAGCAAATCTGATGTTTTTTTAATTGTTATTTGGTGTGCATTGTAAGGGGTAGTCTTATACGACAAGTATACCCCAAACTCTATATTTTAACTGGAAAAGATGGGGGCTGTCTTATACACCCAGTCGTCTTATACGCCGGAAAATACGGTATGTGTTTCAAACATTATTATTGTCAGGATGTAAAAAAGATCTATGGTGCGGTTTTGGTACAGAAACCAAAACAAATGAACCCTTATTGGACTTTGCATTGGTAGCCCGGAGATAGTTCTCTGCATAGGTGAAAGCATTAGCTTGTACAGATAGACTGATCTGCATTTAAAAATGACCAACCATTAAAAACAGACACATAGTGAATGACTTTGAGGTTATGAAATTGGTAATGCTCCACTAAATATTCACATTGGGAACATTTGCCACGTACAGTCCTGATCAAAAGTTTAAGACCACTTGAAAAATGATAAAGAATCATATTTTACATTGTTGGATCTTAACAAGGTTCCAAGTAGAGCTTTAACAATCAACAAGAAGGGAAAAAACATGCAACAAGAAGAAATTGGATTGAGACAAAATATTTTTGGAGCATTCAATTTATTGAAAACAACGAATACACTGAAACTTACAGCTGATCAAAAATTTGGGACCACATGCCTATAACAGGCCAAATCTGTGCAAAGATGTGTGGGCGCTAAAGATGGCCGAGCTGCCCGCTGGCGAGCTGTACGGGTGTTCGACCCACCCGTTCGCCGACGAGTAGGAGATCTCTACACTTCCTCCGGCAGGAGCAGAAGCAGCAGGATCGGGGGCGTGGTCTCGGCAGCAACAAAGATGGCAGCGTAGTACCCGAGCTCCCGCACACTGAGCCCCTAACCCAGAAATTAAAGCACAGAAATGGGCAAAAACTGTAGACAGCTACACCAAGGTGACCAGCAGACAGGTCAGAACGTGCAATCAGGTCGCGTTATCCCGGATATCTTCCGCACCCACAGCACTGATGATGGAACAGGCGGGGGAGCTAAGATGGCGGCGGGGGAAGGGGAACCCCCTCAGGTCTCTACCTCCCGCAGGGCAATCGGCCCCAGGGTCGCAAGTCCGGGCGGATGACCAGTACCTGCACCTCCTCCCCACCAGAGATGAACTCTCTATGGTGGCTGCGGATATTAAGAAGGCAATGAAAGCGGTGTTGGAGACAGCAGTGGAGAGCCTGCGATCTGATCTCCTATAGGTAGGCCGGAGAATGAAAGCTGTTGAACAGGCCGGCGCTCGCAGAGATGATGCCATCACCTCCCTGCAAACACAACAGGCCAGTGTCTTTCGGACGGTCACAAACACAACCCCAATGCTGATATGCCCAGGGACATTATTTGCTGTTTCTTCAACTTTCCGGTGCCATGAGAAAAGCACGCCAAAGAGATCGTATACAGTTTGCCAGGAAAGACATACAGCTGTTCCATGACCTATCACCTTCTACACTCCAACAGAGGCGGGCCCTGTGCCCCCTTTAGGAAGCCTTGCATGCCAGGGGCATGCAGTATGCCTGGCGATATCCCTTTGACCTGTTCATATCCCACAAAGGCAAAGAAGCTACCTTACGCTTCCCTGAGGAATTAGAACACTTCTGTGCAACATTCCAGATACCAGCGGTGGAACTGCCAGAATGGAATCGGGGAGATCCAAGATTCATCCTCCTGGCAAGAGGACCTTCCCTCCTCCAGCAACCAGAGCTTCTCCGCCTGTAGAGGTACACCTCCCACGGCTCATGGTCAAGCTCATCCCCCGACGACAATGACCATGGAACGATGGAAGGGCAAAAGAAACAAACGCTGACTGCCCCCACCGGTAGCTCACCCTCGAGAGCTGTCCTCCAGCAGTTCCAGATAATATGTAGTTATCTTTCACCAGGCGTTCTCAAGGACCTTGTACTCCGTACCCCCACAGAGACTTCCTGTCCACCGGACTGAACTGCTCAGTGAGTATGGCATACAGCACAATACATGATGCTAGGGTGCAATTAACCTTAGAACTGGGTCGAAAGCATACATGATACTTATTTCACTCCAGAAGTACAGTGGTTAGCGTCTTTAGCTGACGCGGACTCCCCCCCCCACTAAGTTCAGGATGTGGGGGGAATCCTTTAATTTTCTGTCCACTGTCTTCTATTGACTTTAGAGCATTTCAGGAACTCTCATGGGTTGAGAGGGAGGGGGTCTCGGGGGCTGGGGCTGTCTGATATATTAAGCTCATTACTATGCGTTACTTGTGTTATGGTTTTGCCTGTTAATTATCTTTCGTTTAGCACCTGGTTTATTTATTCATTTATATTATTGTTCAATTTGGCGCACATCAGAATGGGGTTTGGTTGGGAACTCCTCCTTGGAGGAGCAGTAGCTCGGTGTGGGGTTTGATGGAAATTGTGCTAGTCCAGTACTTTAACGTGTGAGGGGCTAACACCCTGCAGAAATGAACTGTGATTTTGGGAGAACTTAGAAAGATGAAGGCCAAAATATGTCTGGTGCAGGAAACGCACTTTAAGCAATCCTATGTCCCTAAGTTTTACAACAAACATTACCCGGTATCCTTCCACGCCTCCTCGTCCTAGAACAAAGCTAAAGGAGTCTCAATTCTCTTGCACCGGCTCCTTGAAGTTGCAGGTGCAAGGGACATTGATAGACGAGGAAGGTACGTATGTCAGTGTCAAGGGACATTTAGGGACGCGCTTGGTCACTATTGTCAATGTATACGCACCTAACAAGGGTCATGTGTCCTTTTTCAGTCACTTTGTGACAAGGTGCTCTATTTCACGTGCCCTCAACCCCCTACTGGACGCCTCTAAAGGCCCCCATACACGGGTCGGATTCCGGCACGATCGATTCCGGGCGCGTGCTCGCGAAACGATCGTGCCAGAATCGTGTGCAGCCCACCTTGTCCGATCAATCGCATCCGATTGATCAGGGGCCCAGAATCGGATCCGACAGAGAACCAACATGTTGGTTCTGTCAGATTGATTCAGGGCCGATCGGGCACGTTGGTGGTGGAGATCGATCATCAGATCCCATCCTGAGGAGGTCATGGCCGATCGACTGATGGTGGGGCGTCTGACCGATCGGAAACGGAATCGTCCCGGAATCCGTTGGACAAGGTGGTATGCAGCGATCAGATACTCTTAATTGGCCGATTGATCACACCTGCGATTCCCGGCAGAATCGCCGGATTCGATTGGATAGGTGATCGAGCGGACATGGAATCCGACTGTGTATGGCTAGCTTAACGGTAGGTCGGCTATTCCTTACTGGTCGCTGAAGGCAATTAGAAAGCTATTGGCCTCCTTAAACCTCTTTGATGTGTGGCGCACAATGAACCCCTCTGGTAAAGATTACTCGTATTATTCGGTTGTGCACGTTCGCTACTTGAGAATCAATTACATTTTCGTCCAACAGCGGGATCTGCCGAAGGAGAGGGAGGTGTCCATAGGCTCCATTGCAGTCTCGGACCACGACCCTGTTGCGGTGGTCCCTAATGTTGATACTCCGGCAATGGAGACTCAATGTGAGATTGCTCATGGAACCGGAGGTGGTTGCAGACATACGGGCGGCATAAACTGAGTACCTCCAGCTTAATGCATCAGATCAAGTGGCAGGTCCGATCGTGTGGGAGGCACACAAGTGTACCATCAGGGGCAAATTGATTGCTATAGCTTCAGCCCTCAACAAGGCTAGACAGGAGAATATTAAGCGTCTCCAGCAGCTGGTACTCAAGTTAGAGACTAAACACAAGAAGTCGATGTGACCTCACAAAGGCCAGGCAGGACCTTTTGGATGAAATACAGATACGCGTTAAGAGAGCTGTGACTTTGCAACACAGTGTTTATTATGAAAATGTGAATAGGAGTGGGCGGCTCCTGGCCAGGGTGTTGAAGGTGCGAAATCTGGCGCAGGTTACTAGGATCCATACTGCTTCAGGTCAGGTAGTCTCCCATTCTGAGAGTTTTAGACAGTATTACTCACGGTTGTATAATTTGGCAGAGGGCGAGGGATCTGTGACACGGGTGGAGCTGATTGACCAATTTTTGAGGGAGGCAGCAATGCCCAGTCTGTCTGCAGAGGAGGCCAAGTCTATTGGACAGCCGATTATGGCGAAGGAGTTCAGGGGAGCGCTTAAATCTATGAAAATGGGGAAAAGCCCAGGGCCGGATGGCTTTCCCTTGCAATACTACCAACTCTTCTCACCACAATTGGCACCACATTTTGCTGCATCGGTCACTGGGCTGGTCGATGGGGCGTCCCTACCTGCACAGTTTCTAGAGTCTCATGTGGCTGCAATTCCCAAACTGGGCAAGGACCCCCAATTCTGTCAAAACTACCGCCCAATCTCCCTTCTCAACGTAGATTTAAAAATTTTCACAAAAATATTGGCCGAATGCCTCCTCCCTGTACTCACCGCTTTTGTGGGCTTCCACAAGAAATAGCACACACTTGCTCCTCTCTACCGACGCCGAAAAGGCCTTCGATAGATTGTGTTTGCGGTGCCCCACTTCATTGGCATGCCTCGAAGATGCTCGTCTGGAGAGGCGCTCTGTACTCCTCGCCCTCTGCCAGGGTGCGTGCGAACGGGCTGTTGTCAGAGCCTTTTAACATCTTGAATGGCACCCGACAGGGTTGCCTGTTGTCGCCCACCCTATTTGTGCTATCTTTGGAACCTTTCCTGGTTCTACTACCAGAGACATCAGGGGAATACCGCTGGGCTCTATGGAATTGAAATCAGCAGCATTCACAGACGATATGCTGTTTTTCTTGACAGAGCCGGAGGACTCTCTCCGGGCTCTAATGGCTCTGATTGACCGGTATGGGAAGATCTCCAATCTGAAGATAAATTTCACAAAATCATTGGCTATGCCTATATTGATGCCCTATGAGTTGGTGTCGTCACTGCGGGGCCGGTACCAGCTTCGGTGGTGTATGGATAGTATGATATACCTGGGAATTTAACTTCCCAGAGATGTGATGACTCTATATCATTTGAACCACTCACCTCTGCTGAAAACGATAATGGCCGACTTGAAGAGGTGGCGAAAAACAACTATCTCTTGGATGGGTAGAGTGGCCTGTGTCAAGATGAATATTCTTCCACGGCTGCTCTATGAGTTTCAAACGGTTCCCGTCAGTCTTGACAACACTTTCTTCCTCCATTTGGAACGCGAATTGTGGACTTTTGTGTGGGGGGATGCCGCGCCTGAAAAGGGCACTTTTGAAGGCCCCTAAATGAGCGGGTGGGCTTAGCCTTCCAAACTTTAGGTTATACTACTATGCCACTCATCTACAGATAGATAGACTGGTAGACCAAGCTGGTACAGTCACCTGGTATGTTGCTGGAACGAGAGACAAGCTCGATACCAATCGCCTCACAATCCTGGCTTCCACGACATCATATGGCGAAAGACTGCCTGCAACATCCGCTGATGGGGGCATCTCTGAAGGTTTTTGTTAAAACTCAATTACTTTACGGACTTACCTCTGTCCCTTCCGGCGCCACCGGTGACGTGATCGGGGGCAGACCCGGAAGCATCGGCATACATGCCAGCAGTGTCTAGAGCATCGCTCTAGTTAACTGGGGCTGAGTTTCATGATGCATGAAACTCAGCCCGAGTTAACTCGGGCCAAATGCTCAGAGGGTTAAGCACCACCCTCTCTTCCACCAGGTCCAGTCTCTGAAGCCAAGAGCCTGGTCAACCAAATCCTTCTTCCCACCATGTAGAGGCACAGAGGAGCTCTTTATAGTGTCACAATTAGATTTGGCCCTCTCACCCAGATCGCTAGAGGAGGGACCTGAGATATGATGCCCTGATTCCCAATGTCTTAAGCCTCCATAGTCACAGAAGATGATGATGGTGATCAGCAATCTTTGGTTCACAAAGTGAATGCTGATGAGACACAGTTGAGAAACACTCAGGTTATGTTTAGGTCTAGTAAGGAGGATGAGCAGAGTTGGAAAGTGGAAGAGGAGGTGGTGCTCGATGCGGTCACTGACCCAACATGGGAAGGGGAAAAGCAAAGTGAGGGCAGCATTACAGGTGCATGTTATTGTATGTTATTATATGTACAGTATGTTACTATTGATGTTGAAGTGTCTGACTATGTCTGTCCATCTGCAGGTAAGCACAATTAGTGTTGAGCTTGAATATTCGAATTGCGAATGTAATATAATATTCAAGATATTATGAACTGGGAAGCTTATGGTCATGCATTGTGAATATATAATCACAATGCGAAAATAAATACAACGTGGCTATTCATTTGGAAGGTAATGGCAATGCCAATATATAATTGTGAATATATTATCGCATGGCCATACACTCGAATTTCATTTGTTTTATATCAAATAGAATATTAGTAGAATTATTTGTAAAATATCACAAATTCGAACATTGCCTATGCCGCTTATCACTAGTCACAATTAGTGTTGAGCAGCATATGGTATATTCGAATTTGCGTAATTTCGCGAATATACAAAGGAACTTTGGAAATTAGTTTTGACTGTATTCCATTGCCTTCTATTGTGCTTGCCCGTTGGCAATTATTCACAAAGATTCGCAATGCTTTTGTTCTTCATTCTGTGAGCACACATTTGCTAAATATTGAGAATTCTCGAATTATGGATATTCATTGAATATATTCGAATTTCGAATATTCTTGCTTAACACTAGTCACAATCACAATGCAAATAAATTAAATCAAACTACCCAAATGAAAAGTTTACACACCCTGGTGATTTGGCCTGATAAAATGCACACAAATTGACACAAGAAGGTTAGAATGGTTATCAAAGTTCACCATATTTAGCAGTGTTTTTCTATTGCATGGAGGTGAAGCCATTTTGAAAACTACCACCAAAGAAAACCTAAAACTGAAAATTTAATGACCTTCAGTCCTAAACTGTTACCTATCTCTTTATAAAAAAAGCCCTAAACCCCAGGTTAAAGGTCCTGGGAAACCAACTATGGGAGTCAAAATATGTTGTTAAAAAAGGTCTTTATTACACACAGTGGACCTATGTCAGTATTACAAGTCAATAAAAGTACAACAGTATATATAGAAATACAAGTTAAAAATTTATTGGGGGGTTCCAATATTTAGTACACAATCATCAGTATATCATACAATGGTTACATATACAATGTTACTTGAGATCGAAAGACTTAGTGATTCCACTTGTACTCCGATGCGTTTCGTCCCTAGGTTGGGGCTCATCAGGGAGAGTGGATCACTAGGAAGTATTTGAACATTGTATCAAACCTAATTGATGATTGAAGATACCCAGGAGAGTGACACCGGGCGGACGACCTGCCATGTCTCCATTGGCCCGATGTGTCAGGAGTTCCTCCATAGGTGCACCCCTATCCCTGTGAAGGGTGGGGGCAGATGGCTCCCCAACAACGTTTGAGGGGGGAAGAGGGAGTGTAAAAGGCCGGGTTTGTTTAGGACAAGCAGCGGTGCTTGGGGTTCGTGCCTGCCCAATCAAGAGAGCAGCAGATGGTATCGCTCTTGATCCTAGCAGTCGGTGTTTGGCACGAAGATCAACCCACGGATAGTCAGGGAGATAGGTCAGCCATGGAACTAACAACCCTGCTGGCTTCATCATCAACATTGTTGGCCACTGCTATCATTTGTCCTTCATTGCCTGACTGACAATCATCAAACAGGACTGGGAGAGTAATTTTTTATTACAATATAACAGGGGGTCTAACACCTTACCACTGGATGTATTCCTGTGTTTTAAGTCTGGTCAAGTCAATAAATATCTGTGCTTTTGAAACTCTAATTATCTATGATGGTTGAAACAACCAGTTCATATAATACTTCCTAAAAGAAATCACAGATATAAATAATCTCCCAATACACCATCAGTGATGAGTCTCAGGGAAATAATTATACACCCGTCTTCCATTTTCCTTATATAAGGAGGAATTTTCTGTACACAGTAGTCCACACACAGCGCTCACTAGATGTGCTGATGGGTGTATCTGTTTACTGCAATTTCTATCAATTTCTATCACAAATACAGTAAGTATTCTATATTATGAAGAGAAATACAATCTATAGTTGCACTTATTTTTCGGATTGGAACATTTTATTAAAGACTCACAAGTATTTGTTAATGTTTAGCTTCTGCTATATACAGGATTGTGTTATGAAAAATATTTGTAATCAACTACAAGCCAAAGTCTGTAACCTCCTGAATCCTCCTTTACTGACCTGACACCAGTAAAGGGGAATTATTGGTTATTATTAACATAAACTTTTGGGATTTGTGATGGATTGGGCCGTGTAAATACCTTCTGTTTTAAGAAGGCTTGAATATGCTATGCACTGCTCGAGTTGAGGGCTTTTTTATTCCTTTCATCCCTTCTCACCATAACCTTCATGGTTACTTCTCTTTGTTCGGCTTCCAAGCCCCACACCATAGAGCCATGGTTTCCATGCACTGCACTGATGATGGCCAAGGAGCCTGAAACAGCTGTATGCAGTTTGGAATAAATGGCTCTGTACCAAAAAGGCTATATTTGCACTGTACACCAGCGGTTCTGGATGTGCATTTGGCTGATGGGGCCAAAAGGAATAATTTGCATGGCTCCACCCACTGTGCTTAAACAAGGGTTTCTGCCTAAATTTTTGGGATTTGTGATGGATTGGGCTGTGTAAATACCTTCTGTTTTAGAAAGGCTTGATTGTGCTATGCACTGCTCGAGTTGAGGGCTTTTTGATTCCTTTCATCCCTTCTCACCATAACCTTCATGGGTACTTCTCTTGGTTTTCATTATTAAATTCACCTTAAATATACTTGCTTCCTTGCTGTGTTATGTAAATAAATACTAAAATTACAGGTATTACAGATTATTCAATTACTAACCACTTACCCTTCCCTCCTCATTTGTTATTATTTGTGAATTTAATTCATTGTTAGTAAATCTGAATGAGTTGAGTTTAGATGTTGAGTGTTGTGAATGAGAATGATGAGTATAATTACCATGATTCACAAGTTGGGGTTTCCATTTTTGTCTTATAATTCTTTGTGGCGGGTTATCATGACTATCACTATATAACTAATTAACTAAACAAACTATTCCCCCTTCCTGCTCAGATCATTTTTTCTTCTAAAACTTTATTGGGCCTGATATTTCAGTGTATGAGCCACTAGTGATTAGCAGCATAGACAATATTCGAATTTGAGGCATTTGTCAAATTATTCTACAATAGTGATGCCGAACTGTCCGCAAGGCAAATGCAGCAAATGCCATTGCAGGCCTCTAAATGTTTTTTGAAAATTGTAACTAAAAAGAAGAGTCATTGTATACGGAGTTGATTTGGGGCCATTCCATGTGGGTTGAAAGAAAATAAAAATACCTTCAAGTACTTTTCTGGCCGTTGATCCCATATTGTTGACACCATGTCAATGCAGGAGGCATCATGGTCAAAGCATGTCTTTCTGTTCTGGTGCAGGCATCCATTCTACCATTAAACACAGTACAGGTGTATCGCAGATAGTGGCTGTTTGGCCAGGGCTGCATCCTCAGACACCATACCAAATTGTTTAACACAGCACAGCCTAGGTGCACATGTTCAGTGACTAAATGTGTACATTTCCTGAAGCCCAACCAGCTGCAGGAGAATCAATAGCTTAATCTTTACCAGTCCTGTAGCACTGGGTAGCATAATATGATTGGACAGACATTAAGGCTAAGTTTACACTGTCTCTTGTAAGGTCGTTTTCTGGTCTTTTAAGTGAACAGAAAACAACCTTGCTTTAGGTTTAAAATGGAAGTCAATAAGGTCATTTAAAGAACAGAAAATGTACTGTCTTTAATCTAGCAGTACGTTTTCTGTATGTTTTTTGAATGCCTTCTGTTGCGTTCAGAGGGTAGTTTGGTCGTTAAACGATCCCGTTGACTTCAATGCTGAAGCTCTGAAACCGACTGCAGCAAGTTTGCAGAGCTTTTTTCACTTTTTTTTCAGTCTTTAAAAAAAAATGACCTGGGAGTGGCTATCCCTCCTTTTCAGGCACCCTGCAGGGTCAGGTGACCTCCTGTGGCTGCTTGAAGCTCACTTCCTGCCCCCCTGGATGTTTTTAAGTCTTTAAAGCTAGAGTACATTTTGTACAAAGGTCTTTGCTTTAAAGCTTTGTTAAAGCCTTTCTGCCACTGCAGAGTGTCTAGGATGCTTTAAACGTGATGACAGTGTAAACTTAGCCTTAATGAGACTCTGCCTTGCACACCATTGCCTACTATAAGTCTGTATACCAGTGTGCTGGGTGTGCTCCTGTGTTTGATTACGTTTTAGTCTGCAAGTATCTTGTAGTCAGCAGTGATCCGGCCTGATTTTGGAATTTGAACTCATTATACCCTGACCTCGGATTGTCCCTGACCATGTCTCCTGCTTTATCCATTTGTACGATGCTTTCTTGGACTGACCTTTGTATATGACCCATGGCTTGATTTTCAGATAACCCAATACAGACTGCTACCTGGATTTCTGGTGTTGGTAGTGATTGTGTGCCCAGGCTCATTACATCATTAGAGATTTTCATTTCCCCATAATTTTTTCACAATGTTGAAAAAAAAAATCAACATACGAAAGAAAAGTGAATTCATATAAGCGATGTAAAAACGCTGTACTGCCACATAGGTCTACCATGTGTATTTTTTTATCCACAACGTATACCAAAAACCAATATCTGGATTGGCTATCCAGGAGTGCGGTGGAGAATCCTTGACAAATATGTGTATTATGTGTAACTGATGCTCCCTGTTGGGGACCTAATGGTAAAGATGGGGTATTATCTCCATAAGATGAGGTATTAATTCCATAAGATGAGGTATTAATTCCATAAAACGGGGTATTAGCTCTATAAAATGGGGTATTATCTCCATAAGATTGAATATTTGTTCCGTAAAATGGGGTATAGGCTCTATAAAATGGGGTATTAGCTCTATAAGATGGGGTATTAACTCCATAAGATGGGGTATTAGTTCCATAAAACAGGCTATTAGTTCCATCTAATTTCTGCTGTTTTCCATGTGGTTAACTTTCTTCTCTCTCAGTTTTCTTCGGGGGGCACAGAGCTGGAATGAGGGCTTATATTATTATGGGGGTGTGTGTTGCCAATCTCTGTGTCACTGGGCATTGTGCTGGATAGGAGATATGTGGGACCCTGGTATCTCAGATTCCCATTCTGAGGTGAGACCAGCAATCTCTGTATTTGCAGGGAACTTTTCATGTTCCTCTGCTGGTATTTTTTAAATTCTGTTCTGAGGCTGGTTTTACTGGGAATCTGCAAGGTGGGACAGATTCCCAATCCAGGATCCAGTATTTCCATAGGCTTAGGATCCCATCAGAGCACCTGGTGCTCAGTATCAGGGGCTGATGTGTGTAAAACATTCCCTACTCTAGAAAAGGTCAGGTTTATGTCTTGTGTGGAAGCCAGGAGGCAGTGGACCTACATTGTGGCAGTTTCTATTATCCAACTGTGGTTGGATTGCCATTACCCCCGCAAGGGTAAGTTTTTGTTTATGTTTGCTAATAAACACGGGCAGGAGCCCTAAAGGAAAGGACTGTCTGTGTGGAGTCACCTCATTGGGAGCACCGTTTGCAACTGAACCCCCACAGAAGCTAATTCAATACTATTGTTTATAGTAGAGCTGACAATATGACCAATATGGAAACTGTTACTTGTATATATTAGGTATTTAGATTAAATTTTTATATATTTTTAACACATCTATTTCCATAGACCCTGTGAATTTATGAGATAAAATTTTGGGCCACTTGACCTTTATGATATAGATGTCCACTCTTGTGCTCCACTGAAACTAAACACAATGTGCTGTCAATGTGCTGTCTAATGACCTTGGATTGTTACAAACTATGCTTCTGCTTGCTACCA
>CM070034.1:2368634-2380602 GCA_036250615.1 Ptychadena robeensis
AGACTTCTTTATAAATATTTTTGTATTTATTATAACTGATGCTGAAAAGTCCAAACTCCTCCCAGGGTCAGTCCTCTGTTCGAAGTACTCATGTATTTGCCATATGGGACCTGATGCGGGTCAAATGCTAATTGACTATTTCTTATAACTGATTTTTTGTAAGGAAACTTCATAGAGAGATGTGTAATGACCCAATGAGAACTCGTTATCAATATTACTGTATTGAAGTTGGCTATATAGACTTATGTCTGGTAAATGAATCAGAATCAGTAGTTGCCAATCATACATGAAGGTTGCGTAATACAGTTAGATGTAAACTAATAGAACAACCAGAATAGCAGAGATTCCTTTAGAGGAATATAATGAATCATTAAGGGAATCTTCAGCATTACATTCAGTATTTTCATATAACTTAGTAGTATTGCCGATAATTATTCCCATCAATGAGACTTGTTAGACTCTTTGGTTCTGTAATGAGCAATACACCGTAACACGTCCCTTGTCTTGCTTAATGGGGCATCAGGGGTTTAATACAGGACAATGAGACTCAAGACATTCATTATTGTTACACTATTTCCCTGTGCTCTTGTTATATCTTAGATGAGAGTTACATGAAATAAAATGTAACACTTAATATGATAGTAAAAATTTTATTTCTTTTTTTTTTAATCATTAAAGTTTGTTATTTCTTTACAATGCAGTCACCCAAATTCTGTGACTGATGATAGTGAGTAATGGCAACTAATATTATAGCTAAAAAAATAATAATAATAATTATTACAGCATTATAAAATATTGTTTAAAAATGGTAAAAATGTAAAAAATAATTTGAACAAACATTTTAGGTATAAAAAAGAAAGATATATAAGGGAGCATTCCTGCCCCTGTGTTGGGGCACCGGCACACCATGTGCAGGCATCTGGAGGGTATTTAGAAAAGCCCCCAGGTTATCCTTATTAGGCAGAAGCCCGAAAAGTGATCGGAGGATGTTGCCCATGTTACGTCTTCCTGGTTGCACCACTTCTTCATGCAGGGCATACAGCCGCTGGAAACACGGTATTTACAGACACCCGTGTAATTGCCCCCTTAAGGAATATATCACAATATTGTTTTTATGATCTATGCTCTTAAAAATAATGTTAAGGCCCCCATTTTTTTTCCTGTTCGATCGACTAAAACAGAACGATTTAAATTTTTTAATTAACCGAAATTGACCTAACAAATTGGTCGAAAAATTATCTCAAGATGCAAATCTGAGAATGGTTACAGAAAAAGTCCCAATGAGCACAGTGGCCTCCATCATCTGTAAGTAGAAGATGTTAAAAACCATCAGGATTCTTCCTGTTCCTAAATAGAGATGGTCAAATTCATTTTTAGAAATTCGATTATTTTGAGTTAATTGCAAAGCCCCTGAACATGGTATCATCACTAAACTTGCAGGAGATGTAGAGAAGGGTTGGGGGAACATTTGAAAGGAAAAGGTATGCCTCTAACACAAATAGTTTTTGCACAAATTAAGTTCAAAATCAAGTCAAAATGTCGAAATTTGATTATTTGTGTTAGAGACATACTTTTTTGTGTAATTGCCAGGCATCACCTTTAGAGGAGACCAGGCACTTCTGATCACCAGGCCAGTTACAGTGAAGCATGGTGGTGGCAGCGTCATGCTGTGGGGATGTAGCAGCAGAAATTTGGTGATTAACCAGGATAAAGGGAAAGATGACTGCAGCAATGTACAGAGAAATCTCGCATGAAAACCTGCTCCAGACAGCAATTTTACCTAAACTGGGGCAACGGTTCATTTTTCAGCAGGACAACAACCCTAGGCACTAAGCCAAGATGTCAGAGGAGTGAATTCAGGACAACTCTGTTAATATTCTTGAGTGGTCCAGCCAGGGCCCAGACTTGGACCAAATTGAACATTTCGGGATAGATCAAAAAATTGCTGCACAGACTTGCAGAGGGGCTGCGTGAAGGAATGGCCGGGGTGAGGGATAGGTGTGCCAAGCTTGTGGCATCATGTTCAGTGGCAACAATTGCTGCCAAGTGGTATAGACAAAGTATTGAGCAAAGGTTGTGAATGCTTATGTAAATGGATATCTCAGTGGTTTTATTTTTATTAAATTAGAATAAACCTCAAGTAAACTTTTTTCACGTTGTCAGTATGGGGCGCTGTGTGTAGAATTCTGAGGGACAAAAGAATTTAGTACATTTTGAAATAAGGCTGTAACATAACAAAATCTTGGAAAAACCTATACACTTTACTTTATGAATGCACTGCATGTGTAATAATGGGGGGTTGTGGAAGTCCAAATTTTGTTGTTAAAATTTCAGCTTCAAATTGAAATTTCACAGGGGTGGTTGAAATTTTGTTGGCCAAAATGAATTTTGATCTAGGGGATATTGTAATTGGAATTGTTCAATGTCTAGTCTACACTGAGCATCATGGATTGTCTATGGTTAGGGTGAGTTCTAGCACACACTAAGCATTGCATTGGAGTGAAAAATGTTTTTTCCGGCATCAAGCTGACGCGTCCATGGATAGTCAGTGGGAGTATCAATGCGTCATGGCCAAGAAGCATCCCAGCAATGCTTGTAGTGTTTAATTCAAATCAACTGGACTGAGGCAACCGTTGGTTCAGCCTAAAGACCCAACACCTAAACACAAGAAGAGCAGCATTGTACATGCAGTTCAGTGAGGAGTGCTCTTACTCGTATGTGGAAGAAACAAAACACAGTTACACCAGCTTATGGCCCAACACAGAAGGGCCAACTCCATTGGTCAGGACTCAGCGGTGTATCTACATCTAAAGGAAAAAGGACACACTTTTGAAGATTCACAAGCTCACATTCTGGATAGGGAGGAGGACTGGTTTAGGAGAAATGTGAAGGAGGCCATACATGTGAAAATGGAGAAGCCAGGCTTGAACAGTGGTGCGGGGGGGTGCAACATCTATTGTCTGCCACATACAATGCTGTTTTAACACCCCTCGCTGGGCGGGTTAACAACAACTCACAGCTCCAATCATGCTTATGTAGTAACACCTCCCTCCTAGAGGCTCAGACCCCATGTTGGTTAAAAATATGTGGATTGGAGCTATACCCCAGAGTACATATTACCAGTAAGGTCATGTACACAGTCACTCTGAATTGAGAAAGCCAGTTGGATGGCAGCAAGTCCAGTTGATTAGATTTAAATGCTACATCTATACAGCCTCTCTGCATTGAACTTGAATCTGGAAAACCGGAAGTGATGTTAGTGACGTCACATCCGGTACCTGGAACGCATAGTTCCTGATTCAGAATGCTGTATTTCACATCCCTGACATCACTTCCCGTTTTCGGAGACAGTTGGGCCATCACTAGTTATGAGTTAACTCACTGAATTGTGTGTTAATGCATAACACAACCTAGACAGGAATGAAAGGTACAACAGTTGTTTTTATGGGATCCTTCTCTTGGTCTGGTCCTCATTTCAAATTAAGAAACCATTGTGGTCCACCAGTCAAAATGTTTGCCCACCACTGTCTTGCATTAAGTATAAACACAAATTATGAAAGGTAGCTTCCAGATCTCATCTTCAGCTCTACCATTGAACTCCTATATTTTGGGGGGACAAGGAAATGTAGCGAAAACCCCACTCGTCCGGCATTAGATCTCCTATTGTTAAAGAAAGACAGGGAGCCTGGTAAAGTAAAATTTGAACATCAATAAAGTGTGAATTTATTATTAATAAAATTATTGTTTTTTTTTATAATATTTTATTGAAAATTTTCAAAATTTTTAACAACGTAAAGATACAGAGCAATAATAGCATATCACAATCATGTATAAGCTCAACACCAGGATCAGATATAATAAGTAGTGTTGAGCTCGAATATTCAATTTTCGAATATTTAGCTCGAATATCGCTATTTCGCCATTTCGCGAATATTCGCGAATATGTCATCGGATATCCGACACGATCGCGATTTTTCGCGCTTGTTCGCGCTATTATTATCGCAATTTTATAATCGCGATCCATTGCAATGAATGGGATTGCGATTATATAATCGCAATGTGGTTTTTTAATATTCTCCCAGTCGAATATCCGAGCTCCATTGACTTGCATGCATTGAGCATATTGGATCGCAATTGCGATTGTTAGATCGCAATTCATGTCGTAAGTGCGGATATTCGAGATAACGAATATGGAATCGAATATTATGGCGGATATTCGCGAAATTACGCGAATTCGAATATTGCCTAGTCGCTCATCACTAATAATAAGGCAGTCCAAACAGAGTTCCATGAGTCCAATCCAGGTATATTCAACAATATATATCACACAGAAGATTGTAGCTTTTCCAAAAACAAACCATAACAGCAAAAAAAAGAGCGGCAAACATATAAAGGAAAGAAACTAACCAAGTAGTGTCACAAAATCATACCCCAATTATCTACATACAGAGCCTGTTCAAAGTAGAGGGGGGAGCAGACTCAGATCCGCCCATCTCATTATATATCAGCGCACCTTGAGTACCCTTAAAATGTTGTGGAGGTCGCTCCGGGCATACCATGTGGAATGTCGGAATCGGAACATTAGTTTCTCTCACTCCTGGGGAGGCAGAGTGTGTTGAAGGAACTTCCTTCACCTACAGAAGAATTTCATCACTGATGCATCATCCAGGGTGTCAGCCACTAGCCTCTTAATGTGAAAGAGATCCTTGAGGGATCGAATTGCACTGTGGGAGGATAAGGGGGAAAACCATTGATGCATAATGCATCTATGGGCGGTCAACAAGCAGATTTGGGCCCATTGGGAAAGAGAGGATTTGACTCCCTGTTGTTGGTCCCTATCTAGGTATGCGAACAGTACGGGTTCCGTGGCTAGTGTTTCCCCACTAATGGGATGGATGTAATTAATCACGTCTTGCCAGAACTGTGATATTACTGGACAGGCCCAGAGGCAGTGCTCCACAGGGGCCTTGGGTAACCCACATTGGGGCAACAACCCGAGGAATTGATATGTGTTTTTGTAGTAGACCCAATGGGATAAACCCCCTTGTAGGCATGATGAAATATTTTGAATTGGGTTACCCTCCAAACAAAATGATTTTTGAAAGAAAGGAGTGTGTGTTAGTAATAGGTAACAATTACCGCAATGCTCATTCTAGAGGGTGAGGGAAGATGTATAAGGCATGCTTGTTAACTTTAAAATTATTGAATTGAATTTAAAATTACATACATAAAAACGTTTTTATAGTCTTTTCAACAGCATGATTCAGCTCTTTATTCCTCAGGCTGTATATAATGGGATTCAGCAGCGGGGTGACCACAGTGTACAGCAAGGACAGGAACTTACTTATGTTCGATGACCGTCCTCTACTAGGGACCAGATACACACAGACAATGGTGCTGTAAAATATGGAGACAACGGTCAGGTGGGAGCTGCATGTTGAGAAAGCTTTCTGCCATCCGGTAATAGACGGGATTTTCAAAATGGTTATTATTATATAAGTATATGACACAAGGACAACGAAACATGGGAATATACCAAACATGACATTTATTGATGTGGTCTCCAGTTGAACAATTAAGGTATCAGAACAGGAGAGTTGTAGGATGGGGTCCAGATCACAGAAAAAGTGATCAATAACATTGGGACCACAAAACTGTAACTTCGTTATGGTTCCAGTGTAAATCATTACTGTAAAGAAAATTAAACTCCAAGTTGTGATGACTAATGTTAAACAAATCCGATGGCTCATTAGCGATGTATAATGCAAGGGCTTACAGATGGCCAAATATCGGTCATAACTCATCAGCATCAGAAGTAGACTTTCAAATATTTCCGAGGCAGCAAAGAAATAAAACTGGGCGATACAACCAGACATCGGAATGAGGGCGTTATCTTCTAACATAGTATGGAGCATGTTGGGAACAACGTCAGTAATGATTAAAATATCTGATACAGAGAGCTGAGAGAGGAAGAAGTACATGGGGGTGTGGAGGGTCTTGCTGTAGGACACCAGTGTGATGATCAGGAGGTTTCCACATATTGTCACACAATAAATCACAAGTAAAATAAAGAAGACATACAATTTCACACTTTGCAGAGACTGAAACCCTAATAGACGGACCACAGAGATTCTAGTCACATTTTTCTCATCCATAACAATTTTGAATCTTCTTTGGCAAACTGGGTATAATACCTTGATCTTATCTTTAATGGAGAAAAGATGGAAGGAAGTGGTCAATATTTCATGTTAAAAGTGATTGGAGAGAGCAGCATCATGCTTGAATTATATCAAATTAAATTTTTTAATAGCATTTAGGATTATGACCTTTAACCCCATGGGTGTTTGGCCCGAGTTAACTCAGGCAAAGTTAAATCCATCATGAAACTCAGCCCGAGTTAACGAGTAAGAAACTCACCTGTCTGCCAGATTTCCCCGACAATCGGGAGCATCGGCATGTATGCCGATGCTTCTGGGTCTGCCCCCGATCGCGTCACCAGTGACGCAAGGGAGCAGGGGTAGGCGGCACCATAGACCTCCATGTAAATGGAGGGGCATGGCCTTTTTTCAGCATAACTCCGGCGTCTCCAGTGACAGCGGAGTTATGCACGTGACCTCTGGGCGGGCAGGTTATCAAGGCGGAGCATGTTGTGCCTCATGTCCTTGTTTCTATTGCTCATTGAGTTGCCATTAGCCAGGTAGACTTCATAGACAGCCTATGTTGTTGTATTTATTTTACCATTTACAGAACTTTGTTGTACTAGGTTGTGCGCGTTGTGTCATTGGTCCTATATGTCTGTTACAGGGGGCCACACTCCTCCATCAAAGCTGCACACCTACACACAACTTAAGCACCCACCCCTCATACTGATCAAATTTTGCCCAGGCCCCATACACCTACTTAGGGCCCTTTTGGCCACTGATACCACTGTAACCGTGTAATCACTGCTGACGGTTGTGCGCAACTATTTATTATCTTTCCCAACTCAATGAGCAGCCTGAAAACACCCATAACAAGTGTAGGGTTGTGGATTGGTGTTGTTAAGTCTGCAACAAGTATCATGACAAAACTGATTTCCAGCCAACAAACCTCACACCATAGAAAAAAAAATAAGACAATAGCATACAGTGAAAAAAAACAGAATTTGGGGGTTTTAATACATTTAACATGAATCAGAAGAAAAGTGAAGCACCTATATAAAATAAAAAAATGTAAGCTTCAGTTTGATTTTTATATATGATAATTTTATTTACCCTGGTAGACATTCCAAACCATCTGGACTGGCTTACCTGGTCTGATCGCAGAGTCTACCAGTATCTCTACCCGTGGCCTTGCGTCCCAGGGATCATCAATGGAACATGATGTTGATGGCCAAACTGTTCCCAAGGGCGAACATGGAATATTTTTCTCCCGGTGAAGAGTGTTTGTGTTCAACCCACCACATGTACTGATGAGAAGAAATTTCTTCCTCTGGCCGGATCAGGAGCAGAAAGATCCGGTCAGAGAAGGAATATTTTCACTGGAGACCGTGTAGAGAACCAGGTCTCTAGCAAAAAATCGTGTCGCAAAACCGCAAGTGACGTCACGTCCAGTAATTGAAATAAGGAACTGTGTGTTCCAGATACCAAATTTCAATTGCATCTGACTTTTCTAAAGGTCCGTTCCGCCTGTTCGGGAACAGACGTGGATGATGTTCAGCCATCACTATTGGAGATTAGAGAAGGTCGAATTTTTCGACTTGCTAACTTTCAGAGCTGATTGCAAAGCCCCTGAACATGGTATCATCACCAAACTTGCTGAGTGTAGAGAAGGGTTGGGGGAACATTTGAAAGAAAAAAGTATGTCTCTAATACAAATAGTTTTTGAATAAATGAAGTTTAAAATTAAAGTAGAATTTCTGAATTTTCTGAATTTTCGACATTTTGACTTGACTTTGAACTTAATTTATGCAAAAACTATTTGTGTTAGAGACAAACATTTTTCTTTCAATGTTCCCCCAACCCTTCTCTACATCTCCAGCAAGTTTGGTGATGATACCATGTTCAGGGGCTTTGCAATTAACTCGAAATCGTCAATTTAAAAAAATAAAAATTTGACCATCTCTATTGGAGATGTGTGGTGGCCAGACGTGCCCTGGTGGGAAATTTAAACATTGTAATCTATTAACATTTTATAGCATTGCTTTGACCTCAAAAAATGTTAATGAAAACATTCAGAAAGCCAGGAAGGTTACCAACTTTATCACAACAAGAACTACTTCCCGACATAACAGAGCAAATATCACTCAAGCCGAAGTCAGCAGAGCCAAAGACAGAAACACATCACCTACCAAATGGAGTAATGTGTCATTGTAGAGAATATCTCGGGGCTATTATAGATAAATAGAACCAAATACGTGGGACTACTGGGAGAACAGAGCAGAGAGTAATAGTTTCCTGGGATTTATTATGATTATCCTATAGAGAAATTATTTTTATAGCCATTTTCTATTTTTAGTAGACCAAGGCTTAACTGTTTATGAGTAGATGTATTAGCTTAAACTAATAACTTCTGGTAATGATGGCCAGATGGAAGAAGGTGACAATTCTTCCGCTGGCCAGATAAGGAGCAGAAAGATCCGGCCCGTGGAAGAATTCTTTTACAAGAGACCGGATTTTCTCTGCAGTCAAAGAAACTTGGATTAAACCAGAAGTGCTGTTAGTGACGCCATGTCCGGATATCGAAACCACAAACTGTGTTCCAGGTACTGCAAGTGACTTCCGGTTTTTCGATTCAAATTCCCCGCCAAGAGGTCTCTTGTGAAAGAATTCTTCCACGGGCCGGATCTTTCTGCTCCTGATCCGGCCAGTAAAAGAATTGTCGCCCATGAACAGGGCGGGTCCAACACCTGTACTGTGTGTCAGGGGAAGAAAAGCGAACATGTTATGTTCGTGGCTGAACTGTCCACCTTGCGGACAGTTCAGCTATCACTACTGGGTCAGTTATTTCTTCTCCTATAGATTGTATGATCTGCTAAATAGGGGGGAATGTTGTTATGTACAAAAAAGAGCTCATTTACAAAATAAATTGTACAAGAACAGGGACAGGGGGTTCAGGGATTGTAGGCCATTATAAATGCAAATCTGTGGGGCTTTGTGTGTTCTTCGTAGTTATTTGTTAGCTTTACAAGGAAACATAAACATTATTACCAGCTCTATTGTGGGGAAGATCTATATAAAATCTATATGCATTATACAAAAATCTGTATGTCATGTGATAAGTCTATGAAACAAAACATCTATACTAACTATACTAATTATTTTATCAGTTACATGGATAGGGTGGGATGTCTAAGGAGGGGGGACAGGTGTTAGGTAGGACTGAGTTAAGCAGATACAGCTAACCATCATATCAATAGAGATGGTCGAATTTTTTTTCAAAAATTCGACCATTTCGACGGTTTCGACTTAATTGCAAAGCCCCTGAGCATGGTATCATCACCAAACTTGCTGGAGATGTAGAGAAGGGTTGGGGGTATACTCCAAAAAAGAAAGTATGTCTCTAACTCAAATAGTCTTTTCACAAATTAAGTTCAAAGTCAAGTAAAAATTTCGAAAATCGGAATTTCGACTTTAAATTTGAACTTAATTTATGCAAAAACGACATGTGCTAGAGCCACACTTTTTTCTTTTAAATGTTCCCCCAACTCTTCTCTACATCTCCAGCAATTTTGGTGATGATACCATTTTCAGGGGCTTTGCAATCAGCTCACAAATTAGCAAGTCGAAAAATTCGACCATCTCTACATATCAACTACTACTCATACGTAATAACCATTAATCCTGATACTTCCACTTGAGGCACTAACTAGTACCCCTCGATGTTCTGTGTTGGTCCATGTTGGTCTGTTCTCGTTGTATGTATTGTTGTCATTCTAGATCATTACTTACCTAAATACATGGATAAAGCTTACCCCCTGAGGAAGTGAAACCACGAAACGCGCGTTGGGGCACGCTCCTGCGGCTGGCAGGACATTATCCTAACGTTTTTTCTTGATCACTGTCATATGTCAACACTATCATGCACTCAATTTAAGATTATGTCTGTGTACAATGCTAGCACGAGAATGATCAACTATGCAATGTCAAATCATGCGGTTTTTAATTTTTGTTTATTTAAATTGATGTATTAAAACTTTGTTATCAATTTATCTTGTTTCTGACATACCATTTTTACTTAGGCCGTTAAAGTCCCCATGCCCCTGAGATATTCTCAGGGGGAAATCTAATCTCTGGTAGAGGGTCCATTCATGTTCCCTTCTCCAGCTGATTAACCCTTATCTATATCAAACCAGATTCTGATTAGAGATGGTCGAATTTTTCGACTTCCTAACTTTGTGAGCTTATTGCAAAGCCCCTGAAAATGGTATCATTACCAAAATTGCTGGAAATGTAGAGAAGGGTTAGAGCAACATTTGAAAAAAAAAAAAGGTTTTGCTCTAGCACATGTCATTTTTGCATAAATTAAGTTCAAAGATAAAGTCGAAATTCAGATTTTCGAAATTTTAACTTGACTTTGAACTTCATTTGTGAAAAACTGTGTTAGAGACATACTTTCTTTTTTGTAGTATACCCCAACCCTTCCCTACATCTCCAGCAAGTTTGGTAATGATACCATGCTCAGAGGCTTTGCAATTAAGTCGAAACCGTCAAAATGGTCGAATTTTTGGAAAAAAATTCGACCATCTCTAATTCTGATACAAATAATAAAGAGTTAAGCTGGGCATACACGGGTAGATTTGTAAATTGATTTGAGTACAATCAAGCACCATGCATGCTCACAGTGCTTGATTGTAGAGAGGGTCGAAATGGATAAAATTTGCTTCTACTTAAATTTCGAGTTTCCCAATCGAATTTCGATTCAACTGTGAAATTTCTAAATGTGGAAAAAAGGGTGATGACGTCATCCTCTAAGGCGACGGACATATGCTGGGTAACGATCTTGTTTCTCCCCCCCAGCCTACCGCTCACCACAGGTGGCGTCGATTGCCCTGATTGTTTTAGGGACTACATATGCTACTCCTAATTAGAGATGGGCGAACACCAGCCCGGAGTGTCCGCGAACAGGGCGGGTCGAACTTTTAAAGATGTCCGCCGTCCGCCCTGTTCGCGGACACATTCAAATTCCCCGCCTCTAGGCGGGGAATTTGAATCGGAAAAACCGGATGTGACGTCAGTGACGTCACATCCGGTCCATGGAACGCATCCTGGAACGCATCGTTCCTGGTTGCGGGAGCCGGATGTGACGTCACTGACGTAACTTCCTACTCTGAGCCGGAATCTTCACTACAAGACCGGCTTCATGCCCGGTCTTGTAGTGAAGACATTCTTCCTCCGGCACGATCTCGCAGGTTCTGATCCTGCCGGAGGAAGAATTTAGATCTTCTTCTGGCCGGCGAACAGGACGGGTCGAACACCCGTACTGTCCGCCGGCGAGGCGAACGGCGAACATGCCGAGTTCGCGGCCGAACTGTTCTCCGGCGAACAGTTCGGTCCATCCCTACTCCTAATCCTCCGCACACCACTCGTGGACAAGGGAGAGGCGGTCATCAAACTTTTACATCTTACATCCCAATTTGGATCCTATCTGTGAGTTCATTTCTACCTCCTTGACTTTCTTATTTACAAGCCCTTCACAGGGCTCTATACCTATGGACCCTTATATGATTACCTAGATTTTAATCTATATATCCTTCACTTACATCCTTTGTCCCTCCCCATAGTCATGGGGGGGCTTTTAGTGGTGTACTGCATAGATGGGGTTTTATAGGGCTGATACCCCCTGTACTGTTCAACATGGTGGGCATGTCCATCCCTGTTCCCCATGCATCCTAGGCATTCAATATGCCTCGGTCTGCTTTCCCAATGTCTCTTCATGTTAGGTTGTCCTCTATGTATATGAACGTCCCCCACTGGATGTGTGTCGTGTA
>CM070034.1:2402491-2426570 GCA_036250615.1 Ptychadena robeensis
CACCTCCTTACTCAACTATTATGACTCTTCTCAACTAGACACGGTTTACCCCCAGGACCCGCCTTACTCCAACTTAACCATTACGGTGATCTTTCTGACGTCTCCCCTGTGCCATTACAGGGGAATATTCCCAGTCGCCGGTGTCGCGGATGTCCCATCCTCCCTCAGAGCCCCTCCTAATTGTTCAGTGTTCGTAACCACATGTAGACGAGGTGAGTTTGCAACATGGACTCCCTCACCATTCCTACAAATACACACTCTAACTACTTGTTACTAAAATCTACTCCTCTCCTCACATCCTAGCCCATCAACTCTATTTGCTTTATAATCTCCTGATGAAGCGAATTTGATCGTGAAATGCGTAGAGATGCAATGTGAGATGCAATGTGTGATACAAGATGCGCGTCAAGTGTCACGTGGTGAATTACGTGGATTACATAAAGAACTGTATTAAAATGGACTTTTTGATTTGTTTAAAGGTTCTGAAAGGTTCTCTTCTACTTCTATCTCGAATGCACCATGATTTCTCCCGTGTCAGGTACCTGGAGAGTCCGTCGAATGAACACACACAAATAGTATGGTGCCAAGAAAGACTCTGCATCTTTATTAATGTTGGGTGTAATTATACAGAAATACAGTGATGTCATTACATACATTAGTCCAAGCTATAACCATATTAGGATTTCACCATATACATTACATCGTATCTAAAGAATTTATGTTACATAACACAAACCCATCTGGTTCTAATTTAACAATAGCAGGAAGGGAGATTACATAAGCATACATATATATGTGCAGAGAGCTTCCAGCTAGTTTAACTCCTTCATGCGCGTCAAGTGTCATGTGGTGAATTACGTGGATTACATAAAGAACTGTATTAAAATGGAAACCCGGAGAGATGGAACACCGAGATTCTAGTCACATTTTCCTTGTCCATAGCAACCTTGAAGCACCTTTGTTCAAGTTCTTTTGACTAAAAGAGACAAGAAGGAGAGATGAAAAATAGGGATCGCCATTAGTAGTGATTTATGTAATATTAAGGCTTTGCATTATTACTAGAGGCCAAAAGGCAGTAGATCAGTAGATTCTTGTCAAGGCCAGAGAATAGCCTCAAGTGTTGTGCCATGCTGTTTAACATGAAATTGTATTTATAAAACTCCACACCTCTTGTCCTACTTACCTTTCCAACCTGGTACACAAATACACCCCTAACTGCCCCCTCCGCTCTTTTATCACTTTTAAAAAAGCCCTGAAACCCAGTTCTTCAGTCTCGCCTACCTATCTTCTCATTCCTAACATCACAACCATGCCAGTCCTATCCCCCCAAACTATTGTATACTCTGTTTCCCAACCTACTAGACTGTAAGCCCGATTGAGCCGGATACTCTTCTCTTCCTGTGTCATAACCTGTACCTATGTGTCATCCTGTGTTGTCTCTAACATTAATTTATTGTAGAGCGCTATGTAATATGTTGGTGTTACATAAATAAATAATATTAATAACATGAAGTCAATTGTTTAGCTTATTAAATAGTTTAGATTATTTATTGTAACATCATGGTAAATATTCAAAATTGTTGAGTGTGAGGCCTATTGTTAATGGACAATACATGAGATTTGGAAGCAATCCATAGACAATGTGTGAACTAATTTAGAATTAACAATCTACATTTCAAGTGGTCTTTCTATGAACTGTTTTTCAACAGGATTATTGTTATCATTGGTAACCCATTGTTACTCAACCTATTGTACAATAAACCGGGACTGTATAAAAACCACCCTTTTCCACAAAAAAAGGTAGAAAAGCATGTTAGAGGATACACTGGTGTCTCAAGCCTGTTTTCTTGCGATCGCAACATTATATGTAGAACAGCTGACGTTAGGAACTTATTCCTTAACATTGGTTTAGTGTTGTCTATCTGAAATAAGCACCAGATTCCTATAAAAATTCATTCCAAAAGAAGACCTTGTGCACAATAAGGCAAGATACCAAACATACCGAATAGATTTAGGGTCAAAATATACAATTAAATATAAAGCTAGAATTGTGAAGCACCTAAAAGAAAAACAACTATCAATTTCAATTTGAAAACCTGGTCTGTTGATGATTTTATATGGAAACTTGTAGCAGTTCTATCACAGGAAGAACAGAAACAGCAACAACCTAAGTCACATGTTACTCAAGAAGAAATCAGCAGTCTCAAATACCTGCCCACCAAATGGTGCAATGTCTGATTGTACAGAATATCTAGGGGCTTTTATAGATAATAGAATGGAATATGTGGGACTACTGGGAGTACAGAGCACAGAGTAATAGTTTCATTGGGATTTATTGCTGTTGGTGTATACTATAGAGACATTATTTTTATAATAATAGAATTTCAGTAGACTTAGGCTAAAATGTTTATTATCAGCCAGAAAGTGTATTGACTCAAGCTGAATTTAAGAGAAAATCCAAATTTTGAAACTTCTGGGTCACTTATAGAGATGGATGAACTGTCCGCAAGGCTGACAGTTCATGTTGAACATCAGTCCGCCCCATTTGCCAGCAATAAAAAGTTGTTCTTCTGCTGGCCAGACCAGGCATGGAAAGATCCAGCCCCGGAAAAAGCACACAGCCACAAAAGGATGTCAATAAGATTTTGAGTGGATACCCAGCCAATTTAATTAATGATCCAGATAACGTCCAGAAAAAAATAAGGAAAGGGAATCCTCGCCAGCTGTGTAATGAGGAATATGGTTGACTAGATCTAGAGATGGTCGAATTTTTTGACTTGTTTACTTTGTAAGCTGATTGCAAAGCCTCTGAACAAGATATCATCACCAAAATTGCTGGAAATGTAGAGAAGTGTTGTGCAATTATTGGGAAAAAAGTTTTGCTCTAACACATGTAGTTCTTGCATAAATTAAGTTAAAAAATAAAGTCAAAATTGCAAATTTTGGCTTGACTTTGAACTTAATTTATGCAAAAAACCTTTTGTGTTAGAGACATACTTCTTTTTTGTAGTATACCACCAAGCCTTCTCTACATCTCCAGCAAGTTTGGTGTTGATACCATGCTTCAGGGCTTTGCAATTAACTCGAAATCGTCGAATTTTTGAAAATGTTTTTGACCATCTCTAGATCTCACCCCCTTCAATAGGAGGCATGAATGCATTATTTAAATTCACAATATTTTGTGAATAATTCTACTAATATTCAATTTGATAAAAAAACAAGTGTATGGCCATTAATGGTCACATGTGGTATTTATTTTCACATTGTGAATATTCCAAATTTGTGCATAATCGAATAGCTGATATATATATTCGCAATTGCAATATTCAAACTCAACACTAGTTATTAGTCCATGGTTCCCAATGGGGGGTGCGGACATGAGTTGCCCTTGTTTAGGGCTTGTATATTAGCTTGTAAACTTTTTTTTTTAATGGAAGTATGATGTATCGCAGGACCCATGTTGCTATTTAATGTGTCTACCATGGGTGTCTAATGCAGCGATTTTGTTGTAGTGTCGACAATGCCCAACAAAGAAATCATCCTCTCCTGCATATCAGTTGTGACATCAGTCTTCCCACCTAAATATTCTTTTTTATTATTCTTCTTTATACATAAAACAATTAACTGTTTTGAGAGGTTGGCAGAGAAAATCTTTTTGACTTTGACCTTGCAGCCTGTACCTCGTAATGGTGCATACTGACAATAACTTTTTTTCAATAGAGCTTATACAATACTGACCCATTACACACACACAGGCATACACTGCCTGCCCAAAAATGGTCACACACTCTAATATTTTGTTTAGCTTTGATAAGGACGCGTATTCGCTGTGGCAATGTTTCGATAAGATTCTGCAATGTCACAAGATTTATTTCCATCCACTGTTGCAGTAATTTTTCACCAAGATCTTGCATTGGTGATGGTAGAATCTGACCGCTGCGCAGAGCCTTGTCCAGTAGTGATGGCCGAAAAGTTCGCCCGGCGGACAGTTCGCAGCGAACATAGCATGTTCGCAGTTCGCGATGCCGGCGAACATGATGGGTGTTGGACCCGCCCCCTATACCTTAACAAAGTGCGACCCCTCACCCTATAGCTGGCTGGCTTAGCTACTTTACTATTATACTCCATCCAGGGATCTGTAGCTATTACATGTAGTTCATCATTACTGAATCACATTCTCTGGGGGGGGGGGGGGGGGGGGGGGGGGGGGGGGGGTATGCTGTATTATGCATTGCCGAGAGATCTGACTAATTGTGATGAGCTGCAGAAGGTACTGTCCGGTAACTTTTGGCAAAATCAGTCATCTAGATGTGATTTCCGGCCATTAGACCTGAAGAAAACAGCATTTTTAAAAATCCATATTTTGGGGGACAAGTTTAGCCATTGTTTCCCCTCTGGCATGACACTGTCCAGGTGGTTGCACCCTTTTAACTTTTTTTATTGGTGTTTTGGCTACAAATATGACCTAAAGGTGTGAGAAGTTCGCCCTCCATTGAAGTCAATGGAGGTTCGCCGTTCGCATGTTCGCGGCGGAGATTTGCAGAAGTTTAAAGTCGCCTGTTCGCGAACAGCCACAGCTGATGTTCAGCCATCACTATTCTACAGCACATCCCACAGATTTTCAATGGGGTTGAGGTCTGGACTCCATGTGTGACAATGATGTCTCATGCTCTCTGAACCTCTCTTTCACAATGTGAGCCTGATGAATCCTGGCATTGTCATCTTGGCATTGTCATCTTCCCTGATGCTTGTGCCATCAGGGAAGAAAAAAACCATTGGTGGAATAATCTGGTCATCAGTATAGTCAGGTAGTTAGCTGACCTCATTCAAGGCCCTATATCCAGACCTGACCAACTGCAGCAACCCTAGATTTATGCAAAAGGAGGCTCGTACCTCGACTTTTTGTTTGGACAGGCAGGGGACAGGCAGTAACAGGCAGACATTTTGGGGTTGGATACTAGGTAATTTTTTGGGGCCCCCTACTACTAGAACCACCAGGGGAACACACAACTATTTTAGTGAACAGATGAGTACCAGGAGATGGTGTTTGGTACGCACCCCATATGTAGGGTGGTCTTTTTAACTGTCTCCCTTACTGTCCTCTGCATGGTAGATTCTGCTGCTGATGGACCTCCCTGTTCTTGATTAAGCCTCTAATTAGCTGTCTCCATCCACGGGTCCAGATTAACCCTCAGATCTCATACTTCAGTAGTGATTTGTGATGGTACATAAAATGATGCTTCTTCTAAGCACACTACCTAAATAAAGAGAGTTTCTCGGTGGCAAATTGTCATTTTAAACCATGGCCAATATTTCACATGTTTAGTGATGAGCAGCGGCATAGGCAAAATTCGAATTTGTGATATTTCATGAGAAATTCTACTAATATTCATGCATTGCGAAAATATATTTCCAATTATAATCGCATTCGCAATCCATGGCCATAAGGATCCCAATGTAGAATATCGTGAATATGCAAATATCCACCTCCATATTTATGAAGTTTCGAATAGCCGATATTCACCAAATATATTCGCAAATTGAATATTCGAGACCAACACTACAACAGATCTGTGGAAACACCATATTAACATTTAAGATGCCCAACTCTTGTGAGAAAGCACACTGCAGGGAAGTCTCGGATGGCTTTACATGAAATGCTGTGAATGCTTTATCATTCTGTGCTTCAGGCAGAAACAACTTCTTTCTATTATCTCCAAAATATGTGCACATCACTGTTTTTAAAATTTCCACACATTGGTGAAATTCTTATGTATGTATGTAGATGTATTCTGCACTTTGTTATAATACACAAACAAGTGACAGTGGAATAATTTTGTGGCACAGAAATACACAGAAGTACACATCAAGCTAAAAAAAATATTATTATTAATGCATGATTGAAAGCAAATCAGTACAAATTACACATAAGACACATAGCGTGTAGTCTATTGTATTACCCATACATTGCACTCCAAGGTGAAAATTCACCAAACCGACGCATTTCACTCCACACAAAAAAAGGGGTACTTCTTCAGGGCGTATTGGAGTACCAGTGCAAAACCTCATGTTCAGGCATCCAACTAGGTCAAAATGTGTAACACGATAAAGGATAAAAGAGATTCCCCCATGGGGCTCCAGAGTGATGATACAGGCTGCAGAGGTTAGAGGATGAGGCAGAGGGTCTACAACAGCACCAGGGACTCTGGGAGATAGTCCTCACAATAAGAGGGGTTAGCTGTCCATGGCTGGTGGAAGTGTTTTTTTGAACAATGATACCAGAAGCTTTCATCCGCATATCCGCCTCTCACATAGGGACTGTTCATGTGGGCTGCATAATGTCTAGTCTTCAATGCGTAGCTCTGTCCTCCAAATTCTCAAATCCTGGTAAAGAAAGGCGCTTGTCAGAGGTATCCAGGCTTCCAGCATGTGGACAATTGCAAATGTCTACTAAACCCCCAACTCCTTCCCTAAACCTAACATTCCCTGTTGATTATATTTACTCAAATAGGCAAGTCAAAACCTTGTTAATGATTTTTCCTAGCACCTGTTTCAGATCTTTGTTCCTCAGACTGTATATAATAGGATTTGCCAGGGGTGTGCAGGAATTTAGAGATATTCCATGACTGTCCTCTATAAGGCACCAAATACACACAAAACATAGTTCCATAAAAAATGGCTACTACAGTCAGATGGGAACTGCATGTTGAAAAAGTTTTCCATCTCCCAGTAATAGAAGAGATTTCCAAAATGCTGACTATAATATAAACATAGGATATGATGATGACAAAGAATGGGTTTACACCAAAAATGACGCTCAGTGATGTCTCTTCTAGTTGGACAATGGAGGTATCAGAGCAGGAGAGCTGAAGCATCGGATTAAGGTCACAGAAGAAGTGATCACAAAATTTTAATTTAGAGATGGTTAAAATATATATCAGTACTAAAAAATAACTGAAACCCCAACTCATGATGACTGTCAACCAACAAAATAGTAAATTCATTATCAAAATATATTGTGCAATGGTCTACAGGTGGCTAAATATCTATCATAGGACATCACCGTCAGGAGAAGACACTCCAGGCTTTCTGTGGCAGCAATGAAATAAAATTGGGTGATACAATCAGATATTGATAAAGTGATAGAACCTCCTAAAGCCCAATGGAGGGTGTTGGGAACGATGTCAGTTATGAGTAGGATATCCGAAAGAGAGAGCTGGGAGAGGAAGAAGTACATGGGGGAGTGGAGGGTCTTGCTGTAGACCACCAGTGTGATGATCAGGAGATTTCCACATATTGTCACACAATATATCACAATGAGAAAGAAAAAGCTTAAAATGTTACTTGTCGAAGTCTGAAACCCTAATAAGTAGAATTCAGTAATCATGGTCATATTGTCTTAATCCATAGCCAGTTTAAATTTTTTGAAAGCTGACTAGACTGAAAACACTTACATGATGCTGGGCCAGTAGAAATAAACATAAGCAAAGATGAAAGATGGAAGTGAAAAAAGAAAGCAGAATAAAATGCACAGAACTGCATAATGTATGAAAGTTAATTTCATATTGGTGGTACAATGCAGGCTTAACAACGAGTAGTGATGTCCATCTGGGATATAGGAACATAAGTTGCCAGAATTACCTCACTGGTCCTGGTTATGGAGACATTTCTTCCTGGTTGCTGGTGCTGCATGGAGAAAGCCAGTGAGATCTCTCCTTCATAAGAGTCACACTATGTGTTTAGTAGGGACAAGATTTGGTCAGAAGATCTTTTTCGACCATTTATCAGCTTGGTCTGAGAATGGAACCTGAAAACACCTTATGACTCTTGTAAGAGATGCAAACATGGGTTCCAACTCTCTAATGCACATAGATTTGAAATGATTTGCCAATATGGCAAAAAAATGTAATCTTGGCCAAAACTTTAAGATGTTATTCATTTTATGAAATTCAGTAAATGAGTAATACAATTAAAATCAACACAACCATAAACATGTTCATTGTAAATATTAAATATTTGGGATCTGTAGCATTTATAATACAGCAGGTTACATTTTGTGGAACCATTGGGGACATAGACTATTCACTAGTGATTTAATGGGACCCAAGTGAGCCACTGTAATGATTGTTTTTATTGGATGTCTAACTAGCACATTCTATAAACATTCTTAATTAAAACATTTTAACAATTCTTTTTTTTTTTTTTTCAATTCAGTTTTTTTATATTTCATATCTTATGGATTCATATTACTGCTGTCATGGAATATGATGACCCGTCATTAAGGGACTTTGCTCATTTTGTGGTCTCTTACATTCACCATTCAATATTAATTAGTATTAACCTCCCTAGCGCACCGCCTCTACCGGCGCCGTTTTTAACAGTGTGGTACAGGCAATGGCAACAGTGTACACTGCCTGCCATTTCCTCCCTCCCCCCTCCCCTCTCCACACAGCCGGTGTCATTCATTACACCGGCTGTGAGGGCTGGAAAGCAGAGGCCCCTCCATTAACATAGAGGTCTATGGCACTGCTCACCCTCGCCCCCTTCCGCGTCACTGTAATGCGATCGGTGAAGCCGCACAACCCCGGCTGGAAGCAGCATCGCCGTAGCTTTCCGGGGATATGCGGCTTTCATGGCAGCCCAGCTCATCCAGAGTTTGTTCTTCATACAAACTCTGGATGAGATGGGCTCGTCATGAACACTAAGGAGGTTAAAACAAGACCCTAATCATACAACCCTTCTATTCGTCAAAAAGATTAAGAAGACAAAAACATGGTCCAGAGATATAAAAATTTTAGAACAACACATTCTTATGCAGTTGAAATTTTACGTCATGTTGGAAACCTCTGCACCATTGTCAGACCTTATGCTGGTGAAGTGGACCTTAGTGCATGACTGGGCTTTACGGTTTCAGGTGGATTTCTGTCAAGCTCGGCGGGGCCCAGAGGAGAAAAATCAGATGGAAGACCCTCCTGTGGGTGGATCTTCCTTCTGAGAGCTTACCCGCCTCATCCTTTCAACCAACCAAGCTTAGTGTATGGCCAGGGAGGCAGAAAGCACATAGAATGCACGAGTACCCACAGCCAAATAATCTTTCTACTGTAGGTGGTGGTGCATTCGCCATAAAAGATGCACCCCCCACCCAATGTTTATCAGGGCTCTTCTGATTAAAATCAATCTTAAAATCAACATCTGTGATAATTTGCCAGGTGAGCCCAAATGAAAGGCCAAATTATTAAATGTTATTAGTTATGTTGGCAGCCCAAAAAAGGGAGCATCTTATTTCAGCCTAATAGTGTTGAGCTTCAGGAGCAATATTCGTATTTGCAAAATATTGCGAATTCGCAATGGACTTGTAAATTTGAGAATTCATGATGCAGTCATTTTTTATAGGCACTTGCACATGTGCATATTGGGAAAGCATTGCACGGTAGTGCCGGGTACTGATGTAAAAAATCCATTTCCGATTATGAAGATGTAGCTGTCACTGGTGAACCACAGAAGCGGTGGACCGTACTACCAGATAAGGTAAAACCAGGTGCAGAGTCTAAGGAGCTTCCGGGTATTCACGAGACCCCACAAGGGATGATGGATTTTGCTGGGGGGAACTCCCAGGTTGCGGTCCCTAGCTACACTTACTGGATGCAACTAAAAGCAAAATATCCAAGGCAAAGTACAGAGACGGCAGGCAGAGACATAGTCAGGCAGGCAGGCAATAGTCAGGGCAGGCGGCTAACCGGGAAGTCAAAAAGGGTCCAGGGGTCAGTGACAATTAGAGATGGTCGAATTTTTCGACTTGCTAACTTTGTGAGCTTATTGCAAAGCCCCTGAAAATGGTATCATCACGAATTGCTGGAGATGTAGAGAAGGGTTAGAGGAACATTTGAAAAAAAAAAAGTTTTGCTCTAGCACATGTCATTTTTGCATAAATTAAGTTCAGAGTTAAAGTCGAAATTCCGATTTTCGAAAATTTGACTTGACTTTGAACTTAATTTGTGAAAAAACCTTTTGTGTTAGAGACATACTTTGTTTTTTGCAGTATACCCATAACCCTTTTCTACATCTCTAGCAAGTTTGGTGATGAAACCATGCTCAGGGGCTTTGCAATTAAGTCGAAACCATTGAAATGGTCGAATTTTTGAAAATATAGCAGACAGGAATAATCAGAGCCTGGGTAGCTGAGACTGAAAGAACTCTTTGTTTAGGCATGTCCCTATTGCCTGAGGATTCCTTAATTACATGGTCAGGTAGTCTTATTAGACAGGGCTCCAGGTGCGTGATAAGGAGTGCTAATCCAAAAGGTGAATTCTATCTCAAGTGGCTACTGACAACTTGAGCAGGGGGTGGCGAAACCCCAAGGGAACTTTGTCAAAAAGTAGTTCAAATAAAAATGTACTTACAATTATGGTCCAGCTGGGGGGCTCATCCGCGGGTGTGGCACACGCTGCAGATGTGTCCGGCCCTCCCCTCCTTCTCCTCCCCCTCTACTGGTGCCTGATGGCATCGGGAACGCCATTGTATCGCCGGACGCATCTGCAGTGTGCGCCACCCCGGCGGATGAGCCCCCCAGCCGGACCATAATTGTAAGAACATTTTTATTTGAACTACTTTTTGACAGAGTGCAGGACTAGACTACTATATAAGACAACTAATACAATCAGACAAGACATATTTAAGTAACCTATACGGACCTGGTGGTGACTGGTGTTTTCTGTGATGATTTATTTTGAGCACTCATGTACCATTTATTTATTTGAGGAACTACAAACTACAAACTGTTACGCACCTTGCCCTGAAGCCCTTATAAGAGGGTGAAATGCGTTGGAACCTGGATGTTCCACGATTCATTAATCAAAGACCCAGTCTATGAACATCTATTGGGAACACCTTCACAACAATGGTCTAATCAATGTATTATTATTTATTTTCTGTCTGACTGACTGACTTGTTTTCAGAATTTTTAATAAATATTATGTTCATCTGCACTGTTTTGGTCAATCTTACTTTTTTTACACTTTGGCACCCTGAAAGTCTCCTTGGGGTTTGGCCACCCCCTGCTCAAATTGGCAGCTGCCACTTGAGATAGCATTCACCTTTTGACTTTTAATGGGACGTGGTGCTAACTATCGAATTATCACCGGGGTCCTTATGGAACTTTGACTAAGGAGTGCTAATCCGTTATTGCCCAGGAGAGGGAGCAGGAGCCATATGAAGTACCACAATCTCTTCCACCAGCAGAGGGAGCTGATCTTTGAAAGGTCCTGGTCCTCTGAGGTCTGGGAAGTAACACAGCAGAACTGTTAGAGGGCACATCTGCAGGTACAGATCACTGGGTGACACTGTGATCTGTTACAATAGCACTATATTGAAGATCTTCGCGAAGATTAGAATCTTCACGTACAGCCTAATGGTAATTAATCAAAAATTATGCTGACTGCCACTTGCATTGGCTATTTAGGAAAATCAGGAAACAATATCCTTGGCATAACAACTTTGAACCAGGTCTATAGCAATGATGAAATAGATAATACTTTCTCTGAAGTCTTCATATTCAAAATGTTTTTGGCAAGATTTCTTACAACATTTTTTAGTTCCTTATTCCTCAGACTGTATATAATGGGGTTCATGAGCGGGGTGACCACAGTGTACATCAAGGACAGGAATTTACTTATGTCATGTGACTCTCCTCTAGGTACCAAATATACACAAAACATAGAACTGTAGTAGATGGAAACAACAGTCAGGTGGGAGCTGCAGGTTGAGAAAACTTTTTGTCTGTCAGTGATTGATGACATGTTCAAAATGGTGACTGTGATATAACCGTAAGATACCACAATGATCCAGAAAGGAATAAAAACAAAACTACCACCCAACAATATTACTTCAAGTTCAACATTGGTGGTATCGGAGCAAGAGAGTTCTATAATTGGATGCAAGTCACAGAAGAAATGGTCCATTCTATTAGGACCACAAAATTGGAGTGTTGCTAGGGTTAGAGTATGAATTAATTCTATGAAAATGCTCAAACTCCAAAATGTGATCACGATTATCCGGCACACCTGATGGCTCATTATCACACAGTAATGTAACGGTCTACAGATGGCCAAATATCTGTCGTAAGCCATCGCGGTCAGAAGAAAAGTTTGTGACACTTCAGAAACAGCAAAAAAATTAAACTGGGTCATACAACCCCAAAATGATATTGCGGCCTCCCTTACTAAAACCCCATGGAGCATGTTGGGAATAATATCAGTTACTATCAAGACATCAGATACGGAGAGTTGGGAGAGGAAGAAGTACATGGGGGAGTGGAGGGTCTTGCTGTAGGACACCAGTGTGATAATCAGGAGATTTCCACATATCGTCACACAATAAATGATAACCAAAAGAAAGAACATAAAAAATTTCACAGTTTGGTGAAGCTCAAATCCTATGAGGTAGATGCTGGTGATTCTGGTTACGTTATGGTCATCCATAACTGATTCTGGCCCTCTACTGCTTAGGGAAATTTATTTTGCCTGTGTAAGACTAAAGAGCTGACTTGAAGACCAAAGGTGCAGAGAAGAAAGACATCGGAGGGAAAATGAAGAAGAGAAAAGTGTTTCTAATTTATAAATTGCCAACATAATCTGCAGAGCTGTAAATGAAATAAGGGATTAAAGGCAATACAAGCTAACACATAGGTACAAACTATGACATGGGAGAGGACTTTGAACATTTGAGCTTACAATTAGTGATGAGTAGTGATGGACGAACATCAGCTGTGGCTGTTCGCTGACAGGCGAATCAAACTTCTGCAAATACCCGCTGCATTTATGCAAACAGCGAACATCCATTGACTTTAATAGAGGGCGAATTTCTCAAACCTTCAGGTCATATTTGTAGCCAAAATATCAATAAAAAAAGTCAAAAGGGTGCGACCACCTGGACAATGTCATGCCAGAGGGGGATCAATGGCTAAACTTCTCCCCCAAAATATTGATTTTTTAAAATGCTGTTTTCTTCCGGTCTAATGGCCGGAAATCACATTCAGATGAAAGAATTTGCTAAAAGTTACCGGACAGCACCTTCTGCAGAGCATCACATTTAGTAAGATCTCTCTGCAATGCATAATACAGCATACCCACCCACAGAGAAGGACTTTTGTGGCTCAGTAATTATGAACTACATGTAACAGAACACCTTAGCTATACTTACAGATCACTGAATGTAGTATTATAGCAAAGTAGCTCAGCCATCCCTCAATCAGAAACAGCTCTCCCTATCTATCTAGTACTGCAGACACAGGATAAATGTAAAAATGGCCACTGGGGGGCTTCTTTTATAAGGTGGGGGGTGTCCTCCAGGAGCAAAAGGAAGTGTTATTGGCTGTACTGTACCACCTGACTATAGGGTGTTGGGTTGCACTTTGTCTCCATGTTAAGGTGTAGGGGGCGGGTCAAACACCTATTATAATGTCTGCCGGCATTGCGAACTGCGAACATGCTATGTTCACTGCGAACTGTCTGCCGGGCGAACTTCTTGGCCATCACTAGTGATGAGCAGCACAGGCAATATTCGTATTCACAAAATATTGCATATTTTTCACCAAGTATTTACAACAAATTTATAAATTTGAGAATTTGTAATCTCCAGTCATTATTACCTTCATTGTGCAAATAGGCGCTTGTACATGCGGTAGTTCTGGGTATTGATGTTAAAAAATCTTGATTATTTACAATTACGGAAATAAAATAATTACGGAGATCTTAACAAATTCTCGTATTTTTTGCGTATTTTTCACTTAATGCTCGCAGAAATTTTGTAAATTCGAAAATTTGTGATCTCCAGTCATGATTTTCGCAATCACTACTACTGATATAAATATTAATATGAAAAGAAAATTTGCGGTCACAAAGATATAGCACTATATTCGAGAACTTCGAAAGTGGCGATATTCGGGATAAAAATTTGCAATTCAAATATTCAGCACTTACAATGTAAGAGGTTGGGAGACAGAGTATGCAATATGTAGGGGAGATGGAACTGGACAACTGGTGATATTAGAAATAAGATGTAGAGAAAACATAGGTGGTGGATAGGAAGAGTAAAAGTAAATGTTCAAGCATAAAAAAAGGAGGTAAGAGGTGAGGAAGACGATAGAGGTAGACACCCAATACACAAAGCTTTACTGAACAGGGAGGTCATCATGTCTCCCTCATGATTCTTTCAACAAGAAAAGAAAAATATTGTATAAAATGTATCCAAATGGATCTAATAAAACGTTTCCACAAAAACACCTAAACTAAAACTACCTTGATAGGAATAGGAATAAAAAAACAAGAGGAAACATCCATCATCATAATCCAAACCTTAGTACATCAGGGAGTTACATAACTCTGGATTTTGCATTTCTAAAGGAATATAATGTGACCATTGATCATTTCCACATTGGACTTGGGACTCAAAAATATTCTATTGGTTTACGTTCCTTAATTTCTACTCAAACTGTTGTTATATGATACAGGATATCGTATTGGTGAAGACCTGTCCACGCAATATTAGAATCACTGATATCGCAGATTACCGTAGCTTTTATGAGTAAGGGAAGCAAATGACGTGAGACCATTGGGAACAGGACATGGCTGGTTGTATTTTCATGGGATCCCTTGTTATTGATATATAATAGCTGTTTCCCAGTTGAGAACCCACCCTATGGGGAAAAAAAAAACATTGAATCTACATTTATTTTTTCCAACCATATACCAAATATTGCCTTACTTGTCGTAGATCATACTAGGTAATAACACAACAAAATCACAAACAGAAAAAAGTCCAAAAAAGGAAGTTGCACCCAGTCTACAGTGGTTGCATCACCACAATTGACTCATAGGGACTGTTGCTGGCAATACATCCATTCAATACAGTAATTGTAAAAACTATTTACATTTGTTTATTATCCTGTTGCTTAACACACTTCAGAGTCCAGTATCTAGTGATGGCCGAACTTCGGCCATGTCTGCCGTATACGGGCAGATTCATATTCCCCGCCTCGGAATTTGAATCTGAAAACCTGAATGTGACGTCAGTGACGTCACATCCGGCACCTGGAACGCATAGTTCCTGGTTGTGCTGACCGGATGTGATGTCACTGACGCCACATCCGGGTTTACGAGCCGGCTTTTCACTGAAAGACCGGGTTCTCTACCCGGTCTTCAGTGAAAAGATTCTTCCTCCGGTGGGATCTCGCTGTTCCTGATCCCACCAGATGAAGAATAGGAAGCAGGGTGGGTCGAACACACATACTGCTCGCTGGCGAGAAGGTGGGCGAACATGCTTGTTCGTGGCCGAGCTGTCGGCTTTGCGGGCAGTTCGGCCATCACTACCAGTATCTGAGTTTGACGCGTTGTGCGACCTCGTGTCACTCTGTGAGCTTCCTCACTGGCACCCAGTTTGGAGAGTAAACTTATTATGAAGGGACATGAGGTCGCAAAACACGTCGAGTACAGATACTGGACTCTGAATTGAAGTGTGTTAAGCAACCGGATAATGAACGGATGGAAATAGTTTTTTACAATTACTCTATTGAATGTATTTATTGGAAGCAACAGTCCCTGTGAGTCAATGTGGTGATGCAACCACTGTAGACTGGGTGCAACTTCCTTTTTTGGACTTTTTTCTTTTTGTACATTTATTTTTTTGTTTCAGATTTTCTATGTTACGAAATGGAAATATACTATAATGAATCCACAGTGCTTATCAATGATTTTTTAAGATAGTTGCTTATATCTAGTGATGGACAAACTGACCGCAAGGCGGAGAGTTTGGCCGCAAACATAACATGTTTGCTTTTCTTCCCTTGATGAACAGTACGAGTATTCACCCACCCTGTTCACCAGTGGGAAGAAGGTGACTATTCTTCTGCTGGATGGATCTGGTGCAGAAAGATCCAGCCAGTGGAAGAATTCTTTCACAAGAGACCGGGTAGAGAAGCCGGTCTCTCATGAAAGAAAACCGGCTTAAACCGGAAGTGACGTCACCTCCGGATATCGAAACTGGGAACTGTGCGTTCCAGATACCGGAAGTGACACTGTAGTGTAGTGGGATACACGTAAACTGTATATTTGTGGATCCTGCCATGACATAGTTAATCCTTGTATAAAGTTGTTGACTGTCTAGAAAATATGTTAATGTACCAGACACCTGCTGCTGAGTCACATGAGCCCAGCCAAAGGCCGCATCTCTAATGTATCAAAGCTAGTCTGCCCAGTTACAGTTACTGCCCACTCCTTGGCCTTAGTCTATTTAAGTCTGTTCTACAGAACATTTTGGGCCATTCTGTTATTCCCTGTATCCTGTGTGGATTGCTGTGCGTCTCAAGGAGCACTGTGGCCTACTATGAGGACTTTGTTGAGGCCTACTTTAAGGATCAAGCCTTCCCTCCAGGACATCTGGGTTAGAGCTGCGGCAACCTTGTATCACTCCCAGCAGGCTGGTTAGGCATATTATTCGAAACTGTAGATCCCTAAGCTGTATATCCCATCCCTTCTGTGTGATGGTGAAATGTATATAACCTGCCCTGCTAGTAAACCTTGTAAATATCCCCTATGTGATGGACTGGACAATCGTTTTTTTGGAGTGCATGAAGCTTATTGTGTGGAACCACTTAAGACAGGGGTACATCGAGCATCACAAAGAACTAAGAGCCGCTGGTGATGACATCCGGTTTTTTTTCGATTAAAATTTTCCTCAAACAGGCGGGTAATTTTAATCTTCCCCCGAACAGGCGGCCATCTGACTTTTTTCAAAGTCTGATCCGCCTGTTCGCTGATGGACCTGGCCAAAGTTCGGCCATCACTACTTAACCCCCTGAAGAAGCCTTACTTAAAAGGCGAAACGCGTTGGGGTAATTATGAATTAAAGTAATATTTTTTTCCACCTTGCAACTGACATGATATTAGTGATGGTCTATTGATGAAAAGATTAGACCATTGTATGAAATATCATATCATTGATGTCATCATTTTATTGAACGGAATTGTGAATTAAATGTTACATTTTATGATGTTTTTTGTTTTTTTTCTGTAACAAATTTCTTTGAGAAGGAGATATAGGAGAAAATATCTAATCTGGAACAGTGTATCAAATCTTGACACTGTTTAGCAATAGAGATGGTCACATTTAAATAAGAACATTCTAGCTGATTTGTGAGACAGTTTTTGGTCGATCTACCTGACCATGGTTTAGATTCTACAGAACCTCTAATTTTCCACTTCTTAATTATAGTTTGTACACTGCTGATTGATATTGTTAATCCCATTGTTTTGTTCTTAGATCCATTTTCCTGTTTTATAGAGTTCATCTACCTTTGCCAAAAAATCCTTTTGCTTTCCCCATGGGTTAGAATCCACAAAACATCAGTGCAGCACTGGATGAAAAATGCACAGGAAGTCATGTGACCTTTTGGTTTCCTTTAACCTCCTGGGCGCTATGCCCGAACTCAGTTGCCGGGATCGGGCACAAACGGCGCCTCTCCGTGTGCCTGCGGCTCTGTAGATGAGCCGGAGGCACACAGAGCCCTTCTGGCCCCGTGTCTTCAGCATCATCTGTGACGCCGAAGGGGGGGGGCAGCGCCATAGACCTCCATGTTAATGGAGGTGGCGCCTCTCTCCTCCCCACACACCGCCGGCATTTATTTGACACCGGCGGTGTGTAGAGGGCTGGGCAGAAAGTACTGTGTACTCCACCGCGATTGCGGGAGAAAGCCCGTAACGCCCAGATGGTTAATAGCCATTCTTATCCCTTTGTGTCAGGTTGTGTGTATTATTAGGCCAAAATCCCCAGGGTGTGTAAACTATTGATCAGGATCATTTGAGTAGTTTTCGTTGTGGTTATAATTAGTGTTTATTGCGAATATTCAAATTGTGATTTTTTTGTTGGGAATATTGGCACTTCAAGAATTTGTCTCCAATATAGAGATATATCGAGATACCAGATTCACCTACCATGCATTACATTTGCAATATGCGCGTGCACAAGTGCCAATATTTGCTTTTGATTACTTTAATTAGTGTTACCTCATGTGGTGATTACATTGCAGCTGCTATTTCACATTCTGCCACTAGACATACACACATTGCTGTCATGGCGGGTGACACCAGAGCAAGGGTGACAGCGGTGATTCACAGGTGTGGACCCAGTGGACCAACTTGCACATATGGCAGGGGTGCAGAGTCTAAGGGACCCCCTGGTGTTTACCAGAGCACACTGCAAGGAGTTATGGACATTGCTGCAGGCAATCCCCAGGTTTTGCTTGGAAGCACCTGTGCAATTTGGTGGCTGATGTGAAACCGAGACATAGTGCCGATCTTAAGGAGTAAGGAGCATCCCAAGAACAAGCCGGAGTTTCAGGAAATCAGGTGAGGTACCGCGATGAAGTGCCAAGGGTCAAAAAGTAGGAAATATCCATTGAACAAGCAGAGCGTCTGGAGCCAGGAAGTCAAAAAGTCAACAAAGAAGGCTGCTATCAAGCACATGAAAAATCCTAAAGGTCAGGTGACTTCCTGTTGCCTGACACTTCCTTATATAGAGCAGGAGGGAGGAGCATCCACCACAGGTGTCCAGCAGAGGGTGCTCTAATGGCTGAACACTTAACCCTTGACAGCAAGGACAGTTTTCAGAGCTGGATGCAGCCACAGCAGACACTGCTGGGAACTGTGACAATTGCGTTCATATTATTCATATTGTGGGAAATAAGCCTCAAACAGGCGCTTTCAATCACGGCAAACCATATGACTGGTTCTCTTTAGGGCTTCTGCCCCTATTTATTCAATAAGTCCCAACAGAAATGACCCTTGCAGGGGTTAATCCACAACACAAATGTCTTCAGTAATACCAAGCTTCCTGGCTTGCACAAGGTCCAACACAGGCTCTTCCCTTTAGCTCAGGGAAAAGCTATCACATCCTGGCACCTAGACATCCCCAGCCTGGGCCCCACACTCCCTGTGTGCCCCCTGGTATCCGCTGCTCCAGCAGCAGTGTATCCCCAAATTTACAAATTTACTGCAAATATTTGGCAAAAAATATGTGATATTTTGTGAATACCAATATTGTCTATGCTGCTCATCACTAATTATGATGGTTGTTTGACAAGTGCATCAGCCAACCACTAACCACAGGTGACAGAAACATTTTTGTGCTATCATTTATATGATTATATGAGAAACAGATTCTCTTCTGAGTCTATGAAAGTACTTCTGAACTTTAATGCAAACTGCACATACAGATATACAGATTATTCACTACGAAAGAGAGGGAGGGGTTGAAGGGGTTGTTAGTCAGGACAACGTTTGTAAAGTCCATATTTGTTAAACAGTTGTTTTGTGCAAGTGTCTTAATAACATAGCATCCTCCCAGTCTTCCAGGAGGCAACCTTGGACTGTGGCCATGAATCTTCATGTTTTCATGTTCTACTAGAAGCTGTAGCTGTGATCATATCTGGAATTTATATTTGAGGAAATAACAAGCAGGGTGTATACAACAACAGAAGTAAAAGACATAAAGGAATAAAGAATGTTATCCAACTCTGGTTACCCAATTGCAATTGGCCCCCAATAGATCATGGAAGAAGTGAACCAATCATGGTCCCAGCATGCAACAGGACCTCCCGAGGAGATAAGAGAAGGCTACCAGGAATAGGCAGTGCTTAGTCTGGGGATTAAGGAATAAAAACAGATTTGCCCTGTGCTCCTCTCCCCAGCCGGGACTCTAGTACGGCCTACTCTGGCGGAGTGTGTACAGCCGGCGGGTGCAATAGTACGCAACTACCCGTTCAGCCAACTGCCTTTACTGCTTCCTGTGGAGATGGCTCTGTTCAGAGTGGGTTGGCCCTCCTCCGCACCATGCTGGTCCGCAAAAGCCTTTCCGCAGCTGACCTGCCCCGTGCCTGTGGGGTGAACCCGAAAGCCTGCCATCCGCCCTATATTAACTCCCCTGGGGACTTGCCGGTCATCTGTGGCGCTACCTGGGTTGAGGTATTGTCTGAGGATCTCCCCTGCCGGGTGGCGGTTGCAAAGCTACTAGAGATGGATGAATTTTTTTTCAACAATTCAACGATTTCAATGATTTTGAGTTAGTTGCAAAGCCACTGAACAGGCTATCATCAGCAAACTTGCTGGAGATGTAGAGAAGGGTTGGGTGTACACTACAAAAAAAGAAGTATGTCTCTAACACAAATCGTTTTTGCAAAAATTTACTTTAAAGTCAAGTAAAAAGTAAATATTTCGTAAATTGGAATTTTGACTTTAAATTTGAACTAATTTATGCAAAGACTCCATGTGGTAGAGCAAAACTTTTTTTTCAAACGTTTCCACAACCCTTCTCTACATCTCCAGCAATTTTGGCGATGATACCATTTTCAGAGGCTTTTAAATCAGCTCACAAAGTTAGCAAGTCGAAAAATTCGACCATCTCTAAAAGCTACCAAGCACTACTACTGTGGACTCTGAGACTGGACATTAGCTTGTTGCTGTTAGCCGTTGGCCAGGTTAAAAGGCTGTAAATCACCATTTTTTGCTTGTGTTTGGAGACCCCATTAGGGTCTTACCGTTTAATAAAAAGTTTTCTGAGCATCAACAGCCACCTCTGATCATAATTTCAGGTGTAGCAGTTGAACTGGCTTGATTAACACCCAATAAAGCAATGGGGTCAGGTGATATTTACCCCCGAGTTCTAAAAGAGCTTCAGGGTATTGTTGCCGGACCACTGAACTATTATTGTTATTAAAACTCTGGTTCTCTTGATCACCTGGATCAATTACTGGATCCAAGGAGGAAGAAGTGGTCAGGGCAAAGCCAGAAGCCATACACAGAAGGTAACCCAAGCTAGGTACCCAAAGGAGGTGTCGGGATGATCTCCTATTTCATCAGCATTGCCCTCACAATTTAATGCAGAAAAAAATATCCTCTATATCCCAATTATGTGTCATTAAAATCAGATTAGCTTGCAGAGGAACAGCTTTACCAGTTGTAATATGTTCTTACAGTACATATTATTTGGACTATAAGATGCACCGGACTATAAGACGCACACAAAACCAGCAAAAAAAAGATTTAATACGTTTTCACATCAATTGGGTTAATACAATGAATTCAATGAATGCAATATTCAATTCAGCCAGTAGGTGTCACTAGCAGCAGTACATTCTCAACCCAGAGTCCTACTTCACACTGATCGGCAGGAGGAGGAGGAAGGGGGCAGAAATCTGCAGTCTCCTTCCTCTCCTCTACTCTGATCAGATGTTACTGTGTCCATGGGAACTACAGAGTGATTGTAGTTCCCACTGACACTGAGAGAGGGAAAGATGGCAGTTCATCTTTCTCTCTCTCCATTGCCTATGCCAGCAAAGCTCTGCTGACATAGGCAATTACACAGTACAGCTGGGAGAGCCGACACCAGCCGACATCTCTCAACTGACAGCTCTTTCAGCTCCCCCGCTAATCTCCATGCCGGAAGAGCTGGCAGGAAGCCAAGGGGCAACCACTGTCGGCCGAGTGGCTGCAGGGGTTGCACATTTGGACCATAAGACGCAGGCACTTTTTGCCCCCAATTTTGAGGGGGGGGGAGTGCATCTTATGGTCTGAAAAATACGGTATGTCTTTCCTTGTAATTAACATTACAGAAACACTAATAAATTCATGGATAAACTATTTGGATTTAATGACTATAGAAAGCCAATCCCAAAACATTATTAATCAATTTTCCTACATCATGTTTTAAGTCTTTATTCCTCAGGCTGTATATGATTGGATTCAGAAGCGGGGTGACCACAGAGTACAACAATGACAGGGATTTAGTTACATTCCATGACTGTCCTCTACTAGGAACCAGATACACACAGACAATGGTGCCATAGAATATGGAGACAACGGTCAGGTGGGAGCTGCATGTGGAGAAAACTTTCTGGATAGACTGGATATTAAAAATGGTGATTATTATATAAACATAGGATACGATGATGATGAAGAATGGGATGACTGCAAACATTATGCTCAGTGACGTGGATTCTAGTTGTACGATGTAGGTGTCAGAGCAGGAGAGCTCTAGAATAGGATCAAGATCACAAAAAAAGTGATCAATAATATCGGGACCACAAAACTGCAATGTGGAGATTGTTAAAGTGGAAATCAATACTGCGAAGAAACTTAAAGTCCAACTTGCAATACCAGTTATCCAACAAACCTGATGATTCATCAATAAAGTGTAATGTAATGGTTTACAGATGGCCAAATATCTGTCGTAGGACATCACCGTCAGAAGAAGGCACTCTAGGCTTTCTGTGGCAGCAAAGAAATAAAACTGAGTGATACAATCCGAAACTGATATTATAGTAGTGTTCTCCAAAACACCATGGAGCATGTTGGGAACAACATCGGTTGCTAATAAAACATCAGATATAGAGAGCTGGGAGAGGAAGAAGTACATGGGGGAGTGGAGGGTCTTGCTGTAGACCACCAGTGTGATGATCAGGAGGTTTCCACATATTGTCACACAATAAAAAATAAGAAAGAGAAAGAAGACCAAAAATGTTAAACTTTGAGGAACCTGAAAGCCTAAGAGGCGGATTGCTGTAATCCCAGTCACATTGTGCTCACTCATAATCTGAGGGAAGAAAATACTGATGCACCTAATTGTTTAACTAAATTTAAATGGTTTTAAATGTAAATTTGCCCAATGGTGCCTGGATTAAAATTCCTACCCACATCACATGTGGAACCCCCACGGTTGTATACCTTCTAAGTTGCAACTGCAGGGCGTTCTACATTGGGAAGACGAAAAGGGAATTTAGAGCCCGGATACTTGAACATATCGGTTACATTACGAGTGGAAATCTAACCAAACCGATGGCCCATCATATTACGTTCCATCGCGCCTATGATGCCACAGGAATCTCCTTCAGTGTTCTAACGAATGTGACGCCCACTATAAGAGGCGGCAACATTGACACCACCTTGCTACAAAAAGAGCAAAGGTGGATCTATTCACTTATAGCCACGAAATACCCCGGTCTTAATGATGCAGTATCATTTAAACCGTTCCTACCAGACTGACACGTTCTACTTAATATAACATTACCAGTCTTTATGTTTAAATTCACTTGTTTCAAAGATTTTTCCTTTTAGATATGGATATGTGAATGTATGATGTCTATCAACATATATTTTTACGATTCTGTATGTTCAAATATGCTTGTTTCAAGGAGATTTAGACATGGATGTGCGTACAGTATGTATTATCCATATTGACATCTATGATTATGTAAGATTTATTGTGCCTGCCATGTTACTTGTAACCCCAGAACATAGGTGCATGATGATGCTAGAACCCATACATGTAACGAGATTTAATTTTGGGCTATTTTCCCATTATTACTATGCTTGTCCCATATATCTGTATTTGTGACAACTGTAATTGCTAAGACCACTCCATAATAACTGTTGTTTTAATTCTGGACCAATTTTCAGCACCCAATTGGTTTCAGTTCAAGCACCTTTGGATGGGGACCCCTCTGGGGTCAGATCCTTGCCTCTCCTTGCCATCTTGGCACCTGTCTATTGGAAGAGGATACCTTCCCCTTAACATCTGGGGAACCCCTCAACCAGTGAGACCTCCCTAGGTTTAACCTGGGGAGGTCCCTGTTGCCCCAATCCCTGACCAAAGCGGAGGCTTTGCCCACTTTGGCCATAGAGAGGGGGAAAGATCAAGAAGGGGCCATGGGAGAAAGGAGAGATAAAATAAGACACCATGGGGCAGAAAGGATAAATGAATGGACCATGGAGCAGGAAGGATAAAAGAATGGACCATAGGACAGGAAGGATAAAAAATAGACCATGGGGCAGGAAGGATAAAAGAATGGACCATGGGGCAGAAAGGGTAAAAGAATAGACCATGTGGCAGGAAGGATTAAAGAATGGGCCATGGGGCAGGAAGGATAAAAGAGTGGACCATGGGACAGGAAGGATAAAATAATGGACCATGGGGCAGGAATGATACAAGAATGGACCATGGGGCAGGAAGGATAAAATAATGGACCATGGGGCAC
>CM070034.1:2433106-2446503 GCA_036250615.1 Ptychadena robeensis
CCCCCCCCCCCCCTCCCCTCCCTCCTACACATCCCTGACATAATTTACGCCAGGGATGTGCTGGAGAAAAACAACGCTATTACAATGATATTGATGGTGCCGCTCCCGCCTCTTCGGCATCATTAATGACATCATCAAGGCAGATCAGGAGAGATCGACAGCTCCACCGATACAGAGTAACACTGTCATCTCTTACTAGACAGGTGAGTATGCCTTAGGTTAGCTCGGGTGAGTTTGTTTAACCGAGGAGGATATAAAGCGGCACAGGAAATAAAAACAGATTACAATGTTATCTGTTCATGTTACCCACCCACTTTCCCCCTCACTGCACATTCCCAGCACCATACAATATAATTTGTTCATATGTCCTGCCCGCTTTCCCCTTTTCTGCACATTCCCGCCATCATAAAATGCATTCTGTTCATATGTCCTGCCCGCTCTCCAACTTCTTTCACATTCCCACTGTCATCAATGACCTCAGACGCCTATATCTACACTCACCGGCCACTTTATGGGCAAGGCACACCTTGCTAGTTCACCCCCTTTTGCCTTCATAACTGCCTTCATCCTTCATGGCATAGATACAACAAGGTCCTGGAAACATTGGAGACATTGCTTCATAGTGACATGATAGCATCACGCAGTTGCTGCAGATTTGTCGGCTGCACTGCTATGATGCCAATCTCCCGTTCCACCACATCCCAAAGGTGCTCTATTGAATTAAGATCTGGTGACTGTGGAGGCCATTTGAGTCCAGTAACCTCATTGTCATGTTCAAGAAACCAGTGTGAGATGATTGGAGCTTTATGACATGGTGCATTATCCTGCTGGAAGTCGCCATCAGAAGATGGGGACACTGTGGTCATAAAGGGATGGACATGGTCAGCAACAATACTCAGGTATGCTGTGGTGTTGCAGCAATGATCAATTACTACTAAGGGGCCCAAAGTGTGCCAAGGAAATGTCCCCCACACCATTACACAACCAACACCAGCCTAAACCGCTAAAACAAGGCAATATGTTGTTGACGACAAATTCTGACCTTACCATCCGAATGTCGCAGCAGAAATCGAGACTCATCAGACCAGGCAACATTTGTCCAATCCTCTATTGTCCAATTTTGGTGAGCTTGTGCAAATTGTAGCCTCAGTTTCCTGTTCTTAGCTGGCAGGAGTGGCACCCGGTGTGGTCTTCGGCTGCTGTAGCCCATCTGCCTCAAGGTGGGCGTATTGTGCGTTCAGAGTAGAGACGGTCTAATTTTTTTCAGAAACTCAACGATTTCGAGTTAATTGCAAAGCCCCTGAACATGGTATCATCACTAAACCTGCTGGAGATGTAGAGAAGGGTTGGGGCAACATTTAAAAGAAAAAGGTATGTCTCTAACACAAATAGTATTTGCACAAATTAAGTTCAAAGTCAAAACAAAATGTCGAAAATTCGGAAAATATGGAAATTCGACTTTCATTTTGAACTTATTTATTCAAAAACTGTTTGTGTTAGAGACATACTTTTTTCTTTCAAATGTTCCCCCAACCCTTCTCTACATCTCCAGCAAGTTTGGTGATAATACCATGTTCAAGGGCTTTGCAATCAGCTCTGAAATTAAGCAAGTCAAAAAATTTGACCATCTCTAGTTCAGAGATGCTCTTCTGCATACCATGGTTGTGACGAATGGTTATTTGAACTACTGTTGCGTTTCTATCAGCTCCAACCACTCTGGCCATTCTCCTCTGACCTCTGGCATCATCAAGGCATTTGCGCCCACAGAACTCAGCAGAAGTGCTGCTCAAAGGATGTGTGACAATCCCAGAAGATCAGCAGTTTCTAAAATACTCAGACCAGCCCATCTGGCACCAACAGCCATGCCACATTCACAGTCACTTATATCCCCTTTCTTCCCCATTCAGAAGCTCGATTTAAACTGCAGCGGTTCATCTTGACCATGTCAACATGCCTAAATGCCTTGAGTTGCCACTATGTGATTGGCTGATCAGTAATTTGCTTCAACAAGCAGTTGGACAGGTGTGCCTATAAAGTGGCCAGTGAGTGTATATGAATATAGGATAATGGTCAGGAACACCCACCTCCCCATGGAAGAAGAGCCAAGGACACAGACGCTGGAAAATCAACTTGGGTTCATCGGGAGTGTAGCTTGGGGTTCCCGATATTAGAAAATAAAATCTACCTCAAACCACACTCAGGTATACCACTAGGGAAGTAAAGGCCCCCATACACGTGTCGGATTCGCACCGGATTCCGGCACGATCGATTCCGGGCGCGTGCACGCGAAACGATCGTGCCGGAATCGCATGCAGCCCACCTTGTCCGATCGATCAGGTCCGATCGTTCAGGGGCTCAGAATCGGATCCGACGGAGAACCAACATGTTGGACTTTCTTATGCAATTCTGTCCGGATCAGGGGGAGTTGCCAGTTGTGAGGTGGACAATCGGACACGGATCCGTCCCGGAATCCGTTGGACAAGGTGGTATGCAGCGATGGATACTCTTAATTGGCCGATTGATCACACCTGCGATTCCCGGCAGAATCGCCGGAATCGATCGGATGATGAATCGATTGGACATGGAATCCGACACGTGTATGGCTAGCTTTAATATCTAACCTTTATCAATAGATTTCCTTCAAGCTGACACACAAGAAAAAAGATACTAGCAGAACTGAAGAACTGAAGATTATGGCCACAAAAATAATGTTAAATCTTCATGAGCCTATTATCCCCAGCTAATTATTCAAAATGTACTTACATAAAACAACAATTAAAATATTCAAACACAATGCAGCCCACCAAGAGGTATTTGCCTCCTGAATGTTCATATTTTGGGTCACTGTGTGTTTTATTTCAGGAGTACCGTGTCGTCTTATATAAGTAAGAAGGAATCATGACACGGAACGGCTGGGACTATTTAGTCCTCAAGGATATTTTCATTGGTTTATTAATAAATTGTCTATCGGGAAATTAATATCAGATTGCTTTGTTTACCATTTTCTAAATATTAACAGTACAGTAAATACTTTTACATTTTATGACGGCACATATTCACAATGTTGAATATTCACGATATATGGCCATGCACCGAGATTTTTTATTTGCAATGCGAAAATAAATACCACATGTGATCATTCATTTTGATGCAATGTGAATATAATATGGAAACTAGTTGGCAATAGAAGAGTGTTGTACTGTGTTAACCACTGTGTTAACCATTGATGAATACAAAGAGTTTGGAGTTCAAGTGAAAATTCAGACAAATAACATTTTGCTGCTTTCAATCATCGCTACTAACCGACTTGTATGAGTCATCATTAGTGATGGGCGAACTTTGGCCAGTTCCGTCCGCGAATGTCCGCCTGTTTGCGGTGAGATTCATATTCCCCGGCTGTTCTGGGGGGAATTTGAATTAAATAAAAACGGAAGTGACAGCAGTGACGTCACTTCCGGTACCTGGAACACACAGTTCCCAGTTTCAATATCCAAACATGACATCACTGACGTCACTCCTGGTTTAAGCTGGTTTTCTTTCACTAGAGACCGGGTTCTCTACCGGTCTCTGGTGAAAAGATTCTAATAACCTTCTTCGCGCTGGTGAACGGGCGGGTCGAACACCCATACTGTTCACCAGGGGAACAAAAGCGAACATGTTATGCGGACAGTTTGGCCATCACTAGCCATCATCAGTCCTGGACTCAGTTGCCTGTGACAATGAAGGAGGAAGCACCACAGGTATTTGATTGTCTCTCAATCTGCTTTCTTTTCAAATTAGGACAATCTTAAAAAGCACATGAATTGACACCTAGAGCTTCTGATCTGTCTTATTATCAATAAAAGAGGCTTAAACAGGATCCAGAGAAGGGGCAACCAGACAGGCAGGACACGCTGACAACCAGACAGGAGGATGTGAACCAAAAGGGGTTTATTGTGCACTTACAAAACAGGAACAACCAAACAGGTGCAAAAATAGTCCAGCGTTCAGATGTTCAGAGTCAGAGTGGTGTAAAAATGGGTGGGTGAGGCACACCTATGTAGCCTTCAACCCAACCCACCCTTGCAGGGAGCCACCCACTGGTTACTGTGGACACAACCCAGGGAAGGGCAAGCACACCACCAGCAGGCGGTACCCGGTACAGTCGGGTCCTCACAAATACCAAGAGAAATTCAATCTTCAATGTAAAAGAAGTACAAATCATATACTGTATTTTTGAACTATAAGACGCACCTTTTACCTCAATCACTCTGCAGCTTCCATGGAAACAGGCACAGCCAGCCAGAGAGGAGAGGGAGAAGACTCTGCAGTGGTTCCCCCCCACCTCCCAATCATTGTGAAGAATGACGCGATGTGCTGAGAGTGTACTGCTGCTAGTGACCCCTACTGGCTGAATTTGATATTGCATTCATTTAATCCATTGCATTAACCCAATTGATGTGAAAACATATTAAATATTTTTTTCTGGCTCTAACAACTGGGTCCGGTGCATCTTATAGTCCGAAAAATACGGTATAGCATTCTACAGTGCATCCGCAAAGTATTCCCAGTGCATTTTTTCCACATGTTATATTACAGCCTTATTCCAAAACAGATTCAATTAAAATTTTTCCTCAGAATTATACTCACATACACACCATAATGACATTGTGAAAAAAAGTTTACTTTATTAAAAATAAAAATGTTGAGAAATCACATGTACTTAAGTAATTACAGCACTTGCTCTATACTTTGCCACAAGTCTTATTGAACATGATGCCACAAGCTTGGCACACATATCCTTGGCCCCACCCATTCCTCCCTGCATCATCTCTCAAGCTCCATCAGGTTGGATGGGAAGCGTCAGTGCAGCCATTTTATGATCTCTCCAGAGAATCAGATTCAAGTCTGGGCTCTGGCTGGACCAGCTGTAAGTGATAAAGCACTACTCCAGATGTGCTGTACACACCTGCCTTCATGTAGCTCATTCATTACTAGTGATGGTCGAACTTCGGCCAGGTCCGTTCGTGAACAGGCGGATCAGACTTAAAAAAAAGTCAGAGGTCTGTCTGTTTGCGGGGAGATTCAAATTCCCTGCCTGTTCATGAGGAGTTGGAATCGTAGTTCCTGGTTCCGATTGCCAGACATGACATCATTGAGGTCACTTCCGGTCTTCAAAGCCGATATTTCACTACAAGACTGGGTTCTCTGGCGGGATCTTGCTGCTCCTGATCCGGCCGGTGTAAAGCTAGCCATACACGTGTCGGATTCCATGTCCAATCGATTCATCATCCGATCGATTCCGGCGATTCTGCCGGGAATCGCAGGTGTGATCAATCGGCCAATTAAGAGTATCCATCGCAGCATACCACCTTGTCCGAGCGGATTCCGGCACGATTCCGTGTGAGATTCCACCTCCGATTCCACCTCACAAATGGCAACTCCCCCTGATCCGGGCAGTATCGGATGAGAAAGACCAACATGTTGGTTCTCCGTCGGATCCGATTCTGAGCCCCTGAACGATCGGACCTGATCGATCGGACAAGGTGGGCTGCATGCGATTCCAGCACGATCGTTTCGCGTGCACGCGCCCGGAATCGATCGTGCCGCAATCCGGTGCGAATCCGACACGTGTATGGGGGCCTTAAGAATAATAAGCTTCTTCTCGCTGGCGAACAGGGCAGGATGAACTCATGTACTGCTCGCTGGATAGAAGGAATGCAAACCGGCGCTTCCCAAACGCCTTGCAGACAGTTCGGCCATCACTTATTATAGTTATTCAAAATGCACCAATCAAGCACATGTTGAGCAAACATTTTATTTCTTTGAAAATAAATACAAAACATATGATTATGGAAAAACACACAGCCATCAAAATGGTAGATATAAAACAATTTGAAAATAAAAGTAATTTCAACAATGGAAGCCAAATCTTTGTAGGTCAAGAATACATAAAATCAGAAAAAGATCAAATACTTCAGATTATCATCATCACCCATATAAAAATATATCCCACATTTCATAGCAAGAATAATTATATATTGGGCAGGAGAGTGGTCATGCAACACTATGGGACATTTCCAATTCTGGCCAGGACACTATCTGCAAGGAGTTTGCCTGTTGGCAGGGAATTTGATTTGGTTCTATACTGGAAATGACTCCGCAGCGTCACTTCCGGTATATGTGACACACAGTTCCTTGTTCCTAAACCGGAAGTGGCGTCCGTCACTTCTAACCCGTGCCCGGTTGTAGACCAGGTGTGGGAAGGTGTGGTAGGAGGAAGAACTATAGACTTCTTGTCGGCGGCAGAGGGGGCGGGTCGAACACCCATAATGCTGGTGAGAAGAAGATCGAACATTCAATGCGTGGCGGACAGTTCGTCCATCACTAGTTCTCACAGTCAGGTTCTACTTCCGCGGTGTCCGATACTATGCGTTTTCAGCACTTTTATTACATGTCATTGCATTGAATTGCCATTACAAAAATGCAAGGTATCTGAGTTTTACAATGTAAAAACATACTGATGTAATAAATAACTTCCCTTAAAACTATACTTAGAGTATGTTGGGTATGTGACATATGGGTATGATATGGATATAAGACTGTCAGCTTCTCTGAGGAACACTCAGATATATTGCTATGGTAGGGATATTAGACGGTCAGCTCTTGTGAGAGACAGTTAGAGAAATGGCTATGGTGAGTACATTAGATTGTCAGCTTCTCCGAGGGACAGATAAGTGATATGACTATGGCGAGAAAATTAGATTGTCAGCTCCTATGAGGTGCAGTAAATCATCTGACAATTTCAGGGACATTAGATTGTCAGCTTCTCTGAGGAACAGTTTGTGACGTGACTATGATATAGGCAGGCCTGTTTCTAGCATGAAGGGGCCCTATGCAAAGTTATTGCACAAAGCCCCCTTGATGCTGAGTTGCCACACAAGTTTTTCTTGGAGCGGGATCAATTTATCCCGCTCGAAAACAGATATCACTTTGTATGGGGACCGTGAGGTCTCCATGCAAAGCATTGTCTGAGCTGGAGACACAGCAGTGCTGCCGGGAACTTCGAATTGCTCGTATATCGAGGTGTGTGTTTCGGCTTAAAGGCCCCCATACACGTGTCGGATTCCCATCGGATTCCGGCACGATCGATTCCGGGCGCGTGCACGCGAAACGATCGTGCCGGAATCACGTGCAGCCCACCTTGTCCGATCGTTCGCGTCCGATTGATCGGGGGCTCAGAATCGGATCCGACAGAGAACCAACATGTTGGTCTTTCTGATCCGATTCTGCACACATCAGGGGGAGTTGCCATTTGGGAAGTAAGCGATCGGACACGGAATCGTCCAGGAATCCGTGGGACAAGGTGGTATGCAGCGATCGGATACTCTTAATTGGCTGATTGATCGGAGCTCCGATTCCCGCTGAGATCGCCAGAATCGATCGGGTGAGTGATCAATTGGCCATGGAATCCGACACGTGTATGGCTAGCTTAACTCTCTGCCGGTCGATTGGTTGAACACCAGGCCAGGTTTTCTCTCCCGGGGCCTGGTTATATGACTATGTTGAGGAAAAGTAGATGTTCAGCTCATATAAGAGACATTAGACAACTTCTATAAGGGACAGTAAAGCTAGGCACACACGGGCAGATTTATAAATAGATTTGATTACAATCGAACAATGTACGGAGCTTGATTGTACTCTAATCTGTTTACAAATCTACCCATGTGTGCCTTCCCGGGGATCCAACATGTTGGATAACCCTGTTCAATCTCCATTACTTTGAATGGAAACAAGAACCTCCGTGCAAAGTACAGCCTGGACACTGCTGTCAGTGTGAAGGGGGCGGGGACAGCACATCTCTCTGTGAGGCTGTGTGAGACTGGCTGCCTTTCTCCTTAGCTGGCAGCTGTGATGTTTTGTGAGAGATTCACTCACAACACAAGACTGGAGCTGGGGGGAACGGGTCCCTATTGAACAGGAATCGATGTGCCCATGTGGTGCACATTGATTTCCATTCAGCATGTTGCTGTCACCACACTGTGATTGATCGGGGGTCAATTGCATGGGAATCTACCCGTGTGTGCCCAGCTTTAGTGATATGACTTTAGTGGAGGCATTAGAGTGTCAGCTCTTTTGAATGACAGTCAGTAATATGATTTTAGTAAGAAATGACAATTAATGTTTATGTTAACTCCTCCTTCTATTTAATTGGCATCTTAACCTAGAAAAAACGTATTGGCCATATTTCCCTGGAAGTTGAACATCAACTTGTAATGTAAGTTACACAAGAAATGTAAGAATTTTAACACCTTTTAAATAAAACTCAATGAAAGTATAAAACGTTGTTGATCATTTTTCCTACACATTGTTTCAGGTCTTTGTTCCTCAGGCTGTATATAATGGGATTCATCAGAGGGGTGACTGCAGTGTACAGCAAGGACAGGAACTTAGTTACGTTCTTTGACCGACCTCTATTAGGAACCAAATACACAGAAAGTTGGGTACTATAAAAGATGCAAACAACGGTCAGGTGGGAGCTGCACGTCGCAAAAACTTTCTGTCTCCCAGTAATAGATGGAATTTCAAAAATGGTGATTATAATATAAACATAGGATACGATGATGATGAAGAATGGGATGATGGCAAATATTGCACTCAATGATGTGACTTCTAGTTGAACAATAGAGGCGTCAGAGCAGGAGAGTCCTAGGAATGGTTCAAGATCACAGTAAAAGTGATCGATAATATTGGGACCACAAAACTGTAACGTGGGTATTGTGAAAGTGTAAATCGGAACTACTAAGAGACTCAAACCCCAACTGATAATGATTGTTATCCAGCAGAACTGGAACTTCATTATCAAAGCGTAATGCAATGGCTTACAGATGGCCAAGTATCTATCATAAGACATCACCATCAGAATAAGACTTTCCAAAATATCCACCACACCAAAAAAACAAAACTGGGCGATACAGCCGGAGAAAGATACTACCGTAATGTTAGTTAAAACCACGTGCAACATGCTGGGAAGAATATCTGCCACCAGTAAGATATCTGATACCGATAAATGGCAGAGGAAGAAGTACATGGGGGTGTGGAGAGTCTTGTTGAAGGACACCACTGTGATGATCAGAAGGTTTCCACATATCGTCACACAATAAATCATAAGAAAAACAAAGAAAACCAAAAATCTGATATTCTGAGGAAGCTGAAAGCCCAAGAGGTGGATCTCAGTGATGGCAGTCACATTGCTCTCATCCATTACCTGAGGACAGAAAATTTGTTTCAAAATGTCTGTAAAAACTAATAAAACTAAGTCAGTTCGGTGACAGTAGCAACAGCTAGAGCAAAATATATGGAAAATTACAGTTGGACTCAAATGTTGGCTAGGATACCAAGGTGGACAGCAGCCGGTGGGCTGAAGACTTTATAGTCGAGCAGCAGGTTGGCTGAATCTCCTAAGTAATCAAAAACTCTGAAATTTCAAAAGACAGAAGAACCCCTCATACATAAGAATGTATCCAAAAGGCCAGGCGGGTAGCCTGCCAACATCCAATATCAATAATTACATCTACAGTAGCACATGTGCACCAGAGTCTTTCAACCACCACCTTAGCGATGGCCAACAGTGAAAGAGGAATTTGAGGCAGGCATAAAGAATGTAAGGCCTAATGGTTTAAAGCATGGATTGGTTTATTCAATGAAACATAACATAAACCAGCAGGTCAGTTGGTGATACAATTCCAGGAGTGTAGAAAATAAATATTATTCATGAAATACTTTAGTCAACGCGTTTTGTGGCATCATCGTCGCTTCATCAGGGCCGAGTGCATGAAGAAGTCACTGCAAGGATAACAAAAAGTAAAAATAAATAAATATATCCATAATATATAGAGTATAGGCCATAGTCAGGACACAAGGGTCCTTGTTGGACAAGGTGAGTATCAGGATTAAGTAAAGTGGGAACCTGGACTTGAATGATGCCAGTCGCCCAGTTCGCCCCCAAGGCGGGGTCCGGCGGTACCAGTGGCACAGGCACATAAACTCTGTACAGAGTGGGAATCAGCTTAGGAAATAGTTAACAAGTCCAAACTTAAAGAATATCTAGTCAGGGATTTCCTAGGTAGGTAGGATGGTGATTACATGGTGGTGTGCAGCTCTTGAGGTGGAGCGTGGCCTGACCACTGGAACTACTTGGAGGATTCTGGTGCTAAATGTACAGCATTAAGGCTTCTGGTCCCAGGTGGATATTAAATTTTTTTTATGTATACTCTGACAATCACCCACACAAGTACATTTTACTTATTACACTTGGCAATGTCCTTTTTCGAGTGAGAAAAGGAAGGAAAGACAGTAAAAGGACTTGGGTGGGTGACTCTCCCAAGTAATCAAAAACTCTGTCCAGCTTAGGACTTGAGCTTGAGCTTAGGAAATGGTTTCCTAGGTAGGTAGGATGGTGGTCGCGTGGTCGCGTGGTTGTACAGCTCTTGAGGTGGAGTGTGGCCTACTTGGAGGATTCCAGTGCACTTCTATGCTCCTGCACCCAGATGGCAGATGGAGATTACCTTCCTTTATAGGTCTGCTTTGCCACATGAGTACATTTTACCATTAAAAGTTTACTAATTACACTTGGTGGTGGGTCTTTTTCTAACGAGACAGACGGTAAAAGGACAATATAGTGGAGATATAGGATGGGTGAATCTCCCAGGTAATAGAAAACTAGACTTGGAAATCAGCTTAGGAAAGGTTTACCAAGACCAGACTAAAGAGTAAAAAGTCAGGGGTTTACTAGGTAAGTGGGATGGTGGTAGCATGGTGGTGTGAAGTTCTTGAGGTGGAGTGTAGCCTAGCGACAGGAACTACTTGGAGGATTCCAGCTCTGCATGTGCATCTTCTATGCTCCTGCACCCAGATCGCAGATAGAGATTACCTTCCTTTTATGTGTCTATTTTGCCACATGAGTACATTTTACCATTCGAATTTCAGGGGTTTACTAGGTAAGAAGGATGGTGGTAGTTTGATGCTGTGCAGCTCATAAGGTGGAGTGTGGCCTGGTGACTGGAACTACTTGGAGGATTCCAGTGCAGTTTCTATGGTTCTGCACCCGTATGGACTTTGATAGGTCTACTCTGCCAATCACCCATGTGAATGCATTAAAATTACCATTAAAGTTTTACTTTGTGGTGAAATTCATACTTGGTGGTGTCCCTTTTTCTAGCAAGAAAAGGACAGACAATATAAAAGACTATATATGGTGGATAAGGTTGGTTGAATCTGCCAAGCAATGGAAAACTCCATCCATAGTGGGAATCAGCTAAGGAAAGGGTCAACAAGTCCAGACTAAAGAATACATAGTCAGGGGATTCCTATGTTGGTAGGATGGTGGTAGCATGAGGTGTGCAGCTCTTGAGGTGGAGTGTGTCCTGATGAATGGAACTACTTGGATGATTCCAGAGGTGGTGTGCAACTCTTGAGGTGGAGTATGTCCTGACGACTGGAACTACTTGGAGGATTCCAGTGATGCAGGTGCAGCTTCTGGGCTCCTGCACCCGGATGGCAGATGGAGATGACCTTATTTGCCACCTTCTTTTCTCCTACCTACTTTTACCATTAAAATTTTACCTTTTACACCTAGTGGTGTGTCTTTTTCTAATGAGAAAAGGTAGGACATATGGTAAAAAGACTATATAGGGTGTATCAGGTTTGGTGAGTCTCCACCAGAGTGGAAATCCACTTAGAAATGGGATAACAAGTCCAGACTTAAAGCGTAAACTCAAAAAAAAAAAAATCCCCCACATACATGACACGGACATATTACACACCTGTCAGCAGTTACATCTGTGAAAACTGCTACACAGAGAAAAAAAAAGGTACTTACAGTCTTCACTTCCTCATTCCCTAAGACACCATCTTAAGTACTGGAGCCTGAAGCCACTTCTGCCCATTCTGTTGGACATTACTAAGGTGCCCCTCCCCTGCAGACATATTTACCAATCCCACAGGGTTTGGTATGGGAGGACAGTTCTGGTCCTTCCAGAGATCTATGTGCTGCAGTTTGCTTAGGAGACAGGAGTAAAGCTGAAGGAGGACACTGTAGGAGACAGGAGAGATTGAGACTGAAGTGGTGGTGAAGGGGTTCAGTGTGCAGGTGATATGGGGATGACATGGATTTGGGGGGCACACAGGTTCAGGATGAGGTTAGGTTGAATTTATAAAATATCTTATTACCTCCTCTGCTGCCAGTCCCAGCAATGTCTCCTCTACACTTCCCCCACAATCACCTCACAGATGGCACTCCGAGACAGAGAGTGGGAGGGAGCACACAGCACACAGGGCTGAATCGCTGTGATAGTGATGTCACAGACCAGAGGCAGAGCAGTGCATTATGGATCCCCACTCACAGCTGATGTATTCCCGGCAGCCCTTTCAGCTCTAACAAGCGACCGCGGCGCAACGTCACAGCATGGGAGGTGCTACCTCGGAAAAACTCGTCTTTCCTGCTTTAAGATTTTTTTTTTTCTTTTTGGACAGTGATTGCCCTATCTATTGGCAGTCTGATGCCGATAGTGCAAAGTGACCTACAACGTGGTAGGTCCGCTTTAAGATTAATAGTGTGGTAGTGTTCAGCTCATGAGGTAGAGTGTGGCCTGGTAACTAGAACTACTTGGAGGATTCCAGTGGTTCAGGTGCAGCTTCTATGCTCCTGCAACCGGATGGCGGATGGAGATTACCTTCCTTTTACAGGTCTACTTTGCCACATGAGTTAAAATTTACCAATTACACTTGGTGGTGTGTCTTTTTTCAAAGAGACAGACGCTAAAAGGACTATATAGTGGGATATGAGGATGGGTGAATCTCCCAAGTAATGGAAAACTCAGTCCAGAGTGGGAATAAGCTTAGAAAAGAATTAACAAGTCCAGACTAAATAATACATTGTCACTGGTTTTACCTAGGTAGGTAGGATATATGGTGACGTGCAGCTCTTGAGGTGGAGTGTGGCCTGAGGACAGGAACTACTTGGAGGATTCCAGTGGTGCACGTGCAGCTTCTATGCTCCTGCACCCGGATGGAGATTACCTCCCTCTAATATGTCCACTATGGAAAGAATGGTCGTGTCACCTAAATCCTAAGGGGAATAGCCCCCATCCCAAATAATTCTAGAAATACCAGTGGGGTGGGGGGAAGGGCCAAAAGGTAATGGTCCATCCACCCACCTGTTTTTTCCTTGTGGCGAGCAAGGCGGGGGGACTTTGACTGGGCTCCCCTATATTTACTTGGATACCTCTGATTTTGATGGTTTAGAATAGACAGAAACGACATAGGGTCACAAGGGAAACATAAACGGTGACATTATAATCTTATATGCTTAATAAATGTAGTCAAGTAAGCAATACCCCAATCATTGAGACTCAAAC
>CM070034.1:2455903-2471138 GCA_036250615.1 Ptychadena robeensis
GGGGGGCTTTAGTAATAAAAAGATAAGGTAACATGGAAAATCAATAAAGTGTCAGCTTGACATCGAAACTTAGGGGCCGGGAAAGTTTGCTAATTAGTTATCAATTGAATGTTGTGTTGGCGATATTTGAACATTACCTCATAATGTCTATGTAAAAATCTGACTATAAAATAAACCCTTTGACACTTCCTCAACAGAGCGAGATTTGGAAGCATACAACACCTTTGTCTGTGTGTCTTATTCAATGCTCTCCCAGGTACCAGGATAACTACAGCTGCAGCTGATAGCCCATGTGTGATATATTGTCTGCCTTGACAATTGAAGAGTTGTAGGTTGATTATTGTATTTTCCAGTGTATAAGACGACTTTTAAACCCTTGAAAATCTTCTTAAATGTTGGGAGTCGTCTTATACGTCTTATACGTTATCGTCTGCTTTTACTTCTCCATCGGTGGCCGTTTTTTGAGTTCACCCCCACCATATGCAGGGCGGCAGATTGTTCCAGTCTGTCAAGACGGCCGCTGATGGAGAAGTCTTCCTGCCAGAGATCCCCAGCTCCCTCTTATCCCCCTCCCTTTCTCACTCCTCCGAGACAAAGCTGACGTGCTCACTAAAGATGGTCGAATTTTTTATAAAATTTTTTTTACCATTTCGACTATTTCGACCTAATTGCAAAGCCCCTGAACATGGTATCAACGCCTAACTTGCTGGAGATATAGAGAATGGTTGGGGGTATACTACAAAAAAAAAGTATTACTCTAACACAAATAGTTTTTGCACAAATTAAGTTCAAATTCAAATCAAAATTTCGAAAATCGGAATTTCGACTTTATTTTGTAACTTAATTTATGAAAAAACGACATGTGCTAGAGCCATACTATTTTTTTCCAAATATTCCCCTAACCCTTCTCTACATCTCCAGCAATTTTTGTGATGATACCGTGTTCACAGGCTCTGCAATCAGCTCACAAAATTAGCAAGTCAAAAAATTCGACCATCTCTACCTCCAAGATGAAGCTGACGTGCTCACTAGAGGCTGTGGCCCCAGTGGCTGAAACTGGTATTGCAGCTCAAACACATTAAAACAATTTCGCTTTTGTATAAAAGTTACAATTTTAGATTTTTATTGTAAAATTTATATCACTTGGATAACCGCAGAGAAACATTATTAACTATGAAAGGTTGCACTTAGGAGAGTGAAATTGGGAATGTAAAATACTAAAAAATGTCGGATCCATTAATAGTAGAGATTGTGGAATTTTTAGACTTGCTAACTTTGTGAGCTGATTGCAGAGCCCCTGAACATGGTATCATCACCAAAATTGCTGGAGATGTAGAAAAGGGTCCTGAGAACATTTGAACAAAAAAAAAGTATGTCTCTAGCGCATGAAGTTTGTGCATAAATTAGGTTACAAAATAAAGTCAAAATTCCGATTTTGACTTGACTTTGAACTTCATTTGTGCAAAAACTGTTTGTGTTAGAGACATACTTTCTTTTTTGGCGTATTCCCCCCAGCCCTTCTCTACATCTCCAGCAAGTTTGCAATTAAGTCGAAATAGTCAAAATGGTCGAATTTTCTTTTAAAAATTTGACCACCTCTTATTAATAGGACCCACCAATCCTTCGTCCATACCCTTATCGCAATACGGAAGAGACAGTTCAGCATGCGCCTTGTACCACATGTGTTTTATGGACATGAAACCAACCGAAGATTTGTTCTTACCATTTTTATCTTGATTTATCTCCTTTCCTTATGGTATATTGGAATTTTAATATGACTTTACCTCATTGGACAGTAACTATATGACATAGCTGACCGTTAAAGTCTCTGCCTAAGGCGGTAAAAACTCCCCCCAAAAATGTGTTGAGTTTGGAAACGGGACTTCCTGTCCCAAATCCAGAAATCTACAACTCTTTTCTTCCCCATCTATAATACTAAAAAACTTTTAAGGTTGTTGGAGATCTGGAAGTTGAAAGTCAGAGTAGGCATATGTAAGGCCATGGGTCCACTGCTGTTTCCCTGACGTGCGCTTGCACATTTGCCAGTAGAGATAGTCAAATTTTTTTTCAGATATTCAACGATTTTGAGTTAATTGCAAAGCCCCTGAACATGTTATCATCACCAAACTTGCTGGAGATGTAGAGAAGGGTCGGGGGAACATTTGAAAGAAAAACGTATGTCTCTAACACAAATAGTTTTTGCACAAATTAAGTTCAAAGTCGAAAATTTGGAAAATTCGGAAATTCGACTTTAATTTTGAACCTAATTAATTCAAAAAACTATTGGTGTGAGAGACATACTTTTTTCTGTCAAATGTTCCCTCAACCTTTCTCTACATTTGTACAAGAAAGTCCAGGGGCAAGTCCTGATTTAGGCAGGAACCTTATCTCAACCTTCTGTTATATTGACCATCATACATTGTTTTATTCTGTGATCATATTTCGAGATACCATGTAGAACTTTTATGTTCACTGTCATTTTGACCAATCTGGGAATTGGTACTGCTTTTAATCATGTGCTGTGTATATTAAAATTTCTATTTACTTTTTTGAAACGGTTACTACTCTCTATACTTTTTGGCCGTTAAAGTCCCCTTGCTCCTGGGGTCTCCCCAGGGGAAACCAACCGAGAGGAGTGGAGACCCTTTGGATTCCATCTCCCCTCAGTTTTTCTAAATACTTTCTCTACATTTCCAGCAATTTTGGTGATGATACCATGTTGAGGGGCTTTGCAATCAGCTCTGAAAGTTAGCAAGTCGAAAAATTCGAGCATCTCTATTTGCCAGTGGAGTTTACCCATGTCACAAGAATTTGAATTAAATTACCATATTGAAATCTGATGTTTTTCTGTTTTTTATTTGGCGTGTATTGGAAGAGGAGTAGTCTTATATGGCGAGTATACCCCAAACTCGCCATATAAGACTCCTCTATATTTTTACTGGAAATGTTGGGGGTCGTCTTATACACCTAGTCGTCTTATAAGCCGGAAAATACGGTAGCTTGTTTCTGCCAAACACCCCTTTGCTAGTAATACCCATTTTCACTTTCTAATTGACCATTTTAGCTACCTTGGTCATCTCTCCGCTCTTTGAAGAGAGGCAAAAAGTCATCAAAAGGCAGGTGATAAGCTAGGAAGATGAGTTGCTTAAAGCGGACCTACCACCTAGGAGGTCACTCAGCATTATCAGCTGCAGCAAAGCCGATATTGCTGAGATCCTTGATTGTAGAAAACAAATCTTCTAACAGCTGGAGGGAAGCTTGTTATGAATGCTCCTCTCCCACTGCATTATGTCGTGTGGTGTGTGGGATATCTCTCCCAGGAAGGAAATCGTCAGCAGACGATTCTCCCTCCTCACACCCCCCCCCCTCTCGTGTCTCTGTAGCTCCAATAGAGAAAGACAGGAGGAGGAGGTGGAGAGGGTAGGAGAGGGGGGTCAGTGAGGGCAGAAGTGTGCTGGAGATGCCAGGATCCAAGATGCTAGCATGGCATCTGCAAGGAAGTGAAGTGAGTATAGTGTGGGTTTTTTTTTGTGTAGCAGTTTCCCAGCATCTGAACTGCTGACAGGTGAGTATTGTGTCTGTGTAATGTATGTCTGTTTTTTTATTTTGAGTGTAAAACCGCTTTAATTATGTATTTGCCTAAGCCCGTCCAATGTAAAAACAGAATGGATGGAATCCACCGACTTGACTACATTGTGTGAAAATGTTCTCCAGCGCTTTAAGCTCTTCAGAAACACTTCCAAATCCCTTTTTTTAAGTTTGTTGTACCAAATTACCTTTTCCTCTCCTTTACAATCTCAAAAATCATACATTATTTACCAATCAGAGTTGTCTCTGTCACTCCACCCCCTAGTAGTCTTTACTTACCCCCAAATGTATACTTTGCTCCCCAACCTATTAGACTGTAAGCCTGATCGGGCCGGGTCCTCTATTCCTAGTGTGTCATAACCTGTGCCTGTGTGTTATACTGTGTTGTCTCAACGAACGTATTGTACAGCGCTGTGTAATATGTTGGCGCTATATAAATAAATGATGATAATAATAACATATAGCAAATATGCAATGCAAGCCTAAAGGCTGTCAAACACGGGCCGATGCCTGTGAGATAGAGGAGCCTTCAAGCTCAGCATGATGACGTCAACGAGCTGAGCCCGTTATTGAAGGAGCTTGGGGTGCAGCACTTCTTCTTCATCAAGCTTAGCCGATGCTTTGCATAGGAACCCGCGGTCCCCATCCATAGCAATGGACATCGACCGCGGTCATGCCCAACTAGTGATGGCCGAACTTCTCCGATGTCCTTCCGTGAACAGGTGGATCTGACATTTTTAAATAGTCTGCCCTCTGCCTGTTCGCGGACAGATTCGAATTCCCCACCTATTAGGGGATTTGAATCAGGAAAACTGTAAATGACGGAAGTGACAGCACATCCGGTACCTGGAACACATAGTTCCAGGTTGCTGTTACCAGACGTGACGTCACTGACGTCACTTCCGGTTTACCAAGCCAGCTTTTCACTGTAAGACCGGGTTCTCTTCTCTGTCTTCAGTGAAAAGATTCTTCCTCCGGCGGGATGTTACTGATCCTGATCCCGCCGGAGGAAGGATAGAGAACTCCTTCTCACGACACCCGAACTGCTCGCTGGCTAGAAGTAGGGCGAACATCCATGTTCCATCCATCCAACATTTGGCCATCACTATCGATAACCCTGTCTTCGAGCGGTATTGATAGATATCGCTCGAAGACAGGGGTGGCCACATCAGATAGCTGTGATTGCGCAGAACATGACATCAGTGCTCAAAACGGCCACCCCCCACCCGAATACATCCCTCCTATTCCATGTGGGGTGTTTCAAAGTTCCTGCTGGGTCAGTGAGTCGCCCTGGGTATATGTAAATTTCAGCTGGTCCAAATGTAAGAGATTTTTTGATACATATGCAGATTTATGATGTAGAAAACTAAAAATTTTCGCCTTTTCATGCAAATCTTTGACTGTGATATTTCAACTTATGATTTTCTAAATTAGCCTTGAGTTTTAATTTGATAGTGTTGCTTAACGATACTGGTGATTAACGATACTGGTGATTGACATATTTTTATGTCTAAATTACGATTTTAGTTAAAGAAATTTCGTAGATTTTCGACTTTTTTTAGCAAAAAGTCTAAATGGCCCCATTTGTGAAACCTCAGTGAAATCTCAGTGAAAAGATTACATTTTGCATCGTGAATTTTCTACCATGCCTAATTGTCACAGGACTTGCAGCATCTAACTCCCACCCATCTGGACACTCGTCTGCAGGGTCCAGACCTCTATCAGCGATAACCCATTTGGGCAATATTGGACATCCAGCGATGACGATGTCCCAGACAGGACATTCTTAAACCGCAGATGCTCACGTTTATTTCTTTTTCAACTGCTTTCACTTTATGCCCATTGAAATACATTGTCTCTGGTGTTACTGCAACCTTAACCCATTCAAGACTGGAGGCTACACAGATTTCAAAATGGCGACTCCCTCAGATGGCAGCAAAATAGGTAAGTATGTGTTTTTAGGTTTTTAACCTCCCTAGCGCTCTTGCAAGGTTCAGATTTCTGTACCAAAAGCGCACCATAGACTCTAATGGAATTTTTTTTGTGTTGTAGGCCTGTTACTTCCCCAAATATGTCAGTACACGGGTCTAATAGACATCCTGAATATAAAATTGTTTGAAACACACAATTATTATAAAAAAGTACATAAAAAAAATTATGAAATGTATCATTTGAATGCTAAAATCTCTTGAATACTTATTTGATATGAAAGATTTCAAAACAGTATCTATGTTTGTTTATAATAATTTTTTTATTACAATTGGAAATGTGTTTTGTTTTTGTTTTACTTTGAATTGAATTGGATACAGTTATCACTGTATCCAATATAATGTCATTTGGCACCCTCTGAAAGGGTTAACTTCAAAAAACCACATCTGGAAATGACAATGGCGGTGATATTCCAGGTGTGCTCTTTGAAGATAGCCCAATTTGCATATGAATGCCTCGCGCCCCCCTCATATGCAAATAAGGCTGGAAGAGGGGTGACATCGCCGGCTTGCTTTAGTGAAGAAGCAAGCTTCAGATCCCCGGGACAGCACAGAGCAGAATGTGCTGCTGCTGGGATCTGAGCTTAGCTGGACGGCTCCATCTCGTCAACTGCAATACAAGACAAGAAAGTGCAGGACAAGATGGAGCCGTCAAAAGCGCTAGGGGGGGTTAAGCAACTTTGAGCAATTGGGATAGTTAAAAGGTAAGTAAAAATTTTATTGCATTTTTTTTTTAAGCTTTAAAAAATCAAAATCCAACATTTTAAAAAGGAACATAGTTACTAATGAATAGTATTTAAGTAGTAAATGTAAAACTATTCTAAATTAGTACAAATTGTGATTTTTCCTGAAATACCTGTTTATAACCTTATTGATGATTATGCCTACAACGTTTTTCAGGTCTTGATTCCTCAGGCTGTATATTATCGGATTCATCATTGGGGTGACCACAGTGTACAGCAATGATAAGAGTTTAGATATAGTTGTTGTCTGTCCTTTTCTAGGTACCATGTATACACAAACTAGGGTTCCATAATAGATGGACACAACGGTCAGGTGGGAGCTGCATGTGGAGAAGGCTTTCTGTCTCCCAGTAATAGACGGGATTTTGAAAATGGTGATCATAATATAAACATAGGATACGATGATGACAAAGAATGGGGAGATGATAAAGGCGTTGCCCATAAATGTTAACTCTTTTTGAACGATGGCCGTGTCGGAACAGGAGAGTTGCAAGAGTGGATGAAGATCACAGAAGAAATGGTCAATTGCATTGGGACCACAGAATTGTAAGCTGGATATGGTTAGAATGTAAACCAAAGCCACCAGGAAACCTAACATCCAACATAGGATGAGAATGAAGCAACAAACCTGGTGGTTCATTTTCAAGGAGTAATGTAATGGTTTACAGATGGCCAAGTACCTGTCATAGGACATCACAGTCAGGAGAACACACTCGGAAATCTCTGTGATCACAAAAAAATAAAACTGGGTGAGGCACCCATAAAAAAACACGACGGTCTGTTTTACCAAAACTGTATAGATCAAGCTTGGAACAATATCAGTCACTAGTAAGATGTCCAACAAGGAGAGTTGGGAGAGGAAGAAGTACATGGGGGAGTGGAGGGTCTTGCTGTAGGACACCAGTGTGATGATCAGGAGGTTTCCACACATTGCCACACAATAAATCACAAGAAAAGTAAAAAACACCAACAATCTCATATTTTGGGGGATCTGAAATCCTAAAAGGTGGATTGTGGAAATTTGGGACATATTTCTGTGATCCATTTACTGTCTAAGATAGAGGGGAGATCGTAGAGAGCCCCCAACTAAGATTTCTGTGATCCATAAGCTAAAGACAGAAGATAAACGTTTTATTTAACAAGATTGTAGACTAGTTGTTACGAATGATTTAAACTTAAATTTAGAATTCACAATTTAATTGGGATGTGGTGTCCCTATCCTTAAAGCGGACCTACCACCAGTTAGGTCACTCTGCAGTATTTCTGACAGCAGAAGGGGTGTCTTTTTAGAGATAGCCCCTCCCACTTTGTTACATTTCGCCAAGGCAAGACGTAACAAGCCGCAAGGATTTCTGGAAATTCTTTTCCAATAGCCCCTGTGGCTCTGATGTCACACCTGTGAGACTTTGTGAAGAGGGAAAAGAGAAGCCTCTCTTCATTCAGCCAACAACTCCATGTATGCAGCCAACTTCCCCCCACCCTTCCCCCCAACACCGGAGCTCTGCAGAAGAGTCTCTGTGTAGAAGTGCAGGGGAGAGGGGGGCTGGTTGGTGTCAGCTGCCAGCTTTCCTCAGAATGATCGATCCCGAAGTGGCTTCTCTTGCCCTTAATTAAGATGTTCCCACCAGCAGATATAACATGAAGAAGGTAAGTGAGTTCTATTTGTTTTTGTGTAACAGTTTTCCAGGATCTGAACTGTTGACAGGTAAGCTGGCCATACACCTTTAGATTTCTCTGTCAGATTTCCTTCAGATCAGATCAGATCTACCAACAACCATGTAGTAAAGTGTCCTCCCTGATAGAATACATAGTGATTGGAAGGTGTAGAAAGGTCCTCATATTACATGGTTTTGGTAAAACAAAATCTGATCTGAAGGAAATCTGTGTATGGCCAGCTGTAAGTTGTCTATTTCATGTATGTGTGTTGTTTTAGTTTAAAACCGCTTTAAATAGAATCATACAAAGTTATTTGTATATAACAAGTAGCACATCTTTCAGATTATAATTTTAGCTGTGTGCTATACTACAGATACTAGATCCAAGATCCAAGAAAGTGCCAAATCTTGTGGATTGAAACACATTGAATGAACATTCCAGCACATCAAGTGATGTGAAGGTTCCCATCCTCGTGATCAATTCGTGAATTATTTGTGATTGTACGATTGCTGAAGTTGGACTCCTGTTAGTGTCAATAGTTTTAGCTTGTGGAAAAAAAAAACTTTTGTTTACCCAGAATGCAAAGGCAATTTGGAGCAGCTTAGCAGGGCTTCGTTTCCGACCATGTAAGAGATGTCAATGATCTCAGGTATCAGATACAAGCAAAATCAAGCTGTGTTCTCCCAACTATACAAGCCAACATCAGCATAGACTCCCAAAGAGCAAATAGTGATCATATACAGAAACAGGTCTTTGTCCGCTGAGAGAATATCTGCTTTTATGTATAACTGGGATGAATTATATCAATGCACTGGGAGGCAGCAGTTTCAAGGGATTCATTATGTTGATTACATTGGGAATTCATTTTTTATTTACCTCCCTAGCGCACTGCTGAGGTACAGATTTCTCTACTAAAAGCGCACTATAGACTTTCATGGAAAATAGTTTTTTAACATTGTAGGCCTGTAATTTCCCAAAGTCTGTCCATACTGGCGTCTGGTGACATCGGGAATATAATAACATGTTCAGATGCTTTGTGAATAACTCATAATATCATTCGCATAACAAGAAATGCCACATTACCCCAATAGGTGTGTGACCAACATCCCAAATACAATATCAAAAAGATTCATGGAGGGAGAGACCAAGGGCTCAGTCTATCCCTCCATTGAGTTGTTCCTTTACCTAAGCAAAGGCAAGGGGACTTTCAAGAGGCCACCCTATTTCTTTTACTACATTACCCCGGTTGGGGATTTTTAATGATATGTCAAAAGGTATCAGGTCAGAAAAATTAAATAAAGCAAAAAGCATCTTCAAGAGTCAAGACATTGACTCACAGTAGATTATAAACACTAAAAAGTCCAAAAACAAAGTTCATGAATAAAAACGTAGGAGGTTTTCCTTTTATTCTTCAAAGGAAAAAAGGGAAAGGAAAAAACCCAAAATGTCAGAAAATTCTCCAGACTAACATCCAACATATGATGAGAATGAAGCAACAAACCTGGTGGTTCATTTTCAAAGAGTAATGTTTACAGATGGCCAAGTACCTGTCATAGGACATCACCGTCAGGAGGACACACTCTGAAATCTCTGTGATCACAAAAAAATAAAACTGGGTGAGGCACCCATAAAAAAACACGACAGTCTGTTTTACCAAAACTGTATAGATCAAGCTTGGAACAATATCAGTCACTAGTAAGATGTCCAACAAGGAGAGTTGGGAGAGGAAGAAGTACATGGGGGAGTGGAGGGTCTTGCTGTAGGACACCAGTGTGATGATCAGGAGGTTTCCACACATTGTCACACAATAAATCACAAGAAAAGTAAAAAACACCAACAATCTCATATTTTGGGGGATCTGAAACCCTAAAAGGTGGATTGTGGAAATTTGGGACATATTTCTGTGATCCATAAGCTAAAGACAGAAGATACAAGTTTTATTTAACAAGATTGTAGACTGGTTGTTACAAATGATTTAAATTATATGAAAGACAATGAAAAAATAATAAAAACATTAATAGGACAGAAAAGGACACCGAATGTTTGAATTTCCTTGATATAGTATGACACCCACTTCATCCATAGAAGCAAAAGTCAAAAGTAGGAAATATTGCTCTCTACCTAGAGTGATAAAAATAGCGGAAACATGAAGGCCCAAAAAGGAAGAGGAAATTAGAATTCACTATTTTATTATGATGCGGTGTCCCTATCCTTAAAGCGGACCTGTCACTCTGGTCACTCTGCCGACTAAAAAAAGAAACGATTTCTTTGAATTCTCTCCCAAAAGCCCCTGTGGAGCGGACTTTCAAGAGGCCACCCTATTTCTTTTACTACATTACCCCGGTCGGGGATTTTTAATGATATGTCAAAAGGTATCAGGTCAGAAAAATGTAATAATAAAGGAGAAAATTCCCCCATGGGACTTTAGATGGAATAGTGAGGTCAGATAGATCTAAGGGTTGAGGTTAACCCTTCACCCTTAACCTCAACCCTTAGATCTGTCTGACCTCACTATTCCATCTAAAGTCCCATGGGGAAATTTTTTTTCCTTTATCCTTACAGTTATTAAGGGATGGGAATAGTGAGCTTACACACCTTCCAATCTAGACCCTCGTCTTGACAGAAAAATGTAATAAAGCAAAAAGCACCTTCAAGAATCAAGACATTGAATCACAGTAGATTATTGACACTAAAAAGTCCAAAAAACAAAGTTCATGAATAAAAACGTAGGAGGTTTTCCTTTTATTCTTCAAATGAAAAAAGGGAAAGGAAAAAATGTCAGAAAATTCTCCAGACTCAGACGGCTATGGAACCAAATCCAATTCATCTGTAAAGTCAGTCCAAAGTCCCATCAACCTTGACGTGCGTTTCAACAAACGTTTTCTTCAGGAGGTGTGGTTTTTCGGTATAGTATGTAAATTCCTAAAACGGTCTGTCACGCCAAAAGGGTGCACAGGTGGAACAGGGGGCCACTGCTGGGAGCAGGCAGGACAACCTTATTAGCCCTAATCAGTGCTCCCTTCCACTTGTCCTGCCTGTGGGTTTTTTCCTTTCCCTTTTTTTCGTTTGAAGAATAAAAGGAAAACCTCCTACGTTTTTATTCATGAACTTTGTTTTTGGACTTTTTAGTGTCTATAATCTGCTGTGATTCAATGTCTTGACTCTTGAAGGTGCTTTTTGCTTCATTTAATTTTTCTGACCTGATACCTTTTGACATATCATAAAAAAATCCCCGACTGGGGTAATGTAGTAAAAGAAATAGGGTGGCCTTTGGAAAGTCCCCTTGCCTTTGCTTAGATAAAGGAACAACTCAATATAGTGATAGACTGAGCCCTTGGTCTCTCCCTCCATTAATCTTTTTGATAACTCACAATATCAGATAATGAAGATTTCACTAACTCACTGTATCAGGTAAATTAGCACTGTGACCACTAGATGGCGCTGCAGATGTGCCAGGTTACATAGGACAGCATTGTAATACATTGAAGCCAATGTATTACATTCAGTTCTGTACACTTGGTGTTTCCTCCTTCAGAACATCTGTCACACCGGGAGAGAAGCAGAATGAAGACAGCTGTAGGAGGATATGGGGACACCCAATCATTTATTCAGGTGAGTATTTTACATAGGGAATATTATTGAATAGTGTTTCCATTGCAGAAAACACTATTTAATATGATTATATTAATAATAAATATAATATTATTTAAAACTTCCACCCGCGCCCTGTTTTGACATCATCACATGGGGGGGGGAGTAATCCGTTCTCCTGCAGCTGCCTCTTCATTAAATCGAAGTCACACAGATCGGTCAGTGCCCATTCCTGGGGCTCCGATCTCTGCCTGACGAACCCAGCACGTCCAGTTCAGTTCTAAAAGGTCAGAGCTGGATGAGCTGGGACCGTCAGAAATGGAGGAGTGTTATATGCAGGAGGGTTATAAAAAAAATGTTATGAGTAAATTAAATGTTTTATATTATCTAAAATCCCTATGGCATCTTATATCCATTGCAATAATATTTTGACCTTTATAGACAATAATTCTGGCTTTACATGTTGTTATTGCTGCATTCCTTATTAGAGATGGTGGAATTTTTCGACTAGCTGATTTGTGAGCTGATTGCAAAGCCTCTGAACATGGTATCATCATCAATATTGCTGGAGATGTAGCGAAGGGTTATGGGAACACTAGAAAACAAAGTTTTGCTCTAGCACATGTGGTTTTTGCATAAATTAAGTTTAAAATCAAAGTCAAAATTCCAGTTGTCAAAATTTTGACTTGACTTTGAACTTAATTTGTGCAAAAACTATTTGTGGTAGTGACATACAGTACAGGCCAAAAGTTTGGCCACACCTTCTCATTCAATGTGTTTTCTTTATTGCATGACCATTTACATTGGTCGGTTCTCAATGAAGGCATCACAACTATGAATGAACACATGTGGAGTTATGTACTTAACAAAATAAGGTAAAATAACTGAAAACATGTTTTATGTTCTAGTTTCTTAAAAATCGCCGCCATTTTCTCAGATTACTGCTTGGCACACTCTTGGCATTCTCTTGATGAACTTCAACAGGTAGTCGTCACCTGAAATGGTTTTCACTTCACAGGGGTGAAGCCTTATCAGGGTTATTTTGTAGATTTTCATGCTTTATAAATGGGGTGGGGACCAGGAGTTGTGTTGTGCAGAAGTCAGGTCACTACACAGCCGACAGCCCTACTGGACAACTGTTAGAATACATATTATGGCGAGAACCAAGCAGCTGACTAAAGAAAAACAAGTGGCCATCGTTATTTTAGGAAATGAAGGTCAAAAACTTTAAATGTGTCTCCAAGTGGAGTTGCAAAAACCATCAACTGCTACAAAGAAACTGGCACACATGAGGATCGACCCAGGAAAGGAAGACCAAGAGTAACCTCTGCTTCTGAAGACAAGTTCGTCCAAGTCACCAGCCTCAGATAATGCAAGTTCTCAGCAGCTCAGATCAGAGACCAGAGAAATGCCACACAGAGTTCTAGCAGTAGACACATCTCTAGAACAACTGTTAGGAGGAGACTGCACCAATCAGGCCTTCATGGTCAAATAGCTGCCAGGAACCCACTGCTAAGGAGATTCAGCACGCAGAAGAGATTTGTTTGGGCCAAGAAACACAAGGAATGGACATTAGACCAGTGTACATCTGTGCTTTAGTCTCATGAGTCCAAATTTGAGATCTTTGGTTCCAACCGCCGTGTCTTTGTGAGACGCAGAAAAGGTGAATGGATGGATCCCACATGCCTGGTTCCCACTGTAAAGCATGGAGGAGGAGGTGTGATGGTGTGGGGGTGTTTTTCTGGTGACACTGTTGGGGATTTATTAAAAAATGAAGGCACACTGAATCAGCATGGCTACCACAGCATCCTGCAGCGACATGCATCCCATCCATCTTGCGTTTAGTTGAAAGATTATTTTTCAACAGGACAACGACCCCAAACACACCTCCAGGCTGTGTAGGGTATATTTGACCAAGAAGGAGAGTGATGGAGTGCTGCGGCAGATGACCTGGCCACCACAGTCACCGGATCTGAACCCAATCAAGATGGTTTGGGCTGAGCTGGACCGCAGAGTGAAGGCAAAGGGGCCAACAAGTGCTACACACCTCTGGGAACTCCTTCAAGGGTATTGGAAAACCATTTCAGGTGACTACCTGTTGAAGTGCATCAAGAGAATGCCAAGAGTGTGCCGAGCAGTAATCTGAGCAAATGGTGGCTATTTTGAAGAAACTAGAATATAAAACATGTTTTCAGTTATTTCACCTTTTTTTGTTAAGTACATAACTCCACATGTGTTCATTCATAGTTCTGATGCCTTCAGTGACAACCGGCCAATGTAAATGGTCATGGAATAAAGAAAACACATTAAATGAAATGGTGTGTCCAAACTTGGCCTGTACTGTATATATAGAGAAGGATAGATAGATAGATAGATAGATAGATAGATAGATAGATAGATAGATAGATAGATAGATAGATAGATAGATAGATAGATAGATAGATAGATAGATAGATAGATAGATAGATAGATAGATAGATAGATAGATAGATAGATAGATAGATAGATAGATAGATAGATAGATAGATAGATAGATAGATAGATAGATAGATAGATAGATAGATAGATAGATAGATAGATAGATCGGCTTCCTCCACAACAGTCAACAAGACAATGAAACAAAACAAAGGTAGGTTCATTTAGAAATCCACCCATAGACAAGGCTTGATCCAGTTTGTTTACTCCTCATTTTCCCTAACTCTCCTATCTGTCCCTTAGCCAATGGGTATACTTTCTACCCTGTTGGGTCAACGTCATGGCACTGAGCAATCTCCTGGACCAGCCCAGTGCCCTCACCCCTTGGGAAGCTGAAAATTAGGTGGATTTCCTAAAATATATGCGATGTGATAAATATAATAGAATTGTATGACATGGGACCATTGTATGATATGGGACCATGTCTCTCTTCATTTAAGCCTAATGCACTTCTTCACATGGATTAACTACACTCCAGAGGAAGCTCTATTGTGGGCAAAAAGCATGGACAGAATTACTTTAAACATGGGACCTATTACAGACCAGAAGTGGTGGGCATTAGAGCTGGTCGAATTTTTCGACTTGCTAAATTTGTGAGCTGATTGCAAAGCCCCTGAACATGGTATCATCACCAAAATTGCTGGAGATGTAGAGAAGGGTTAGGGGAACATTTAAAAAAAATGTTTTGCTCTATCACAGGAAGTTTTTGCATAAATTAAGTTCAAAAATGAAGCCAAAATTCCAATATTCGAAATTTTGACTTGACTTTGAACCTCATTTGTGCACAAACTGTTTGTGTTAGAGACATACAGCTTTGCAATTAAATCGTCAAAATGGTTGAATTGGACATGTGACTTACTACTGTTCGGAATGCAATATGAACCGTATTTTTTAAAGGTTGTGGACTATTTTTTTTTTTTCAAACAATAAGAATTTTATTGAGAAGTAATGAGACACGTCATCATACATACATTGTAATCTCAATGAGGTTTCATATAAGGAAGCTTTGTATCAACTGTTCAGATGCAATAGTAAAAAATAGAAGTATAAGCTTCACAGTTGTGGACTATTTTGTAATGATTTATTATTAACCACCCAGCGGTTTCGTCCAGCGCTGCTAGCGCTTCTATCGCACTGGACGAGATGCTGCCGTCCAGTACACATCGGGGCTCCGGCAGTGCATACTCACAGTTC
>CM070034.1:2471481-2483617 GCA_036250615.1 Ptychadena robeensis
ATCTGGGGCACCAGAGACTTTATGTGGGCGATGTTTAGTACATAGCAGCATAGCTTTGTTTTTGATTTTTGTGTTTTTTCATTGATTTTATGAAAAAAAAATTATTTTACATAATTGTGTGTTTCAAACATAATTATAGTCAGGATGTCTACTAGACCCTTGTACGGACAGATTTTGGGAAGTTACAGGCCTACAACATAAAGAAAAATGTACCATTGAAGTCTATGGTGCACATTTGGTACTGAAATCTGGACCTCAGCAGTGCGCTAGGGAGGTTAATAGAATAAACAATTTCTTAGTTGATGTTTTGACCCTAACCCTTATTCAACATTATTTGCTGCTAAAGTCCGGGAGGTTTGCCACCTCCTTTTGTTGGTGTGGTCTACCAACACCTTTTTCTTAATTATGTGTATATCTATGGGATGTAGAGATGGTGGAATTTTTCGACTTGCTAACCTTGTGAGCTAATTGCAAAGCCTCTGAAAATGGTATCATCACCAAAATTGCTGGAGATGTAGGGTTGTGGAAACATTTAAAAAAAAAGTTTTTGCTGTAGCAGGTGTAGTTTTTGCATAAATTAAGTTAAAAATCAAAGTCAAAATTCCTATTTTTGAAATTTTTACTTGATTTTGACCTTAATTTGTGAAAACACTATTTGTGTTCGAGACATACTTTTTTGTAGTATACCCCCAACCCTTCTCTACATCTCCAGCAAGTTTGGTGATGATACCATCTCTAATGGGATGTTGGCAACATATCATGTGCAAAGGTTGTGTGCCCCAAAACTACTATGGAAAAGGTAGGTTAATACCTAAAATTTTCTGGAAAATTATCCATGGCCACAAGATGATGCTGCTGTCTGTTTTTTTTTTTTTTTTATGTTTATTGAAATTTTTCATGTACAGAAAGAAAGCATACAGAAGAAAAATATAGATGGTATACAAAATGCAGTACATATGTATATGGGGGGAAAACTAAACAAAAACCATAACTGGGAACAGTGCAGTCCGCGTACAGGATCATGAGCAGATGACGGTAAGTGATGAACATCAGGTAATGACATGTAGGACATTAAACAGAAACAGTGAAACCGTTGCATCAAGCTGAAGCGTACAAGAAATCGTACATAATACAGCATATCTGGCCTAGCGCTGGGGTTGGGCCGTTTCTATTCCTGAATCCCTAGACGGTCTAGGAGGATCACCCTGTCTTGTGGGAGCATTGAGTGGGTGATATACAGTTCCCAACGTTTGTAAAAGCGATGCGCAATTTTGGTGGAGTTGCTAGGTAGACCGAGAAGTTCTTTATTCAGCAGCGCTGTGAGCTGAGATCTAACCTGGTCTAGTGAAGGTGGCGTATCCTGTATCCATTCGTGCATTATGGCTCTGCGAGCCGTCATGAGTGTCACATGGAGGAATTCGTGATGCTCCCTGATCAGCTTCCTAATATCAGGGGGCATATAACTGAACAGAAACAGAATAGGGACCAATGGTATGGTGACCCCCAGTGCCTGTGTCAGGAAGTCGCTTACGTCTGTCCAGAACTCCGAGATATGTGAGCATGTCCAAAGGTAATGGGCCAGTGACGAAGCCTCCGTGTCACATTTAGGGCAATAGGCAGTAGATTTTGGGGTGTCGGTCAAGGGTTGGTCGTCAGAGGGGCTTTTCACACATATCCTATATGCCCTATGAATCAGTCTAAACTGTGTTTCTCTCCAGACTTCAGGTACAAAAAGTTTCCGAATCAATTGATACCCCTCGTTGAGATGCGTCGATACGTCTTCCACTCCCTCAAGTAAAGATTTACTCCATTTTGGGGCATTCGACTGGTTTAGGGGGCGTGTGTAACTGTCTCTAAGGGAAGAGCACAGAGCAGATAGTCCATGTACCGGGGAAGAGAAAATTGAGTCAAAACGTGTGGGGGCAAACAGGGTCGAGAGATTCTGGAAGGTGCCAGCATACGCTCTCATTTGCCTGTAGTAGAGTAGGGAGATTGCAGCTGGATCCAGTCCGGCTTTGGAGCAGAGGTCAGACAGAGATAACACCGTCCGTGTTTCTTGGTCAAATATGTCCCTGGCATATTTTATCCCGTTGTCCCACAGTCTGAGATATACCGGGTATGTGGCCCCCTGTCTGTTTTTTTACATTTAACCAGCTTAAGTCTATCTTCGAGCTGAAAAAATCACCCCCCCCACCCGTCCCCACCAATCAGAGACAGACTGCAGACAAGCACCTTACGGTGATATATACATTTTGAACAATGTCATAATACACTAATGATTTTGTTTGATTTGTTTTTTTTGCCTTTCTAAAGCCCCCCATACACGCTTAGATTTTATGGCCTTAAAGAGCTTAAATCGGCAGCCAAATCGATCTAAGCCATTACGGACATGTACATAATTCTTGGATCGGTCTAATACTGACCCGGTCTAAAATATGGGTATATGCCTCCTCAGCTGCGAGGGACTTTAGATCCATCGGGCTGAGGAATCATCTGTCTTCACAGGCTGCCTCCTTCTTCTCTCCCTGTGAGGGAGGAAGGAAGGGGCAGAGGTGCTTCTCTCCCTTTGTGCTGACACACAGCACAGCCAGTTGCCGTCTCCCAGGTCTGCCGATCTGACGGACGGTGCCCCGGGCCGATTGTGAGCCGATGTTTCTGCCGATTGACTGCGCGTGATGGCGTCGTTCAAAACATTGGGTCACAATCTTTACGTGTATGGGCGGGCTCAAGAAATTAAATGTTTGTGTAGGAAATCCTTTTATAGCTTTGAAACATGTTCACCAGCTATAAAGCTAATTAACACCAATCAACTTCCAAAAAGTTTTTTGAAAGTCCTTGTTTTTCAGACTATAAATAATTGGATTCATCAGCGGAGTAATGACAGTGTACAGTAACGATAGGAATTTAGTAACATTCCATGATTGTCCTTTGTTTGGCACCAAATAGACACAGGCTAAGGTTCCATAATAAATGGAGACGACGGTCAGGTGGGAGCTGCATGTGGAGAAGACTTTCTGTCTTCTTGTAATAGACGGGATTTTAAATATGGTGATTATAATATAAACATAGGATACGATGATGATGAAGAATGGGATAACTATAAGAATGGTGCTCGATGAAGTTGCTTCTAGTTGAACGATGGTGGCATCGGTGCACGAAAGCTCTAGAATTGGATCAAGATCACAGAAAAAGTGGTCGATGATATTTGGACCACAAAAGTTTAATTGGGATATGGTCAAAGTAGGAATTAACACGACTAAGAAGCTCAAAGTCCAACTAATGGTGACTAATGACCAGCAAAGCCTAGAGGTCATAACTGAACTATAATGCAACGGTTTACAGATGGCCAAGTATCTGTCATAGGACATCGATGTCAGAAGAAGACTCTCCAATGTTCCTGATATGGCAAAGAAGTAAAACTGGGAGATGCAATCTGAAAGCGGGATTTTCATATGTTTCACCAAAATCACCTGAAGCACCAGAGGAAGAATATCATTTGTCAGTAAGATGTCAGATACGGAGAGCTGGGAGAGGAAGAAGTACATGGGGGAGTGGAGGGTCTTACTGTAGACCACCAGCGTGATGATCAGGAGGTTTATACTCATTGTCATACAATAAATCACAAGAAAAAGAAAAAATATGTAAATGTTTACATCTTCAGGAGTCTTAAATCCTAACAGATAAACCACAGTGATTCTGGACACGTTTCTGTCTTCCATGATCGGAAAAAAACATCCAAATATATTTGCCAAAGTAGTAAACTTCCTTCTTGAAAAATGTAAAAAAGTCAGTGTTCTGTATGGTCATCATTGCCTGTGCAGGGTTGAGTTCCCGACTGCTCTGTACACATCGGCTTTTATAAATGCATTGAGAAAACAGCAGGAGGCCACGGGGAATGTAGATCAATTTGTGAAATAATTATGAGTTATTATTATTATCACTGTATAGGGAATACGCAGAAAAGAAAATGAATCGAACTCCAGGTTTTTGTTTAAATTAAAGGTTTTTAAAACTTCAAAATCATAATTTCAATCATCATCTATTTCCATTAATTCATTATTATTTTAAATCAATGAAAAAGAGAAACTCCCTCACAGTGAGTGTGAGAAGCCAACATCCCAAAAATAAATAGAGATGCTCAAATTTTTTGACCTGCTAAATTTCAGAGCTGATTGCAAAGCCCCTGAACATGGTATCATCACCAATCTTGCTGGAGATGTAGAGAAGGGTTGGGGGAACATTTGAAAGAAAAAAGTATGTCCCTAACACAAATAGTTTTTGAATAAATTAAGTTCAAAATTAAAGTAGATTTTCAGAATATTCCGAATTTTCGACATTTTGTCTTGAATTTGAACTTAATTTGTGCAAAAACTATTTGTGTTAGGGACATACTTTTTTCTTTCAAATGTTCCCCCAACCCTTCTCTACATCTCCAGCAAGATTGGTGATGATTCCATGTTCAGGGGCTTTGCAATCAGCTCTGAAATGTAGCAAGTCGAAAAATTTGAGCATCTCTATTTATTTTTGGGATGTTGGCTTCTCACACTGACTGTGAGGGAGTTTCTATTTTTCATTGATTTAAAATAATAATGAATTAATGGAAATAGACGATGATTTCTTTTAAATGTTCCCCCAACCCTTCTCTATATCTCCAGCAAGTTTTGTGATGATCCAGCAAGTTTGGTGATGGTCAGGGGCTTTGCAATTAAGTCGAAATTGTCGAATATCTGAAAACAAATTTGACCATCTCTAAAAATAAATAGAAAATAGCAGAAAAACACAATCTCCCCTGTAAACACTACAGGGGCGGGGGACTTTAACGGCTTTAATAATAAATTTGATTGGATCAGCAAATTTATAAACCAGCTAGTGAAAAAAAAGCATTTATTAAATAATCAACCAGGCATCAAACCCAGATGCGCATCAATATCAAAAAATAATATATACAGAAATGTAACACAAAACCATGAATGGTGAATATAAAACACAAGATACAGTTCAAAAACATAAGCCACAAGCCTTAAGCTTAGGTATTTGATCTGGGCATCCCCCTTAAGGTGGATAGAGAATGTAGACCATCCACAGATGGTAAGTGCCACCCTGGCGTACTTTCGTCGCTTCACGACTTCCTCAGTGGGTAGAGGTTAGCCAGATGGTTTTGAGTTTCTATATCCAGTAGATAAAAGTTTTTTTCTGTTTTCCTTCCCCTTTTGGGAAAGTTTTTTTCTGTTTCTATTTTCTGATGGTTTTGAGTTTCTATATCCAGTAGATAAAAACAAGTAAACAGAGGGTGCCAGTAGTGGATCCTCCCACAAAACGGAGAGACACCAGCGGACAGCCGCCAGACGCGCCTTATTAGCAAGTAGCCATATAGTTATAAATCAGGTCAGATATGTGTCAAGAAAGGGGTCTATAACTAGTCCCTTGTGGTATGGGTAGACTGGGTAACGGCTGATAGGCGATCCGCACCGGGACAAGCGTGCAGGTCTGCATCTGGCTAACCTCTACCCCCTAAGGAAGTCTTCAAGCGACGAAACGTACGTCGGGGTGGCGCTTACCATCTGTGGATGGTCTACATTGTCTATCCACTTTAATGGGGATGCCCAGATCAAATACCTAAGCTTTAGGCTTGTGGCTTATGTTTTTGAACTGTATCTTGTGTTTTATATTCACCGTTCATGGTTTTGTGTTACATTTCTGTATATATTTTTTGATATTGATGCACATCTGGGTTTGATGCCTTGACGCTTATTTAATAAATACTTGTTTTTACTAGCTGGTTTATAAATTTGCTGATCCAATAGAATTTACTATTGAAGCCGTTAAAGTCCCCCCACCCCTGTAGCGTCTACAGGGGAGATTGTATTTTTCTGCTATTTTCTATTACTTTAAATCATTGTGAGATGTATATGGATATAAAAAGTCCACACACCCCTGGCGAAATGTCAGGTTCCTGTGCTGTACAAAAATGAGACAAAGATAAATCATTCCAGAACTTTTTTCCTGTTTATTGTGACCTGTCAAGGAATCTTGACCGATACTTCTGTTGCCGATAAACTTTTATTGGCACATGCGCAAGAACAATACAAGGAGCGATCATTCTGATCAATTTAAGGAAGTACATGCCATTTTATACATATTTTTTACCATATGCAGGAAAAGAACTCCTACTGTGGGAAGTGATTTGGGAGTGATCAATATACAAATTAACAATGTCTAATTGGGAAAGGGGACAAAGAATTTCTGTGGCCGCTAAAGTCCCCATGCCCTTAGGTTACTCCTATTATTATTATTAACATTTATTTATATAGCGCCAGCATATTACGCAGCGCTGTACAATACATTAGAGAGGAGATACAACACAGTATAACACACAGGTACAGGTATGACACAGGAGGAGTAGAGGACCCTGCCCGGACGGGCTTACAATCTAATAGGGAATATATTTGGTATTGGGGGTTTCTATGTCCACTTTCCCAATTAGATATTGATAATTATTTAGGATGTTGGCCATACTACCTTGAAGTGCAACTTTTGTGATGTCAATATACAAATTAACCAATAATCATAGTATATACCTTTTGGACAACTGAGAGTTAACAGTATTTTTTGGGAGATTTTAACATATTGTTACGTTCTGTTTGACCTTTATCATCATTTAGAAGCCAGACTGTGGTTAAATAAACAGGAACATAAATGAGCCGTGTAAAGGGCCTACAGAAAATAAAGCTCCCTTGTGTGACAGACAGTGTCCAGAGTCCCAATGAGGTGTTAAGAATAGGAAATATATTTCTTAGCAGTTTGCAAAAATTCAGTAGGTCTGAAGAAAACATGTTGTTGAATAAAGTCCACAATAGGTCAGTTGAAGAGTTCATATGAGATGTCCTTATATCAGGATGCATAGGAATTAAAGGATTAGCCTTGCTTCCAGTACAAAACTGTACCACTCAAATTAAAAACAACCTGAAATCTTTTAGGTGTAGGGAAGAAAAATATAAAAATAAAATAATGTGGTTAAACTGATACGTTGTTGAAGCACCTTTTGATTTTATTATTAACATTTATTTATATTTATTACGCAGCACTGTACAATACATTAGAGTGGAGATACAACACAATATAACACACAGGTACAGGTAATGACACAGGAGGAGTATTACAGCACTCAGCACTCACTCGTTGGATATGAGTCTGTCAACAGCAGTGTTGAAAGATGATGATTGAAAGCAGGTTGACTTTGTGTGTTTTATCAGAGGAAAAATTCAAAACAGTTTCTTAAGGCCTAAAGCTAGCCATACACGGTTCAATTGACTGTTCAATCGATGTAATTCGATTGATTATTTTGGTCGGTCGATTGAAAATTGAATAATGTCCACATTGAACGATAGTTTAAATTCGATTTAAATTGTCAATTTGCTCGATCGAAATTTGATCGGACCAGTTGGAAAATTTTAATTGATTGCTACCACATCGAGTGTAAATTAAATACTATTCCTTGTCCCAACCAATTGTGATTAGATCCAATCAATTAGCATACTGTTCTCTCTACTGGTCGGCAGAATAGGATGTTTGTATGTCTGCTTTTTTTGACTGTAGTCAGACCACTATGATTACTACACATAGGTTAGGATATGAAAATAAAGTTGTCATAATAGGTAGTGTGCTTGAATGTCATTGTAGTGAAAGTATAATGCAGCGGAGACTGCATAGAAAGACTACATGCTCTTGCCCACGCAATAAACCCCTATCCGTTCAGTCGCCACTTTGACTGTAGTCTGCCCATAATGCCCATGTCTGAAACTGTCTGTCTCTGACAGTTCGCCAACAGACCATCCCTGGGGGCAGTGACTTTGTAGAGAGAGAAGGATCACTGGCTCTGTACGGCTGGCCAGGAGTGGTCTCTCTTGGGGAAGGTGGGGGGGGGATACTGTGTAGGAGAGCCCCGACAGCCCCCCCCCCCCGTGATCTCTCTCGGTATGGTCGGAAGAGTTCTCCCTCAAAGCCCCCTCCCCGGAGTTATCTCTCTCTGGAAAGACGGGTGGCCAAATGCCGGGGCTCTCCGTCACAGCACCCCCCAGGGATCTCTCTCCCGTCTCAGGGAAGGCAGGGGTGGTGGGGTGGCCGGACTGCCTCTGCATGGAGCGCCCCTGCATGGTACCATCTAAGAATTTGGTTTAATGTCCTTCCTTCACTTTTTGGGAAAGTTTTTTTCTGTTTTTCTTTAAGGATAAGGTTTAGAGTCACTGGATAGAGTGGAAGATATATACCTGTATACCTGGTGATTCCCCTGATCACGTCACCGGTGACGCAAATGGGGCGGGTGTAGGTGGTGCCATAGGCCTTCATGTAATGGAGTGGGTGTCGCCTTTTCCCAGCACAACTCCGGCGTCTACGGTGTTGCCAGAGTTGTGCATGAGACCTCCGGACGGGCAGGAAATCATAGCATAGCATATTGCGCTCCACTGCAATTGCCAGTGGAGCACGCCACATGTGAACCATCAAGGAGGTTACAATTAATTAGTGTATTTTACTTTACTTTAATAGCGGTCTTTTTTTTTAGGACATTTGCAATCAGCTCACAAAGTCAGCTAGTCGAAAAATTCAACATTTTCAGGAGACCTCTTTTCTCATTCCATAAGGTGGGGAATATATAAGCCCCCTACATAGGTGGAAGACGCGCCTCAGGGTGAGGGGTTGTTTCATGGGGGTAATGATACTGGATGTATTGCACTTGGTTTTGATCAATAGTGATCAATAGTGAAGCATGTTAGGAAGAATGTCCGTTGCTAGTAATATATACAGAGAGCTGGGAGAGGAAGAAGTACATGGGGGAGTGCAGGGCTTTGTCGTAGGCCACCAGTGTGATGATCAGGAGGTTTCCACATATTGTCATAAAATAAATAACAAGGAAAATAAAAAACAAACAAAACAAATTTTCCGGAGTCTGAAATCGTAAGAGATGGATTGCGCTAATTTGGGTTACATTTTCCTCCTTCATTATCTTACCAAAGAATGTTATGGACGGATTTCTTATATTACTAAAGTGACTTTATGAAGAAAAGAGAAAATCAGAAAATCATAAAACAGACAATTGATATTAATAAAAATTCAGCAAAAAACATTACAGAAATGAATGAATGAATGAAAAGAGAATTGTGAGGGTCTCCGAGGGATCACCAATCTACAGGTCAGATACCCCAATCTCTGCTGCGGTCTTCACCTATAGACAAGCCCCCGCTTGAACGGGTATCGCCTTCCCGACTTCGGTTACTCCCAGGACTTGACGCACAAGGTATCCAACCTGAGAGCTGAAGACTGGTGAAACTGGTGAAACCCTCTAAGGACCCCCTAGGGAGTGGGTACAGGAACAAAGGTAGATGCAAGTCCAGATTCACAGCAGGGGTCATACACAGAGGATCAGTCCAACCAAGCACAGTAGCCAAGGGTTAATCAGAGTAGTAGTCCAAAGGCAAGCAGGCGTCATACACAGATCAGTCCAACCAAACACAGTATTCAAGGGCTAATCCAAAGAGTAGTCTGAAAGCAAGCAGGGTCATACACAATGCTATCTCTAGAGCTCACCAAATGATTGTTTAAAAGAACCCAGTCATTCAGGGAACTGCCACTATCATGGGCAGGGCGGCCATGCACCATCCAAGATTATATAGGGGAGGAGATGCCAGAGGCCTAATAACAGGTGCAGTGCCACCTGTGTATGCACCCTAGCTCTCCCCATGCCTGCAGAAGGTGGACACAAAAACCCGGCATGGATAAGGCAACTAACCTGCGGTGACAATGGGTGACAACACAATTATGTTGATTCAGTCCACCTTGTACGGCTGTGACGGAAGGAGAGTGTGTGCGCCTGCTTGGAGGGGGGATAATGGGAAAGTTCCAATGACAAATGAAGTTGGGAATTAAAATTTACATTTAAAATTGTGAAGACCTCTCTTTTTCATTATGGACTAGAGATGGCCACCTATCAGGATCCAGACAGAGGGGGTGACCAGGCAGGCAACACACACTAACATCCAGACATAGGTATGGTGGTGTCAAGACATGAATAAAAACCGGTGCAAAAGGTCCAGGGTTCAGGCTCAGACAAGGAATGCTATGAAAATGAAATGAATGCTCAGCAAGTGTGTCTGAATGAAGCACACCTATATAGCCCTAAAGCTAATGAGGCAGGTGTGCTCCACACAGCCCACGCTTGCAGGGAGCCACCTGCTGGTGACTGTGGGACCAACCCATTGAAGGGCAAGGACAGTGCCACCAGCACACACACCTGTCATCTTATGCCCAGCTTCCCCTTGGGGACACAGTCATTATAAAATAATGATAATGATTTAAAATAATATTAAGTCTTATCATGACTGGTATAACTGAGCTTTGTTTGTGAAGAAATTCTAACCCAATGATACCGAAGCTCAGGTGTTTCTAAATAATGCTTAGAAAGGTGTGGGATTAACAGTATGTAATGAAATAAGATCTCAATAGTATCTGAAGTATCCAAACATATACAAGGACAAATCAAGTAACGCATCTCTGACTGCTCATCCTCACCACTCAACTAAAGTCAACTGAAATAAGTCATCTACCAGTGTCAAGTGTCCTTCAAATACAAGTGACATTGAAATAATATATAAAGCAGAAAAACAAAGACTATCTGCATGAGCACTCAATGGTCTACAAAAAAGCAGGCAAGTAGATTTTTTTAGGATTGTGCATTCTTTTACCACCACTATGTTGGCTCAGTGATAAATAAAATTGTTATATTTTTTTTCTTTTTGTAATATAGATGAACATTAACCTCCTTAGGCTGGGTCTACACTATAGCGCCCCAGCAACCATGGGGGGCGTTATAGGTACTTCAGTGCCTATACTTCAGAGCCCGCCTGCTGTTTGGGTGCGATATTGCTGTGCCGGTAGTGTAGATGCAGCAAACCGCTCCCGTAGTGTAGACGCAACCTTAGTGTTTAGCCCTGAGTTTACCTCAATGTAACTTACTAAAAACGTAATTGTAATTCCCTGCCAGTACCCCGATGCCCAGGCAGGTAGGCGGCCCCTTTGACCTCCATGTAATGGAGTGAGCGACGCCTTTTCCCAGCATACCTCCCTGGTGTAACCGGAGCTGTGCAGGGGTCCTCCTGGAGGGTTGAAAATCAGTGCGAATTTCTGCACTTCAAGAATTTGCGAAGATCTGGAATATAATGCTATATCTTCATAATATTGAATATTCAAGATTTTTTATATCAGTACCTGGAACTACTGCACATTGCATTTCCAATATGCGCATGTGCTATTCACGCAATGAAGATAATAATGACTGACTGAAGATCATAAATTCATGAATATACAAATTTATTGTGAATATTTTAGAACATGAATTTGAATTTCATTGAATTTGAAATTCATTGAATTTCTTAAATGATCCTGAGGGTTATGGAACAAAAAAGTCAAGTGGAAGACCCAAAATATGTCACCAGCACTAAGCCGGAGGATCCAATTGGCTGTCCATCAAAATACTGGACGATCCTCGACCCAAATGAAGGCCCTTACTGTTGCTGACTGCAGCCCCATAACCATCAGACAGCATCTGAGACTGTAGGGATTCAAAAACAAAAAACGTCTTCAAAGACCTGTCTCCATGAACGCCCCATAACTGCTCGTTTGGACTTTGCAAGAGAGCACCAAACATGGGACATTCAAGAAAGTCCCATGTTTGCTGGAAGAAAGTTTTATTTTCTGATGAGAAAAAATTTAACCTTAATGGTTTCCAACATTAGTGGCATGACAAGCAGACCCCACCTGAGATGTTTTCTATGCGCCACAGTGAAGGGGGCACCATATTGGTCTGGGGTGCTTTTTCCTTCAGTGGAACAATGGAGCTTCAGGAAGTGCAGGGGCGTCAAGTGGCAGCTGGCTATGTCCAGATGTTGCAGAGAGCATTCCTCATGACTGAGGGCCCTCGTCTGTGTGGTAACAACTGGGTTTTTCAACAGGACAATGCTACAGTACACAATGACAGCAGGACAAGGGACTTTTTCCAGGAGAATAACCACTCTTTTGGCCCATCCTGTATGTTTGATCAACAATAAATACTCAGTACTGAGTTCATGGGTTTTTTTTTGGGGGG
>CM070034.1:2520143-2546667 GCA_036250615.1 Ptychadena robeensis
GGCAAGAGCTTAGCAAGTCATTTTCAAACTTGCAGCACAATTACTTGCTATCTGGGTACACATTAAACAAAAACAAGATTGGTTAGTCAGTCTTAGGGCTTGTCCCCACTTATGTAGTTATCGGCAGCATGCCTTGCGTGGTCACGGACGCATTTTTTAGGGCTGGGTGAAATTGTATGGTAAGGTGTAACCACCCCAAATCACCCTGGGTTGCAATCATACAGAATGATTGTAGCTCAGTACTACATGTAACAGAACACCTTAACTAGTTACAGATCACTGGATGGAGTATAATAGCAAAGTAGCTCAGCCATCCCTCAATCAGCAGCAGCTCTCCCTATCTATCTAGTACTGCAGATTTACACAGGATAAATGTAAAATGGCCGCCAGGCTGCTTCTTTTATAAGGGAGGGTTGGTGTCCTCCCGGAGGCAAAAATGTGTTATTGGCTGTACTGTCCCACCTGACTGTAGGGTAAGGGGTCAAACTTTGCCTAGGTGTTAATGTATAGGGGGCAGGTCGAACACCCATAATGTTTTCGGCCAAACTTACTGATGAAGAATTCTGTTGAAGTTCAATTTACAGGGTTGATAAATTCCATAGATAGTTGGCCAGCATTCATAGACAGATGTCCGATATATGTTGCATATTTACAGTACAGAACATCTAATCTCATAGACAACTTGAATGAATTACATGGAACCATTGGGGGCCTGTGGCGTCTCCTGAGAAAACTGCTTCGTGGGGAAATGCTTCTCCTGATTATTATATATTTATAAAAAAACTGTTTCTGTTTTAATGCTATAAACGTTTTGTATTTGCTTCTTTTTGAACCTGCAAATACACAATTGCAAATTCTATTACCAAATTTGGGGCATAGCGGGTCAACATGATATTGCCAACATTCCTAATATACACATTCAACAAAAATGGTTGATTGGTTTGTCTTGTCACCACTTGTGTAATTATCAGCAGCATGTTTTGCGATGCATTTTGCGACTCATTCGCGGACGCATTTTTTTGGGCAGGGTGAAACTGTATGGTAAGCTGCACCCTGCATGTTCATTCATGCCTATTGGCACGATCAGGGCAGTTGCCGTGTTTCAGATCGTGATCGTAGCCACGGCAAAACACCAAAAGGCTGTTCAACATCGATCTGTCATGGCTGACCGCGCAAGTGGGCCCATAGACTAGCCAACACATGGGGCTGATCTCAGGAACTTTGAGGTAATGTAAAAGATTTATTTTTTTTAATTCGACCATTTCAATGATTTCCAGTTAATTTCAAAGCCCCTGAACATGAGAACTTGCTGGACATATAGAGAAGGGTATACTACAAAAAAAGTATGGCTCTAACACAAATAGTTTTTGCATAAATAAAACATGTTGTTAAACCTTGTTCAATACCATATACTTTCCCTCGGCTCCCTTTTCAAAGTATAGGGCGGACTGGTATCGGGGAAGCCGGGCAGTAGCGCGATGACGTCAACACGCTACTGCAGAGATCTCTCTCTCAGCTAAAATATCGAGCCGTGTATTCCCGCTTTTATTCACAGGCCTCTCTTATCAGTAAGAGTCCATACACTCACAGGGCACTCAACCGGGAGTAACTTCACTTGAATGATTAAGAGTATATACAATCTTTCTTTCTGTCTCTGAGCCCAGAGACAGGGTACAGTTCATTGGATCAAATTACAACTGAATGGCATATCTAGAGTGGAGAGAGGTAGGCTGCCCAGTGCTATCAATCAGGGGTAGTCTCTCTGTTACTCTACCCCGAGCCCACTGGAAAAGGGGATGACCCCGCCAGTTGTAGACAAATAATCTTAACCTGCGGCTCCATCGTGTGGTGATATCATCAAAGCTGTAATTACCATTTGAGCAAAGGGCAATGGATGGACTTCAATGGTGACTTTTGCAGTGCATGTTTTACACTGCATGGTGGGATCATGAGAATTTAGGACCTGTTGAGCAAGACAAGACTTTGCATGGTAATTTTAAAATTTTAGCATCTTATTGACCATTTCTACTCGCAACAGCCAGCAATAGCTTGTGAAAGTGTTGGGTGCACAAACAGGTGGACAAGGACACAGCATGCTATGGTTGCTCTGTGTACTTCGATTTTTCAAGCAAACTTAGGACTTGTTTCCACTATACGTCTGGACCCCCTCCGCTAAGTGCATTGCTTGTCGGGGATCCCGAGCAAGCACATAGACTTTACCTGCTCGGCGGATACTGTGTTTAGACATCCGCGATGCAGAGGCTCAATGTACTTCACTATGTTCAGCCTTGCATCAGCTGAACGGCTTGGCGCTGTGAAGACACAGCATCTGCCGAGCAGGAAAGTTTATGTGCTCCGTCAAGACCTCCCGTCAAGCAATACGCTTAGCAGAGGGATCCCGACGTATATTGGAAACATAGCCTTAATATCAAGTTTTAAAGATATTAAAATACTTCTATATATGATTGAGAATTCTCTGCAACTAGAGTTAGCTAAACCAAATATAACATATTTATTGAAGAAACAGCTCAACAGAAACAATTTCACAATAATACTATTATTAAATTACAAGTAAAGCAAACATTAATAACTTGAACAGTACATACAATAACAAACTTACAGACAATAACATAATATTACCGATATCGTAGTATAGCTACCTGGTGGTACATGGTATCTGGTATCTGGATGGAACATACACACTCATCTAACTTTCTCTCTGGTCTTTATACATTATCCATCCTATACAATGTATTGCATTTGAATAATTGGAATCCCACTTTAAAAGAAAGGCTGAAGTTGAGGCGCCCGTAAAAAAATTAAATACTCCTTTATTGTTAAGAACAAAAATACATCTGTATTTTACAATTACAATTTTTCAAATCCATTTTTCAGTACTGGACAGGAAGGATCTAGCAACCTATACTACCGGTCTCCCATAGGCTGCGCGAGTGCGACCTCTGACCACTAAGCCACACATCACGTCGGGACAGCTTTGAAACCATTTCCCCACACGCCGTTTCACCACAATCGGCGGCATCTGTGATCCGCTCCTTGCCAAGTTCTTACCAGCGTCATCCTTTTTCCCCTTCCTTTCTTTTTGGGGGTAAAAGTACGCCTTTTTTTGAGTTTATACCTCATCAAGCTTTTATATATACAATGTATTGGACTCTTTCAATTGGTTGGGGGGTGTTTCCCTAATCCTGAGTGGTTAATTTGGAATGGAATGAACAACCCATCTTATTAAAATGTTAAATATTTAAAAGATTGTGTCTCAACTCTTAAGGCGTCTTTTAAGCCCCCCCATAAATGGGCCGACTCCCGGCCATAGCCGTAACTTTTGGTCAGATCCTTGAGGATCTGACCAAAAGAGCCGGCAGGTCGGATCAAACATGGATCCGTCCTACTGGTTCTTTTTATGCCCGATCCTCTGATCCTGCGCTGCAGTCTGTTAACTTGGAGGGGAAGTCTCCTCCCCCTCCGAGTTAATTATCTACCATCTGACAGGAATCGTGTGCGTTAGTGGAACACACGAGATTCCTGTCTGTTCTGTAGCCGACTCCTCACAGCGTGGTGACGTCACTACGCTGTGAGGAGTCTGCTAAAAAGCCGGCCATAGATCGAGACGTCTATGGCTGGCTTTAGTCTGTCCTTAAAACATTCTCATGGGAAAGCCAGACCACCCATGTAAAAAGGATCAATCATCATTTACAAAGACCACTGACTTCCCAAAATAGGCCTGGCAGAGGTCAGTGACTTTTAAGAGAACTGATTGCAAACCATCTTCTCACTTAACAGTTGAAACCCTATAAACTCATCTCTTCCCAGACCTATAACTCTACCTTTTAAAACAAACTATTGTCCAATATACACCAGATACTTTTAACCTAAGCAAGTCATATATATATATATATATATATAATGGGGAACCAGCTACAAATGGTAAGAGTTCTGCAGGCAAAACAGGCTCAGCGATGGTGAAACAAAACAGTTTATTGTGGCAAGCTGGAGCAGTAACACGGTGCAGAAAACAACAAAAAAACAAAACAAAACTCACGGGTGGCAGCCCTGGTTAGCTAAGGCTCCGTGTCTCACAATCCTTGAGAGATTATCCCCAATGTCCAGGCAAAGGGAGGATAGTTTTGTCCTAAGCTTCCCCTTTGTCCACAATCTCAGTCCACAATCAAGTTCTCTCACACTCCTTGCTGTGAGTCACCTCCTACTCCTCTCCTTTTCCCTCACAGGTTCTGTTCCACCTCTCATTACCTGAACAGTAGGTCTAAAACCTGGAACTTATCCACCCTGGACTGGACGACCAGAAGCACCCTCCCTGCTCTGCTCCTGGTCAGCTCCAGACCCAAACAACAAAGAGTCCATTGCTGTACAGACCAGTCTACCGGACCATTCTGGAGCTGCTACCAAATGTAGCGTCTCAATCCAGGAGAGATGTACCTCCCATCAAAAACGATTTGAGAAAGAGTGAGCGGCCTTTCAACCCTCATTTGGTCACAATCTATACTCATCAAGTAGCCATAAAATGAAAAAGATTCTATACACACATATATATACCAGAAAAATATATATACAATACACATGTATATACAATACTAATGAAAAATATGTCATAAGCAATTTTTGTGGTGTAACAACTCTAAAAAAAAAAAAAACATAACAAAACACAAAAACTATTTTCTACTTAAATGCATGATCAAAAAGTTTTGCATAAGCTTGGCGAAAACAGTTTTTAATTCCTTATTCCTCAGGCTGTATATAATTGGATTAATCATAGGGGTGATCACAGTGTACAGCAAAGATGCTACTTTAGTGATGGTCCTTGTCTCTCTTCTATTGGGTATTATATACACACAAACTATAGTGCAGTAAAAGATGGAGACCACAGTCAGGTGGGAGCTGCATGTTGAGAAAACTTTGTGTCTCCCAGTAATAGACGGGATTTTAACAATGACGGATATAATATAAACATACGATACAATAACAATGAAGAATGGGACGATGACAAAGATGGCGCCCAATATTATCACTTCAAATTTGGCAGTGGCGGTATCAGAGCAGGAGAGTCGTAGGATGGGGTCAAAGTCACAGAAAAAGTGATCGATGATATTGGGACCACAAAACTGTAACTTTGATATTGTAAAATGATAAACCAGAGCTACAAAGGTACCTGAGATCCAGCTTATGCCGACCAACATCCAGCAAACCCGGTAATTCATTTTCACAGTGTAATGCAATGGTTTACAGATGGCCAAATATCTGTCATAGGACATGGCTGTCAGAAGAAGACACTCAGAAGATTCCGTGATGACGAAGAAATAAAACTGAGCCAGACAGCCGGAGAATGACATGATGGTCTTTTCCACCAAAATGGAGCTTATGGCAACTGTAAGAATATCGGTCACTAAAAGGATATCCAACAGTGACAGATGGGACAGGAAGAAGTACATGGGGGAATGGAGGGATCTACCATGGGACACCAGTGTGATGATCAAAAGGTTTCCACATATCGTCACACAATAACTCACAAGGAAAATAAAAAACACCAAATATGTTATAGTTTGGGGGATCGCAAACCCTAAGAGGTGGATTGTGGTGATTCTGGTTACATTTCTCTGATCCATGGGCAGCATGTTGGCTAAGGTGGTTGGAAGTCTTACCATGCAGCGCTAGAGTTCTAGAATCTAATCCAGGCCTGGGCTCTATCTGCAAAGAGTTTGCATGTTATCCCCATGCCCCACAGAGTCCAGACCCTAACCCCATTTAGAGATGGGATGTGCTGGAGAAGGCTTTGCGCAGTGGTCAGACTCTACCATCATCAATGCAAGATCTTGGGGAAAAATGAATGCAACACTGGATGGAAATAAATCTTGTGACATTGCAGAAGCTTATCGGAACAATGCCACAGCGAATATGTGCCATAATCAAAGCTAAAGGTGGTCCACCGACATATTAGAGTGTGTGACCTTCTTTTTTGTGGCAACTTTTGTCTGGACAGGCAGAATAGAATTGCAGCAACTGAGAGATATATATACAGTATGTCTACCAGCTAATAAAATGCAGTGATGATGAGATGAATGATGAATGTTCCCAATGATTCCATTATCCTATAGTCCTGGTAAAAGGGCCAACACACCTCAGCCAGCAGATGTTTGCCAGCTGAATGGTTAATGAGTCCAATACACAGTGACTCTCCTTTTATAGACAACTGGAATCAGTGACACAAATCCAAGAGGATTGTTATTATCAGTGTCCTTGTGGGATTCATTATTTTTATTACAAGGAAATACTTTCATGAAACAAACTTCGTGTTAAACTAGCTATAGAAGGATACAGAAAGTTTGAAGTTCTAGTGATCCCTTTTATTGACTAGCAAGATTTCGGGATCTTGCTAGAAGATCCCTTCTTTAGATAATTTATACACCAATTTACAAACACATACATATTTAAACAAATACAACTGTTGTCTTGAAAGTGAAGGATTAAGCTAGTCATACATACTTACTACTGCCCACGTGGAGGGACCCATGCATGTTTTTTTCCCTCAGAAATCTATGCATGACATCCCATAATGACAATGTGACAAAAGTTTACTTAACAATTTTATTACAAAAAAACTATAAAAGCACATGAGCATAAGTACTCACAGCCTTGGCTCAATACATTGGTACATTTGAATATGATGCCACAAGTATCATGGCAGGTGACACCAGAGCGACAGTGACACCGGTGATTCACGGGTGTGGACCCACTGGACCAACTTGCACAGTTGTCAGGGGTGCAATCCAGGGCGCGGAGTCTAAGGGACCACCTGGTATTCACCAGTTGGATTTTGCTGCAGGCAATCCTTAGGTTGCGGCTCCCGGAAAGCAGCCGTTCAAGAAGGCTGCTGAAGTGACAACCAATACGTAGAGTATGGAAAATCCAATGATCAAGCTGAAAGTCAGAAGCCGAGAGATCAGGAGAGGTACCAGGATGAAGTGTCAAGGGTCATAAAGCCAGAAGAATCCATTAAACAAGCTGAGCGCCAAGAACCGGAAAGTCAAGCAGTCAACAAGGGAGGCTGCTAGCAAACACATGGAAGACTCAAAGAGCAGGCAACTTCCTGTCACCTGAGACTTCCTTATAAAGGGCAGGAGGGAGGAGCAGCTGATGTCGGTGGACTGCATGGGACACAGATCATTGCTGTAGGGTAGCATCTGACTGTAGGGTGAGGGGTCAAAGTTAGCCTACATCATATAATATATACTTATACATATATAATGTATGTGAGGCAGACCCAACATCAGAACTGTTCACCTAGCCAGCTTTCTTTGACCCTGCAATGTTTTGGCGAACTGAACGATATGTAAACCATACAGCCATCACTAGTCTCAATTTGGATTTGAAAGTACTGCAGTTCCAGATAGTGATTAATGGTCCATAGAGCTGCACCCTATCACCATTGTGAAATATTTGGGCTATACTCTTTTAAAAAGAACAATCATGTCTATTGTGGGGATTCAGCTCAAACGGTAAAGGCCCCCATACACGTGTCGGATTCCCACCGGATTCCGGCACGATCGATTCCGGGCGTGTGCACGCGAAACAATCGTGCCGGAATCGTGTGCAGCCCACCTTGTCCGATTGTTCGCGTCCGATTGATCGGGGGCTCAGAATCGGATCCGACAGAGAACCAACATGTTGGTCTTTCTGATCCGATTCTGCCCAGATCAGGGGGAGTTGCCATTTGGGAAGTAAGTGATCGGACACGGAATCGTCCAGGAATCCGTGGGACAAGGTGGTATGCAGCGATCGGATACTCTTAATTGGCTGATTGATCGGAGCTCCGATTCCCGCTGAGATCGCCGGAATCGATCGGGTGAGTGATCAATTGGCCATGGAATCCGACACGTGTATGGCTAGCTTAAGAGTTCTGCAAGCAAAACAGGCTCAGGGATGGTGAAACAAAACAGTTTATTGTGGCAAGCTGGTGCAGTAAACAAAAACAAACAAAACCAAACCAAAACTCACGGTGGCAGCCCTGGTTGGCTAGGGCTCCGTATCTCACAATCCTTGAGAGATTATTCCCAACGTCCAAGCCAAAGGAAGGGAAGTTTTGTCCTTAGCTTCCCCTTTGTCCACCATCTCAGTCCACAAACAGGTTCTCTCTCACTCCTTGCTGTGTTTCACCTCCTACTCCTCTCCTTTTCCCGCACAGGTTCTGTTCCACCTCTCATTACCTGAACAGTAGGTCTAAAACCTGGAACTAATCCACCCTGGACTGGACGACCAGAAGCACCCTCCCTGCTCTGCTCCTGGTCAGCTTCAGACCCAAACAACAAATAGTCCAATGCAAACAGACCAGTCTACAGGACCATTCTGGAGCTGCTACCAAATGTAGCGTCTCAATCCAGGAGAGATGTACCTCCCATCAAATACAATTTGAGACAGAGTGAGCGGCCTTTCAACCCTCACTTTGTCACACTATATTAAGATAACTCTTTCTTTTTTTGTGGCTCACCCAAGCTGTGTACCTACTGTTCACAATCGGCCCGGGCACCCTTTGATGTCCATCGGGTCCGGCAGACAGCATCTAGTGACGCCGGCTGTTCAGTCAGCCTAGCATGAAGGGAGAGGGAAGGGAGCTGCTAGCACCACCCCCCCCCCCCCCCCCCCCCCCCCCCCCCTTCCCCCCTAAGAGGCAAGCAGCCTCTTAAGACAGGCTGATTCCTCAGCTCCGAGGGTTCTGAGATCCCTTGAAGTGGAGGATACATATCCATACTTTAGAAGGGGACACTGTGTCCCCATCTAAAGTATTAGACCGATCTAAGAATTACGGACATGTCCGTAATGGCTTAGATCGATTTGGCTGCCAAGTTAGGCTCTTTAAGCTTAAGATCGGCACCTGAAAAATCTAAAAACCTGAAAAATGGTGGGGCAGTCTCTTTGTTAGTACCCTAAGCGCGTGTAAGGGTCAATGACCCAATGGGAGTTTGTTCCGGGAGGCGTCAGGGCGAATTTTAGTACCCACCGAGCTCGTTAGGCTGGTGGCCGGTACAGGTCGGTTTCGAGTTGGGCACTGCCAGGGACCTTTTCAGCAGTTAATGTTAAATTTTGAGTTAATGGATTGTTATTTATTATTTAATTACTTGTATAATGTGTTGGTATGTTTAATACAACCACTTAAACCGAACAGTGCGTCATGTTTCATTTGTAGTTAAGGTTTTAGGTTAAAAGGGGTTTTCGTTCAGGTAAACAGGGCCACTTCCTCCGTCGGCCTTGCCCAAGTCATGCTCTGGCACTTGTACTTTTTGCTTAATCTCCCTAGCGGTTGTGACCAGTCCAACTCGTCCAGTGCCCGCCCCGATAGTGACCGGGAAACTGCCATGCGGTTTGAATTGAAAAATCCCGCCGCCATCCGTCACACCTGGAGGTGGCGGGATTTTTGAATTCAGACCGCAGGGCGGGAATTTCAAATCATTCTGGATACAGCTTTCTCCTTAGAAAGCTGTATCCAGCGCGATTTCAAAATAACCTTGTTTGGTCCTCTCCCTCCCGGTGTGAGGACCTGGTGACTTCACACGGGGGGAGCACCAAATTTAAAGGGGAATTGTACTGGGTACAGTGATAACTGTACCCAGTACAATTTAAAGTTAAAAACACAACACACATTTACATTTAAATAGAATTTTTATTATATAAAACAAACAAAATTCAAATGATACTTTAACCTTTAGCCTGTATATACGGGCGATACGGGTATATACGGGCAATCGAGGCAGTGTACACAGTACACTGCCTGTCATTTCCGGCTTCTCTCCAGAGCTCTTCACACAGCTGGTGTCATTACTGACACCAGCTGCGTGAGAGGGAAAGCCGGCGCTCCTCCATTAACATGGAGGTCTATGGCGCCGCCCCCCCCCCCCAGTGGCGGTGCCGCAAACCCGGAAATGCTGCAGCGATGAAGACAATCGCTGCAGCTTTCCGGGGAGGCATAGGGTCTCCCCGCTGCCGGCTTCCCCTGCGGTTGAGAGGACCCTGTTCAGCGAACGAACAGGGTTCGTCTCAACTGCTAGGGAGATTAAAAAAATGTTTTATGTAAATTTATTTTTTACAAAAAAAAAAAATTCCATTAAAGTCTATGGTGCACTTTTGGTACAGAAATCTGTACCTCAGCAGTGCGCTAGGGAGGTTAAATAAAAAAACTGACCTGACTTTGAACGTATACTTTATAGAAAAACTCCATGTGTTTCAGCAATACTTGTTTATAATGTTCACCTCTTCTCTACAGCAGTTGTGCTGATGATACCATATACATGGGCTTTGCAAATAACTCATAAAAGTTGCGTAATGAATAGTGATGGTCAAACTGCTCGCAAGGCGGACAGTTCAGCCGCGAACAAGCGTGTTCGCCCTCCTTCTCGCCAGCGTACAGTACGGGTGTTCAACCCGCCCTGTTTGCCGGCGAGAAGGAGCCCTCTATTCTTCCTCCGGCGGGATCAGGAGCAGCGAGATCCCGCCGCAGGAAGAATCTTTTCACTGTAGACTGGGTAGAGAACCCGGTCTTTCAGTGAAAAGCCGGCTGACGTCACATCCGGGTTTTCCGATTAAAATTCCCCGCCTAGAATCTGTCCGCAAACGTGCGGACGGCGGACTTTTTTAAAAGTCCGACTCGCTCGTTCGCGGACGTACACGACCGAAGTTTGCCCATCATTAGTAATGAAGGTAATAATAAGTGATGGCAGATCATCGACTTTGGCCATTTGTGAACAGGTGGATTGGACATTGGAAAAGTCTGACGTAGGCTTGTTCTGTGTCCCTCAGAAAACTGTATTCATTGGGGTCTGATGTCTAAAACTTACCCGAATGAAGTATCAGCAAAGCTTCACCGATGCTTCTGGGTAATCAAGCGGATCACTCCACCTCTGGTGGGACGTACGTAATGACGTCACACCGGGAAGCGGTGGGATTTTTTAATTCAAACAACATTGAAGTTGGGATTGGGTTTGATGCCCAAAACATACCCGAATAAGGGATTCCGGGTAAGGAAGTGGATCTGTAGGCAGCGGCATTTACAAAGAATACTGTATTCTGTTTGATTTAAAGTAAAATGCCCACCTTTTGAAGTTGATGTTCTCTCTTCTGGTGTGATGACTTGATGACATCACACTAGGGCAGGGCACCAAATTGAAAGGGGTATTGTACTGGATAAAGTGATAACTGTAGTCCATACAATTCAAATCACCATCACGCATGGCCGGTCTTGCTAGGAATCGGCTGCCTTTGCGTACCGGCATTTACTTTGGAAGTGGACGCTGGTCTCCATGCAAAGTAAAGAGATCATATATAGAATACCATATAAATATGCGTTAAGGTGGCCATACACAGGTCACTTTCCCACACGATTCCTGGCCGATCGATCACCAGGCGGGTGCACGTCGATCGATCGACGAGGAATCGTGTGCAGCCCACCTTGACCGATCGACCCCGCCCGATCGACATGGCCCCCAAATCGGATCGGCCAGGGAACCAACCTGTTGGTGTTTTCTGATCAATCAGGCACACATTAAGGGGCGTTGACATTTGTGAAGTGATCGATCGGGAACAGAATCGTCCAGGAATCGGTGGCCTAAGGTGGTCGGCACAGACTTGTATGGTCGATCGATCAACGCCTGTGGCTTCACCGGAATCGATCGGAGCGTCGATCAATCACTCAGGAATCGACGCGTGTATGGCTAGCTTTAGACTTGCGGCCGATTTCACGCACAACGGTTGATCTGCAGCACAATCGGCTGCAAATCAAGCAATTTATGGCCAGCTTTAGGTAGAGACATCAGAGTAAAAGCTCCCTCAAAAGATCAAATTTAAAGCACTGCAAAGTAAGTCAGCTGTCAGGGTTCTGGACAGAGGGGTGACCAGGTTAGGCAGTATACACTGAAACCAGACAGGATGAGGAGCAAACAAGGTTAAATGAAAATGTACTGGAGATACAGGATCAAAATCATGAATACAGTTCAGATTCAGAGACCACAGACAGGTTCACAGACAGAATTCAGAGACCACAGTTCAGATTCAGATAAGGGACCAATACTCAGGCAATGTGTGGGAGGGCGTGGTACATGTTGATGTGGCTCATAACAACACAAGGCAGGTGTACCCAACCCAGCCCACAATTGCAGGAAGCAGCCAGCTGGTGACCAGGAAAAGAACGAGTACTCACAATGTAGTGTATACAAAAATTATTTTCTACTTGAAGAATGGAGATGGAGAAAAAGTATTTTATGAGTTTGGCAACAACCCTCCTTAAGTCCTTATTCCTGAGGCTGTATATAATTGGATTAATCATTGGGGTGATCACAGTGTACAGCAAAGATACCACTTTAGTGATGTCCCTCGTCTGTCTTCTATTGGGTATAATATACACGCAGACTATAGTGCAGTAATAGATGGAGACAACAGTCAGGTGGGAGCTGCAAGTTGAGAAAACTTTGTGTCTCCCGGTAATAGACGGGATTTTAACAATGACGGATATAATATAAGCATACGATACAATAACAATGAAGAATGGTGTGATAACAAAGATGGCGCCCAAAATAATCACTTCAAGTTTGGCTGTGGCAATATCAGAGCAGGAGAGTTGTAGGATCGGATCGAAGTCGCAGAAAAAGTGATCGATGATATTGGGACCACAAAACTGTAACTTTGACATTGTGAAATGATAAACCAGAGCTACAAAGACACCTGAGATCCAGCTTATGCCGACCAACATCCAACAAACCAGGTTTTTCATTAACGAAGAATAATGCAATGGTTTGCAGATGGCCAAATATCGGTCATAGGACATGGCTGTTAGCAGAAGACACTCTGAAACTCCTGTGCCAACAAAAAAATCAAACTGAGCCAGACAACCAGAGAATGACATGATGGTCTTCTTCACCAAAATGGAGGCAATGGTGTTTGGAAGAATATTAGTTGTTGCTAGGATATCCAGTAGTGACAGATGGGAGAGAAAGAAGTACATGGGGGAGTGGAGGGTCTTGCTGTAGGACACCAGTGTGATGATCAGGAGGTTTCCACATATTGTCACACAATAAATCCCAAGAAAAACAAAAAATACCAAATAGGTTATAGTCTGGGGGATCTGGAACCCTAAGAGGTGGATTGTGGTGATTCTGGTCACATTTCTCTGATCCATATACGAAAAGTGACCAAATATAAATGGGTGAATCAGATTTATCCAGCTGACGTACATGGAAGAAATAGAAATTAGTAACTGATTTTAAAATCCATTATTCCATTACGAAAAAAAAAGTTATAGTTCAATTGATTGGAGTGATGAGATCCAGTGACTCAAAGAATGTATAGCACCTATGGTCCTATGGAAAAGGTCAACACACCTCAACTCGGTGGTTTGCTGACTGAAGGAGTTCAGTACACAGTGACTCTTCTTTTATAGAAAGCTGGAATCATTTACACAAAGGACATCATATCACATGCACTTATGATTATCCTTTTGAGATTTGTTATAATTATTAATATTACAAAGTTACACTTTCTTAGTAAAGTAAATTCTTTGATTAAACAAACTTTATCTATTGGCAGAATGTCAAGCTGAAAGTGTGAACTGTTATAGAATTTAAATTGCAATTGTTTATGTTTCACAGATTAACTTGATAAACAACAATATTATCGAATTTGAAAATACTGTATTTTTCGCCATATAAGACGCACTTTTTCACCCCTAAAATTGGGGGCAAAAAAGTGCCTGCATCTAATACGCCAAATGCGCTACCCCTGCGGCCACACGGCCACCGGTGGTCACACCTTGGCTTCCCGCCAGCACTCCCAGCATGGAGGGGAGCTGGAGGAGCTGGAGGAGCTGTCAGTTCACATGGGAGAGCCGGTGTCCGGCTCTCCCATCTGAACTGTGTAATTGCCTATGCCAGCCCTGAACTGGCATCTATAGCTCTCCTGTCCGTGGGAACAGCAATCACTCTGCTGCCCCACGGACACAGAATCAGTAACATTGGGAGAGGAGAGAGAGAGCAGAAGACAGCCCAGCCCCCCTGCAACCCAAAAGGCATCCTCCGGTGCAAGGTCAAAGTAGGCTTTATGGACATCACCTGTGAAGGAAATGCTCTGATGGAGCTACCGTTGCCTGGGGCAACCCCTTGAGCCTCCGGGCTCCGCTCAGCAATCAGTTTCCTCACTGCTGCTAGATCCCTCCAATCTGCCTCTGCTGCACGGCAGTCCTCTTCAGCCATTGTAGCCATCTTCTCAAATAGTGCAAGAGACTGCTGCTGCACTGCCACTGTCTGTTGCTGAAGAGCTGCGTTTGTTTGTCGCTGCTCGACATTGGCCAGCACTAATTGTTTCAGCAGCTCCTCCATGCTGCTTTACCACTTTCACCAAGCAGGGAAATACTTGTACTGGCCCTTAAGGAGCACTATTTTATGCCCACTACCTCCGCCAATTGTGGGGATTCAGCTCAAACGGTAAGAGTTCGGCAGGCAAAACAGGCTCAGGGATGGTGAAACAAAACAGTTTATTGTGGCAAGCTGGTGCAGTAAACAAAAACAAACAAAACCAAACCAAAACTCACGGGTGGCAGCCCTGGTTGGCTAGGGCTCCGTGTCTCACAATCCTTGAGAGATTATTCCCAATGTCCAAGCCAAAGGAAGGGAAGTTTTGTCCTTAGCATCCCCTTTGTCCACCATCTCAGTCCACAAACAGGTTCTCTCTCACTCCTTGCTGTGTGTCACCTCCTACTCTTCTCCTTTCCCTCACAGGTTCTGTTCCACCTCTCATTACCTGAACAGTAGGTCCAGGTAATGAGAGGTCTGCTTCTGGTCAGCTCCAGACCCAAACAACAAATAGTCCAATGCAAACAGACCAGTCTACAGGACCATTCTGGAGCTGCTACCAAATGTAGTGTCTCGATCCAGGAGAGATGTACCTCCCATCAAATACAATTTGAGACAGAGTGAGCGGCCTTTCAACCCTCACTTTCTCACACTATATTAAGATAACTCTTTCTTTTCTTGTGGCTTACCCAAGCTGTGTACCTACTGTTCACAATCGGCCCGGGCACCCTTTGATGTCCATCGGGTCCGGCAGACAGCATCTAGTGACGCCGGCTGTTCAGTCAGCCTAGCATGAAGGGAGAGGGAAGGGAGCTGCTAGCACCGCCACCCCAAATTTTGAGTTAATGGAACGTTATTTATTATTTAATTACTTGTATAATGTGTTGGTATGTTTAACAACCCTAGCGGTTTGAGGTTTCATGACACGAAAACCTCATGTCACCGGCAATCGCGGCGGAGTACACTGTACTCCGCCGTGCTTGCCGGCTCTCCGCCCAGCTCTCTGCACGCCGCCGACGTCAAATAGACGCCGGCGGCGTGTGGAGAGGAGAGCGGCGCCCCCTCCATTAACATGGAGGTCTATGGCGCCGCCCCCCCCGCCCCCTTCTGCGTCACAGATGATGCCGAAGACACGGGGCCGGAAGGGCTCCGTGTGTCGACGGCTCTTCTATAGAGCCGCCGGCACACAGGGAGACGGCGGTTTTGCCCGATCTCGGTGCGGGCACAGATTGATCAGCGATCAAATTGTGCCCGAACTGAACTCAGTTCGGGCAAACCGCTAGGGAGGTTAATACAACCACTTAAACCGAACTGTTTCATTTGTAGTTAAGGTTTTAGGTTAAAAGGGGTTTTTCGTTCAGGTAACATGGCCACTTCCTCCCTCGGCCTTGCCCAAGTCATGCTCTGGCACTTGAACTTTTTGCTTAAATAAAAAAACTGTCCTGACTTTGAACGTATACTTTATAGAAAAACTCCATGTGCTACAGCAATACTTGTTTATAATGTGCCCACACCTCTTCTCTACAGCAGTTGTGCTGATGATACCATATACAGTACATGGGCTTTGCAAATAACTCATACAGTTGCGTAATGAATAGTGATGGCCGAACTGCCCGCAAGGCAAGGAACTGCCCTCCTTCTCGCCAGCGGACAGTATGGGTGTTCGACCCGCCCTGTTCGCCGGCGAGAAGGAGCCCTCTATTCTTTCTCCGGTGGGATCAGGAGAAGCAAGATCCCACCGCAGGAAGAATCTTTTCACTGAAGACCGGGTAGAGAATTCGGTCTTTCAGTGGAAAACCGGCTTGCAAACCCGGATGTGACATCAGTGACGTCACATCCGGTCAGCACAACCAGGAACTATGCGTTCCAGGTGCCGGATGTGACGTCACTGACGTCACATCCGGGTTTTCAGATTCAAATTCCCTGCCTAGAGACGGGGAATTTGAATCTGTCCTCAAACGGGCGGACGGCGGACTTTTTTTAAAGTCCGACCCGCCCGTTCGCGGACGGACATGGCCGAAGTTCGGCCATCACTAGTAATGAAGGTAATAATTAGCCCATTTGTGAACAGGTGGATTGGACATTGGAAAAGTCTGACGTAGGCTTGTTCTGTGTCCCTCAGAAAACTGTATTCATTGGGGTCTGATGTCTAAAACTTACCCGAATGAAGTATCAGCAAAGCTTCACCGATGCTTCCGGGTAATCAAGCGGATCACTCCACCTCTGGTGGGACGTACGTAATGACGTCACACCGGGAATCGATGGGATTTTTAAATTCAAACAGCATTGAAGTTGGGATTGGGTTTGATGCCCAAAACTTACCCGAATGAAGCGAATCCGGGTAAGGAAGTGGATCTGTAGGCAGCGGCATTTACAAAGAAAGCTGTATTCAGTGTGATTTAAAGTAAAATACCCACCTTTTAAAATTGATGCTATCACTTCCGGTGTTGTGACATCACACTAGGGCAGGGCACCAAATTTAAAGGGGTATTGTACTGGATAAAGTGATAACTGTATCCAATACAATTCAAATTGTCATGACGCATGGCTGGTCTTGCCAGGAATCGGCTGCCTTTGCATGCATTTACTTTGGAGTGGACACTGGTCTCCATCCAAAGTAAAGAGATCATATATAAATCACTATATAAAATTAACGGACATGTCTGTAATTTGTTAGATTGATTTCCCGGCCGATTTATGTCCAGATTCAAGCTTTGCGCGTAAGACTTGCACAGCGGTTGATCTGCAGCACAATAGGCTGCAAATCAAACCATCTATGGCCAGCTTTAGGTAAAGACATCAGATAATATTTTAATGCAGAATAAGTCTGCTGTCAGGGTTCAGGACAGAGGGGTGACCAGGTTAGGCAGCATACACTGAAACCAGACAGGATAAGGTGCAAACGAGGTTTAATGAAAACGTACTGGAGAGTCAGATACAGGAACAAAACAGGAATACAGTTCAGATTCATGGACCACAAGCAGGTTCACAGATAGTGATGATCGCGAATATTCAGATTCCGAATATTAATCGCGAATATCAGCGATTCGAAAATTCGGGAAGATGGTGAACATATTGCCGAATATTCGCAATTCCGGATATTCTGTATTTTTTATCCATTACACACGCCTCTCAAAGTGGACGAATGGGAAGGCTGCAACAAGAGCTTAGCAACACTCCCTGCGACCATCAACAGTTTTTAAATCCAATATTGGGGTGATGCGAATATTCTGGATGTTGCGAAAAATCAGCACTTTTGAAAATTTGCGAAAATCACTAAGATGGCGTCCAAAATTCACAATTTTTTTTCAACACGCCCCTCAATGCACGTTAAACATATATTCGCGAAATTCGCAAAAAAACTGCCGATATTCGCAATAAGAAGAATATTGCCGAATACGAATATTTACCGAATATTTTCCGAATGTTTTCCCAAACAATTTGCGGCATAGCGCGAATACGAATGTTACCTATGCCACTCATCACTATTCACAGACAGGATTCAGGGACCAGGATCACAGAAGGGATTCAGGAACCAAGATCAGAGTTCAGAGACAACAGTTCAGATTCAGATAAGGGACCAATACTCAGGCAATGTGTGGGAGAGTTAAGGTACATGTATGTAGGTCTCCTGCCAGCAAAAGGCAGGTGTACCCAACCCAGCCCAAACTTGAAGGAAGCCATCTGCAACAGGCCCTTACAACGTAGTGTATACAAAAATTATTTTCTACATCAATGCATGGAGAAAATGTATTTCATGAGTTTAGCAACAACCCTTTTTAAGTCCTTATTCCTGAGGCTGTATATAATTGGATTAATCATTGGGGTGATCACAGTGTACAACAAAGATACCACTTTAGTAATGTTCCTCGTCTGTCTTCGATTGGGTATAATATACACACAGACTATAGTGCAGTAATAGATGGAGACAACAGTCAGGTGGGAGCTGCATGTTGAGAAAACTTTGTGTCTCCCGGTAATAGACGGGATTTTCATAATGACGGATATAATATAAGCATACGACACAATAACAATGAAGAAGGGGGTGATAACAAAGATGGTGCCCAATATTATCACTTCAAATTTGGCAGCAGCAGTATCAGAGCAGGAGAGTCGTAGGATGGGGTCAAAGTCACAGAAAAAGTGATCGATGATATTAGGACCACAAAACGGTAACTTTGATATTGTGAAATGGTAACCCAAAGCTACAAAGTTGCCTGAGATCCAGCTTATGCCGACCAACATCCAACAAACCAGGTTTTTCATTAACAAAGGATAATGCAATGGTTTGCAGATGGCCAAATATCTGTCATAGGACATGGCTGTCAGAAGAAGACACTCTGAGACTCCTGTGCCAACAAAAAAATCAAACTGAGCTAGGCAACTGGAGAAAGACATGATGGTCTTCTTCACCAACATAGAGGCAATAGTGTTTGGAAGAATATTAGTTGTTAATAGGATATCAAGTAGTGACAGCTGTGAGAGGAAGAAGTACATGGGGGTATGGAGGGTCCTGCTGTAGGACACCAGTGTGATGATCAGGAGGTTCCCACATATTGTTACACAATAAATCGCAAGAAAAACAAAAAACACCAAATAGGTTATAGTTTGGGGGATCTGGAACCCTAAGAGGTGGATTGTGGTAATTCTGGTCACATTTCTCTGATCCATATACTCAAGGTGGTCACATATAAATAGGTGAATCAGATTTGTTCAGTTGACGTACATGCAAGAAAATTTCATTAATAAATGATTTCAAATTTGTTACCTCCCCGAGGGGTCACCAGTGTTGGCGCAGGTTCCACAGGGTGCAGGGGGTCTAGCGTGTACAGGGTTTTCCCCCAGAGCCCCCCTAATGGGAGATAGGCAGGTGCCCTTTGAGGGGGCCCTGTGAACTTTTCACACGCTGTACACGCAGGTCCTGCCACCCCCATGTTACCCACCGGTTGAACCCCAAGGAGGATAAGGAGACGAGGGAAGCTCCCCTTGAAGGTGGCGTCACGAGATGCGAGGTACCAAACAGGGATGAGACGAAGAGAATGGTCGGACAAGCATAGGTCAGGGCTGGCAGCAACTTCGGAAACGATGTGACGAGCAGAGTCGAGGCAGGCGGCAATCGTGGGATAATCGGGAACAAGCCAAATCGGGAGTAGAGAGATCAGGATCGTCGGGGTCAAAGCAGGGTCTGGTACACGGATAATCAAGGGGCTTGCTGAGGATCTGACTGAGGTAGGGAGCGAGTATGGGAAGGGGGGTAACACAATTGGCTGGAGTTAGTGCAGGATCAAAAGCAGTTTAGATTGAGTATAATAGGTGACTGGACTCTCATAACCAGAGAATTCATTCAATAGTTACATTGCATCAAGTAGCTGTGATCAAATATCAAATTCTAGATTTAATTTCATGGTAAAAAGAGTCAAAATAATATTGAAAGACGGAAAAAGCAATTGATTCAAAGGATGTAAGGATGGGAAAGGCCAACACGCCTCCGCTCGGTAAAGGTTTGATGACCGAGGGAGTTCAGTACGCGGTGACTCTTCTTTTATAGAAAGCTGGAATCATTTACACAGAAGAAATCATATCACACACTTATGATTATCCTCGTGAGATTTGTTATAATTATTAATATTACAAAGTTACACTTTCTTAGTAAAGTAAAATCTTTGATGAAACAAACTTCATCTCTTGGCAGAACGTCAAGCTGAGAGCGTACAGTAAAAAATCATTCTGAGCTCACAAGTTCCAGTATGAACTTTTGTAGTATTAAAGAGAATAATTACTGAATATCCAGTATGGAGGTTCAGAATACCCTCCCATTGACCGGGGTACAGTAGAGAGGAAAGTGGGGTTTTTAGGCACTGAAGCAGAAATTTAAGAACATAATTTATTAAATATTTTTTTTAAAAAGGTATCACAATATGTCCATACAAGGATAAGGTCAGAGCCACCCCATACATTGGGATGACCTCAATATTTGGTAATAAAAACAATAAACTCGGTGAAAGTTCAGTGCTGGGTAAATATAAAGATGCTACGAACGTGACCATATGCCTCCGACATGTTTCGCCCTAAAAACGGGGCTTCCTCAGGGAGGAGTAGGTCTGTAAATAAATACCAAGATACCATAATATATTACATGATTGATGACTAATTGGTGGTCTCAAAGATCAGAAGAACGTGCGATAGCGTCAATCTGGTGAAACCAATTAACAGTAGCACTAAACTTGTGATGGTAACAATCAATTTATGCAATACATAGCCAGTTCATTAAATGCGTATATATCACAATATAGAAGTGACTACCAGGGTTGGCAAGCGGGTAACTTGCGGTGCAGACGTTACAGACGTCAATGCTAGTGTTTTGTACACCTGCATGGACATCTGCATCGTCAATCCTTGTATAGAAATATATACATACAAAAAAAACCATCGACATTTCATTGTGAGAAAATCATAAATCAAATGTATTTATCATTGTATATAGCACATCGCATAATTAAAGAGTAAATTTTATACAACTCACCAATAATTATTGGTGAGTTGTATAAAATTTACTCTTGCCACCTGAACAATATTTTGGTTGTTGCTGATTAGTCCACTGGTATTATTACAAAGGGGACACTAGTAACTCATCCATGAAGTGGTAGCCATGTAGAATTACAAAGCGGGGGTTGACACTCTCTGTGTCCATGGCCGAGCAGTTTCATCTATCACCAAGAGCAATGTAAAGCGGCATGTAGACATGTTCACTGGAGTGACCAATCACACTTCTCGGTCTCAAAATATGATGGATGAGTCTGGGTTTGGCAAAGACCAGAAGAGATATGCTTACCTGATGGAATTCTGCCAACTATGTTTTAGCAAGAGGGGATTATGGTGTGGGGTTATTTTTTTATTCTTTTGGGGGGGTGGGTGTTGGCACCTTGGTTCTTTTGATAGGAACTCTGAATGCTTCAGGAAATGTTAGTGCCTCAGTATGTCATGACCTCTACATGGCTTACCAATTGTTGGCCATTGTATTTCTAGTGCGTTAACATTTACACATGTTTGAGGAATATTAAGCATTAAGGAATGTTTTTGCAGATCCTCTTATTTAGCAGATTACATCCTATTATGGCGCCGCACTGGAAGTCACGGCGCTCCTTAGAGTAGCCATCTGCATTCTGAGATGATGATTTTATAACTCTGTGGCCATGGAAGGGATTGGAGTGCTAAACTCAATGATTTAGAGGGGTGTCCCATGATCTAGGCAATAATGTACATATCAAGGTGCATGGTCTGTGAGAGTTGTTCTAGGTCATGGTATATCTGTAATAAAAAAGTAAAAGCAATGGGACTTGCTCAAGCTTTCACTAGACAAAGGAACTGAGTAATGTCCTTAAAGTGCAACTCCCACCGTGGTAATTTGCTATATGTTTTCTATTGTTAGTTTTCCTTTGTTAGTATAAATCAGTGTTTCCCAAACTTTCCTTGCAGGGCCCCCCTTTTCTATTTAGGAACATCGGGCCCCTCCTCCCTATTTAAACACAGGTTAACAATGAGGGTTATCTCCCCCCTGGAATACCTTGCCACCCCCCCCCCCCCCCCCCCCGTGGGCCCGCACCCAGTTTGGGAGCCACTGGTATAAAGTTACAATGACTTGACATCCTGTTCGACCCTGTCTGAGTCTTTCTTTTTTCCACAATCCATTGAACATCATTGGAAGGTTGGTTCGTAGAGGAAGATTCCATGAGGCTTTCTAAATTTGGTAATCAAGTGCTATATGCTTAAGGGTTTCAAAATGGTCAATATCACTTATCCCTTGCTGGGTTAGCCCCCTTCCCCCCCAAAAAATGAATATGTTATTATATGTGCATAATTGAGTGATTGTATCTACTTTCAGTGCTGGAGTCTTCTTGAACAAGCCATTGTGGCGAAACATGTAGTAGACGCCAAAACACTGTAAGGTGGCCTCTGCCCCTTTCTCCAAATGTAAGAAGAGAATGGGGAGCACCGGTGTTCAGAGTCCAAGAAGGCTGCAGTTGAGCCCATAATTTTTCATATATATATATATATTTTTTACATTTTTACTTAAAGTTACTTTTATTCACCCAGCAAGTTATTTTTTGATGGGAAATGACATAGGTGTCTCCAAAAAGATAATGAGACAATGTACAAGAGGCATTATTATGGAAAAAATATTTTTCAGCTTTTATTTACATTTGAGCAAAAAGTGTCATGTCCAAAAGTATTTATCCCCTTCACAAACTGTCACAGTCTCTGAGAAAATCCAAAGTTCTATACCATTCCAAATAGTACCACTGGTATAAAGTGACATTGACTTGACATTCTGTTCTACCCTGTTAGAGCTTTCCTTCTTCCACAATCCATCGAGGTCAGTCAAGAACATGAACGGAAGGTTGGTTGTCTGGTAGAGGAAAGCTGTATGCTAAAGGGTTTCAAAATGGTCTATATCATTTATCCCTTGCTGGGTTAGCCCCCCACCCCACCCCCCTAAAAAAATGAATATGTTATTATATGTGGATAATTGAGTGATTGTATCTTCTTTCAGTGCTTGAGTCTTCTTGAACAAGCCATTGTGGCGAAACATGTAGAAGTTGCCAAAACACTGTAAGGTGACCTCTGCCCCTTTCATCTGGGGAAGCTCCAAATGTAAGAAGAAAATGGGGAGCACCAGTGCACAGAGCCCCCTTTCCGCTCTAGGCCTACAGTCGAGCCCATAATTATTCATACCCCTGGCAACTTTTTACTTTTATTCACCCAACAAGTTATTTTTTGATGGGAAATGACATCAGTGTCTCCCAGAAGATACATTTACATTTGAGCAAAAAGTGTGATGTCCAAAATGAATCATACCCTCCACAAACTGTCACAGTTTCTGTAAAAAACCAAAGTTCTATACCATTCCAAATAGTCCAAGCTGTTCTAAAGCATCCTAATTACCCTGATTAATTGGGAACAGCTGTTTAAATCAACTCAAAAGGCAGGTCTCTGTGGTTGTTTTGAGGACAGTCATGGTTAAGACAAAGGAGCTCAGTGAGGACCTGCGGCTGTGCATTGTGGCTGCTCACAAGTCAGGAAAGGGCTACAAGGCCATATCTAAATGTTTTCCAGTTCCAGTGGCTACAGTGCAAAGTATTATTAAAAAATACAAAATGTTCCGCACTGTGGAAAATCTCAGAGTACGTGGTCGGAAACCAAAAATGACACCTGACCTGGCCAAGAGGATAGTGAGAGAAGTGAAAAAGAATCCAAGGATCACCATCAAGGCCATGCTGGTCAATCTGGGCTCTGCTGGTGGCATTGTCTTAAGGCAGACAATCCAACGGACACTGCACACTTCTGGGTTCCATGGATGCAGACCAAGGAGGACGCCACTTCTTCAGATAAGACACAAAAAAGCCTTTGCAAATGCTCATCTGGACAAAGAAGAAGACTTCTGGTCTCCTGTGTTATGGTCAGATGAAACAAAAATTGAATTGTTTGGTCACAATGATGTTTCCCTTGTTTTGTATTCTCCATTTTGTAGTCTGAGGAGAGTTATGCAAGACCCATCTCCAGATGTCCAGTGTGAGAACAATGGACATTCATGTGACTAGATATTACAGGTTGTCCTTGGAACAATGTAGAGCGTTGGGAAAGGCCTATGATATCTGTCTGGGGTGTAGAACATTGTAATTCATCCTAGAATCAAGCAGGCATTGTTCACAAAATACCTACTCTGAAACATTGTAACTTTTAACACCTGTTGATTTTGTTTTTTTTTTTATATTAAAATATTATTTTACTGTATAATTTATTCCATACCCATTCCATTGCCATCCAGCTACCTAATGGCAACAGTACATTATTGTGGCCTAAAAGGTGTCTCAACAAGCTGGCGTGATACTTAGAAGTTTTTAATTTGCAGAGGTTAGAGCTAGAATAGTCTATTGTAAGAAAAACCTCTTGGTGAAATGCATACACCAACCAGGCTGCTTCTATAGACTTATAGTGACACTCTGGGCTATTTGTCGTTAGTCTGTATCAAAACTAGAGATGCTTGAATTTTTTAACTTGCTAACTTTCAGAGCTGATTGAAAGCCCCTGAACATGGTATCATCACCAATCTTGCTGGAGATGTAGAGAAGGGTTGGGGGAATATTTGACAGAAAAAAGTATGTCTCTAACACAAATAGTTTTTGAATAAATGAAGTTCAAAATTAAAGTCGAATTTCCGAATTTTCCAAATTTTCGACATTTTGACTTGACTTTGAACTTAATTTGTGCAAAAACTATTTGTGTTAGAGACATACTTTGTTCTGTCAAATGTTCCCCCAACCCTTCTCTATTGCTTTGCAATTAACTCGAAATCGTCGAATATCTGAAAAAAACTTTGATCGTCTCTAATCAAAACCTTAGCTTGTTACTGGATAAATAATTGCCTTTATCTGAGATATTTGCCATAGATCTTGCTTGAGTCTAAGTTTCATGTATTCCCTGCCTATGTGATATACAGGCTGGGCCATTTATATGGATACACCTTAATAAAATGGGAATGGTTAGTGGTATTAACTTCCTGTTTTTGGCACATTAGTATATGTGAGGGGGGAAACTTTTCAAGATGGGTGGTGACCATGGTAGCCATTTTGAAGTTGGCCATTTTGAATCCATCTTTTGTTTTTTCAATAGGAAGAGGGTCATGTGACACATCAAACTTATTGGTAATTTCACAAGAAAAACAATGGTGTGCTTGTTTTCATATAAATTTATTCTTTCATGAGTTATTTACAAGTTTCTGTCCACTTATAAAATGTGTTCAATGTGCTGCCCCTCTTCTCCCACTCTCCACACACTGATAGCAACACAACAGGAGAGATGCTAGCACATGCTTCCAGTATCCGTAGTATCAGGTGCTGCACATCTCGTATCTTCACAGCATAGACAATTGCCTTCAGATGACCCCAAAGATAAAAGTCTAAGGGGGTCAGATCGGGAGACCTTGAAATTGCTACATGATGATGTGTTTCTCTCTTTATGCACTGAAGCTGGCACGTTCCCTAAGTTTTTCCAGCAAGACTGCTGGATGTTGGTCGGCATAAGCTGGATCTCAGGTACCATTGCAGCTCTGGTTTATCATTTTACAACATCCAGTATTTAGCGTATTAATACCTGTGTTACACCTGCATCATAGAGATGCCTGCACAGAGCATGCTCATAACCTACAGACACACCTGACCATCGCCCACACAGCACCTTGGCCATCACCCACACATAGATTTGGCCATCAACCACACAGAGACTTGGCCATCACCCACACAGAGATTTGGCCATCAACCACACAGAGACATGTCAGTCGACTGGCAGGGTTCAAGGGGTGAACACTGAAACCAGACAGGATGAGGTGCAAACAAGGTTTAATGAAAACTTACTGGAGATCCAGATACAGCATCAAAATCAGGAATACAGTTCAGATTCAGGGACCACAAACAGGATCACAGAAGGGATTCAGGGACCAGGGTCAGAGATCAGAGACCACTGTTCAGATTCAGATAAGGGATCAATACTCAGGCAATGTGTGGGAAGGTGAGGAACATGTATATAGGCCTCGTGCCAGAACAAGGCAGCCACCAGCAACAGGTCCTTACAATGTATTGTAGACAACATTATTTTCTACTTCAATGCATGGAGAAAAAGTATTTCATGAGATTGTTGACAACTGTTTTTTGGTCCTTATTCCTATGGCTGTATATAATTGTATTAAGCATTGGGGAGGTCACAGTGTACAGCAAAGAAGCCACTTTATTGGCCATCAACCACACAGAGACTTGGTCATCACCCATACAGAGATTTGGCCATCACCCGCACAGAGACTTGATCATCACCCACACAGAGACTTGGCCATCACCCATACAGAGATTTGGCCATCACCCACACAGAGCCTTGGCCATCACCCACACAGAGACTTGGCCATTACCCACACAGAGACTTGGCTATCACGCACACAGAACCTTGGCCATTACCCATACAGAGATTTGGCCATCACCCACACAGAGACTTGGTCATCACCCACACAGAGACTTGGCCATCACCCATACAGAGATTTGGTCATCACCCACACAGAGACTTGGCCATCATGCACACAGAGATTTTGCCATCACCCACACAGAGCCTTGGCCATCACCCAC
>CM070034.1:2550675-2567882 GCA_036250615.1 Ptychadena robeensis
TATGGTGCACTTTTGGTACAGAAATCTGGACCTCAGCAGTGCGCTAGGGAGGTTAAGAGATGTTTGAGGAATATTAACCAGTAACGGATATTTTACAGATCCTCTTGCGCAGATGACATCCTATCATGGCACCGCACTGGAAGTCACAGCGCTCCTTAGAGTAGCCATCTGCATTCTGAGATGATGGTTTTATACCTCTGTGGCCATGGAAGGGATTGGAGGGCTGAAACGTAATGATTTGGAGGGGTGTTTCATGATCTAGGCACTAATGTATATATTAAGATGCATGGTCGGTGAGAGTTGTTCTAGGTCATGGTATATCTGTAATAAAAAGTAAAAGCAACGGTACTTGTTAAAGCTTTCAAGTCCCACCGTGCTAATATGCTATATGTTTTCTTGACAAGAGACCTGCAATGTGTCTTTTTACCTTGTGTTAGTTTTTCTTCGTTAGTATAAAGTGACATTGACTTGACATGGAGTTCAACTCAATCAAAATTGGAAGGTTGGTTTTCCGGTAGAGGAAGATTCCAAGAGGCTGTCTAAATGTGGTAATCAAGTTAAGTTGCTATATGCTTAAGTGTTCCAAAATGGTCTTTATCACTTATCCCTTGCTGCGGTTAAGGTCAGCCCCCCCCCCCCAAAAAAAAAGGGTATTACATTAATTCAATGTATAGAGAGTTTGGAATTCAAGTGATACTGTTTATTGGCTAATAAATTGTATCACTTGAACGCCAAACTCTCTATATTTAGCGATGGCTAACAGGGTACAACACTGTACTATTAATTTAAAGTGAAATTATTTTGTATGTATAGCTGTATAAAATGTGTTATTATATGTGGAGTGATTGTATCTACTTTCAGTGCTTGAGTCTTCTTGAAAAAGCCATTGTGGCTAAGCGTGTAGAAGTTGCCAAAACACTAGAGGTAACCTCTTCCCCTTTCATCTGGGTAACCTCCAAATGTAAGAAGAGAATAGGGAGCATTGGTGTGCAGAGCCCCCTTTCCGCTCCAAGAAGGCCAATACATTGCTTGAACCAAGAACCAAATAGAGAATGTATGCTGTGCGGGGGTTCAGCTCAAATAGTGCCAGTTAATGAGGAATATCCACACGAACAGGATCCTTTTTTGGGCTCCTGCCAGTATTTATTAGCAGCACTCCAAAGTCCAAACACAAAATCACAGGGGTTAATATAAGCCAAACGAAAGCTCTGAAAATGGCAAGCCTCCTGGCTTGGCAGCAATTAAACAATGGTTGCTTCCTTTAGGAAACCTCACTGGCCTGCCTCCTAGCAGTCACCAGCATGGGGCCACACACTCCCTGTGCACCCTGTATTTGCTGCACCCAGCAGCACTGTCTCCAATCTTATTGGGAGCCCTGACTGAGTGGCTTTAGAGATGGTTGAATTTTTCGACTTCCTAATTTTCAGAGCTGATTGCAAAGCCCCTGAACATGGTATCATCACCAACATTGCTGGAGATGTAGAGAAGGGTTGGGGAAACATTTGAAAGAAAAAAGTATGTCTCTAACACTAATCGTTTTTGAATAAATTAAGTTCAACATTAAAGTCGAATTTCCGAATTTTCCAAATTTACAAAATTTTGACTTGACTTTGAACTTAATTTGTGCAAAACTATTTGTGTTAGAGACATACTTTTTTCTTTCAAATGTTCCCCCAACCCTTCTCCATATCTCCAGCAAGTTTGGTGAATATACCCTTTTCAGAGGCTTTGCAATTAACTTGAAATCTTCGAATTTCTGAAAAAAACAACGACCATCTGTAAAGCCCCCCATACACCTTCAGATTCCTCCATACAACTTTCATGAGACCTACCAACAACTATGTAGTATAGTGACCTCCCTGATAGAATACATAGTGATTGGAAGGTGTAGAAAGGTCCTCCTATTACATGGTTTTGGTAGAAGAAAAGTTGGTTGTACAGAAGTTGCATGGTAATTGTATGTGGTGTATGGGGGGCTTTAGTGGCTTCAGTCACTTTTGTTAAATCATACCCAGCCACCTCTCTGATGTCCATCAGGTGTAGTTCCTGGATGGAATGGGAAGGCCCACCCAGTTCCTTCACTCTCATCCCAGAACCCAGAATCCCAAAACAAAAAACTAAACAAAACTGCACAACAACCTATTGTTGTTGCCTAACATATTCCTGGACTCCTTCGAGGATACACCTGATGGGTCCATTTACACCGTTACAGACGAACAGTCTGTCACAGCTGTTTTATGATCTGTTTTTATTTGCACATGTATATATTAATGAAGAATAAAAATTTTTTATATTTTGTAAATTTAGTCTTGACCAAACATACACCATGGAAAAACCCCATTTCATCTTCTGTGCTGGGAAGAAAAAATTTTCACTTTGAAATGTGGTAATGAGTTATACTCACTCTGCCATATGCAGGTTTACTACACTGATTTTTACAATGATAAAGGAATAAAAATGGAAATTCAAGTATTAATGGAGGAATAATATTTTAATGCTAAGGAACGTGACAAAATTTGGAGAATATTGAGCACATTTCACAATCTTATTGGATATAAGCACCGCAAACAACATTATATTTCAACGGTAAAAATAGAATTCTTCACGATGGGAAATATCTACGTCATTAAAGTAAAGAAAAAGTTTTAACATGAGTAAATAAAAAAAAGTAAAATGTCGGACCAGGGATGCCTGGGCCAAGGATACCAGGAATGCGGGGACGGGACAAAGAAGATGGGCTGACTTCACTGGTGGAGCGCATCGGCTCATGTGGATGCTATGCCATTCTCGTGGTGGCTCGGGGTTTCCATCTTTTGTGCGGAAAATGAACCCCAAATCATGGAAATGACTTTTGCTGTCTATTAAACTGCACCAAAATTCAACCCCCCCCCCCCAAATTTTTTTTATTACATTTATACTTACCTCTAAACTGTCCCAATAGCTCAACATTGCTCAAAACCCAAAAAACATATATTTAGCTATCCTGCTGACATCTGTGGGAGCCGCCATTTTAGATTCAGTGTTAGCTTCCACGCTTGCATGAGTTAAGGCTGCAATAACGCCGGCGGCCACTGGGGGCTGCAAGATACAATGTGTGTCAGTAGACACAAAGTGAAATAACTGCTGAAGATGTTGGAAGCCCGCCACGGCGATGAGGATATGATCCACAGAGGAGGAGGGAAGAACTATACAGAAATCTCCACACAGGTAACAATTTTTTATTTACATATTGCTCCAATAATGTGGGTTTGGCTAGCTATGGGCAAAATCCTCCAGACGAAATGGGGAGTGTAACACCCCATCCCTCCTAGCTCTCCACACCCATCGAACAAGCAGGGAGGATATCACCCTCCTCACACCTCCTAGCCCCCCCATTCCTCACTTCCTCTTCTTTCTCACCATCCTCCTAGATTAGTATTCCAGTGAACAGTGTAGGGTATAACTAGGCATACTTAAAGAGTTCACACACAAAACTAATCTGAGTTGGAGACAGAAAAGGGTTGTGAAAAACAATAGATTACCGGCTAAAGCAGGGTACTTGACAGGCATGGTTCATACTGGTAGCAAGGATGCAGCATGGAGTGGCAAATTATGTCTGACTGATCTATTCATTACAAAAAGAAAGACTTTTTTATGATGAATGTTCAGGCCGTACTGTCCACTGGGCCATCACCAATTATATATATATACGTTATATGTAATATTGATGACATCATAAAGAAGAGCCTCACCAATCCTAATGTATTCTGCTCCATCTGTGGAGAGTACATGAAATATCACAGACTTTGTGGGTTGAGTATACCCTGCCTATTTTGGGGTTCAGCTTGGAGACCAGGAGAAGACTCCACATATGATTAGCATAACATGCATGGAGCACCTATGGCAGTGGACACAAGGTTAAAAACTGAATTAACTACCCTGTTTAACCACCCTAGCGCTTCTGACGGCACTATCTCGTCCTGCACTTGCTTATGCAGTATTGCAGCTGACGAGATGTAGCCGTCCGGTTTAGCTCAGATCTCCCGGCTGCACACTCTGCTCTGTGCTGTCCCGATCTGAAGCAAGCCGGCTGTGTCACCTGTCTACAAGCCTAATTTGCACATGAACGTCCCAATTTGCATATGACTGTCCCGCGCCCCCCCGCACCCCGGGGGGACATTCATGTGCAGATTGGGATATTCATATGCAAATTGCGATATCTTCATGCCATTGTATTGGATACAGTGATAACTGTATCCAATTCAATTCAAAACAAAAACAAAATAAAAATGTTATTATAAACAAACATAAATACTGTTTTGAAATCAATAAATACTGTTTTGAAATCTTTCATACCAAATAAGTATTCAAGAGAATTTTTTTATGTACTTTTTTATAATAATTGTGTGTTTCAAACATTATTATAGTCCGCATGTCTATTAGACCCGCGTTCGGACAGATTTTTGGAAGTTACAGGCCTACAACACAAAAAAAATTAAATTAGAGTCTATGGTGCGCTTCTGGTACAGAAATCTGGACCTCAGCAGTGCGCTAGGGAGGTTAAAAAGGCATTGTTCGAAAATATGGCACCCTTACATTTTTGCCTCACGGTGAAATATAAGGCATCCCCCCTAAAATAAGGCACCCCCAAAGATACGGTACTGTAACTCTGGACAGGGGGGGTCAGAGGGGGCAATCACATGACACAGGAGGATCAGAAGGGGTTACTAAAATGGTAATCCCTCCCTCTGAGTTTCCTGTGCCATTTTGATTTCCCCCTCTGTTGTCATTTGAGTGATCCCCCACCTTGATACCCCAGTGCTATATTCCTTTTCATGGAAAATTAAGAAATTCCCCGAAAAGAAGACGTAGGGCATCTTTGGGAGCAAAATTTATTATTTTCAGGGAAACACATTAGTAAATATCTCAGAAACCAGAGGCAATCTGGCAAATTGGAAGCCATATTCTTAATCATAAACTTAATATAAAACATTGCAATTCTAAGGTTAAGTTAAAGGTTAAGGTTCGGTTTAAAGCTCCCCCTACACCCTTGTCCAGGACATTTTTAAATTACTGTTTTACTAAACTAGCAGAAAGCTTGATGAGTTTTCTCAGGGATTCCTTAAAGTCTTTATTCCTCAGGGTGTATATAATAGGATTCATCATTGGGGTGACCACAGTGTAGAGCAAAGACAAGAATTTCACCATGTTCCATGACTGTCGCCTTCTGGGTACAAAATACACACCGACCATTGTGCCGTAATAGATGGTGACAACAGTCAGATGGGAGCTGCATGTTGAGAAAGCTTTCTTCCTCCCGCTGATAGAAGGGATTTTAAAAATAGCCACCAAAATCAAAACATAAGACACAATGATGACACAAAACGGGTTGACGACCACAATACCGCCGATCGTTTTCACAACTATTTGAACAATAGTTGTGTCAGAACAGGAGAGTTCAAGGATCGGGTCAACGTCGCAAAAAAAGTAGTCCATCGTATTGGGACCGCAAAACCACAGCTGGGATAAGGTAAAGGTGTTGCCAAACATGATAAGAATGCTCAGAGCCCAGCATGTGATGACTGCCAACCAACAAAATCGAGGATTCATTATCAAAGTATAATGCAGAGGTCTACAGATGGCCAAATATCTGTCGTAAGACATGACCGCCAGAAGAACGCACTGTAGGGTACCGGCAACCGCAAAGAAATAAAACTGGGAGATGCAATTAGTGAACAATATGGTGGCCTCTTCCACCAAAAGAATATAGAGCATTTTGGGAAGAATATCAGTTATTATAATGATATCAGATACGGAGAGCTGGGAGAGGAAGAAGTACATGGGGGAGTGGAGGGTCTTACTGTAGACCACCAGTGTGATGATCAGGAGGTTTCCACATATTGTCACACAATAAATCACAAGAAAAAGAAAAAAGATCCAATATTGTACAATTCCATGACTTTGAAATCCTATGAACCGTATTGTAGTGATTCTGGACACATTCAATTCATTCATAATTTACCAACTAAATATTACATGATATGAAAATGGAAGGACCATCAGGTTTTTGTTGGGATGTGGCAAACCTCCTTTTTGAAAAAGTGAACAAACCCTTTAAACTCTTTCAAATGGCAGAAGGACGTTGGTCTGGTCACACGTTTCAAGTCCATTCTTTACGAGTTGCCTTTATCTTTACCCAGGTGATGAAGACAACTTAAGGAGAGATGTAGATGAACCTACAAAGAATCCATCCCCATTGCTGGTGGTGTATATCAGGCCAATGAGATGTGACATCAGCCAACCAGTCAGACTTACAGTCAATGGCGATGACTGGTACATCATTCAAAGCTAAACTTCTACTTTTATCATTTGAGTTTTAAAATGTTAAAAAAGATCTGTCCTTTAAACCTTTCAAATATACTCTTTAATAATCAGACATTAAAAATAATGAAAAACGTTCACAGCACTGTGATCCGTGTTCCCTAAATGCCAAATTATCTGATGATCTAGAATAATCCTCCTTATATAGACTAACAAGGACACATAACAAGAACCTAGTGGGATCCCAAGTGAATATTGATATTTTCAAAGGGATCAATTCATGTTAAATGAGGTCATTATCTTTCTATTGTCCAGAAATTCTTAATGTAAATATTTATTGGTGGTGAGACGAAGCTTTAGACTAATACTGACTTGCATAGACTTAGCATAAGATAAGCACAATCCTGCATTCAAATTAATTGAAGAAACTTAAAAGTATTAGTAGGTATTGTGACAGACTGTTTGTCTGTCACGTTGTAAATGGACCATCAGGTGGTGTATCCTGGAAGGAATCCAGGAATATGTTGGCCAACAACATTGGGTTGTTGTGCAGTTTTGTTTTGGAATTCTGGATTCTGGGATGGGGGGAAGGAACTGGGTGGGCCTTCCCATCCAGTAACTACACCTGATGGACAACAGGTAGGTGGCTGGGTGTGTCCCAACAAAAGGAGACTGAAGCCACCCAGTCAGGGCTCCCAAGTAAGCTGGAGACAATGCTGCTAGGTTCAGTGTATACAGGGCACACAGAGTGTGTGTGGCCCCATGCTGATGGCTGCCAGGAGGCAGGCCATTAAGGTTTCCTAGCGAAAGGAAACATTGTTTGATCGGTGCCAAGCCAGGAGGCTTGGCTTTTTGAGGACTTTTGGTTTTGTTTAGATGTTAACCCCTGGGAGGGTGATTCTGTGTTTTGGACTGTTTGTGTGCAAATAAACGTGGGCAGGAGCCCTAAAAGGTGAATAACAGAGTGGATTAATGCTTTGAGAGCACCATTTGGAGCTGATCCCCCACAGTATGCATACCCGGTTTTCTCACAACAGCAAATCGGCAATTATTAAATAAAAATATATTTATAAAAAAAAAAAATAAAGTATTTATGGAATTTGACTGGGTTGACTGTAGTGCATTACATTTTGACTATGACCTACTATATTATGATGGCCAACCTGATAGTTCTCTTTCAGTTAAAAATCCCAGTATTTCTCAGCCTGCCTGGCTTTTACAAAACGAACTCACTGGAGCTCCACTCAGGAATCCTCACCTATCCTTGTGCGAACCCACGGTGAACCTCCCTGGTGTTTCGCTCATACACAGTATTCTGGTAAGGTTCCCCTCCTTACCTCCCCCCTCTACACATGTGGGGCGGTAAAACTGACAACACCTTCTTTAACATGGAGGGAAATCGTGCAACACCCCCGCCTCTTCGGCACCTTTGATGACACCAAAGAGGTGGTGCTGGAAATGATCTGCGAGTCAATCTAGACTTAGGCTATGTTTCCACTATACATCTGGACCCCATCGGGTATCCCGATGGAGCACATAGACCTTACCTGCTCAGCAGATACTGTGTTCAGACATCCGCCGATGCAGAGGCTCAACGTACTCGACCGAGCAGGTAAGTCTATGTGCTTCGTCAGGACCTCCCACCAAGCAATACACTTAGCAGAGGGGTCCCGACAAATAGTGAAAACATAGCCTAAGTCTCGGTTGACTTGAAGATCGTGTCCAGCACCACCTCTTTTGTATCATCGAAGGTACCGAAGAGGCAGGGGTGTGGCACCATTTCCCTCCAAGTTAAAGAAGGCGTTATCGGTTTCCCGCCCACACATGTGTAGAGGGGGGGGGAGGAAGGAGGGGAACCACAGCACTTTGTATGGGCGAAACGCCAGGGAGCTTACAATGGTGACCCATTTATAAAATGTATGCCATGATATTGAGTTGGCGGTGCTTCATTCAGTTTATGCATGGAGAACTTAAACACTAAAGTGGGGGGAGTGACAGGTTGTTGATCGCTGATAGCTCCTAGTCCAAGACCCATTTTCGAACTTTGTAACTGTTCTCCACACAAATGAACCTCCTCTCCTGACCTACTTTCCTCTTTCACCTCCGGCAGATGACATGGGGAAAATGGAGCCAGCAACAATACTACCTGCCATGCAGAACTCCTAGCCAGGATCCATGAGGTGCTTCCACTCCTCAAATCAGTCCTCAGCAACTTCTCTCCTCCCTCAGGATCCCAAGTTCACAGCAGTATTTCCACAGAGAGTCAGAGATAAGTAATCTTGATCTCCTGACCCCCCCCCCCCCCCCCCATCTTTGGGACAATAGTATTGTTCGCCCAGCTTCCTCTAATCCAGTGGTTCCCAAACTTAAAAAAACAAGGCCCCCTTTTCTATTTAGGAACATTATTAAGCCCCCCCCCCTACCTATTCAAACACAGGTTAAGAATGAGGGCCAGCGCCCCCCTGGAATACCTTTGCGCTCCCCCAGGAGGGCTCGCCCCCCAGTTTGGGAGCCACTGCTCTAGTCCCACAATGGGTTTCATGGGCCCTGGTGAATATAGTGAAAATAAAGTGGAATATAGATCTCCCTCCCTCCGCCTCAACATATACTCTCTCAGCTCTATTTGACGGGCTAAACATTTTTTAAAATAGATTTACTCATTACTCATATGGACTCCCATTAGGCATCCCACATACTAGCCCTATAGCAATTACAGACCAGATCTACCACCTATGACGCCGCCCTATGTTCTTCTTCAAGAATATATTTCTCTAAAACAATCTTAGGCGATGAAGCATCAAGAAGAACCTGGTAATGGTAACCAATAAAAGACTAATATATATCAGTTCCTCATAAACCAACAACCACACCTATCCAGCTTGACAGAGTCCCTGATACTACAGATCTTGAGGCCTATCAAATAGTGTTGAGCTCGAATATTCGATTTTCGAATATTTAGCTCGAATATCGCTATTTCGCGAATATTCACGAATATATCATCGGATATCCGACGCGATCAAGATTTTTCGCGATTTATTGCGCTTTTATAATCGCAATTTTATAATCGCGATCCATTGCAATGAATGGGATCACGATTATATAATCGCAATGCGATTTTTTTAAACGGAAATGACGGATATTCTCCCAGTCGAATATCCGAGCTCCATTGACTTGCATGCATTGCGAATATGTGATCGCAATTGCGATCTTTAGATTGCAATTCATGTCGTAAGTGCGGATATTCGAGATTACGAATATGGAATCGAATATTATGGCGGATATTCGCGAAATTACGCAAATTCGAATATTGCCTAGTCGCTCATCACTACTATCAAACTAACATCTCCATTATTATGCTGAAAATATAATGAATCTTCAGAGGCGACATTCCATCCCTCAACTTTTTATCTATGTTATTCCCTTTATTTAAGCTTTTTCACAATGTATGGTCGTTACTGATGTCACATGATTGTAATTTGTCATATATTTTTTTCCTCTCCCATGGTCATGAAGTTTTTCCTCCCACTAAGTGGCATTGCACTGCAAAATGTCTTACCTAAAGAGTGAGATCTGATTTTAGAAGAAATATAGATTTACCATTCCAGCCTCCTCATCAGAACATTTTATTTTTCTGAAAGGTGCAGTAATTAGTGATGGCCAAAATGTTCGCACTCCTTCTAGCTGGCGAGCAGTACGGGTGTTCGACCCGCCCATTCATATACTGCTAAGATCCTAAAATTTAAAAATAAAATCTTTTTCTGACAGCAGGAGGGGAGCTTGTTACAAGTGTGCCCCTCCCACTGCCTTACGTAGTGCTTAAGTGGTGTCTGGGACATCTCTCCCAGGCAGGAACTCGTCAGCAGCTGATTCCCCCCTCCAAACACCCCCCCTCACAGAGCTCTGCAGCTCCGACAGAGTAGACACAGGAGGGGGAGGTGGAGTGGAGGGGGGGCAGTGAGGGCTGAAGCAGCTGCACGTCTCCAGGAGCTAAGATGCCAGCATGAGAACTGCAAGGAGAGTAGGTGAGTATGCTGTGGATTTTTTTTTGGTGTAGCAGTTTTCCAGGATCAGAACTGCTGACAGGTGAGTATTGTGTCTGTTTAATGTATGTGTTTTTTCTTTTTTTTCTTTAAATATATTAAGACCCGAAAAAGCCTCCATTCCAGTTTCTTGCACCATTTGTAAAATATTCAGGAAGGTCAATGATTATACTTTCTTAACTTTATATAATTTTACAAAACACTACTATGGATGATGAAGATCTAGCAGTTCAATGTGAGAAAGTGTGCAAAGACACACTTCTTCTGACAAGAATGAAGCACTATCTGACAGATGAAGTATAACTATAAAGACTTGCAGTTTGAGGTGACAAATTTGTATGGTAGTAGTTAAAGCGATTTTAAACACAAAATAAAAACACACATACATTGAATAGACACAATACTCCCCTAGCAGCAGTTCAGATGCTGGAAAACTGCTTCACAAAAAAAACATACTTACCTTCTTTACGTTCAGTTCTGATGCCAGCTAGAGATGCTCGAATTTTTTAACTTGCTAAATTTCAGAGCTGATTGCAAAGCCCCTGAACATGGTATCATCACCAAACTTGCTGAAGATACAGAGAAGGGTTGGGGGAATATTTGACAGAACAAAGTATGTCTCTAACACAAATATGTTTTGAATAAATGAATTTCAAAATTAAAGTCGAATTTCCGAATTTTCCGAATTTTCGACATTTTGACTTGACTTTGAACTTAATTTGTGCAAAAACTGTTTGTGTTAGAGACATACGTTTTTCTTTCACATGTTCCTCCAACCCTTCTCTACATCTCCAGCAAGTTTGGTGATGATACCACGTTCAGGGGCTTTGCAATTATTTTGAAATCGTCGAATATCTGAAAAAAAGTTCGATCATCTCTAATTGCCAGCATCTTAAATCCTGAAGGTGAAGATAAAGCTGCTTCTGTCATCACTGTCCCCCTCCTTCGCTCCACTCTACTCCACCTCCTTTCCTACAGAGACTAGGCTGTCTCCTCTCTGTCGTGGGGTGGGGGGGGGTGTGGAGGGGGGAATCGGCTGCTTGGCTGCTTGATGATGAGATGTGTCTCTTGATGGGAGAGACACCTACATGAATACTAGTCTAGAGGCTCACTCTCCCGGTGATATATATTTTTTGTATTTAATTTTGGGATGTTGGCTTCACCATTGTAATGAAAAATGATTTGATGGCTTATTTCCCAAAAACCAACCAAAGTTTCGGGAATGTGGCCAAGGATTGGGTTCCCTCCACCCGAAGGATGTTTTGGATCTCTACAGAAGTTACATTCAAAATGTATCCATGATCTAGCCCTCTACCATATTAATTAACATGGAAGTATTAATCTATAAAAACATGATTTATTTATTTAGAACATGATAAGACATATGATATTTTTGGAAAAAAGTGCTAATAGTTAAAGACAGCACATAACAAGACGAACATCGAGTAATACATGATATGACAGAAAACACATGATTCGATAAAATTGTACAGAAAAGGATTGAAGATGGTATACAACGCGTTTCGCCCATAAATACCGTGGGCTTCTTCAGGTAAGTCTATAGGTGAGGTAATGACAATGTTGAAATACCTTTCAAACTTAACTCTGCACTCTCTGATACTCAGGGACATATTGAATGAATTCATGTAAACTCTATATATAAGCTAAATGCTTAATAATGCTCAATAAATTATATGTATTTATATCTATAAACACTATAATGCAGAAACTCAACCTTTTATCAGAATCCTCTTCATCTACGAAACCCTTTTGACACCAAGTCTGAATCATGGACCCCAAAGATAGACTTACCTGAAGAAGCCCACGGTATTTATGGGTGAAACGCGTTGTATACCATCTTCAAACATTTTCTGTACAATTTTATCGAATCATGTGTTTCCTGTCATATCACGTATTACTCGATGTTCGTCTATTAGCACTTTTTTACAAAAATATCATATGTCTTATCATGTTCTAAATAAATAGATAGATGTTTTTATAGATTAATACTTCCATGTTTATTAATATGGTAGAGGGTTAGATCATGGATACATTTTGAATGCAACTTCTGTAGAGATCCAAAACATCCTTCGGGTGGAGGGTACCCAATCCTTGGCCACATTCCCGAAACTTTGGTTGCTTTTTGGGAAATAAGCCATCAAATCATTTTTCATTACAATGGTGAAGCCAACATCCCAAAATTAAATACAAAAAATATATATCACCAGGAGAGTGAGCCTTGGCCCACAGACCCAGATCAAATATTCCCCCGGAAAACTCAGGGGCAAGTGGACTTTAAGGGCTCCAATAAATGATATCAGGTCTCAAGGTATATAAAAACCAATTCAATGTATTACAGAGATAAAACAGTCCATTGGCCAGAGGCCTATTACATTGAACGATATCCGAGCTAGCAGTCACAAACATATGAAATAAGGTTAAAAAAATCCGCAGATCAACAGAAGATGTAAACCTGACGTACATTTCGCTCTTAACAACTTCTTTAGGGGTTTACAGAGGAGGAAATTTCTTGCGGAGCCAATTTAAGCCCACATGGTAAAAAGTTCATGGAAAACCACCATGTGGTGACCACCAAGGTCTGGGCAGTCTCACCAGGGAACGGGAAACAATAGCCACCTCGCCTCCAGCCAAAAAATAAGGTTCATTCAAGTATCAGTTCTAACAGGTAGACAGTGAATTCCAAAACAGGGTAGAGAGTGGTACTTGCAAGTGTCTAGGTGCAGGGAAGTGGCGCGTATCCCATGGTTCCTTACTGGACAGTAGTGATGGCCGAACATCAGCTGTGGCTGTTCACGAACAGGCGAATTAAATTTCTGCAAATACCTCCATTGACTTCAACTCAAACCTTCAGGTCATATTTTTAGCCAAAATACCAATTAAAAAAGTGTCAAACCACCTGGACAGTGTCATGCCAGAGGGGGGTCAAAGGCTAAACTTACCCCCCAAAAATACAGATTTTTTTTAAATGCTGTTTTTTCAGGTCTAATGGGCGGAAATCACATCTAGATTACAGATTTTGACAAAACTTAGCTGGAGTGGGCTGACAGAACCTTCTGTCACATTTAGTCAGATCTCTCTGCAATGTCCTTTAGTGTGTGATGGCGAACTACAACTACCAGCACACCTCAGCTCAGGATTATAACACAGGTCCCATAATGCAGCATACCCCACCCCCAGAGAAGACTTTTGTGATTCAGTAATGACGAACTACATGTAACAGAACACCTTAGCTATAGCTACAGATCACTGAACGGAGAATAATAGCAAAGTAGCTCAGCCATCCCTCAATCAGCAGCAGCTCTCCCTATCTGTCTATGATGAATATAAAATGGATGCTGGGTGGTTCTTTCATAGTGGGGGGGGTGTCCTCCAGGAGGGAAAATGTGTTATTGGCTGTACTGTCCCAACTGACTGTGGGGTAAGGGGTCAAACTTTGTCTCCATGTTAAAGTATAGGGGCGGGTAGAACAGCCATAATGTTTGCTGGCCTTGTGAACTGCGAACATGCTATGTTCACAGTGAACTGTCTGGCGGGCAAACTTTTTGGCCATCACTACTGGACAGGCAGATGATTTCCTACATGGGAAACCCTATGGTTGAAAAAGAGACTCCGCTCAAAATGCGTCCCATTGTTCTTGTTGAGCCCCCCAGCATCTGTAAGCAGGAAGTGATCTCATTCCCAACCAGGAAGTGAGGTTTTCCTGGAAAGCACACGGCCCTGAGAGATCCATCCTTGTAAACCTCTTTTAATGTGAGTATCTTGTCTGTTATTTTGTTTCATTTTGTTTTATCTTATCCAATTCCACATTATTTAACCATTTGTTGTACTAGGTTGTGCGCCTCCGTCCTTGTTCTTTTTTGTCTGTTACAAGAGAGCTGCACACCTACACGTAAGCATCCCTCATACTGACCCCATTTTACTCTGTGATCTTTGCTCAGGCCCCATACACCCACTGAGGGCCCTTCTGGCCACTGATATCACTGTAGCTGTGTAATCACTGCTGAAGGTTGTGCGCAACTATTTATTATCTTTCATAGTCCCATTCGGAAAAAGCGCCCCTCCTGCTGTCATAAAAAGTTTTTTTATTTACTATTGCGGATCTCAGCAGTATCGGCTGAGCTGCAGCCAATACTGCTGAGTGACCTACCAGGTGGTAGGGCCGCTTTAACTGGAGGTTTCAGGGTTGTGCTAATAAGTGTTTCCGAGATCTGAGGATTCAAAGTAAAAGAATAAGAGAAGGTATATTGCTAATATTAATTGCCAAATTAAAACAAAAACAATTATATTTAAATCCATTAAAATAATCACAAAGGAGATTACAGCACCCTGTGGAATTATGAAGCTTCTTATATAAAGTCTATATTTTATATCGACCCTCTCACATCTGTCCTGTCTGTGATGCATGAGCAAAGCATGGAATGTGGAGCTTTTACTGATCATATTTTGTTATTGACATTTTTGCTGCCAATAACACATATGGTAGGTGTTTTCTATTGCTTGAACATTTTTTATTTATTTATTTATTTTATTTATTACTTTTTAAATTTGCCATTTCGACCAGTAAGAATATTCTTGGTAACACTATGAACAAATCCACCGCCGTCAGTTTGCTTTCACATAAGACATTTAAGATATGACAAATCAACATATCCATTTTGTTAAATACATTATATATGCTGTGGAGGACCCCGGGGATGGGCCGTGGATGGCAGATTTGTCTCCCCATATTATGGACTGTGGTCCTCAGTGTATTCTGGTTAAAGCGGTTTTACACTCAAAATAAAAAAACAGACATACATTAAACAGACACAATACCCACCTGTCAGCAGTTCATATGCTGGCAAACTGCTACACGAAAAAACCCACACTAAACTGTCTTCACTTGCTTGCAGAAGGCATGCTAGCATCTTGGCCCCTGGCATCTGCACACTTTCACCCACACTGACCCCCCTCTCCTCTCCACCTCTCCACCTCCTGTGTCTTCTGATCGGAGCTGCAGGGACTCGTAGGGGAGGGGGGTTTGTGAAGAGGGGGAATTGTCTGCTGAAGATTTCCTGCCTGGCAGAGATCTCCCACACACCAGTTCGGCTGCCTAGGCACGACGTTAGGCAGTGGGAGGGGGAGCACTCCTGACAAGCTTCTCTCCAGCTGTCAGAAGAAGATTTGTTTACTACAATCAAGGATCTCAGCATTATCGGCTTAGCTGTGGCTGATAATGCTGAGTGACCTCCCAGGTGGTAGGTTCGCTTTAGGGAGTCCGGGATAGACAGGGGTAACCAGGGGGTTGCCACTTGTTAGGTTTTTTAGGTCCCAGACTCTGGAGTGGGAGGGAATGATCTGGGTGGGCCTTCCCACTCCACCCGGCATACATCCGGGATTTGTTGCTAACTGTCAGGCAGACAGGAATTCTGTCTGAAAAAAGGCTCAGATGCTCAGAAGGTGTGGACTGGGGGAGTAGTGGCCAGGTGGGGAGCCTGTGTGAAGGCCAACTCTCTCTAGAGAAGACTACTCCTGAGGAAAGCCTAGGAGGGCTGGCAGGACCATTGAAACTACAGGCGGACTGAGCAACCGTGTACTGCAAGATTGGATTCATGTTTGCCTTTTGGTGAAAATAAACCTACGTTTTGTTTATCACCAGACTGCTCTGGTGATCCTTTCCCCTGAACTTTACAATGCTCTGTATATGTATTTGAATCACCCTACCTGTTGGTTGGGGTAGTTTTTTTTTACTCAGATCCGTAACCACGAGCTACACATAGCTTACCTGCTCCAGACCAGCAAGTCCTGTACTCCAGTGACGGTATCAGCTCAGCTTTTCTTTCTGGATCCACCTCTGTAAAGGTCAGTGATGAAGATGGATAGGTTAGGGGGTGCCCTTTTCATATGCCTTTTCCGGGTCCTAACATGCCAGATGTACAGGGTGGGGGGCAGAGCAGAGCAGGTAGGTAGGTTAATCTGTTTGTATTTCCTGTACAATTTTGGGAACAGAAAATGAGGAATAATGTTACAGTCAGGGAGGTTGGTGAATTTTTTCAATTTTTTTCAAAATTCTTCTGACCATTTCAACGATTTCGAGTTACTTGCAAATCCCCTGAGCATGGTATCATCACTAGAGATGGTCAAATTTTTCGACTTTCTAAATTTGTGAGCTGATTGCAAAGCCTCTGAAAAGGGTATCGTCACTAAAATTTCTGGAGATGTAGAGAGGGGTTGTGGGAACATTTGACAAAAAGAAGTTTTGCTCTATCATATGGAATTAAACAAAATAAAGATGGAGATAGATTTAGATACTGTTTCCCCCCCATCCCTTAGATTGTATAAAGCAGGGAGCAAAGATATGGGTTCCCTCTTGGGACTTTAATTGGAACAGTATCGCAACTGTGTATGTAATAGGTAACAATCCCGGGTAACTTTTAACACTAAAGTTTTAATTAGTTACTGAGATCCATTCACACCTGTAGACTTTTACACTTTAAATTAACGTCAAGGTGCCGACCACACTACAACACACAGTCAGCGTGTGGCGGTAATACACATATTAGTGGAACTCTAGTGTGAGTTAGGTGCATGCCTCATGTTTCGGCCTATTAGCTAGAGATGGTCAAATTTTCGACTTTAAATTTGTGAGATTGCAAAGCTGAAAAGGATCTCACAAAATTGGAGATGAAGAGAGGGTGTGGGAACATTGACAAAAAGAAAAAGTATGTCTGTCATAGGCACATGTCTGTTTGCATAAATTAAGTTCAAATTTAAAGTCGAAATTTCGATGTTCGAAATTTGACTTGACTTTGGAACTTAATTTGTGAAAAGACTATTTGTGTTAGAGCCCATTCATTCTTTTTTGGA
>CM070034.1:2575304-2589863 GCA_036250615.1 Ptychadena robeensis
CTTCGGATTTGCTGTAAATCCGGCTTCCCGAAGTGAATCCAGTACAGCTTGAACCCTCAATGTGCAATATTGTAGAAAGGGAGAAAAAGAAAAGAAGGAGAGGGGTTAAATCCCCAATATACAAGCTAGTCGGAGCCAACAGCTATTTTGATTCATGATTTCACGACTGGTTTTTTGTACTCCTTTTTTCGGCTGTTGGGGCATGGGCAGTATGCTCATGAACCAACAACTATGAGGAAATGTAGAGCATCTTTATTTTGCTTAAAAGTAAATAAATGATTTGTACAAACACTTATAAATAAATGTATCGTCTATTTACGTAAACCATGTTCTGTGTTTGTTGTTTCATGACCCCCAGGATACCACTAAGAACAATGTCACCACCATCTTTCTTGTAGGATTCCACAATTTGGGAAAATGTAATCTCCTTCTTTTCACATTTCTGCTTTTGATATACATTGTGACAATATGTGAAAACCTCTTGATTATTGTGTTGGTGTCATACAGCAAGACCCTCCACTCCCCCATGTACTTCTTTCTCTCCCAACTCTCTTTAAGTGACATCATGTTGACAGATATTGCCCCTAACATGCTAAACCTTGTCCTCCTTGAGCGAGCTTCTATAACTTTTTCTGGTTGCATCTCCCAATTTTTCTTCTTTAGTTTCTCAGAAACATCTGAATGTCTTCTTCTAATGGTGATGTCCTATGACCGCTATCTAGCCATCTGCTCCCCATTGCATTATGCCTCCATTATTAAGTTTGTTTTGGCCTCTTGGATTTTGAGTTTCTCTGTAGCATCGATTTTAACATTCGGCATATCTCATCTGCAATTCTGTGGTCCAGATACTATTGACCATTTTTACTGTGACCTTTATCCTCTGGTATCTCTTGCTCTGATGTGTTCATAGTAGAGATGGAAACCACCTTGTTGTGTATTCCTGTGTTGGCCTTTCCATTACTTGTCATAGTGGTATCATATACATACATTGTTTTAGCCATTTTAAAGATCCCCTCATTCTCTGGAAGACATAAAACGTTCTCCACTTGCAGCTCCCACCTGACAGTTGTGTCTATATTTTATGGGACTCTCATAGCCATATACGCAATTCCCAATGAAGGCCAATCGGAGATCATCAGTAAGATCCTAGCTTTGCTGTACACCGTGATCATTCCTTTTGTAAATCCTTTTATATACAGTCTGAGGAACAAAGACATGAAGGAAGCTTAAAGAAAAGTCTACACGACCCTATCAGAGTTTATATAAAAAATTTATAATTTTACTTTAAATAATGTATTTTTCTCCAGTATAAATTGCATTACTAGTCTCCTTTATTGTAATCTTTTACCTCAGGTGAATGATTTTTTGTTACCTCCTTGGTGGTTTTCCAGAACCCAATTTGGGCTGAGTTTGTTTACAAAACAAACTCTCCCTGACCTAGGATTGGGCATACTATATATGCTTAGTTAACCTTCTTGGCGTTTGGAGCGAGTTTGCTCGGTTTGAGTTACATCCGTCATGAAACTCAACCCTAGTCAACTGAGGGGAAACTTACCTGTCCAACGAATTCCCCCAGGAATTCTGTGCATTGGCATGTACGCCCCTAATTGCGTCACCAGTGCCGCAAAGGAGGCTGGGGTAGGCGGCAGCATAGACCTCTATGTAAATGGAGGTGCATTGCTTTTATCATCGGTGACACCGGAAACATGCAAGACACCTCCGAATGGCCTAAATTTCGGCAGCATTTTCTATATAACGCCCAGTAGGTTAAACCACTAGAGATGGTCACATTTTACAACTAGCTGACTTTGTGAGCTGATTGCAGAGCCCCTGAACATGGTACCATCACCAAAATTGCTGAAAATGTCAAGAAGGGCTATGGGAACATTGAAAAAAAGGTATGCTCTAGCACATGCAGTTTTCACATAAATTAAGTTCAAAGTCAAAGTTTTGACATAACTTTGAACTTAATTTATGTAAAAAATATTTTATGTCTTATTTATATTAGAGCCATACTTTTTTGTTGTATATCTCTAACCCTTCTCTACATCTCCAGCAAGTTTGGTGATGATACCATGTTCAGGGGCTTTGCAATTAACTTGAAATGCTCCTTTTCTATAAACCACGGCAATTATGAATCACAGTGGACCCACCAATGAATTCCAGCTCTGCCCCTTCAGTATCATAGTTGATGCTAAAGAGGCAGAATCATAGACCTTCATGTTAATAAAGGGATGAAGGTTTCCTGGCCCACATTGCCAGTGTCAACAATGAAGCCGATGTGTAGAAGGAGGAAGGTGGGTAAATACTGTGAACTCTGCTTCAACTGTGTGGTATGGGCGTACAGCCAGGGCGGTTAAATATACCACATATTGGTGATGTCAGGGATGAAAGGACTTGGGATGCCTATGCCAGTTGAGAAATACAGGTGAACAGTGCAGGTAGCCCCCTCCCCCAGGTATTTATCAAAGTAGAACATTCTGGATGGAAATTTCTGGAGGACACCTTCATCTACTCAAAAAAGGTGAACATTGCAGTAAAATGTATTGCTGCTCTTAACACTTGATAAGGATTTTTAAAGACATTTTAAACATAAAGTTTGCAGTGGAATAGAGTAGAAGATTTAAATTCAAAGGTTACAATGAAATAAACACAATATACTCACAAAGAATCATTGATAAGATCAACATGTTATCAACCTGAACTGACACACCTATCAGAGCAAACATTGATGAGAAATAACTGATGCGTTTCGAGGTCATACCCACCCTGACTTTATATGTGTCTTTCTAGTCTCTTTATACATTTGATGTTGAAGCTAATATAATTATGGAGAGCAGATTACAGACTGGCACCCTCCACCTCCTGCCTGATCTCATAGAATTGTCAAATAAATATTTGCATATGTTGTAAAATTCACGGGTTAAGGATCACCAGTGCAGCCATTTTTAATAAATAAAACTCAGGTTTATTTTCCCTCAGTAACAGGAAAAAAAAAAGAAATCAAAGAAATCTTGCAGCAAATTCCTTGATTTTTACACAGTACTTGGGACTCCACATTAGTTAGCCACCTGGCCACAGCTGCTTCACTCTCTCTCTGGCCACTTGAACTTTTTCAGTCAGGGTGCTACTCTGAAGATACACAAATCCAGGGGTATACCCAGGAGGAATTGGACGGCCCACCCAGTTCCTTTCCTCCCATTCCAGAATCCCGTAACCATAATACACCCAGGACCAGGATTCCTTTTCAATTTATACTCCTAAAGTGAGATATCAATAAATATAGCTAAGGTGGAGTGGAGTCAGAGTGTCAGGGGGGTGTGCCCTATCCAAATTAGATGAACAATATAGCTGAACAACCCTAAACTGGAGGGGATAGATGGTAACTCCCTGCTGAATAACTAAATGGATGGCATTGCGGGCACGTAGGTCAACGACATAGTCAGAAACAGGTTTTTGGTATACATAAAAAGTCTTTATTGATATAGGACTAATTCAACAGTAAAAAGAATCAAATATTTCCAGAGAGAAGATCCACCAATCAACGGTGGTCGTTCTGGACATATATTTGTACAACATATATAATTGGCTCTCCAAACTCCGATGCGTTTTGCCCTGTCGGGCTTCCTCAGGGAGATGTGTAGGATATGAGCATCTAAAATGTATATATTATTAATTAGTAAAAAAAATCATAATTTACGTTGTTTTTTACATTTTTACTACATCACCAACATTGAAACCTCGGTCATCTAGTTGGACATTCAAATGCATTAACCATTAACAGTGCATGATGAATTCATGTTTCAACATAAGCAATAATAGATAAAAAATAGATGTCCAGGTACATATATAAGTATTCATGTATTCATGTCTCAGTATTGCACAGGCAGTCCTCTGGCATGATAAATGGATACATATCCACGATAAATATATAAGTACAAGCAGGTATATATAAAATTAAGTAAATCGATATAAATAGATAAAACGATAGAAAAAAACAAATAAACTCTCACTCGTTACTTACATATATAAATGTACACGGTCTATGAGCCGCCTTGATGTATGTGCCTGGGCACACACAAACACCTGAGCAGTGGTTGAAGTAGACAGGCGTCCCTTGGGTATTAGGAGCAAAAAAGGAGGAACTGGGAGATGAGCGGAGAGATTAGCAATCCCACAGAGAAAGCACTGCAACCCCCATACCTTTATCCCTTGAGTAACAAACGGACCCATACAGTGCTACATGATGAACATATCGCTCAGGGGTGGGAGATAGGTCCAGGGTCAGATGGTAAACAATTTAGAGATGGAAAGTATGATCCAATGGTGATGCCTAGATACAAAACAGGAGACTAAGGAAAACAAAGTTCCCAGAGGATGATAGTGAAGGATAAGAGGCTTGCTTACCAGTTGGAGAAATGGAGACCTCTGAAGCTACCAGGTCATAATGCTATTGTGGGACCACCAATTCCCCCCTCACCTCCCAGCCCAACTTATAGCTCCAAAAAGCAACCCGCACCTGAAGTGAGGGACAGGAAGGGGAGGGGGTGGGGGATGGCCTGAGCCATCGATCCACCCTGCTGGAAACGCCCCAACGTGGACCTCCTAAGGGTAGGCCAATGATGTCCTTGGTGGGCACCTGGTGATCCTGCCCCTCCACCGTGGCCTCCCAATGGAGGTCGGGTTTCTACCGCCTAGATGGCCAATTGCGGCAGATTGCGGTTGCAGTGCTTTCTCTGTGGGATTGCTAATCTCTCCTCTCGCTCATCTTCCAGTTCCTCCTTTTTTGCTCCTAATACCCAAGGGATGCCTGTCTACTTCAAGGCGTATCAAGTGAATACAGCTGGGGTATCACCACTGCTCAGGTGTTTGGGGGTTGTGCTTAATTTCCCCACCCGTGGACCGGTCGGCAGGCCCAGGCACATACATCAAAGCGGCTCATACATTTATATATGTAAGTTTAATTCTACTTAATTTTATATATACCTGCTTGTACTTATATATTTATCGTGGATATGTATCCATTTATCATGCCAGAGGACTGCATGTGCAATACTGAGACATGAATACATGAATACTTATGTATGTATCTGGACATCTATTTTTTATCTGTTATTGCTTATGTTGAAAAATGAATTCATCATTCACTGTTAATGGATAATGCATTTGAATGTCCAACTAGATGACCGAGGTTTCAATGTTGGTGATGTAGTTAAAATGTAAAAAACAATGTAAATTATGAATTTTTTAACTAATTAATAATCTATACATTTTAGATGCTCATATCCTACACATCTCCCTGAGGAAGCCCGATAGGGCGAAACGCGTCGGCGTTTGGAGAGCCAATTATATATGTTGTACACAAACTTGTTCTCAAATACTTGATGATAATACTGTACTGTGGTAACCGGATTGTACTATTTTGTGAAAATACTTCCAGAATGACCACCGTTGTTTGGTGGATCTTCTCTCTGGAAATATTTGATTCTTTTTACTGTTGAATTAGTCCTATATTAATAAAGACTTTTTATGTATAATATACCAAAAACCTGTTTCTGACTATGCCGTTGACCTATGTGCCCGCAATGCCATCCATTTAGTTATTCAGGAGGGAGTTACCATCTATCTCCTCCAGTTTAGGGTTGTTCAGCTATATTGTTCCTAAAGTGAGATAGTTTCAATATCTGACCATCAAGATTTTAAAAAAAAAATTTCATCAGAAATTTGATGGGTCAGAAACCCACAGATTGGGGGGGGAAGACAATGGTTCTGGTCATTTGAGCACCAACCACTCTTCCACCAGGCCCACGGTATGTAGCCAACAGCCTGGGGAAGCAAATCCTCCCTCTGATCATCCTTCCTCCCGCCATTTTGAGGCATGCCAAATAAGAGATCCCACACTCGGATATTCCGCCACTGCCACAATTACGTTTGGCCCTATCACCCAGCACGCTGGACGAGGGACCTGGGATATTGTGTCCTGATTCATAACGTCTTGAGCCTTCACAGTCCCAAGAAGACGACGGTGGGGATAAGAAATCATCCGTTCACAAAGTGGACGATGATAAGACACAGTTGCCGAACACTCAGGTTATGATGATGTCAAGTCAGGAGGATGATCAGATTGAGGAAGAGGTCAGTGATCCAATCTGGAAGGTGATAAGGATAGAAGTTCAGAAAAGGAGGGATACGCAGCACCGCATCAGGCAGGAAGAGGCAGTGGTGTGGCAAAAGGGAGTACACTAAGAGTACACCAAGTAGTTCTGCAGCTGTGACAGCAAGCACTACCCTGCGGAAATCTGCCTTGCCAAGGCCTAGGCATTCTGCAGTATGGTGTTTTTATAAGGAATGTGTGGACGACAAAAGAGTGGTAGTTTGTAAGCTGTGCAGTATTAAAATGAGCCGGGGTGTAAAGACTAGCAACCTCACCACCACTAGCATGATCCGCCACATGGCATCCAAACACCCCAATAAGTGGGCAGAACGCTTGAGTCCACAGTCTACCTCTCATACCACTGCCTCCTCCTCCCGTATTGTAGGCACTGCTGGCCAATCCCCTGTCAAAGGTGCAGCCCCAGATGCCCCGCTCCCTGCATCAGCAGCATCCACGTCCACTCACCTGTCCCAGTTCAGCATCCAAATACTATTACAGAGGCATTTAAGCGCAAACGCAAATTCCCACCAACCCACCCTCAGGCCATAGCCCTAAATGCACAACTTTCTAAGTTGCTGGCCCTTGAAATGTTGGCATTTAGACTTGTAGAGACTGAGGCCTTCCACAGCTTCCTGTCAACGACCGTTTCTAGGTACGCAGTCCCCAGCCGCCACTTTTTTCCCCAGTGTGCCGTGCCAGCTTAACACCAGAATGTGTGACAAAACATCACACGTGCCCTGACCAACGCAGTAACTGGGACGGTCCACCTAACCACGGACACATGGACAAGTGCTGGTGGCCAGGAACACTACATCTCCCTCACAAAGCACTGGGTGAATGTTGTGGAGGCTGGGAGCGTGTCGTATCCTAGGATGGCACAGGTGCTACCCACCCCCAGGATTGCGGGCCATATGTCCATCAGGGTCTCCGCCAGCAGTTATGCTACTGGCTCCAACCTCTACTTCTACTCTGCCTCCTCCTCCACTTCCACCTTAAACACCAGTCCACTGTCAGTCACTAGCTAGAAGGAGTGTAGCACTGTTGTGGGTAGCGCTAACAGGCCGTGCTGAAGCTGATCTGTTTGGGGGAAAACATCACATCAAAGCAGAGCTGTTGCAGGGTATAAGGGACGAGACCGAGCTGTGTCTCTCGCCACTCAACCTTCAGTCAGGCATGGTTGTGGCTGATAATGGCTGTATCTTGGTGGCAGCTTTGTAGCTGCAACCTGACCCACATTCCCATGTTTTAAATTTAGTGGTTCAGTTGTTTCTCAAATTCTACCCCAATTTGCAAGGAGTACTAGTGAAGGCGCGCCTCTTGTGTGCCCATTTCAGAAAGTTGTCTACAGCTTCAGCCACTCTATCGACCCTGCAGCAGCGGCTTCCAGCTCTCCGACTGTTGTGCGACCTGAACTCTGCGTTCTACTACATGTTGTCCAGGCTTTGTGAGCAGCAGAGGGCAATCGTGGAATACCAGCTGCAACTTGGTTGTCACATTTGCAGTAAACTGCCACAATTTGCAAGCGAGGAGTGGGCACTGATGTCAGATGTATGTGAAATTTTTACAAATTTTGACGAATCCACAAAGATGGTTAGTCGTGATAAAGCTATCATCGGTGTAATCATCCCACTGCTGTGTCTACTGAAACAATCACTGCTCACAATTTAGGACGACCCTCCAAATTTTTCATGGGAGATGACACAGACTTGATTTGCAGCAGGAAGAGGAGGAGGAGCTGCTGGAGACTGTTGGCTTGGGTACAGAGGGTACCAGTACCCATGTAAGTTTAATTCCCTCAGTTCAGCGTGGATGGGAGGAAGAAATGGAGAGTCATTCAGAGGTCGACTTTGACATCTTGCCTGTTGGAACTCAGCCGCACATGGCTAAGTTCATGTTAGGCTGCCCTTCCCATGACCCTTGCATTGTACGCATTTTGGCTAATACAGATTACTGGGTGTTAACAAAGAGAACTTCTCCTCTCTCATTCCTGTGGCAGAAAGGAAGACAAAAATGGTGCAATATCAAAAGGTACTTGTGAAAGGTTGATCAAAACTTTTCTCTCTGACAACGCGGCCGGCACAGTGCTTACTTCCTTGGTCAACCAAGGAAGGGAGACAAGGGGAACGCATAGCAGTTCTAACAAGGGCAGGGCAACATTGTCTAAGGCATGGGATAGTTTCATGACACCGCCAGCAACTTCACTCTGAAGCGCATCCCAGTGTTACATGGAGGGAGACATTTTGGAAAACGGTGAAGGAAACATAGCAGACCGTGTCATCGTCTTAAATGATCCCTCTATGCAGTACAACTACTGGGTATCCAAGCTGAACATGTGGCATGAACTTGCTCTCTATGCCTTGGAAGTGCTGGTGGCATTAGAATGTATAAGCGTATCTGCTTGTCCACTGGCAATGCCGACAGGTTGACTTAAAATGAACAAGGCCTGGATTGCTCCAGATTTCTCCACTACACCACAGGCAAGCTGAGCTAATAAGTACAATATCTCTTTGTAATGGATTTCAAAATGCACCACACAAGGTATGTGGTTAATGCTTATTTTCATGTTCTCCTCATCCTCCTCCTCTTTCAAAGTGGCTCACCGGCAGACCATGCCATACAGTTGTTTAGAGCGTCAGCTCACCAGCAGACCATGCCAATCAATGAATGACAGCGTCAGCTCACCGGCAGACCATGCCAATCAATGTTTGAGAGTGTTAGGCTCACCGGCAGACCATGCCAATCAATGTTTGAGAGAGTCAGCTCACCAGATTACCATGCCATTCAATGTTTGAGAGCATAAGCTTACCTGCAGACCATTCCATCCAATGTTTGAGAGCCTCAGCTCACCAGCAGAACATGCTTATTAATCTTTGAGAGTGTCAGTTCACTGGCAGACCATAACAATTAATGTTTAAAAGTATGAGTTCACCAGCATACCATGCCATTCAATGTTTGAGAGTCAGCTCACCGGCATACCATGCAATTCAATGTTTAAGAGCGTCAGCTCACCAGCATACCATGCCATCCATTGTTTGAGAGTGTCAGCTCACCGGCAGACCATGCCAATCAATCTTTGAGAGTGTCAGCTCACTGGCAGACCATGCCATCCAATGTTTAAGAGTGTTATCCCAATGGAAGCAATGCCATGCCGTGCAATGTTTAAGAGAATCAGATCACCTGCATGCACTGGCATTCAATGTTTTAGAGCATATGCTCACTAGACACTGCTGTATAATGTTTTAGAATGTCAGCTTACCTGCAAGCACTGCCTTATGATGTTTAAGAGCATCCTTTTTTTCTTTAAAAAAATTTGGGGGGGGATTTTGGGCATGTTTTTTGTCACTGTGTAAAAGTAGCATACAACTGGAAGAAAAATGGTTCCCAACACTGACTTATGAGTCCAAGATGCATGTATACATGGCCCCCATGCAGTTCCCAGTGACCTTCTATCACTTTCTCAACTTTTTCAATGGACCAGGCACCCTCTCCTCATCTGAGCAGGGGGTGCCCGGTCGCCTCCTATTGACTTGCATTGGGCTCAGGTGCTTGGTAGAACACTCCAGCATCGCGATTTGCTTGGACAGGACTACCGATCCCCCAACAATTTGGTGCTCGTTCATCACTAATAGAAATCTTCTAAATTCCACAGTTGAAGCAAACTTTGACCTGTGTAGTAAAATTTTCTCCACCATCTCTTCTCTTTTTTTTTCTTTTTTTTTTTTTTTCACCATCTCTTCTCATGCATCAGTCTTTTTGTACTGTGTTGCTGTGGAATATAAGGACATGGAATCTCTATTTGTGAGGTATTAAGGAGCCTGGACGTCAGTTAAGTAGATAAGGTGTAGTCAAATAGAAGAAATAAATATCTCTTGTAGAGAATGATGTTCTACATAAGCAAATTTTCCGCTGTCCAATAGGCGGGGAATTTGAATCGGAAAAAAGTGACCTCACATCTGATACCTGGAACGCATTGTTCCTGGTTCCTATTGCCGGATGTGACGTCACTGACGTCACTTCTGGTTTACCGAGCCGTTTTTCCACTGCAAGACCAGGTTGTCTACTCGGTCTTCAGTGAAAAGATTCTTCCTCCGGCAGGATCTTACTGCTCCTGATCCTGCCGGAGGAAGAATAGTAAGCTCCTTTTCGTCGGTGAATGGGATGGGTCGTACTGCTTACCGACTAGAAGGAGTGCAAACATGCATGTTCACTACGGGTCACTACTGGTTATAGAGTTAAAATTTAAAATTGTCCTAAAATTTTTAATAATTCATCTTTTGATTGTAGGGACAATATGTTGCACAATTTTCTTGATATCGTTATTTCTCAAACTGTATATGAAAGGATTTAATAAGGGAGTGAAAACAGTGTACAGCATCGGCATTATCTTACTGATCATCGGTGATTGTCCTTTTTTTGGAATCAGATACGAGGCCATTAGAGTTCCATAAAATATTGACACAACTGTGAGGTGGGAGCTACACGTGGAGAAGGATTTCAGTCTTCCTGAATAAGAGAGAATCTTCACCAGAGTTATCACAATAGAAATATATGACAGTATTGTCAGAAGGAATGGGAATATTAGCACCGGAATGGCCAACAAGTTTGTTTCAATTTCCACTCTGAAGGTTTCAGAGCAGGAAAGTTGTATCAGAGGATGTAAATCACAGAAGAAATAGTCAATAACATTTGCTCCACAGAAATCTAACTCAGATAAGGCGAGTGTAGCGATGAATGCCACTAAACAACCCAACAGCCAGGAAATAATAACTAATGTAACGCAGAGTGTTGGTTTCATAATGGAGACATAATGGAGAGGAGAGCAGATGGCCAGATAGCGGTCATAGGACATCACCGTCAGGAGGTAACATTCAAATCCTTCTATTGAACCAAAGACATAATACTGAGTGATGCAGCCAGAAAATGATATTGGGGTCCGCTCATGTAGAACAATATCTAACAAGTTGGGAACAACATCAGTGGCCAGCACGATGTCAGATACGGAGAGTTGGGAGAGGAAGAAGTACATGGGGGAGTGGAGGGTCTTGCTGTAGTATACCAACATGATGATCAGAAAGTTTCCACATATTGTCACAATGTATATCAGAAGGATCAATGTGAAGAGCAGGAGATTATAAGCGGCCATGTCGCTGAATCCCAAAAAGTAGAATGTGGTGACTTTGCCTTTATATGTCGTCTGTGTGATATGAAAGAAAAATTTTTTATAAGTAGAACAGAAAGTGTATTTTTCTTTGTATAAAAATGAATAGACATGGTGAACATGTGTTCATGCAAAAAAGTCACATTTTGAGAATTTTTACGCAGTTTCTTTTGTAACTATTCTTTTGGCCAAGCAGATATGGTCTCTTCATCTGTGTGTATGTTAAATTTGACAGGTATCATTCATTAATTTACAAATCAAATTTACTTATCTTAGTGTGTGGATGTGGCATACATATCATATACCTTGTTAAAGGTCAATTGACAGCTGTACATACACGTAGTGGAGTCATGTAAGCCATATGGATATTTTTAGTGGTCTGCTGTAGATAAAGTTACATGGTGAAGTCATGATGGTAGTAGGATATAAATGTATGGACTAAGCATATATGGATTGAGGTAGTATTTAGAAACTGATGACCTCAGAAATATGTGTCCTATAAAAAGACAGCTGAAGAACCATGCATGGCTAGAACCGAACTGACCAACATGAAGGACACCAGAACGTCTCAAGCCTAAACCAAAGACTTTACCGCTGCTGTCAAAGACTATGTAAGACTTTTCCATTTTTGATGAAGCTATAACACTTCTGCTGTACACTGTTTGGTTGTGCATCAATAAATGTCTATGATTTTGAACAAGACATTATTCAAGCATGACCTGAACACGCCCCTTGGTTTAAAGAGAACAGGCCCGCTCTTTAACAGTGTGTGATCTAAAAGAAACAGTGCTTGTATAGCTAGCCACACATGGTACAATTTTAGTGTTCAGTCGACGATTTTCGATGAAAAAAACGATTGATTGAGCGTTAATCGATGTACTGCCCACATAGTACAATCAACGTTCATTGTATGATTTTTGTAAAATTGTCGATTGAAAAGTGATCAGACAAGTTGGAAAATTTTGATTGATTGGTCAATGATCGAACTACATTTCTGAAAGTATTTTGTTTGTTTCGATTCAATCATCTCGCTGTGAGCTATTAACATATGATTACTTCCTGGAAAATAAAAAGGTCCTGTTAATCCAATCGACGATTTTAGATTACTTTGATTTTATTTCAGTCGAAATTGTTCAATTATCGTGCTCCCCATGTGGAGAACTTAAATGACAATCGATGTTTGATTTTTTTAATCGAAGTACAAAATCGGATCGAACCTCGATTGAACGATAAATTGTACCATGTGTGGCTAGCTTATGGGTGTGTTATTCATGTATTTAAAATATTTGCAAATTTAGCTACATAGGTCATTGTTATCAACACAGATTTAAACCTAGATATTGACTTACTCTATTTATTAAGGACGTCTCATAGAAATCCATATGAGGTCTAAACTAAACCTAAAACAAAAAAAAATTGGATATTCAGAAATTGAAAGATTTTTTGATCTAATATCAAAACCTGCAGGCATAGATATGGTATTGAATGGAAGAGAAGAAAATAAATTGTATACAAAAGAAAATAACTATAATAATGTAATAGCATTAATAATGAGAACAATACTGAGAACAATAATAATAATAATATGTTATAGATGTATTGTGAATATAAAACACATCATGTGTCTCAGTAGATGAGTCCGGGCTGACTAAAGAAGTAATCATTTTGCACCGATATTTATATATCTCTCCGCATACTGGAGACTCCATAGGGATCATTGCAGGTCTCTTTAGGTTAGATTTTAGGTACTCTGATGTAAAAAAAAAAAAGAATAGATAAAAATAACATGAGATAACAGTAAAAAAATAAGTTCAAAGACATCAATGTAACATTTTAGTGTTGTTTTTTTAATCACTTTTAGAAATGGTCAACTTTTTTGACTAGCTGACTTTGGGAGCTGATTGCAAAGCCTCTGAAAATTGTATCATCTGCTGGAGATGTAGAGGGGGTTGTGGAAACATTTGAAAAATGTAGTTTTTTGCATACATTAAGTTAAAAAACATTTGAAATTCCAATTTTGACATTTTGATTTTGAACGTAATTTGTGCAAAAACTATTTGTTGTAGAGCCCCATCCCTTTTTTTTTGTAGTATACCCCCATCCCTTCTCTACATCTCCAGCAAATTTGGAGATGATACCCTGGGCTTTGCAATTAACTCGAAATCTCTTATCACTCCTTCTAAACTTATATTTTTTTTTACAACGTTGATTCTTTTTTTTAATGTTCCCCTAATACAGAAAGGAAAAATACACATCTTGAGTCTTGAGCTACACAATAGTGCTCTCTACTCTCAGAATAAATCCAGGTTTCATTTACTCCAAATGATTATGGACATTTTATTACTAAACAGGTATCCGGATCTCGCGGTGTTTCACAAAGTTTCTTATTTACTGGACTATGAATGAGTGTAAACACTGAATCTCTCCATCAAAAGAGGTTCATGCTGTCAGACAAAGCGAAGCCCGTACCAGAGTTGCCTGTGTATGGTATGTGATGAATACGCCTTTAACCGCCCTAGCGGTCAGGACGGCAGCATCTCGTCCAGTGCTGCTACTGCTACTATAGCACTGGACGAGATGCTGCCGTCCAGCACACATCCGGGCTCCAGGAGCGCATACTCACAGTTCTGTGCTTTCCCGGTGTCCCCGATGTGACATGCTGGCTGGCAGCATATCCTCCATCTCTCCCCCCCCTCCGAGTGACGTGATGACGTATCATCGAGGAGGCGGTGGGAGATTTGAAAGTACAGTGCATGAAATCAGTTTTCAATGTAGAAAACTGATTTCAAAGTGCATCTATGTACTAAATCTCACCAGAATAAAAAGTCTCTGGTGCCCCAGATGTGTCCATATGCAGTAACCCTCTCTAACCTGGTGTGATTTTACCACATCCATCACACCAGGTTAGAGAGGGTTAACTGCAAATGGGCACATCTGGGGCACCAGAGACTTTATTTGGGCGAGATTTAGTACATAGCAGCAAAGCTTTGTTCCCTGATTTTTGTGTTTTCTCATTAAATGTATTAAAATTTTTATTTTTTTATTTTACATAATTGTTTGTTTCAAACATTATTATATTCAGGATGTCTACTAGACGCGTCTACGGACAGATTTTGGGAAGTTACATGCCTACAACATAAAGAAACATTTACCATTGAAGTCTACAGGGAGTGCAGAATTATTAGGCAATGGAGTATTTTGACCACATCATCCTCTTTATGCATGTTGTCTTACTCCAAGCTGTATA
>CM070034.1:2618594-2629105 GCA_036250615.1 Ptychadena robeensis
AAAATATCTCTATTAAGGTATATAAAATAGATTATTATTAATATTCAAACCCGCAACAGTAGCAAATTCGACAAACGCCAAGGAGACACCATGGCCGATTCCAAAAGATAATTTTAGTAGTGTGATTCCTGTTTAAGCCAGTCCACGGCATGTCGCAGCAGACAGGTCAAGTTATATAGCCTAATATCAGGTAAGCCTGTCCCCCCAGCTGGTTTGGGTAGTTGCAAAGTCTTGACGGCGATTCTGGGCTGTTTACCCTGCCACAGAAAGGCAGTCAGGGCCGAGGTCAGGTACTTCACATCTTTATGTTTCAAGAGCAGGGGTATAGTCTGAAGCGGGTACAGTAACTGTGCGAAAGGAACCATTTTGTACAAATGGATCCTGCCGAACAGGGAGAGTGGGAGGTTTCTCCACGCCTGCAACTTGGCCACAATTTTTAAAATCAGGGGCGTAAAATCAGGTGGTAGAGGGAGGCTGGTGTTTTACCTATTTTGATCCCTAAGTATGTCAGGTGATGTTGCGCGACAGGGAAGCAGGTTTCGTGCAGCCATGGACGCCTGGGCATGGAGTTCATAAGTAAAATTTCGCTCTTGGATGTATTAATTTTAAAGCCGGCTTGGCGTCCAAAGTCCGTAATTATTGCCGTATAAATGGGTATGTCCGAGGCTGGGGCAGAGGAAAATAGCAGTATATCATCTGCGAAAAAAGCGGATTTCAGGGAGTGCGCTCCCACCGGGACACCCAATACATCGGGGTGGACGTCTATCGCTCTTGAAAGAGGTTCTAGGGCCAGGTTAAAAAGTAGGGGCGATAACGGGCATCCTTGCCTAGTACCCTTGTGCAGACGGAAGGGTCTAGAGAGAAAACCTGGCGTGGCTATCCTGGCCCGGGGGGAGGTGTACATTGCAGTGATAAGACGTAAAAAGTGGCCTGAGAAGCCCATTAACTTGAGCACTCGAAAGAGCCATTCCAGATTGATGTTATCGAATGCTTTTTCGGCATCTATTGCCAAAAGCGCTACATCCGATTGGGGATGAAGTTTGGCATATTCCATAACCATCAGGGTCTTTCTAATGTTTGTCACAGCGCTCCTTCCCTTGACAAAACCGGCTTGTGCTTCATGTAAAACATCTGGTAAAATAGTCGCTAGTCTCCCAGCCAGTATTTTAGAAAGGATTTTCGCGTCCAAATTTAGGAGTGAAATCGGCCGGTAGGAGCCTGGTTGAGTGGGGTCCTTGCCTGGTTTGGGGATTAATTTTATATGGGCCTCACCTGCTGTCGGGAAATAACAGCCTTCCGTCCATAGATGTTTATAGAGATTGTAAAGTGGATCGGTCACTTCGTCCTTTAGCAGTTTATAGAACTCGGCGGTGAAACCGTCCGGTCCAGGGGCCTTGTTGTTTGACATGGATGAGATCGTCTCCGTGATGTCCTCCACTGTAATCGGGGCGTTAAGCAGGTCAAGTTGGTCAGCAGTCAGTGTCGGGAGTGTCACCCCCTGGAGGAAAGCGTCCTGGTCTGCGGCATCCACCTGTTCGGGTGAGTATAGAGCGGTGTAATATGCTGCTAGCGCCTCGCTAATACCCCTCGGGTCCGAGGTGGTGGTGCCTGTCTCGTCCTTCAAGGCCGATATAGAAGGATTCGACCGAGAAGCCCGAACCAAATTAGCTAATAATTTCCCCGCCTTATTACCAAATTTATGGTATTGGAGGTCCCAGAATGATTTCTTCAGAAGTTCTTGTCTTTCTAGACCCTGGTCAAATTCCTGCTTGGCCTCTTGCAATTTAAGTTGGGTGTGTTTATTAGGGCTATTTGTAAATTGTACCTGGGCCGTCCTAAGCGACGACAATGCTACTAGGTATCGTGCAGTCGCCTCCTTGTGTTTGGCAGATAAGTAGGAAATCGCCGTGCCCCTAAGGTGGGCCTTAGCGGCTTCCCAAAACAGGATAGGCGTGCTGCAATGCTGGATATTATGGTGAGTGTAATCCTTCAGAGCTTGGGCAAGTGCTTGGCGAAAGTCGGGGTCTTGCGAGAGCTGGCTGGGGAATCGCCATATAATATCTGATCCCTTGGGAACAGTATCACGTAAAACAATGCCAATGGGCGTGTGGTCTGAGATGATAAGGTCGTGTATAACGGGGTCAGTTGCCAGTGGCAACAGTGGAGCAGAGGTGAAAAAATAGTCAATGCGGGACATGGAGGAGTGTGGGTGGGACACAAAAGTGAATTGACGGTCAATGGGGTGAAAATCCCTCCATACATCCTGGAGGGCCATAGAGGAGACAAAATGTGCCAGATTAGTGGGTCTGTCATGTGTAGGGGATTTGGTCAGGGTCTGCTTATGTGGGGATTTTCGGTCTAAGCTGTCCGTCACCACGAGTTGAAGTCACCTCCTATCAGTTTATGACTATTGGGGTCTTCAGCTATGACTCCTTCAAGGTCTGAAAAGAACTGCTGTGTGGGAATATTTGGCGCATATACATTATAAATACTCAGGTCAGTCCCACCCACTGTCAAATGGAGGCGTAATCGCCTGCCCTCCTGGTCTGTCTCAGAAGAGTGTATAACACAGTTCAATGACTTATGGATCAAGATCATTACACCACCTTTTTTCCCCACTGCCGGAGAGGCAAACACCTCCCCAACCCAAAATTTACGCATCCTATCAGTGTCTGTGGAAGCCAAATGGGTCTCCTGTAGCAATGCTATATCAGTTTTCAATTTTTTTAGATGCTTGAGCACCATGTTTCGTTTCGTCGTGCTCGGAGCCCCTTCACATTCCAGGAGGTTACGTTAACCATTGGGGATGTAACAGAAGGGGGAGTGATGCAGATTAGAAATCTTATAGACGCAACGACCTGCCCCAGATCGCAGGTCTCACCCACCCAAAGCTTCAGGATACACATTCTATAACCTTCTCGCAGTGTAGATATCACATGACTACCAAAAGACAAGGTATCCCGACATGCAACCCCTAAGTACACATTCTGCCGTAGCTGTAACAAATAACAATAAACTTTCAAAATCAAAACATAGTTAGAACTAATTGGTGACCGAGCAAACAACCCGTCTACCAAACAATGTAAGGGTCTGAGACGACCCATCCAATGGGACAGTTGACTTCCTTCTTCCCACAAGAGCGTAACACCTAAAGTATTCCCATACCTCCCATGCCAAGTAAAGGCTTGCACCCACTAATGATACAGGACCCTGGTCCACAGTGAAAAGTCATGAACATCAAGAAATTGCAGTAAAGGCATACTTAGACTCTCCTGGCGTCATAATACGGCAAAAACATGGAGATCGTGAATGAAAACAAGCCGTTCGGTCACAAAGGTTTCACTCAGCGCTAGTTGCGATTCTTGGTGTCCCTCCTGAAACCCTGGTGCTGTCGTCTCGGGGTGTTTTGGCGTATCCGGCGAGGGAGGGATGTCTGGAGTGGTGTAGTCGCGGTCCCTCTAGCCGGAGTAGTTTCCAGGGGGGTCGCCATGGGAGATTCTAGCAAACCAGCCGTCCGATGCAGAAAGGTCTCTGCCTCCGTCGGATCAGTGAAGGAGTGGGTGTGGCCTCCGTCGTCTCTGATGTGCAGTGTAGCTGTGCCAGCGTAAAGCGCACCCGTTTTTGAAAAAGTGTGGAGCAGACTTTGTTAAAAAGTTTCCGTTTCTTGGATACCTCCACTGAGTAGTCTGCGAACATTAAAAGCTGGTGCCCCTCAAATTGTAGGTTTCTCTGAGATCTGTACGCTTGAAACAGTAGTGCCTTCTCAGCGTAATCGAGAAATCTTGCAATGACCGGTCTGGGAGTCTGGCGTTCCTGATTGGGGGGGCCCAGTCTGTGGGCTCTTTCAACTTTCAGCTTGCCGGGGATGCCCAGTATCTTGGGGATAATAGAGCCACAGAGGTCTGCCAGTGATTGCGAGGGGATCTCCTCAGGGACGCCAATGATCCTAAGATTATTACGCCGTGACCGGTTCTCTTGGTCGTCCATTTTATCCTCTAGAAATGACACCTTGCGAGTTAAGTCAGCGAATTTAAGGGATGATTCAGTAATCTCATCCTCCAAGACAGATATTCTTTGTTCTGCTTCAGACAGCCTGTGTCCCTGGGTGGCTACATCAGTCTGTAAGGAGAGTATGGCCTTCTGCACTGCCTGGTTGACGACCGCTTGCAGCGTGGGGGTCAAAATGGCGGCGACTGCCGCGGCTATTTTTTTATAGTCCACTACCGTTCCCGGAGCTTCTGGTTGCTGGCTTACCGGGTCTGGCGGTATTTCAGCAGGGCTAGTGATTGGATCCGTGTCCCCTTCGGGCGGGAGTACGCGCTGGGGCGGCGGCGGCGGCACTCTGGTGCGGGATCACGCTGATGAATTTGTCCATACACCGTCACCGGGAGTTCGGGACTGCGTTACAAGTGCTGTGGCAGCCGGGTGCAAGGTCCTATGCCGATGAAGGTGCCGATTTTTGCACGGGAGGAGCGGGAGCTCTACTAGCGTGTTACCACCTCATGTGGCGCCGAAACCGGAAGTAAAAGGTCTTTATTAACATTGGACCAATAGTATACAAAACTATAAACAGTCATTATTAAAATATCCATATGCAATTAGAGTACATGGTCTTGGCCCCCACATGGGTGACCACTCCTAAGCTGCTCCAAGCAGGTTAATAAATAGGTTATACACAGAGTACTAGCATCCCAGCATTACTACCGTATTTTCCAGCGTATAAGGTGACTGGGCGTATAAGATGACCCCAACTTGCTTCTTGCCTCTTCGGTACAGCACATCCCCGCTGTATGCGGGGACTGTATGAAAGCAAGGGCGGTGCTGTACGGAACTCTGACACTCAGAGGCAGAGCCTGCTTGGATTGGTCAGTTCTGCTTTTCTCCAAGACTTTCCGTGTCTTGAGCAGAGAGGTGAGTCTTAGATACACAGAGCACTGAGACTTGAAGACAGAAAATGCTGACTAATCCAAGCTGACTGCCCTCTGTTAGAGACAGGCAGGGTTGGGGATGGGGGCGGGGATACAGCTTCTGGAGGACAGCCCTCTCTATTCAAGAAGCAGCACAGCAGCCATTTTATATTTATCATAAAATAATAATTTTATGATAAATCTGCATCTGGATAGATAGATAGATAGATAGATAGATAGATAGATAGATAGATAGATAGATAGATAGATAGATAGATAGATAGATAGATAGATAGATAGATAGATAGATAGATAGATAGATAGATAGATAGATAGATAGATAGATAGATAGATAGATAGATAGATAGATAGATAGATAGATAGATAGAAGGTGTTCTGTTACATGCAGTTCATCATGACTGAACAAAAAAAGACCTTTTCTGGGGGTGGGGTATGCTGTATTATGGGACTGTCAGGCTGGCAGCCCACTCCAGCTAACTTTTGGAAAAATCTGCAGTCTAGATGTGATTTCCGGCCATTAGACCTGAAAAAAACAGCATTTTAAAAAATCTGTATTTTTGGGAGGAAGTTTAGCAATTGATCCCCCTCTGACATGACACTGTCCCGGTGATTGCACCCTTTTGACACTTTTTTATTGGTATTGTGGCTACAAATATGACCTGAAGGTTTGAGAAGTTCGCCCTCCATTAAAGTCAATGGAGGTTCACCACGAACGGCGGGTATTTGCTGATGTTCGGCCATCACTAATCGTTAATGCCGCCTCCTCTATTACATGGAGGTCAATGGTATCCTCTACCCTATGCCCCTTCGATGTAATCTGGGCAGGCACTGAAGCATGGGCCGGTATGCTAATGCTCAGAACCGCTGAGGGAATTTGGCAGACAGGTGAGTTCTATGTGAGTTAACTCGAGTTTTCTTGGCTGAGAAACTCACCCCGAGTTAACTCAGGCAAAACGCCCGGGAGGTTAAGGATGTTGAAATATTTTCGTTATTAATTATGAGGGTTTAATGAAAGTCAGGGAAATCTTTAAGGACATTTTTAACCTTGATATCTTTACAATTTCAGTAGTTAAATGAATCCCTCTATCATGTTTTCATTGTCTACGTTAATGTTGTTATGCTGTCAATGTTATTTTCTCTAATAAATAGCGGTGGTAGGGGCTGGGTCAGGGTCTGTACCACTTAGGAACAATCACTAGACATTCTATGAGAGCATAACCTACTAATGTCCTGACCAAAGCTGAAGAGATTATAATCAGTGGGGTCTGAAATCTAGGAATTGGATTGATTTCTATTAATCGGTTGAAATTTGCAATAGAAGATGTATTCTTGCTTTAGCTTGTGCCATAAAATCTATACTAGTCTGGATATAGAGTTAACATTTAAATTTGTTATCAAAACTTATTTTTAATAATTAATCTTTAGGAGATGTACAATGTCTTTCACTATTCTCTTGATATCATTATTCCTCAAACTGTATATGAAAGGATTTAATAAGGGAGTGATAACAGTGTACAACATCGGCATTATCTTACTGATCATTGGTGATTGTCCTTCCTTTGGAATCAGATACGAGGCCGTGAGGGTTCCATAAAAAATAAACACAACTGTGAGGTGGGAGCTACACGTGGAGAAGGATTTCAGTCTTCCAGAATAGGAGGGAATCTTTACCAGAGTTTTCACAATAGAAGTATATGACAGCATTGTCAGAATGAAGGGTAATATTAGCACCGTAATGGCCATAAAGTTGGCTTCCATTTCCACTCTGAAGGTGTCAGAGCAGGAAAGTTGTATCAGAGGAATAAAATCACAAAAGAAATAGTTAATGACATTTGCTCCACAGAAATCTAACTCAGATAAGCCAAGTGTTACAATGAATGTCATAATACAACCCAACAGCCAGGATGTGAGAACTAATGTAACGCAGAGAGTTGGTTTTATAATAGAGACATAATGGAGAGGAGAGCAGATGGCTAGATAGCGGTCATAGGACATCACCGTCAGGAGGTAACATTCAAATGTTTCTGTTAACCCATAGACATAATACTGAGTGATGCAGCCAGGAAATGATATGGGGGTCCGCTCATATAGAAATATATTTAACATGTTGGGAACAATAACTGTGGTCAGCATGATGTCAGATACGGAGAGTTGGGAGAGGAAGAAGTACATGGGGGAGTGGAGGGTCTTGCTGTAGTATACAAACATGATGATCAGAAAGTTTCCACATATTGTCACAATGTATATCAGAAGGACCAAAGTGAAGAGCAGGAGATTGTATATGGCTGAGCTGCTGAACCCCAAAAAGAAGAATGTGGTGACTTTGCCTTTATATGTCGTCTGTGTGATATAAAAGAAAAAAAAAATTCTAAAATCTACATGTAAAATGTCACATTTTGAGAATTTCTACGACAGAGTTGATTGTTTGAGACAGTAACTATTCCCTTTGCTAAGCAGATATTCTCTATTCTTTTACTGAATCCTCCCTTTGTGTGTTATTCATGTATTACAAAACATATCCACATTTAGCTAGAGCTCTACATAGATCATATACATATAGACTTACTCTATTTATTAAGGGCGTCTCATAGAAATCCATATGTGGATTAAACCAAAAAAAACATTAGATATTTGGAAATTAAAAGATATTCAAATCTAACATCAAAAACTGCAGACACAGATGTTTCTTATGAAAGGAAAAGAAAAAAAAGAAAAGATGTGCAAAAGAAAATAACAAAATGTGATAGCAATAATAATAACAATACTGAGAACAATAATATCTTATATATGTATTGTGAATATAAAACACATCACGAGTCTCCGTGGATGAGTCCGGCTGACTAAAGAAGAAGCCATTTTGCACCGATATTTATATATTTCATTGCAGACGGGAGACTCCATAGAGAGCGCTTTAGGTCTCTTTAGGTTTATCATCTTGACTCCAGTAATTTTGGTGATGACACCATACTCAAGGGCCTTGCAATCAACTCCTAAATTTAGCTTGTCAGAAAAATGTAATCATCTCTACTGAAGGTTTCAAAATTTACATTAAAGTTAATGCAATTCGTTATGAACTGTCCATAAACATGCGTTGCCATTGTTACTCCATCAGTGACGTCACATACGGTATCTGGAACGCATAGTTCCTGGTTTCGATTGCCGGATGTGACTTCTGGTTTTCAGAGCCTGCTTTTCACTAGAAGACGGGTTCTCTACCGGTCTTCTAGTGAAAAGATTCTACCTCTGGACAGATCTTGCTGCTCCTGATCCTGCCGGAGAAAGAATAGCCAGCTCCTTCTCAATGGCGAACATGCTCGCCGGCTAGAAGGAGTGCGAACACACAACCATGCCTTGCGGACAGTTCAGCCATCACTAGTGATAGCAATACCACCCACAGTTTGTCTTCCCAGCGTGACTTGGACCATGAAGAGGAGGAGGAGATAGAAAGTCATCCGGATGTCAACATGGACATCTTGCCCGTTGGCACTCTGGCACACATGGCTGACTTCATGTTAGGCTGCCTTTCCTGTGACCCTCGCGTTACACGTATTTTAGATAACATGGATTACTTTTATTGGGTATTCACCTTTCTAGACTCCTGCTACAAAGAGAACTTCTCATATCTCATTCATGTGGCGGTGAGGACCAGTAAAATGGTGCATTACCCGAAATTACTTGTCAAGAGATTACTCCAAGGTTTTCCATTTGAAAACATGGCCGGCAGAGTCCGTACTTCCTTAGACAATTGAAGAAGGTAGACAAGGGGAACACACAGCAGTTCAAACAAAGGCAGGGCAACACTATCTAAGGCATGGGACTTTCATGACACCCCACCAGCAACCTCAGCCTGAAGTGTGTCAGCATCCTAAATGATCCATCAGTGCCATACAACTACTGGCCTGCCCTGCCGCCAGCGGTTTGTCTCAGTGTATTAATATTATAATTAATTTATATAGCACCAACATATTACGCAGCGCTGTACAATACATTAGAGTGGAGATGCAACACAAGATAACACACAGGTACAGCTTATGACACAGGAAGAGTAGAGGGCCCTGCCTGAATGGGCTTACAGTCTAATAGGTTGGGGAACAGAGAATACAATAGGTGGGGGGTGGGTGGGACTGGCATGGTGGTGATGTTAGGGGTGAGAAGATGGGTAGGAGAGACTGAAGAGGTTGGTTTTCAGGGCTTTTTTAAAAGAGCTGAAAGTAGGAGCAAGTCTGATGGGGCAAGGGAGGGAGTTCCAAAGAGTAGGAGCGGCCCTAGAGAAGTCCTGTAGCCAGGCATATGATGAGGTTATGAGTGGGGATGTATTAGTAGGTCACTGAAGCAGCTGAGGGGGCGGTTAGGGGTGTATTTATGTACCAGGTTGGAGATGTAGGGAGGACAGGAGGTGTGGAGTGATTTGTAGGCAAGGCACAGAATTTTAAATTTAATTCTCTGGACAATTGGAAGCCAGTGTAGAGATTTGCAGAGAGGAGCAGCAGATGAGGAGCAGTTAGAGGAGTAGATGAGTCTGGCAGCGCCATTCATGATGGACTGAAGAGGCGAAAATCTAGTGAGAGGAAGTCCAGAGAGGATGATGTTACAGTAGTCCAGACGAGAAATGATGATAGCGTGTACCAGGACTTGGTGGTCTCTGGGGACAGGAAGGGGCGGATCTTAGAGATGTTGCCAAGATAGAAGTGGCAGGATCTAGCGATGTTCTGTATATGAGGAGTAAAGGAGAGTGCAGAAGATGACACCAAGGCAGTGAGCTTGTGGAATGGGGGAGATGACGGTGTTATTTACTGTAAGTGAGATGTTGGGGGGAGGAGGCTTGGAAGGTGATGGGGGAAAGATAATGAGTTCAGTTTTGCTCAGGTTGAGTTTAAGGAATCTGTCAGCCATCCATGAAGAGATGGCCGATAGGCACTGTGAGATATTGTCTAGGACAAAGGGAGTAAAGGCCGAGTGGATAGGTAGATTTGGGTGTCATCAGCATATAAATGGTATTGCAGACCAAAGGATGAGATGAGTTGGTCAAGATAGGAGGTGTAAAGGGAGAATAGGACAGAGCCAAGGACTGAGCCTTGTGGGACTCCAACAGGAAGGGGGGTGTGAGAAGAAGAGGAGCCATTGAAAGATGTTTGGAAAGAGCGGTCAGTCAGGTAGGAGGAGAACCAGGAGAGTGCAGAGTCATGAATTACAATAGAGTGCAAGGTCTGTAGAAGAAAAGAGTGGTTAACAGTGTCAAAGGCAGAGGAGAGATCCAACAGAAGAAGTAGGGAAAAGTTGCCTTGGGCCTTGGCAGTGAGCTGGTCATTGGCAACTTTAGTGATGGCTGTCTCAGTGGAATGAGAAGGTCGGAAGCCAGATTGGAGGGGGTCAAGGAGGGAATTCACAGTCAGATAGTTAGTGAGTCTTTTGTAAACAAGGCACTCAAGTAGTTAAGAAGCGAAAGGAAGAAGAGAGATTGGTCAGTAGCTAGAGGGAAGAGAGGGGTCAGGTGATGGCTTCTTCAGTATGGGGAGGACTATCGCATGTTTAAAGGATGATGGGAAGATACCAGAGGAGAGGGAGAGGTTGAATAGTTCAGTC
>CM070034.1:2637570-2652339 GCA_036250615.1 Ptychadena robeensis
TTGCAGTTTATTTACCAAACATCATTAAAAAAGCCTATGAAGGTAATCACAGGAAATCACATCATGTGCATAATATATTGCAAAATTTTCATACAACCAGCATTGAGTGTGCAAATTGAAGTAAGTTCACGGTACAATTGATTCTTTTGCTCTACACGCCCACATGAGGGGCTTCCTCAGAAGCTAATACCAGAATCTACAAGTCAAAAACACATATGCTCATCAGCTTTGTCTGATGTGAACCATGTATCGCAGAAAAGAGCTCTCAGAAGACCTACAATCAAGAATGAAGCTGGAAAGGGTTACACAAGTATCTCCAAAAGCCTTGATGATCATGTATCTACGGTAAGACACTCTACAAATGGAGAAAGTTTAGCACTGTTGCTACTCTCCCTAGGCGCGGTCATCCTGTAATGATTACTGCAAGAACACAGCGCAGAATGCTTAATGAGGTAAAGAAGAATCTTAGGGTGTCAGCTAAAGACTTACAACTTCTGGCACATGCTGACATTTTTGTTGACACATCTATAATAAGGAAAACATTAAACAAGAATGGAGTTCATGGAAGGACACCACAGAGGAAGCCCCCAAAAAATATTGCATAATGTTTAAGGTTTGCAAAAGAGCACCTGGATGTTCCATAGCACTACTGGCAAAATATTCTGTGGACAGATGAAACCAAAATTTAGTTGTTTGGACAAAATGCACAGCACTATGTGTGAAGAAAAAAGGCACAGCACACCAACATCAAAACCTCATCCCCACTGTAAAACATGGCGTTTTGTATTGGTGTGACTTAGATTAAGATCAGAGAACATTTTATAAACCAATTCATGCAAAACTCCACATAATCCCAAAGGATTCACATACTTTTTCTTGCAACTGTAGATTTTATTGCCCCAGCAAAGACATGAAGAATAAACCCAGAACTTGAGAAATTTCGTGGAAATTTTAACAGGTAAATAGAAATAAATTCAGTTCCTAGATTTCAGACCCCACTGATGCCCTACGAAACATTACTAGGTTATGTTTTCATAGAATGTCTCATGAATGTTCTTCTCTCTTACCCTTTATCACTCCTTTTTAGCATTTACAGCATAGCAGAATTTACAAAGACAATTGGATTGAAGGATTAATATAACTATGGAAATTGTAAAGGTATCAAGGTTGTACAGATTTCCATGAGTTTTTGTAAACCCTTATAATTAACAACCAAACAATGTCGGCTGTAATTGATTGTAATGTACTGTAACTAAAGAGCTCAACATTTCTTTGGTGTGACAATGGATTTATTGTAGGCACTAAAGATGGCAAGAATTGGATAACAATTGTCCCAAAATTTAACCTCCCTAGAGGTTGAGAAAAACCCAGTTTGTTCACTCTGGCAAAAAGTACACTGAATGAACGGGGTTCCTCCGCATATTATTAATTAATTTCCATGTATTATTGTTAAAACATAATAACAATAAATTATCACAGAAACACATCTAAGTACATATACACATTTCAAACCATTTATTAGAGATACTATTTAAATCCCAATGTGTACAGTTGTGGATAATACTTTACAGAGTGTTGAGTTTATTTCAGACATGTTTCACAACTTTTAGCTTCACCAGGGGTTTCTACTGTATAAGGTATATTATTGTGTTGTTTCTACATACCAAAATGGTAACTGAATATAGGTTTGTGAAATGACTGTGCTCATGGACATGTGCAGAACACTTAGAGTACAAGGGAGTTTTTTACTGGCAATAGTCTTGCTTGCAATAGTAAAGTGATATCTGCACTGCTTCTCCTAGAAGGATGTTAGATAAATTAGATAAACCCCGCATCTATGGCCAGAGTCAGTGAGATGTAACCTATGTGTGTTTGTCCAACTCCCGGCATCTACTCTTAAGCCTGCCATACACCCACCGAGTGACGGCTGATATTTCCGCCGACCGATGGGCGTGCGCACTCACGGGCGTCGGTCGACGCCAAAATCGGCCGCCGATCGGGGGTGCCGACATAGGGCGACAGATCCCTGTTGCCCCACAGCTCGGCCGGCTAGAGAACGGACATGTCCGATATTCTCTGGCCGATGCCAGCCGATGCCGTTACTTTCAATGAAGATTGGCGTCTTTATTGAAGGTAATGGCCGGCACACAAAGGGTGCCGGCTGATTCTGTCATCTCTGGAGAGAAGCGTGATGATGCCATCACGCTGCTTTACAGAGCTGATCTAAGCAGCTCTGTTGGAACCCACTCGGTGGGTGTATGGCAAGCTTTATTCAGTTGGGTTGAATAAGGAATTATTCTATCTAGAGGACTGGGAGTTTAGAGCAGCACTTTGTGTGATAGCTTCAGACCCAAGGTGTGTATTAAGGCTTTTGTTATGTCCTATATAGGGGGCAATAAAAAAAACAAGCAAACAAACAAGTTGTATTATATATGTTATCTATGGCAGTAAAGGAAATATAATTTTAGATGAAGTGGTCAAGGAATTTTAACCAATACTTCAGTTGCCGCTTGAGATAGACTTTTATTAGCACATGTTCTAAGGTTTCATGGAAATACATGACATTTTATAGACATTGGATATTAGCATATACAGGAAAATAACTCTTACTGTGGGAAGTGATTAGGGAGTGATTGATATACAAATTAACCAATCATCATAGTATATTCCTTCTGGACAACTAAGAGTTTGCAGTATTTTTTTAGAGAATATAACATATTGTGATGCCCTTTTGCAGCTTAGACGTGTGATCTGTGGCTTAGTTTGTTGAAGAAACAGGAACCTAAATTGAGATGTGTGAGGGGCCTTCAAGAAATATTGCCCCATTGCGTTAAAGTAAGTGTCTGAAATAACTAAAAAATGGCTGTTGAGGTGACCAAGACGGGAAACACATCGCTCAGCAGTTTGCGGAAAACATTTTGCTAACCAAGTTCATCAACAAATTGGATAGTTCATATAAGATGTCTCCATATCAATAAAATGTATTAGAGTCGATTCTCTTAGTCCAAGTCCTTACTGGAGCTATGGCCAGAGTCAGTGGTATGTACCCTACGTGTGTTTGTCCAATTGCAGAACACCTTCAGTACAAGGGAGTTTTTACTGGCAATAGTCTTGCTTGTAATAGTAAAGTGGTATCTGCGCTGCTTCTCCTAGAAGAATTTTAGATAAATTAGATAAACCCGGCATCTATGGCCAGAGTCAGTGATATGTACCCTACATGTGTTTGTCCAACTCCCGACATCTATCCTTAGTCAGTTGGGTTGAATAGGGAATTATTCTATGTCGAGGACTGAGAAGACAGAGCAGCATTGTGTGTGATAGCTTCAGATCCAATGTGAGTATTACAGCTTTTGGGGGCAATTAAAAACAAGCAAACAAACAAATTGTATTATATATGTAATTTATGGCAGTAAAGGAAATATAATTTTAGATGAAGTGTTAAAAAGAAACAAATATGATGAATTGGAAAACTAATTTACTTGGCGGTTGAGACAAACCCAGCTTGTTTGCTCAGCACATGCAAAAAGTACACCGAATGAACTGGGTTCCTCTGCCACTGAAAGAAGCCCCCCAGCACCGTCTTACCTTTGATCACTTCTGGGAGAAAGTGAATCTTTCCCCCCTTTCATGTATGTAATGACACCTGGAGGCGTAAGGATTTTCAACTACAATCTGCACTGAATACTGTATTCAGCATGGTTAAATGCGCAAAACATAAAGTGAAGCGTTCGGCTCGGATTGCTTCAGATGCTTCCTGATCAATCTATTAAAAAAGCATTTTCTAAGGGGGTGGCCACATCCCAAACAAATAGTCAAAAGTTAAATGTGATGGGAGTACACATTTCTAGTATTATAGTTTGTTTAAAAACGTATATGCAATTTTAATTAGGAATATGCAATTCTACACATGGTGGACATATTCCTAATTAAAATTGTATAAACAGTGGCCTTAAAAGTCCCCATGCCCTTGGGATTGATCTCAGGGGGAATCAAGGTGATGAGAGTCGTGTACTCCCATCACATTTAACTTTTGACGATGCATCCTGATCTCTCCGGTTATTTCAAATCATATTGAATACAAATATGAGCAAAATCTGAAAACAGCAATATAGGGCATTAGCAATTCTTAGCACCTCATCCCAAATATAGAAATATGATATGAAAAATATGAAAAAACAATCTAGAACAATCTTACAAACGTATACTCAAGCAGGGGGTGGCCAGTCCCCAGGGACTTTGAAGCAGCATGCATACTAGACAGACTAGAAATTCAATAAAAAGTGATCATTAATTTAGAAATATTAAAAGTAGTCCAAAGTCAGTTAGCAGAAAAGTTAAGTTCAGTGCAAAGATTATTCAGACGTTGGGTTTGATCAGTCCTTTTAGGGTTGGGGACACTTCCTGTGCTCGTACACTCTACGCGTTCCACCCCTTTCTCCCTGGGGCTTCATCAGTGATAACCAGCAACAGAAGAAAGCAAAATAATGCATGTAAGCATCTACTACATATGATATCAGTCATTTCCAACATTTTATAACCATTTTCAAAATTGCTTGCTATCCTCCTCTTTTTGTATTGTGTACTGTGAATGGACAGTGGGTTGTACCCCGGAGTGAGGTATAACATGTGGTGTGCCATATGATCCGGTGCAGCCAAGATATGTGGACCTAAGATAGCCCTCAGGCTGGGAATGAAGCAAGCACAAACTGGAGCAATGGACCCAGAAATACCACCCAGATCCCCAGTCCGACAACACTGACCCAGGGGTCACAAATTCAGCCACCTTATCAATAATAAAGGACCCTCTCGCTCCCTTTGCAATAAGGGTCCATTTCCTTCTCACATACCTGTTGTCAAAACTACTCCTTTGACAAAGGGGCGGGTCCAAATAGGAGTGTGCGAATAATGTCTTGTATCAAACAGCAAACATTTATTTCAAGCACACAAAAAGAGGAGTCAGCAAAGCAATACAGTTCATAAGATTGTAAAGTCTTTCATAGTCCATGCAACAGCATGAGAAATGAGTTTCAGTAGCTTTCTACTTCAGTTTCTGACTTATAAGCTTCCACCCTCTATTTATATATTTCCCTGACAGTCAGCATTTCCTAGCCTCACTAAGCTATACCATATATTCATGAACCCTAGATAAAGACATGGCTTCATTGTAATTAGATCTTATTGCTTATAAGAACAGGAATAGAGATGTCCGTTCACAGACAGGCGGATTGGACTTTTAGAAAAGTCAGACGTCCGCCTGTTCGCGGTGAATTTGAATCGGAAAAACTGCCAGTGACGTCACTGATGTCACTTCCAGTACCTGGAATGCACAGTTCCTTATTCAGATTACCGGAAATGACATCACTGGCATCACTTCTAGCTTCAGAGACGATTTCTTGCTAGAGACCTGGGTCTCTAGTGAATTCTTCTTTTGAATTCTAATTCTTTGTGTGCCTGCCGTGGAAAGGTTAATAAACTTCTACTCACCGTCGAATGGGGCAGGTCGATCACCCATACTCCAGTGAAAACATTTCATGTTCGCGGCTGTGCTGTCCCCCTTGCGGACAGTTCAGCCCTCACTTTACAGTAATAACCATAAAGCTAGTACATGATATCAATACATTTCTCCCATGTTCCATAGAGAGCAGACTGAGATAGCTGGTGTCTAAATTCCAAGCTCAACACATGACTCCAAACATTCACACATTATGAAGAGATTGGTGTATAAAATTAGATTAGATGTGTTAATGAGATTAAAATATCAAATATTTCGACAGCTCCTCGGAATTCAGGGTAAATTTTTTATTTTTTTTTTATCATGATTAACTGCCCTGACTGCCCTTTCGTATTACAAGCAGTGAGGGCTGAACTGCCCACAAGGCGGACAGTTTGGCGGCGAACATCAGTGTTCGCCCTCCTTTTCGCCGGCGAGCAGTACGGGTGTTCGACGAGAAGGAGATCTATATTTTTCCTCCGGCAGGATCAGAAGCAGCTAGATCATGCCGGAGGAAGAATCTTTTTACTAGAAGACCAGGCACGAAGCCGGTCTCCTAGTAAAAAAACGGCACGATAACAGGAAGTGACATCAGTGACGTCACATTCGGCTCCCTTAACCAGGAACTTTGCGCTCCAGGTACCGGAAGAGACATCACTGACATCACTTCCGGTTTTTCTGATTCAAATTCCCTGCCTTGGAAAGTCCTGGCCGATGTTCAGCCATCACTAATTAAAAGTCATCGTCATTCACAAGTCATGTGTGCCGAGAACTAGTGATGGCTGAACTAACCCAAGGTCCGTCTGCGAACAGGCGGATTGGACTTTTAAAATAGCACACCGTCCACCTGTTCACAGAGAAAATGGAAGGGACGCCACTGACGATTTGTGTTCTATCTCTTTCAATTCAAACTATTTCTGCCTCCTTTAACTGCTTATTTTATACATTTAATAACCCTTCATCTTTCTCTATTTACTTAAGACAGTCATAGAGGTGGCGATTCCCGGACATAGTTGCGGACGATCGACCGGCGTGCGCGCTGAACGCCGAATGCATGGTGGTCGGTTGCCCGCAACTACAGAGGTGCCCACATTGAGGTTTTGACCCAAAAAGCCGGCAGGTCGGATTGCACAGCGATACATCCTGCCAATACTTTTTGTGGCTGATCCTGTTGTAGGCAGTTACTGTGGATGCAGAGTCTCCTTCCCTCCAAGTTAATTGGCTATGATTTGCTGCTTCTGTATCCAGCTCTGTTTCCTGATACTTTCCATATCTGAGAGGGTTAAGTGTCCGGCAGTAGAGCTCCCACTGCTGGATAATAGTTGTGTCCTCTACTTTCAGGTACTCCTCCCTGCCCTACCCTGTTTCCCCGAATATAAGACACTTTCTATATAAGACAATTCTTAAAATTTTAGGTGCATACAATGCACTTGAGCTTATTTCTGGGTTTAGAAGAGGTGACAAAACACCTCCTGGCATGTCTTCCCTAAATATGGAAGCTGTCTCTGGGGCAGAGATTGGTCTTATTTTTTGGGTAGGACTTATTTTAGAAGCACGGAGGGGGGGGAGGGGGGAATAGCAGCTAGGTCCTACTTTCGGGGAAACAGGGTATTTAAGGAAGGCCTTTCATGTTCTCGCCTTCAGGTTCTTTGTTTATGATTGACTCTTTGCCTTCTCAGTTTCTGACCCTTGGCTCGTCTTTTGAAGTATCCCTGTCTTAATCCTTGGCACTTCAACTTGGTACCTCGTAGGCTACCCACTAGCACAAGTGTGTCTGGGGACCGCAACCTGGTGACCGTCTGGAGCAAAGCCCATTACTCTGGTGGAATCCAGGTGGTCCCTTAGACTCTGATTGCATCTTTTCCAGCTGTGCAGTAGTTCCAGTGCTTTCACACCATTATTAGAGATGGACGCATTTTATTTTTTTTTAATTCGACCATTTCGATGATTTCGAGTTAATTGCAATGCCCCTGAACATGGTATCATCACCAAACTTGCTGATGTAGAGAAGGGTGGGGGTATACTACAAAGAAAAAGTATATCTCTAACACAAATAAAGTTCAAAGTCAAGACAAAATTTAAAAAATCGGAAACCCTTTGTTTGCCGCCTATTACTTTGGCTAGAGGCAGCCATCCCCAGCCGAACTAATGGGATCGGATCCAAATTATCCGCCATGTCAGATCACTGTGCGATCCAACATGACGGATGATTTTAGCCCAATCCTGCAAGTTGCAGCACCCGATTCCTTGATGACCCGATCCCAAACAGATGCGAGAACGCGCACCCGATCGGTGGTCGGGCCGTGCAGTAATCAGCACGTCTATGCCCAGCTTAACAGATTTTCCATGTAACCTGCAAGATTGTTGTATACCTTTACGACCTGTGATTTCTTATGGGAATGTTTTACACACAAATTGTGTTTAATGTATTTGATAAAACTTAAAAAATAAAAAAATTGGAAGAAAAAAAATAGGATTCAAAAATGTTATTTTATGTTTAACTGCCCTAGCGGTCAGGATGGCAGCATCTCGTCCAGCGCTGCTACTGCTTCTATCACACTGGACGAGATGCTGCCGTCCAGTACACATGGGGCCTCTGGCAGTGCATACTTACTGTTCTGCGCTGTCCCGGTGTCCCCGATGTGACAGGCAGGCTGGCAGCATATCCTCCTCTCTTCTCAACCCCCCCTCCGAGTGACGTGATGACGTCACATCGGGGAGGCGGCGGGAAATTTGAAAGTACAGTGCATGAAATCAGTTCTCTATGTAGATAACTGCTTTCAATGTGCTTCTATGTACTAAATCTCACCAGAATAAAAAGTCACTGGTGTCCCAGATGTGTCCATATGCAGTAACCCTCTCCTCCCTGGTGTGATTTTACCACATCCATCACACCAGGTTAGAGAGGGTTAACTGCAAATGGGAACATCTGGGGCACCAGAGACTTTATCTGGGCGAGATTTAGTACATAGCAGCAAAGCTTTGTGCCCTGATTTTTGTGTTTTCTCATTAATTTTATAAAAATATTCTTTTTTTTTTATTTTACATAATTGTGTGATTCACACATTATTATAGTCAGGATGTCTATTAGACCCTTGTACGGACATATTTTGAGAAGTTACAGGCCTACAACATAAAGAAAAATGTACCATTGAAGTCTATGGTGCACTTTTGGTACAAAAATCTGGACCTCAGCGGTGCACTAGGGAGGTTAATCTATGTGGCAGCCTAAGAATTATCATTTTAAGTAAAGATATTAAAAGCAATACAAGCTGTATTTGAGAAATTATTTATTGCTATATTTACTTTTCATAAAATAATATACTGATAAATATTATTATAATTTTTTTAAATTAGAGTCAAGATGATAAACCTAAAGAGACCTGCAGCGCTCTCTATGGAGTCTCCAGTCTGCAATGAAATATATAAATATCGGTGCAAAATGGCTTCTTCTTTAGTCATCCGGACTCATCCACTGAGACACATGATGTGTTTTATGTTCACAATACATATATAATACATACATATACATATTCACATGACATATTATAATTAGTATTATGTAAATCAATATTGTTGTATTCCCTCGCACGCCTTTTCTTTTTTTTTTTCTTTATAACCATAACCACATCTATGTCTGACGTCTTTGATATTGAAATAAAAAAAAACTATTTTGATCTTGTCGTACATGATCTACATTTTCAATGTCAACACTTCCGTTTTAAGTTATTTAAAAAAATGTAAATGTGCTTTTTTGATTTACTTTAATTGAATCCTCCTATGGATTTCGATCGGACATCTTCAGAAAATAGAGTAAGTCTGTACATTTCATGTAAAGATTTAAGATCTTTGTAACTGTTATCCATGCAGCGTTTCAGCTACATTTTCATATATTTTTATTGCATGAATAACACACACACACACTCTCACACACACAGGTTAGAATATAGTTTGAAGGTCAAGTGATACCCTTTAAATCAATTAACCCTTCATCATTAATCTATGATAATTTACAAGACACATTGCTGTTCAGGCTTCTCTAAAGCTGGGCATAGACGACCTGATTCCTGTCCAACCGGACCGCTGATCGGATGCCGTGCACGTTCCAGCATCCGATCGGGATCAGGTTGGCAAGGACTTGGGTGCGCCAACTTGCAAAATTGAACTTAAATCTGCTGTCATGTCAGATCGCACAATGATCCGACATGACGGATAATTTTGATCGGATCCCATTATCCCATGTTCGGATGAGGACGGCACTAGTGACGATATCACGCTCGCTAGGTTAGGTCGGGTATCGACGGATAATCGCCCCGTCTATGCCAAGCTTAAGAAATATCTAGGATAGTCGTATTTCTCTGCTTCCCTGGTAGGGTTGATCGCAAATTTTCACATTGCTAATTTTTTTAGCAAAAATGGTAAAAACTATCTGGGACCACCTCTTTGGAATGGACTGAGTGCAAAGCATTATGGACTGAGTGCATACCAGGGCAGCCCAGGGTCAGTTCGCTGGCATCTTCCAGAGACTTCTCTATGACCTCTCTTTGTCTGGGCCCCAGCAGGCTGTTGCATCCAGTGGCAGAGTGTTTCACTAAGCCCTCCATCCCCTGCTAGTCAGAGAGGCCGCTAGGGATAGTCCTTTTATCGTTGCCTTGCAGCCAGACGTCTTTTCCTCAATTACAACGTTCCTATTGCATCTAAGGAAACAGCTAGGAGCAGCCTGGACTATAGCTTCACAGCCAGACTTGAAGTACCTCTGCTCCATACATAGCCATCCATCCCTCAGCATCCTAGTGCCGGGCCTTGCACACTCCCCAAACTACAATACGTAGAACTGATGTTTTTGTGAAATTTAACCATTACAAATTACAAAGTGATGTAGACTTTCGGGTTTTTTCAATTCAAATTCCCCACGAACAGGTGGGGAATTTGAATACTCCCACGAACTGGCATCGGACTCTTTTAAAAGTACAGTGCTCATTGTCCAGTGCCTCTCTGTAGTTCTTGGCCTAGCCCCTCTCTCCTCCGGTTGTCATCTCCTCAGGGCTAGAGATGCTCAAATCTTTTGACTTGCTAACTTCCACAGCTGACTGCAAACCCCATGAACATGATATCATCACCAAGCTTGCTGGAAAAGTAGAGAAGGGTTAGGGGAACATTTGACAGAAAAAAAGTATGTCTCTAACACAAATAGTTTTTGAATAAATTAAGTTCAAAATTAAAGTCGAATTTCAGAATTTTCCGAATTTTCCAAATTTTCCGAATTTTGACATGACTTTGAATTTAATTTGTGCACAAACTATTTGTGTTAGACATACCTTTTCTTTCAAATGTTCCCTCAACCCTTCTCTACATCTCCTGCAAGTTTGGTGATGATACCATGTTTAGGGGCTTTGCAGTTAACTCAAAATTGTTGAATTTCTGAAATAAAAATTAGACCATCTCTACTTGGTCAACCCCTGCCCTATACAAAGATAGGGGGAAGACTCTCAACTACATTTCTGAACAGTTGAGGGTCTCTGGTCCCACAGACATACAGTGTCTGTCTCTCACAGGGTCTTCTATCCACACCAACGCCCACTAAGAGAAGACCACACCCCCTTATAAAATAACCTAATATTACCTATTGCTAGGCAGGCCTCTCTCAGACGCTGGTAACAGTTACAAGTAGAGATAATCAAATTATTTTTCAGATATTCAACAATTTCGAGTTAATTGCAAAGCCCCTGAACATCACCAAACTTGCTGGAGATGTAGAGAAGGGTTGGGGGAACATTTGAAAGAAAAAAGTATGTCTCTAACACAAATAGTTTTTGCACAAATTAAGTTCAAAGTCAAGTCAAAATGTCGAAAATTCTGAAAATTTGGAAATTCGACTTTAATTTTGAACTTAATTTCAAAGACTATTTGTGTTAGAGACATACTTTTTTTCTGTCAAATGTTCCCACCAACTCTTCTCTATATCTCCAGCAAGTTTAGTGATGATACCATGTTCAGGGGCTTTGCAATCAGCTCTGAAATGAGCAAGTTGAATATTTCGAGCATCTCTAGTTACAACGCATGTACAGTAAATCTTCACAATAACCCTTTTGTTACAGGTCACTCACATTAGAGACATAGACATCCCCGTTACACTATCGGCACTTCACAAATTTACGTAGAGTGTTGAGCTGGAATATTTAAATTGCAAATTTACTATAGGAATATCAGCTAATCGAGAATTTGCGAATATGTCGGCGGATATTCGCAATATTATGCATTGGGAAGCTTATGGCCATGCATTGCGATTTTATATTTTATATTTATACATGTGACCATTAATTTTGAAGGTAATTGCAATGCGATTATAATCGCACATGCGAATCTATTTTCGCAATCCATGGTCATACACTTGAATTGCGAATATCAAAACTAATATTAGTAGAATTATTTGCGAAATGTAAATATTGCCTATGTCGCTTATCACTATTCACAAAGGTCTTGAATATAGGGCTATATCTTCGTAATCACAAATATCTGAGATTTTTTACATCAGTATCCAGAGCTACGGTGCATTGCGTTCTCAATGTGCGCATGTACAAATGGCGATTTGTAATAATGACTGGAGATCACAAATTCTTTAGTGTTTGAAACATGTTTATTGTTAATAATATTTTTACAGTGAACCATACACTTTCCATTCTAATACTAATATACAGTATATAGTCTATAGATATTTTATGTTCTCTCTTATCACAGACGATCTATAATGGCAAAGTCACCACATTCTTCTTTTTTGGGGCTCAGCAGCTCAGTCATATATAATCTCCTGCTCTTCACATTGATCCTTCTGATATACATTGTGACAATATGTGGAAACTTTCTGATCATCATGTTGATATACTACAGCAAGACCCTCCACTCCCCCATGTACTTCTTCCTCTCCCAACTCTCCGTATCTGACATCATACTTGCCACCGATATTGTTCCCAACCTATTGGATATCATTCTACATGAGCGGACCCCCATATCATTTTCTGGCTGCATCACTCAGTATTTTATCTTTGGTTCCATAGAGACATTTGAATGTTACCTCCTGACGGTGATGTCCTATGACCGCTATCTAGCCATCTGCTCTCCTCTCCATTATGTCTCCATTATGAGACCCACAATCTACAATAAATTAGTTCTTATTTCCTGGATGTTGGGTTGTACTCTGACATTCAGTGTAATCTGAGTTGGAATTCTGTGGACCAAATATTATTGACTCTATATTTTGTGATTTCAGTCCTCTGATAGAACTTTCTTGCTCTGAAACCTTCAGACTTGAAATGGAAATTGACTTGTTGGGTTTTCCGGTGCTAATTTTACCCTTCCTTCTTATAATAATCTCATATACCTGTATTGTTTTAACCGTGGTAAAGATTCCCTCTTATTCTGGAAGACTGAAATCCTTCTCCACTTGTAGCTCCCACCTCACTGTTGTGTCTATATTTTATGGAACTCTAATTGCCTCGTATCTGATTCCAAAGGAAGGACAATCACCGAGGATAAGTAAGATCATGCCGATGTTGTACACTCTCTTTACTCCCTTTTTTAATCCATTTATTTACAGTTTGAGGAATAATGATATTAAAAACGTTGTGAAGAATATATTATATACACCTGGAAGATAAACCATCATTTAGAACAATAGAACAATAGCTCAAGCATAAACATAAACATTTTAGAATTTCATTGACAGGTTTTTGGGGTAAACACTTTACAACAAAGTATGCATGCTGTGACAGACTGGTCATCTGTGTGTATGGACCATTTGGTGGTATCCTGGAAAGAGTCTGGGATATTATTGCCCAGCACAATGAGGCTGCTGAATGTGTTTTGTTTTGTTTTTTTAAAGGACTCTGGGATAGAGAGTATGGAATTGGGTGGGCCTCTCTATTCCCCAGGGTCCACTAAACAGTTAACACCTGTTTGCAGGTGAGTGGAGCCGGGTGTGTCTCCACAAAAGGAGCTCAGACCATAGTGTCAGGGCTGCTGACAGAGTGGACACAGCTCCCAATGTAGTTGGAGACAAGGCTTCTGAGTGGTTATGGGGGCAGCTGCTACAGGGGGCTCACAGAGCATGTGAGGCCCAGGCCTGTTGCCCCCACAATGCTTACTAAGAGACTAGAACAATAGCTCAAGCATCTATTTGGTTGATTTCTCTCAAGACATTCATTTCATTACAATTCTTGAATTCTTTATTACTGTATCTCACAAACCCACTAGATGAGAACATAGAGATGTCAAGACATTTCAAAATGCCAAACATTCTTAGATTATAGCCCTTACTCTCAATCTGACTAAACTAGGTTTGACACTTTACAAAGTATATATAGTCACAACACTAAAGCCAACCATACACGTTGTGATTCCACCCCCCCCCCCCCAATCATTGTACATGCGAGCACACCACCTTCGATTTCTGCCCAATACTTTAGATGGGGATAGAGGGCCGGCGACGATTGACCAGGAAAAAAACGGCATCACTGTTCGATCAATTTCATGTTTGATTTATATTTTTTCTGGCCGATCACTCAAGGGGGTTGGGCATTGATTCCTGAAGATCAACCATAACATGTATGGCCAGCTTAACTGTCTCTCTGGATCTTACAATCTTATGTCCTTATCAAAGTAATATGTAATACTAACATAGGAGATCATTTTTGAGACAGGTTAATAAACCCATCACTAGTGATGGCCGAACTGTCGTCAAGGCTGTGTTCGCACTCCTTCTAGCCGGCGATCAATACAGGTGTTTGATCCGCCCAGTTCGTCGGTGAGAAGGAGCTCTCTTTTCTTCCTCCGGCAGGATCAGGAGCAGCGAGTTCCCGCTGAAGGAAGAATCTTTTCACTAGAAGACCAGTAGGGAAGCCGGTTTTCTAGTGAAAAGCCGGCTCCGAAAACTGAAAGTGATGTCAGTGACATCACATTCGGCAATCAGAACCAGGAACTATATGTTCCAGGTACCGGATGTGACGTCACTACCCTCACTTACGGTTTAATCTATTAAATTTCCCCGCCGAGAGGAACAGACTGACGGCCGACTATTTTAAAAGTCCGATCTGCTCGTTCGCAGACAGACCTGGCCAAAGTGCAGTCATCACTCCCCAATAGCATGTCTTGTGGGAAGAGTAAACCAGAGCACCCAGGGGAAACCCACGCAGACATGGGGAGAACATGTGAACTGCTTGCAGATAGTGCCCAGACTAGGACATGGCCAGAGTGCTAACCCCTTGAGCCACCATGCTGCCCTT
>CM070034.1:2658493-2671268 GCA_036250615.1 Ptychadena robeensis
TCCTCCCTCTATCGTCAGTTATACTCACCATCTGTCCATAACCCCGTGGAACCGTAACAGTCCCCAACACATGTGCTCATCAGCATTTATAACCTCTGCTATTACATATAAGGTATCCTGTACAAGAATAGCTACGTCACACCCACACTGCACACTGAGCATGTCTATACATTCAGCTACGAGGCATAAGACCTATCTGATTGACATCTAACAACTGGTCTTTTCCACATGATACAATGTAATACAATGTTAATATATCTATAGATTAAAGATCATAATACATACATTTCCATACCATGTGATATCTTATAAAACACAGAAAATAATAGATTTTTGAGTGAAGTATGGTAATTTCTTACATTTTATAATAAAACTGATGACAATCTTTAAGGGAATGAAGACTTTTGATACCTTTACAATTTCAGTAGTTATATGAATCCCTCCATCACAGTCTCTGCAAATGCTTTTATAATACGGAATCAAAAGGTCCGGGACTACCTAGAACAATCACCAAATATTCTATGAGAACTTAACCTAATAATGTCCTGACCAAAGCTTAAGAGAATATAGTCAGCGGGTTCTGAAATCGTGGAATTTGATGCATTTTTTTATCTGTTGAAACCTCAAATAAAGTTATATTATAGCCATAAAATCTATACTAGTCCGGATATAGAGTTGTCATTTAAAATTATTATCCAAACTTTTTTAATAATTCATCTTTTGATTGTAGGGACAATATGTTTCACAATTTTCTTGATATCGTTATTTCTCAAACTGTATATGAAAGGATTTAATAAGGGAGTGATAACAGTGTACAACATCGGCATCATCTTACTGATCACTGGTGATTGTCCTTCCTTCGGAATCAGATATGTAACCATCAGGGTTCCATAAAATATAGAAACAACTGTGAGGTGGGAGCTACAAGTGGAGAAGGATTTCAGTCTTCCGGAATACGAGGGAATCTTTAACACAGTTGAAACAATATAAATATAGGAGAGTATTGTCAGAAGGAAGGGTAATATTAGCACCGGAAAACCCAACAACTTAATTTCTATTTCAAATCTGAAGGTATCAGAGCAAGAAAGTTCTATCAGAGGATTGTAATCACAATACAGATAATCAATAACATTTGGTCCACAGAAATCTAACTCAGATAAGCCGAGTGTTACAATGAATGACAGAGAGAAACCCAACAGCCAGGATGTGAGAATTAATGAAGTGCAGAGTGTTGGGTTCATAATGGAGACATAATGGAGAGGAGAGCAGATGGCCAGATAGCGGTCATAGGACATCACTGTCAGGAGGTAACATTCAAATGCTTCTGTTAAGCCATATACATAATACTGAGTCATGCAGCCAGAAAACGATATGGGGGTCCGCTCATGTAGAATGATATTTAACATGTTGGGAGCGATATCTGTGGTCAGCATGATGTCAGATACGGAGAGCTGTGAGAGGAAGAAGTACATGGGGGAGTGGAGGGTCTTGCTGTAGACCACCAACATGATGATGAGGAGGTTCCCACATATTGTCACAATGTATAACAGAAGGACCAATGTGAAGAGCAGGAGATTATATATGGCCATGTCGTGTTTGAACCCCAAAAAGAAGAATGTGGTGACTTTGCCTTTATATGTCGTCTGTGTGATAAGAGAGAAAAACAATGACTTTCCGGTAAATATTGTATATCAGTTGTAGGAAGGAAGGTGTATTTTTCTCTGTATAAAAATAAATGAACATGATGAACCTGAGTTCGTTCAACAAGCCACATTTTAAGAATGTTGATTGATTGAGACGCAGTTTCATCTGTAACTAATCCTTCTGCTTAACAGATAGTCTATATTATTTTAACTGAATCACCCCTGTGTGTGTTATTCATGTATTACAAAAGATATGCAAATGTTGCGGGTTTGAATAATAATGATTATCTATTTTATATATATTCATAGAGATATTTTGATATGAATATTTATATAGACAAATCAATATATTCCACCCGTAAATGAGGGCATCATGCAACTAGAGATGGCTCATATCACAACAGTTTGATTAACCTTCCTAGCGCTTCTGACGGCACTATCTCGTCATGCACTTGCTTATGCAGTATTGCAGCTGACGAGCTAGTGCCGTCCAGCTTAGCTCAGAATCCACGGCTGCACCCTCTGCTCTGTGTCCTGCTCTGCTCTGTGTTTGATGTCCCGATCTTATGCAAGGCTGTGTCTCCTCTGTACCAGCCTAATCTGCACATGAATGTCACAATTTGTATATGAATATCCCAATTTGCACATGAATGTCCCGCTGCGCCCCCGGGGGGGCACGGGGGGGGGCGCGGGACATTCATATGCAAATTGGGATATCTTCAGAAAGCACACCTGGAATATCACCCCCATTGTCATTCCAGATGTGATCTTTGAAGTTAACCCTTTCAGAGAATGCCATTCTATTGGATACAGTGATAACTGTATCCAATACAATTCAAAACAAAATAAAAATGTTATTATAAACAAACATAAATACTGTTTTGAAATCAATAAATACTGTTTTGAAATCTTTCATACCAAATAAGTATTCAAGAGATTTAAGCATTCAAATGATACATTTCATAATTTTTTTTATGTACTTTTTTTATAATAATTGTGTGTTTCAAACATTATTATATTCAGGATGTCTATTAGACCCTTGTACGGACAGATTTTTGGAAGTTACAAGCCTACAACACAAAAAAAATTCCATTAGAGTCTATGGTGCGCTTCTGGTACAGAAATCTGGACCTCAGCAATGCGCTAGGGAGGTTAAGAGAGAGACCACAGAAGCAATTTCACAGTAACAATGTTTATAGACTAAACTATACATATAACAAGTAACATAATAACAGGACAATACAATAACATATAAGACAATAGGTGTATAGAGATACATTATATTACCTGTAGCTGTTGACCGGCAGCATTCCTTCTCCTGCGACTGCCAGCTATGACTAACCTTATACACCATAATTAACCATAATTTCTAGGGAGGGTCAAAGGGGCGTTTTCCTCGACTCTTAGGGTGTTACCTGGGTGCTCATTGGAAGACTGATGTTTAGCCCACTAATTGGAAGACTGATAACTCAGCCCACTAATTCCAATATTGATGAGCTTGATTACCTCTATACTGATCACTGGCTCCATAATGTCTGATTTTCTGTTTATACTATTTTGCATAGACCCTTTGAAATAGAGTTGGGACCAGCAATATGTTGCCCCCTGTGGTTTGGCATGGTGATGTGGTGCCATCCTGGGCTGTAAAGATGAATAGGTTTCTCCTTGCTATTGTTAGGAGATTCTTATGGAATTAACATCTTATTGTCCACCAGGTCTATTGTTGTACTGGTGAAGCACATTGTCTATTAGGGCTTGTTTCCACTAGAAGCGGAAGCCCGCGGCGCGGCTGCATCCGCACCCATTCACTTCAATGGCGCTGGTCCCCTGTCCGCGGAATCACGCGGACGGCCGCCTAAAAACTCGGTCGACCGAGTTTTTAGGCGGCCGTCCGCGCAATTCCGCGGCCGCCCAGCACTGACCGCGGCCATAGGGATGAATGGCCGCCGCTAGAAACCGCATGAGATGCGGTTCTTAACGGCGGCGGTCCTTAGCGGCGGCAGCCGCGCCGCGGGCTTCCGCTCAAGTGGAAACTCAGCCTTACTGTAATGTAATACAGTAATAGACAATGATACTGTGTGATATTAATATTTGGCTATAAATGGAGATTAATCATAAAACCAATGTGCAACAGAAGCACTACACATATTATTGTCATACACAGATTTAAATATAAATATAGACTCACTCTATTTATTAAGGACGTCTGATAGAAATCCATACATGGATCAATCTAAATTAAACATAAACCAAAAAAAAGCACATTTGATACCTGGAAAATAAAAGCTTTCTATATTTAATATGAAAAACTGCAGACAGATGTGGTTATGAATGAAAATGAAAATAATAACGTAATAGCAATAATAATGATAACGATAGAGAACAACAAGATGTTATATATGTATTGTGAATATAAAACACATCATGTGTCTCCGTGGATGAGTTCGGCTGACTAGACAAGAAATCATTTTGCACCGATATTTATATATCTCTTTGCAGCCTGGAGACTCCATAGAGAGCGCTGGAGATCTCTGTGGGTTTATCTTTGCGACTCTGATCTCAAACAATAATAGATAAAAATAACTTATATCAGTAAATAATTTCTCAAATACATCAACCTAAAATGTTTCTGCTTTTTTATTACTTCATCTAAAACTATATTTCCTTGGCTGTCATTAGTGATGGCCTAAAAGTTTGCCCGGCGGACAGTTCGCGGCGAACATAGCATGTTCGCAGTTCGCAATGCCGGCGAACATTATGTATGTTCAAACCGCCCCCTACACCTTAAGGCTTAGTTTCCACTTGTGTGGAAGCCGGCGGCGCGGTTGCCGCCGCTAAGAACCGCCGCCGCTAAGAACCGCATCTCATGCGGTTCTTAGCGGCGGCCATTCACCCCTATGGCCGCGGTCAGTGCTGGGCGGCCGCGGAATCGCGCAGACGGCCGCCTAAAAACTCGGTCGACCGAGTTTTTAGGCGGCCGTCCGTGCGATTCCGCGGACAGGGGAATAGCCCATTGAAATGAATGGGCGCGGATATATCTGCGCCGCTCACAACCGCGGGCTTCCGCTTCTAGTGGAAACAAGCCCTTACATGGAGACAAAGTGTCCTACACCTTAACATGGAGACAAAGTGCGACCCTATAGTCAGGTGGTACAGTACAGCCAATAACACTTCCTTTTACTCCCAGTGGCCATTTTACATTTATCCTGTGTCTCCAGTACTAGATAGATAGGGAGAGCTGCTGCTGATTGAGGGATGTCTGAGCTACTTTCCTATTACACTCCACCCAGTGATCTGTAGCTATAGGTAAGGTGTTCTGTTACATGTAGTGTATCATTGCTGCGCCACAAAGGCCCTTCTCTGGGGTGGGGTATGCTGTTTTATGCATTGCAGAGAAACTAAATGTGATGCGCTGCAGAAGGTACTGTCCGTAAAATTTTGGCAAAAATCTTTCATCTAGATGTGATTTTCGGCCATTAGACCTGAAGAAACAGCATTTAAAAAAAATCCATATTTTGGGGGAGAAGTTTAGCCATTGATCCCCCTCTGGCATGACACTGTCCAGGTGGTCGCACCCTTTGGCTGCAAATATGACCTGAAGGTTTGAGAAGTTCACCCTCCATTAAAGTCAATGGAGGTTCGCCGTTTGCATGTTCGCGGCGGAGATTTGCAGAAGTTCGATTCGCCTGTTCGCGAACAGCTACAGCTGATGTTCGGCCATCACTAGCTGTCATATAGATTACATATAAATAACAACTTTTCAAAAAGTAAATAAAATGGGGGTTCCAAAGTGTAAGGTCTTTCAAAGGTTCAAAGATTAGTCCAATCAATCGTTTTTAACAAGATTTAATATGTTTATTTGTTCAAGGAAAATTCCAATAAATGCACTTACCGTATATACTTGTATATAAGCCAAATTTTTGGGCAGAAAATGCTCCCCTCTGCTTATACTCGAGTCAGCCTACTGTTCACTGACCTAAGCTGAATTACCGCGCTGAATTTCAGACAGGCAGCTTCCCTCTTCAGCTGCATATGTTCACTCTCTGTGATTGCCGACTAACAGCTGATCGATGTCAACAAACTTCACACTGCCACCTGGTGGCCGGTTACTAGTTCAAATACAAATAAAAGTTCAAATTCAAATAAAAATAATAATAATCCTGTGTTCCCTTAAATTTATTGAGGTTGTGGCACTAAGATGAATCCTGTTTGATTAATTCCCAGGAGAAATGGTGCTTTCTCTATATTTTTCTCATTTAGAAAACTCTGTTATCTGACTCTGCATTTAGATAAAATTAGGTACCTCGGCTTATACTCGGGTTGGCTTATACTTGAGTATATACGGTAAGTATATATTCACAAACTGTGAAATATGTTTCTACAGTGTGATATGCTCTTTGATAAAGCCGACTAGGCAAAACGTGTTGGAGACACCACACACTGTGGAACCTTTTATGAAAAGTATGGTCTGAACCCCAACACTGTAAGGGAGCGAATGGGAAACACCGGGTGCAGGTTTCCTCCTTCCCTCCCAAATACATGGGGACCACACCTAATTTCTTTTCAGTTTGTGAATATATACTGTACTTAAAGCAGACCTACCACCTAGGAGATCACTCAGCAGTATCAGCTGCAGCTCACCCGATACTGCTGATTGAGGGATGTCTGAGCTACTTTCCTATTACACTCCACCCAGTGATCTGTAGCTATAGGTAAGGTGTTCTGTTACATGTAGTGTATCATTGCTATATATGCTGAGATCGTTAATTGTAAAAATGTAATATATTTCTGACAGCAGGAGGGGAGCTTGTTCTGAGTGCGCCCCTCATACTGCCTTATGTAGCTCCTAGGCAGTTGAAGTGGTGTCTGGGACATCTCTCCCAGGCAGGAACTCATCAGCAGCTGATTCCCCCCCTTCACACCCCCCTTCACTGAGCTCTGCAGCTCTGACAGAGAAGAGACAGGAGGGGAGATGGAGTGGAGGGGGGGAGGAGATGGGGGGCAGTGAGAGCAGAAGTAGCTGCAGGTCTCCAGGAGCCAAAAAGCCAGCATGAGAACTGCAAGGAAAGTAGGTGAGTATGCTGTGTTTTTTTTTGTGTAGCAGTTTTCCAGGATCTGAACAGCTGACAGGTGAGTATTGTGTCTGTTTATGTATGTGTGTTTTTTCATTTGAGTTTAAAACTGCTTTAAATGCAAATTAATGGAATCTTCCTTGAACAAATAAACTTTTTTAAATCTTGTTAAAAACGATTGATTGGATCTTTGAAAGACCTTGGAAACCCCCATTTTTTTAACTTTACTATTTTGAATTCTTTGATATACCTTATTTGGCAATAAGGGGGGGGGTGGACTACAGAGCCGGCAAGAAATGAATGCTTAATATTTTTATTTAGTACCAATTTTGTTATTAGGACATAAACTAGTCAATATCATCTCATATTTTTCTTAAATTACAACTTTTGTTTCTTTTTTAACTGGTCCCCCTTACAAGACACAAAGGAAAAAACAGTTGGGGCTGCAATACACACCTTGAGTCTGGATCACACACAATGTTTCTCTCTATTACGCTCAATCGTCTAAATAGAATAATTCCTAATGTCACTCAACCCAACTGACTACAGTGGCTTGCAACAGTATTCGGTTCCCTTGAACTTTTCCACATTTTGTCACATTACAGCAGCAAACATGAATCAATGTTATTGAAATTCCACGTGAAAGACCAATACAAAGTGGTGACACGTGAGAAGTGGGAGGAAAATCATACATGATTCCAAACATTTTTTACAAATGTCTGGGATTTAATGAAGAGACAGAAGGATGTGAAGGTTTGGACATCCACAGAAGATATGTGCTTAGTTCTCCAAGACATTTGGAACAACTTGCCAGCCGAGATCCCTCAAAAACTGTGTGCAACTGTACATAGAAGAAGGGGAGGGGTCTCACCAAATATTGATTTCATGGTGATTTCTCTTTTGTTCATTCACTACACTTCGTTGATTAATGAAAATAAATTATTAACACTTACATTTCTGAAAGCTTTGTTTACTGCATTCTTCCCACACCTTCCTAACGTTGGCACATTACTGTGTATATTTGGATTTTATTTTTATTTTTTTTCAATACTATATCATTCAATATAATATAATTCTATGATATCTGTCCGTGTGATAATAGTGACTGAAATCATCATCATTTCTAAGCCTGTCAAGTCCTTCTTTTGACCCATTTTGCCAAAGGAAAGGAAGTTGCCTAATAATTATGCACACCAAATATAGGGTGTTGATGTCATTAGACCACACCCCTTCTCATTACAGAGAATATGTAATGAGAATACCACCTAATATGCTTAATTGGTAGTAGGCTTTCGAACCTAGACAGCTTGGAGTAAGACAACATACATAAAGAGGATGATGTGGTCAAAATCACTCATTTGCCTAATAATTCTGCACTCCCTGTAGATATATATAGATAGATTATAGATTAATATTAAATGTTTCTGAAAACAAAAAATTTTATATTAAAAATTTCCCTAGAAGTTTACCTCACTGCTCCCAATAAATCATTAGATACATGTCATGCATGCACATGGAAGTAACACACAGACACTTTTCGAATCTTCGCAAGTCACTTATATTTAATGCATGTAGCGCCTTACAGATATACCCCATAATATATATTGGGGGATCTAAATAATTGTGCATTCCAACATCCCCAAAGAAACCAACACATGAATATGAAAATATTAGTCCGGACTGAGACCGCTCTGGGCCAGACATGGGGTGGCTAGCGCCTGGGACTTTAACGGTACAAAAGGTCCACATAACAGTGTATATCCAATGGGACATAATTTTATTAGGAACAACCAGACAACAAAACAGTAAAACATACAAAGATAAAAATATACATTGTAAAATACAGTTAATCCATAAAAGGATTATATCATCCAGTACAGCTTCACATATACAAAAAAGTCGCAGGCGATATCTCTAACTCAACGCGTTTCGCCCTGAGTTTAAGGGTTTCATCAGGAGTATATGTCCTGGGTTTGTTATCAACCTAGAAGCAGAGATGTAATCTAAAAACATGTCCTGTGATTTGGGATGTGTGATAGGATATCAAGTAGGAGGCGCTAGGCGTAATCTGGGTCCATACGGTCACAATCAGTTAGTTGTCCCAGTATAGTCCATACCACGTCGATCAGTAGCAGGGTCCAGGTCACACTGGTCAGTTGTTAGTCAGGGCATAATTATAATGTCCATCTTTAGGTTAAATGTAATTTCTGCAGACCTGATAACATTTTCATCTGTCTGCCACAAGCATCCTTGGATCAGACCATGGCCTTGGAAAACTTGTTCTCTTAGCACTTGTTATCATGTCTGAAATGTGTTTTAGAGGAAATAACCTTTCAAGCAGGCTGTAGAGTGACACTGGACTAGAGAGATGGATATATTAATAAACTAGTGTATAGCATTTATACAACATGGATGAGACAAAACGTAAAGAATGTTATCCAGTTTTATCCAACTGCCCCCCAGCTCAAAGTAATGAAGTATTCCAGCACTGAAACAATGGGGATTCTTTCAGTTCTAAAGGACCTATTGAAGAAAATCGAATGAAATTCATGGCTTGTAGTAAAATAAATATCTGAAGAGGCCTATATTTCCAAGTTCTTTTAGTTTCTGTTTAGCAACACAATGTTTATTAAAATTATGAAATGTTTATCAGAACTTGTTAAGGATTCATCTTCTGGTTATATACCATATGTTTCACAATTCTCTTGATGTCATTATTCCTTAAACTGTATATGAAAGGATTTAATAAGGGAGTGAAAACAGTGTACAACATTGGCATTATCTTACTGATCATTGGTGATTGTCCTTCCTTCGGAATCAGATACGAGGCCATTAGGGTTCCATAAAATATAGACACAACTGTGAGGTGGGAGCTACAAGTGGAGAAGGATTTCAGTCTTCCGGAATAGGAGGGAATCTTTACAAGAGCTGAAACAATAGAAGTATATGAGAGTATTATCAGAAGGAAGGGTAATATTAGCACAGGAAAGCCCAACAAGTTAGTTTCCATTTTGAGTCTGAAGGTATCTGAGCAAGAAAGTTCTAGCAGAGGATTGAAATCACAATATAAATAATCAATGACATTTGGTCCACAGAAGTCTAACTCAGATAAGCCAAGTGTTACACTCAATGTCACAGAACAACCCAACATCCAGGATATGAGAACTAATGTAACGCAGAGTGTTGGTTTCATAATGGAGACATAATGGAGAGGAGAGCAGATGGCTAGATAGCGGTCATAGGACATCACCGTCAAGAGGTAACATTCAAACACTTCAATTGAGGCAAATACGTAATATTGAGTGATGCAGCCAGGAAATGATATGGGGGTCCGCTCATGGAGAATGATATTACACATGTTGGGAACAATATCTGTGGTCAGAATGATATCAGATACAGAAAGTTGGGAGAGGAAGAAGTACATGGGGGAGTGGAGGGTCTTGCTGTAAAATATCAACATGATGAGTAGAAAGTTTCCACATATTGTCACAATGTATATAATGAGGACAAAGGTGAAGAGCAGGAGATTATATACAGCCATGTCACTGAACCCCAAAAAGAAGAATGTGGTGACTGTGCCTTGATATGTCGTCTGTGTGAGATAATGGAAGAAATTACTTCAATATATATATATACTGTATATTAGTAGTAGAATGGAAAATTAAAATGAGTTAAAGTAAATTGAAAATTTTTAAGAATAGATGTTTGCTAGGGCATGGTTAATTGATTGACACACAGCTTCATTTTATTGTCTAAGCTCAAGAGACTATTTGTAAATCGCAATTTCAGAATGATATGGTTTCAACTTACCCTGACAGTTCATACAGGACATCAGATTAATCTAGAACATCTAAGGGAGAAGCTCAGTAACTATTATTTTTGCTAAGCAGATATTCTGTATTCTTTTAGTGAATCACCCCTGCGTGTGTATGTGAGTTATTAATACCCTGTTTCCCCAAAAAATAGGGCATCCTCTGAAAATAAGACACCCTTACATTTTTGTCTCAAGCTGCAATGTAAGGCACCCCCCTCGAAAATAAGACACCCTGAAGATACGGTACTGTAACTCTGGACAGGAGGGATCAGAGGAGGCAATCTAAATGACACAGGAGGATCAGAAGGGGTTACTAAAATGGTAATCCCCCCCTCTGAGTCTCCTGTGCCTTTTTGATTCCCCCGTGTGTAATTTTAGGTGACCCCCCCCCCCACCCTGATACCCCAGTGCTGTATTCTTCTTCATGGAAAAATAAGACATCTCCCGAAAATTAGATGCAGGGCATCTTTGGGAGCAAAAAATAATAAAGACACGGTCTTATTTTCGTGGAAACACCGTATAACAAAAATATGTGCAAATATATCTGAAGTGCTACATAGTTTATTAATATTAATACAGCTTTCAAAATAAATATAGACTTACTCTATTTACTAAAGATGTCTGATAGAAATCCATGTGAAGATTCCACTAAATTGTAAATAATCCCCCAAAAAATAACATAAAATAACATGTAACTTAAAATTAAAGTTTCAAAACTGAAAATGTGTATCATGTTAAATAAGATCAAGGTCAGTAGTTTTTAATTTTAAATAAAAGGCAGCAGACATAGATGTTATGAATGAAGAGAAGAAGAAATAAATAATATTAATAATATTAAGAACGATAGAAACAATAATAACAATGATATGTTATATATGTCTTGTGAATATAAATCACATCATGCGTCTCCGTGGATGAGTCCGGCTGACTAGAGAAGAAACCATTTTCCACCGATATTTATATATTTCTTTGCAGACTGGAGACTCCATAGAGAGCAGTATCTAGGTCTCTTTGGGTTTATCATTGGGACTGATTAAAACATCAAGATTTCTGATCATATTATTTTCTTAAAAGTAAACACTGCAATAAATAACTTCTTAGATCCATCAATGTAACATGTGTGTTGCTTGTTTATAACTTTATCTAACGTAAAAATTCCTTGGCTGTCCAATTGATTAACCTCCCTAGCGCACTGCTGAGGTACAGATTTCTGTACCAGAAGCGCACCATACACTTTAATGGAAAAAACATTTTTGACATTGTAGGCCTGTAAGTTCCCAAACTCTGTCCATACAGGAGTCTGGTGACATCCGGAATATAATAACATGTTCAGATGCTTTGTGAATAACTCACAATATCAGATAATGAAGATTTCAATAATTCACTGTATCAGGTGAATTAGCACTGCGACCACTAGATGGCGCTGAAGGTGTGCCAGGTTACATTGTAATATATTGAAGTCATTGTATTACATTCAGGAACAGAACGTAACAGCGGGAGAGAAGTTGCATGAAGCCAGCTGTAAGAGGACAGGGGGACACCGGATCATTTATTAAGGTGAGTATTTTACATAGGAATTCATATTGAATCGTGTTTTCAATGAAGAAAACACTGTTCAAATTGTTTTTTTTTTAAACTCCTGCCCGCCCCTGATGTGACAGTGATCTGTTCTCCTGCAGATGCCTCTTCATTAGATCGGAGCCACAGGATACCTGAGTTTGCTCTCCTGTGGCTCTGATCTCCGCCTGACAAACCCAGCTCATCCAGTTCAGAACTTCTGAAAGGTCAGAGCTGGGCGAGCTAGGACTGTCAGGAATGGCAGGGGGGTTAAACATATAATACAGTCCTGATCAAAAGTTTAAGACAACTTGAAAAATGGCAAAGAATCATATTTTACATTGTTGGATCTTAACAAGGTTCCGCGTAGAGCTTCAACATGCAGGATTCAATTAATTGAAAACAATGAATAAACTGAAACAGACTGTTTTACAGCTGATCAAAAGTTTAGGACCACATGCCTACCTCAACCATTTCTAAAGGCATTAAAATTCAATAAAGAAAAAAAACACAATCACTATAGAAATTAAACAATGAAAAAACAATTCCTTATAAATCTAACTCACCTAGAGCTACACTGTAGGTTGATTACCTGTACCTGGTGTACAGAACCGCAAGGATGGGTCCAGTGAGACATACAGTGCTGCTTGAAAGTATGTGAACCCTCCAGACATGGTCACTGTTTGTGC
>CM070034.1:2719370-2729999 GCA_036250615.1 Ptychadena robeensis
TACTCCTTCCATTTCTGAATGATTGCTTGAACAGTGCTCCGTGGGATGTTCAAGGCTTTTGAAATCTTTTTGTAGCCTGACCTGTCTGGTGTGTTCTTTGGACTTCATGGTGGTGTTGCTCCCAATATTCTCTTAGACAACCTTTGAGGCCATCACAGAGCAGCTGGATTTGTACTGACATTAGATTACACACAGGTGCACTCTATTTAGTCATTAGCACTCGCCAGGCAATGTCTATGGGCAACTAACTGCACTCAGACCAAAGGGGGTTGAATATTTACGCTGCACATCCCACTTTGCAGTTTTTTTTTGTTAAAAAAGTTTTGGAATCATGTATGATTTTCCTTCCACTTCTCACGTGTCACCACTTTGTATTGGTCTTTCACGTGGAATTTCAATAACATTAATTCATTAATGTTTGTGGCTGTAATGTGAATAAATGTGGAAAAGTTAATTGGGCATTGGATGTGCAGTACATCAATGAGTAGGTATCATACCCCTTCTCCCAATAGGAGACCTCATACTTGAAAGAACACACCTTTTAAAATACTTTTAAAATACTTTTATTAATATGTAGTGATGGCCGAACAGCCAGGTCCGTGCACGAAGAGGTGGATCAGACTTTTAACAGTTCCTGGTTTAGATATCCAGGCGGGATATAACTTCCGGTTTCTTTCACTGGAGACTGGCTTCTCTCTGCGGTCTCTGGTGAAAGAATTCTACCACTGGCTCCTGATTCGGCCAGCGTAAGAATAGTAACCTTCTTCCCGCCGGGGAACAGGATGGGTCAAACACCCATACTGCTCGCCGGGGGAAGTCTAACTATCCGCAATGTGGAGAGTTCCGCCATCACTATTAATATGTTTTAAAAGACATAAATAATCACTTTTTCATTGGATGAGTAGAAAAACAAGGGTTAACCTCATTTGCAAATACACAACATATAGCAAACATAATTGGAGATGGTCGAATTTTTTAAAAATTCGGCAGTTTCAACTTAATTGCAAAGCCCCTGAGCATGGTATCATCACCAAACCTGCTGGAGATGTAGAGAGGGGTTGGGGGGGGTATACCACAAAAAATAAAGTATGTCTCTAACACAAATAGTTTTTTCACAAATTAAGTTGAAAGTCAAGTAAAAAATTCGAAAATCGGAATTTCAACTTTAACTTTTAACTTAATTAATGCAAAAACAAAATGTGCTAGAGCCATAAAAAAATTTTTTAAATGTTCCTCCAACCCTTCTCTACATCTCCAGCAAGTTTGGTGGTGATAACATGTTCAGGGGCTTTGCAATAAGCTCACAAAGTTTGCAAGTCGAAAAATTCGACCATCTCTAAACATGATACATTTCCCCCAATACCTTACAGTTGTAAGCAAAGGTCAGCCACCGTGTTAAGCCTTTTCCTAGGCTTTATCAAGACCTTGAATTAAATTCAGTCTCCCTGAGGAAGCTCTGAACAGAGGGTGAAATGCGTCACAGTGCACCCGAATCTATACTTGATATTGTCTTTATACTGTATGCTTATTTATCTGTTATATAGAAAGAACTAAGGGGAGAGAAGACAAAAAACACCTTCTCTTCTTGTTAAATTCCCCCTGAGGAGAACCCCAGGGGCAAGGGGACTTTAACGGCCAGTGGAGTGTAAAAGCGTACACTTGTAAACAAAATTGTCAAAAACACGTCAAACGATTTAATATGAATAGCATATGGTTAAAAACAAGGACATTACCGAGCTGGTTGATGTTACATTGATAAATACCAGTTCTCAGTGGTGTATCACAGGATATACATATTACAAAGCGTATAGATACAAGCTGAAGATCAACATGAGCATTGTGTTGGAATAAGGTCCTGGACAGTCAGGATTGACCCCAACGTGTGTTTCGAATGAATAACTTCATCAGGGGGTATATCTTTATCCAAGTCAGAACTACACGGGTCACATGTAAAGGATATGTCACCACATAATCAATGCCTAGGGAGAGGGTGGAAAAACCCCTAACCAGGGGCAATCGCAGGGCAGAGAGCGGGAGGCCAAGAAGCAAGGGCCCAGCAGCAGGCGTAGATAGCCCGACCAGGACCTGATGTAAATGGTAGAAGGTAAAGAGGTGGATGCAAAGTCTGTTAATTCAGCCACTTGAGGTAGATAGTAGTTAGGTCATTGGTGGTATAGCGTGGTCTGCCAGTGGGCAAGGGGCTCCCTGTGCAATCCCAAGTTAATTATCTGTTCATATGGTGATTTTTTTGTTATTTTTAGAATAAGACAAATTTATGTATTGGTCCTAATGTAAATAAAGACCTTTTATCAGTATATTGAATAACTCTGCTTGACTCAATGCCTTGAAAAGCACTCATATTATAGAGAATACATAGGGGGGGGGGTCATACGGTGGGGTAATTGGTGATATGCCAGGCTTGCTGTTGGAGGGCTGGCACTTGACCATTCACACTAAATGCACTTCGGGAGACATCTCTTTGGATTATGATCACACCTGATATTTAGCAGAGCACCAAAAAGGGTGAAGGTTTCTCTCCTCAACTATTACGATGACAGTATATACAATCATCCTTCCCCCCCATACGATAGCGCATAGCTCGTGGAGGCATACACACGGTGCAAAATACCTAAGGGCACAGCTCTCGGATAAACGGTGGGAGACCCAGGAGGCATCAACCCGTGGAAGCCATCCTTAACACATGGATCATAAAAGATTCCGGTAAGCCAAACTCTTGTTTACTTTGTGTTGAAAGACCAACCATCCTTATATAATAAATGTATGGATGGTTATGGAATAACGTGAAAATGATCGAAAAATATTATTCAGCTAAAGGTACTGTCAGGATGGAGGGTTGGAAATGGATATAAAAACATCACCTTGCTAGACAGATGTGGACATGCACTGTACTGTGTTACGAATGGACTATCAATATGAACCCAAGCACTTGTTGACCTTATAACCTGCAATAACTTGTAATAACCACTTATGTAAAGTATGGTCATGTACATCTTAATGACTTTTAGGTAAATCTCCAAAACGATCCCTGAGGAAGTCCATAACAGGACGAAACGCGTCGGACCGAATTGGAGTACGAATTTTATAGGACACTAACCTTTTTGGACCATCCGCATGTCGGAATGACCTGTGACTTTGTGATTTTAAGTGTCCCCATTGCGGAACCCTATTGAATTGTAATCTTTATGGTGAATTATGTTTTTTAACCACCACTTTTCTATTCTATGTACTTTGCTGCTACAATAAAAGGATGTACGTTAACCTCTCGACTGGAACTACATTTCTACTGAATACTCACCTTAAAAGTCCACTGGGGTTGGCCACCTCCTGGGTTTAGTTTCAACCCTTTCCAACCAAAAAAAAGCACTCATATTAGTTGGAATGAACTTGTTCAAGTCTACAGTAGGGTCATTTCTTACTCTTGTTTTTTAGGGTGTGGCAAGCTATTGATCCCTCTTCTGGCTAACCACCCCCTTTTTTGAATAGATTATATTTTTTATCAAGGCCTTGCTTGTTAGACGAACTTTCCCATCCCTGACAGGGGAGGGGACTCAGTGACTGCAGTGCAGATATATACCCCCCCAAAAAAAAAATGATGACAAGGGGGGCCAGGAAATAGCAGCCTCTAGCCTTTGTGTCCCCAGCCTGTCTGCAGATGGTCAAAGACAGAAGGGGGACAGACACAAACACTATAGCTGGGCCCATCAATAGTTAAGCTGAGCCAAACCCTCCCCCCCAAAGAAACACATTACCGCAATGCTCACTGAGGCCCCAAACCACATCCATATAGGGAGACTACATGAGACTAGAGATTCTCAAATTTTTCGACTTGCTAACTTTCAGAGCTGATTGCCATGAACATTGTATCATCACTAAATTTGCTGGAGATATAGAGAAGGGTTGGGGGAATATTTGACAGAAAAAAGTATGTCTCTAACACAAATAGTTTTTGAATAAATTAAGTTCAAATTTAAAGTCGAATTTCCGAATCTCCAGCAAGTTTGGTGATGATACCATGTTCAGGGGCTTTGCAATTAAGTCGAAATCGTCGAATATCTGAAAAACAATTCGACCATCTTTACATGAGACTACCTAGACAGAAAAGATAATGACAAGATTAAAGACTTCTTCCAATTAACCTCCTGAGCATTTCGCCGAGGTCCAGATTTCTGTACCAAAAGCGTTACGCTGTTTATCATTGAAAAAGACGTGTTGTAGGCCTGTAACTGACCAAAATCTGTCCAAAAACAGGTCTAGTAGACATCCTGAATATACAAAGTTTCAAACGCTTAAGTATTTTTAAAAAATCACATTCAATGATCAAATTTAATAGAAAACACAGAAATCTGCTCAAACTTGAGTTCATTTTTTTAACAAACCAAGACTGACAGGCGGTCTGATATACCGCGCCAGGAACAATGTCGCACGCTGGCACATTTGCCGGCGGATTACCTAAAGCTTGCCCATGGCTTAGGGCTCGCTCCTGCCGCATTGGGAGCAGTGCACCCTGCTGAGCCAAAATGCAGAAAAACTGCGTCTGTACTGCATTCATACATGCAGCACGAACGTTGTTTTTCCGCGTCTTGGTGTCTCTGGCGGCAATGTGCAGCGCTGCAATGAAGACCGCACATTGGCAGCATCCCCCAGCTTCATATTATCACAGCGGACGCACCACTCAAATTGGCACAGTGTCTAATCTGCGCTATCATTTGAATGGGAAGTGTACTCTCTGCGTCTTTTTCCCGCTGCAGACATACGTCCACCGCAGGGAAAAAAACGCTGTGGACGCACGCCTGTACAAAGTATTTACCTTGTATGCCTTTTCCTTTATTTTGAACTTGATTGGATACAGAAAAATCAATCCAATCAAATCCAACTTGAAAGGAAACTCATAATAAGCAAATTATGCTTTTTTATTTTGTATGTGTTTTTTTCATTTTGAATTGAATTGGAGCGAAAATAATCGCCCCGATCAATGTCAGAATGAAAGGAGAACCATACAGGACAAAAAAAAAAAAACATTTTGAACTTCCCGCCCCTCCCCCTCCCAATGACTTCATCGCGCTCCCGCCGGCGGGATTACGGACACCGGGATCTGATGTAATGCAGGTAACAGCAGCCCGAGTTAATTCGGGCTAAACCATTTAAGCAACTTTATTTAGCCCGAATTAACCGAGGCAAGGCTGGAAGGGCAGGGTTCCTTATATAGCTGCAGGAGCTCCACTATTGGTCAGCCAGGTCACATGACGAATACCTTAAATCCCAGGAAATGACACGCGCTGGTGTTTAAGGAAGTGTGTAGAAATATCAGAATCACCGCTGAACAGGGCGCCCAGATCTGCAACGGTAAGTAGGGAGGCTGCAGCAGCGTATAGCAGCTGCCGTTACAGCCGGACACACTGATTGGAGTCAAGGTTCGCTTACTCCTGGTTCTACTTAGCTCTTGGAGAAGCCTTTAGGCTAGGGGTTCATATATGTTTCCACCCTGCACTGTGAATGTTTACATGCTATGTTCAATAAAAACATGAAAACATAGAATGTGTCTGTAGTATTATTAAGCAGACGTTGTGTTTCTATTGGTGTGATTAAGATGGAGATCAGAGCACATTGTATGACTCCAGAACTCTACGTAATCCCAAAGGGTTCACATACCTTTCTTTTTTTTAATAAGATTTGAATACATTTTTATTTTTGTTATTTATAATATTCTTAACAATTCTCTTGATATCGTTATTCCTGAAACTGTATATGAAAGGATTTAATAATGGAGTGATAACCGTGTACAACATCGACATTATCTTACTTATCACCCCTGATTGTCCTGTAGGAATCAAATATGAGGCCACAAGGGTTCCATAAAATATAGACACAACTGTGAGGTGGGAGCTACAAGTGGAGAAGGATTTCAGTCTTCCGGAATAGGAGGGAATCTTCACCACAGTTAGAATAATATAAGTATACAAGATTACTATCACCAGGAAGGGGAATATTAACACCAGAAAGCCCAACACAGTAGCCTCAAGTTTAAGTTTGAAGGTGTCAGAGCAAGACAGTTCAAAAAGATTGAAGTCACAATAGTCAATAGCAATTGGTCCACAGAAATTTAACTCAGATATGCTGAGTATTACAATTAATGCCACACAACAACCCAACAACCAGGAGATAAAAACCGATGTAATGCAGAGTGATGGTTTCATAATGGAGACATAATGGAGAGGAGAGCAGATGGCCAGATAGTGGTCATAGGACATCACCGTCAGGAGGTAACATTCAAATGTCTCTATGGAACCAAAGATATAACTTTGAGTGATGCAGCCAGGAAATGATATGGGGGTCCGCTCATGTAGAATAATATTTAGCATGTTGGGGGCGATATCTGTGGTCAGCATGATGTCAGATCCGGAGAGTTGGGAGAGGAAGAAGTACATGGGGGAGTGGAGGGTCTTGCTGTAGAATACCAACATGATGATCAGAAAGTTTCCACATATTGTCACAATGTATATCAGAAGGATCAATGTGAAGAGCAGGAGATTATATATGACTGAGCTGCTGAACCCCAAAAAGAAGAAAGTGTTGAATTTGTCTTGATTTATCGTCTGTGTGACAAAAGAGAAAAAATTACGGAAGCAACATTTACAGTGGCAAAAGTATTCAGTAATGTGAACTTTTCCACATGTTGTCACATGACAGCCACAAACATGACTCAATGTTATTGGAATTCCACGAGAAAGACCAATACAAAGTGGTGACACGTGACAGAAGTGGAACAAAAATCATACATGATTCCAAACATTTTTTACAAATAAATAATGGAAAGTGGGGTGTGCAGTGTAATTATTCAGCCCCCTGAGTCAATACTTTGTAGAAGCAACTTTTGCTGCAATTCCAGCTGCCAGTCTTTTAGGGTATGTCTCCACCAGCTCCTCACATCTAGAGAGTGCAGGGAATCTTGAATGGCTCCTATATCAGGCTGTGTTCCCTGCTTAAATCCAGTGAAATCTTATCTTAAGCGTCAATTGTAAATCAAAAGATTTCCTTTCTAATACACAACTTATTGTAACACAGAATGGCTGCACAGATTTCATTACTAGAAGCAGACTTAACATTGTATTTAAAACATGTATAAAGGAAGTACAAGGGTCTAGGACTGCCTGGAGGTAGACCAAAGCCCAGATCCACCGTCCACGGACCAAGACTGACAAATCTCCCCTACCGTGTTGGGGGACTTGGGGACTTTCACGGTTAGCAAACGTAAGTCATACAGAAAGGTTGTAAACAAAGTATTCAAAAGCGGCAATACAAATACGAGAGAGAATAATAAGTAATCCAATGATATAAAAGTCCTTTGGTTAAAATGTGAGATTTGTCAGTCTTGGGCCGTGGATGGTGGATCTGGGCTTTGGCCTACATCCAGGCAGTCCTAGACCCTTGTACTTCCTTTATACATTATAATTGGGATGTTGGCCAGCCTTACCATTAGAACTTGATCGATCCATTCTATAACACATTGTATTTAAAACAGAAACAAAAATAAAGTTAGTTTTCCTAGTTTTCATATTTGCAAACACATGGTCCGTGTGTGGCAGTAAAGGGGTGTGCCATCCCACTCCACTAAGATACACCTGCTGGACCCTAACGAGTGGAGCCAACTGTGTCTCCACAAAAGAAGCTCAGGCCATTGTGTCAGGGCTCCTGAGAGAGGATGGAGACAGTGCTGCTGGGTGCAGCAAACACAGGGCACACAAAGAGTGGCCCCATGCTGATATAGATAATGGGTAGTTGCGCACAACCAGCAGTGATTACACAGCTATAGGACCTCACTTCCTGGTTGGGGATGAGATCGCTTCCTAACAATGGGACGCGTTTCAAGCAGATGCCCTATGGTTGAAAAAGAGCATCTGCTTGAAATGCGTCCCATTGTTCCTATTGAGCCCCCCAGTATCTGTAAGCAGGAAGCGATCTCATCCCCAACCAGGAAGTAAGGTCCTCCTGGAAAACACACGGCCCTGAGAGATCCACCCTTGTAAACCTCTCTCAATGTGAGTATCTTGTCTGTTGTTTTGTCTCATTTTGTTTCAATTTGTTTTATCTTATCCTATTCCACATTATTTAACCATTTGTTGTACCAGGTTGTGCACCTCTGTCCTTGTTCTTAATTGCCCCCATGCTGATGGCTGCTAGGAAGCAGGCCACTAAGGGTTCCTTAAGGAAGGAACTGTTGTTTGATTGGTGCCAAGCCAGGAGGCTTGGCATTTTCAGGGCTTTTGTTTGGCTTATGTTAACCCCTGTGAGGGTGATTTTGTGTTGGGATTTTGAAGTGTTGCCAATAAATACGGGCAAGAGCCCTAAAAAGAATCCTGTTCTTGTGGATTTACTTTATTAACGGATGCCGTTTGAGCTGAAACCCCACAATACTTACTCTATTTATCAATGGTATCTGATAGACATCCATGTGTGGTTGTAATTCAACTAAAAATTCGGTTAATGAAAAAAAAAAACATGACTGAATACTAAAATATCAGAATGACAAACACAGATAATGTTTTAAATATGATATCGTTTGCCTCCTTAGAAGAAGAATCTATCAGTTCAATGTGAATGTAAATCACGTCCTGTGTGTCACTGGGTGAGTCCGCCGATATTAATATATTTCATTGCAGCCTGGAGACTCGGCAAAGAGCAATGCCGGTCTCTTTGGGATTATAATTATGGCTGTGATAAAAAACATCTTGATTGGTCTGTTATTTATAAAATGAAATATTGTAATAACTATTATTATCTCCGTCATGTTTAAGACATTTTTTAAATATTACATTTACACATTTTATGATGAATATCAAGGAATTTTACAGGGTTACATTATATGATATTTGAGTTATATGTAGAGAATATATATATATATATATATATATATATTCTCCCTTATTTACGGCACTGTAATGTTGGGACATTAATGGTTGTTTTATATACATATATATATATATATATATATATATTAGTGATAGACACGCATCAGCTGCGGATAGGCGAATCGAACTTCTGCAAATACCCGCCATTCACATGTTTGTGGTGAACCTCCATTGACTTTAACCGCCCTAGCGGTCGGGACGGCACCATCTTGTCCAGCGCCACTACTCCTACTATAGCACTGGACGAGATGGTGCCATCCAGTACACATCGGGGCTCTGGCAGCGCATACTCACAGTTTTGCGCTGTCCCGGTATCCCTGATGTGACAAGGCTGCCAGCTCCTCCGTCTCTTCTCCCCCCCCCCCCCCCCCCGAGTGACGTGATGACGTCACATCGGGGAGGCTGCAGGAAATTTGAAAGTACATTACATGAAATCAGTTTTCTTTGTAGACTGCTTTCAATGTGCTTCTATGTACTAAATATCGCCAGAATCAAAAGTCTCTGGTGCCCCAGGTGTGCCCATTTGCAGTAACCCTCTCTAACCTGGTGTGATTTTACCACATCCATCACACCAGGAGAGGGTTAACTGCAAATGGGCACATCTGGGCACCAGAGACTTTATTTGGGCGAGTTTTAGTACATAGCAGTACATATTTTACATAATTGTTTGTTTCAAACATAATTATATTCAGGATGTCTATTAGACCCCTGTACGGACATATTTTGGGAAGTTACAGGCCTACAACATAAAGAAGAATTTACCATTGAAGTCTATGGTGCACTTTTGGTACAGAAATCTGGACCTCAGCAGTGCGCTAGGGAGGTTAATAGAGGGCGAACTTCTCAAACCTTCAGACAAAGTTTGACCCCTCATCCTACAGTCAGATGGGACAGTACAGCCAATAACTTCTTTTTTACATCCTGGAGGACACCCCCCCCCCAAAAAAAAGCAGCCCGGCAGCCATTTTATCATGTGTCTGCAGTACTAGATAGGGAGAGCTGCTGCTGATTGATTAGGTACTTTGCTGTTATACTCCATCCAGTGATCTGTAACTGTAGCTAAGGTGTTCTGCAAAAAGCAGTTGCTTTTTTCTGGGGTTGGGGTATGCTGTATTATGGGACATGTGCGCTGTGTTATAATCCTGAGCTGAGGTGTGCTGGTAGTTGTAGTTCACCATCACAAACTAAAGCAGAACATTGCGGAGATCTGACTAAATTACTGTCAGGCTGGCAGCCCACTCCAGCTAACTTTTGGCAAAATCTGTATCTTTGATCCCCCTCTGGCATGACACTGTCCAGGTGTTTGCACAATTTTAACACTTTTTTATTGGTTCAAATATGACCTGAAGGTTTTAGAAGTTTACCTCTTGTTAAAGTCAATGGAACATTTTTTATTTGCAGAAGTTTGAATCGCCTGTTACGAGCAGCCGAAGCTGATGTTCATCATTCGCCACTAAACTTCTCCCATAAAATAAATATTTTTTAAAATTTTATTAAATCCAACACAGAGTATACAAAAATCAAACAGTGGGCGTTCGCAGACGCTTAATATAGCAAAACATAGTGCTTACTCCGTTTCCAGCTCAGAACTACATTGCACAGCATCGCATATAGGCGGGCCTGAGAACTCACAGGTCCCACTGCTCTACTACCTCTGAGAGCCAACCATAACACCCAGCTCTCCCTGGGCATTGACTTAAAC
>CM070034.1:2754057-2771960 GCA_036250615.1 Ptychadena robeensis
TTCGACTTTAAATTTGAACTTAATTTATTCAAAAACTATTTGTGTTAGAGACATACTTTGCATGTTTGCATGGGGCTTTGCAATCAGCTCTGAAAGTTAGCAAGTCGAAATATTTGACCATCTCTATTGATAAGTGTAATGGAATCAAGGAACTCTTCAAGGGAAAGACTTTGTATTTCTTAAATCTTATCAATTCTTATACAAAGACATTTAATATGAAGGAGGCCATCTTGTATGAACTGTCTACTGATTAAATATATCAACCACATCTCTTAGATCTGCAAGCGTACGGACATTTTCTGCTAGCTACTAAGAAATATATTTCCTGTTGTTTAACACCTCAGACACATTTAGAATTCAGAAGCGTATATTGTAGAAAGGTGTCAAAGTCAGATGTCTACGTATAGCAGTTTTTTAACCACAACGTAAATTCCAAAACTGATTAAAAGGTCAGCTGTAGGCGTTGACATTGTGTAGAAAAACACCGTTAACCCTCCGGTGTCCAGAAGCTATGTGTTAATATGATTGGACAATTTGAATATGGTAAATCCCACTGTAACCTCCCATAGTAGGAGTTCTTTTCCTGTATATGCTAATATCTAAAAAATATCATGTATTTCCTGAAAGTGTCAGAATGATCAATCGCCATTGTATCGCTCTCATCACATGTGATAATAAAGGCCATGGTTTCTCTAACAACAAGACGGTATCGTGTCAAAATTCCTCGTCATAAGCTAGAGGGAAAATAGAGTGATAAATACCTCACTAAGACAGATGAAATAGATTAAAGGATAACGAAGAAATACATAACAAATGGATTTAATAATCAAACAAATGAAGTATTGGGAAGAGATAGAATAAAAGAAAGATAATGTTATTGAAAAATATTGAATTGATAATAATTGATAATAATAATACTTAAAAATTAAAATTAATTTAAGGTCACAGCCAACACTGATACACCCCTAGGAACCCCTGACCCCCGTTTTGGGGTGAACTTTTTAGAAGTGGATTTTTCTCAGTTCTCTCTGTGGAGAGTGATTATAGGATACCACCGATCAAGACAGGTATTGATTAAAATGGAACATACATTAAGGTAATATAAATCGGAAGTTTTAAGAGTTTCGCATACTATACTAAAGAAACAGGTAGAAAGGTGGGAAAACAGGGTGCACCAGTGTGTGGAAGCCCTCTTGATCTGTCAGAATTATTGTGGAAGTATAAATATAAATAGGTATATATATAAATTGGGATATATGGCAACCATGTTAGTATGATTTGGTTTGACAAAACCTTAAATGTTTGGACGTGTTTTGAAATTCATTGACCACTGAGTTAGTGATTCAGTGTAAAAACCTTGGAGGATATTGACCAAGTTTTAGCTAAATAGACAGAAAGCTCACAAATGTCCTTGTGTCTTTTCAAAGACAATGTGAGAGATTTGTTTGGATGGCTGAAACTAGGTATCAGACACCTGTGTCTACAAACATGTTAGTATTGTAAATATTCATGTTTGGAGACTATTGTTTTAGAAAGTTTGTTTTTTATGACTTTTGTTATCTATTAACAGCAAAATCCCCCCCCCCCCCAAAAATTAAAATGGTTTAGTAGTTGACCACTGCCATCTACTGACAAAATTAAATAGGGCATGGAAAGATGGCAGCATAACGTTGTGATGTCATCAGTATATTCATGACGAAATAGTTATAGGTTAACCAGGTCACACCCAGCGAAAGGTTAGCTAAAAAGGTCACATGAGGTGAGAGAAAGGAAAATCTGATCCAACTATCTAACCCAGAGACCTCTTGAACTCATCTTGAAGACCATCTTCGCTGATCCAGCCTTCACTATCTACTATTGAAACCATTTTGAACCATCTCTCTAAAGATCCACCTTACTAAGACAACTTAGAAGACCACTCCATCAGGGTTTCCTGATATTTGACGCTGATTCCTTCTAGCCATATATCGTGGGGTATGGTATGAATGTATCTTATTTCTTCCTATATTTATTTACATCATATTTGTGTCAATATATATATTGTATCAACCATATATATTGGGTGGGGAATCTGTACTGAACGTGATTTGTGTTGTAACTGCAGTATCAACTTAAAATCTCATCAGTATAGAGGGAAAGTGATTATATTGTTGCTTCTGATCCCTGTATTATCCCCACAAAACTACATTTAGTCATAGTCATATGGTTGAGTCTATTTATATATATATCTATAGGTATGTGTTAAGTAAATTAGGAATACCATCGTTTTGATGAAAATCTATCACCTCTGTGGCTAAAGCTAGCCATACATGTGTCGATTCCTGAGCGATCGATCGACGATCCGAAGTCACAGGCGTCGATCGATCCACCATACAAGTGTGCCTACCACCTTAGGCCACCGATTCCTGGACAATTCTGTTACCAGTCGATCGATTCACAAATGTCAACGCCCCTTGCTGTGTGCCAATTGATCAGAAAACACCAACAGGTTGGTTCCCTGGCCGATCCGATTTGGGGGCCATGTCGATCGGGCAGGGTCGATCTATCAAGGTGGGCTGCACTCGATTCCTCGTCGATCGATCGGCGTGCACGCGCCTGGTGATCGATCGGCCAGGAATCGAGTGTGAAATCGACCTGTGTATGACCACCTTAAGACAAATCATATGGTCAATTCTTAAGGTTGCCTTATATTGCAATTTTAAAGATACCTAATTAGAATATTAAGTAGGGTGTTAAGAGTATATCGTATAGCTCATGAACTAATTAGTAGTATTTGACTTTGTTTTATTTGATAAGTATTATTGACATTTCTCTTTGCATGTTTAACTTGCTATTGCTTTTACTATTGTTTGTTTTGTTAGTCATTTATTTACACTAATTTTTATTAAAATATTATGTATTTTGTTTACAATTGAGTCTTGTTTTTGTCTTCAATTCAACGCAAATCAAGAGCTTGTTAGCTTGATATTTGTGTGAGTAGTTTGGAATCTCCTTCCTTACAGATTCTTAGTTATTCACATAAATCATATAGACTGTAAATCAGAAGCAGTATAAATATTCTGACATTTTAATTCAAGGAGGGATCGAGGTGCACCACACTGTGGAAGCCCTCTTTTTCTGCTCTCAGATATATTTATATGCATGTTATTGTCCTGAATTCCTTTTTGAGGAGACTACAATTTTATGAATGTATTAATAACAATTTGAAACAATTTTAATAATTAGCGATCTGAAGATCTGAAGTTATTTATATTCAAGTACTTTTTCACTTTCCCTTGGAAAACCCTAGTTGCTCCTATAGCAACTTTTTGTGCCTTTTTGTTTCCTTTTTGCTTAAATACCCCATGGTGTTAATACCGTTTAAGGGGAGGGGGCTGTAGAGAACTGCAGCACAAGGGAAAGTTTGTGAAACGATAGCAGTCATTTTCAGAGATCCCACAGTGAAATCTCTTTGGTTAATTTTCAAATGTAAAATTCACAAGAAACAGTTTCAGTGTGATTTCCAGATGTGCTCTTTGAAGTTAACCCTTTCTCCCCTGGTGTGAACACAGAGAGTGCCAAAGGGCATTGTATTGGATACAGTGATAACTGTATCCAATTCAATTCAAAGTAAAACAAAACACATTTTCAATTGTAATAAAAATGTTATTATATACAGGCATATACATCTTTCTAGCCGATGTTGTGATTGGTATAATCAATCACTGCTGGGTTGAAGGGGCGGTGCAGTGTGTGGCCAGGAACGTCGGTCTATTGAAATTTGGGGTGTTTTTCCAGCCCTATATCTTTGAATAAGCTCTATATTTAGAGGGAAATGCATCAGAGGGGGCTCTGGCCTGAACCTGGGGATGACAAGGTGTATGTATTTTTGTTTTATATTGCTGGTTTTAAATTTCAATCAATTTAAGAACATTTTTGTAATACGTTTTGGTCTGTGAGTGTGGCCCAACAAACAATCAACTACTTTTTTTTAACATAATTGTGTGTTTCAAACATAATTATACTCAGGATGTCTTCTAGATCCTTGTAAGGACAGATTTTGGGAAGTTACAGGCCTACAACATTAAAAAATTCTATTAGGGTCTATGGTACACTTTTGGTACAGAGATCTGGACCTAGCAAGAGCCCTAGGGAGGTTTAAAAAGGGGAGAAAGGCAGGAGGCGGAGGGGTAGGGTTAAGAAAAGAGTCAAAAATGAAGAATATACAGTGAGGGTTGGATCATGGCAATCTATGAATCCCAGCATGGAAGATGTCTGGACAGAAAACAAAGCCATTGAATATACAGGAAGTATAGAAAGTCTGGATAGATCACACATTATAAAACATGAATATAGTTTATTAAAAGTTACAAAGATTATTTACAAAATTTTTTAACAATTCTCTTGATGTCATTATTCCTAAAACTATATATGAAAGGATTTAATAAAGGAGTGAAAATAGTGTACAACATCGGCATTATCTTACTCATTGTTCTTGATTGTCCTTCCTTTGAACTCAAATATAAGGTCATTAGGCTTCCATACAATATAGACACCACAGTGAGGTGGGAGCTACAAGTGGAGAAGGATTTCAGTCTTCCGGAATAGGAGGGAATCTTTACCACAGTTAGAATAATATAAGTATATGAGATTACTATCATTAGGAAGGGTAATATTAACACCAGAAAACTCAACACAGTAGCCTCAAGTTGAACTTTGAAGGTGTCAGAGCAGGAAAGTTCTACCAGAGGATTTAAATCACAATAGATATAGTCTATGACATTTTCTCCACAGAATTCTAACTCAGATACGGCAAGTGTTGGAATTATTGCTAAAAAACAACTGAACATCCAGGATGTGAGAATTAAAGTAACGCAGAGAGTTGGTTTCATAATGGAGACATAATGGAGAGGAGAGCAGATGGCCAGATAGCGGTCATAGGACATCACCGTCAGGAGGTAACACTCAAATGTCTCCATTGAACAAAACACATAAAACTGACCGATACAGCCAGCAAATGATATGGGGGTCCGTTCATGTACAATGATATTTAACATGTTAGGTACAACATTTGTGATCATCATGATGTCAGATACGGACAGCTGGGAGAGGAAGATGTACATGGGGGAGTGGAGGGTCTTGCTGTAGAATATCAGCATGATGATCAGAAAGTTTCCACATATTGTCACAATGTATAACAGAAGGACCAATGTGAAGAGCAGGAGATTATATACGGCCATGTCGCTGAACCCCAAAAAGAAGAATGTGGGGGCTTTATACGTAGTCTGTGTGCCACGAGAGAAGAAATGACTAAAATTACACATACATATATTGCAATAGTAGAGTGTTGTACCAGGTTAGCCATCGATAAATATAGAGAGTTTGGAGTCCAAGTTTCGAGTAAACGGTATCACTTGAACTCCAAACTCTCTACACACATATATAGAAATGTTAGAAGAATGTGACATAAAATATACTTTTCATCCATGACAGTAAATAAGGGAAACCTGTAATCATTACATAACCTCCCGCATTAAGGAGAAACTATTTAAAAATATTATCTTCGACTTAATTGGTCACATTTATAATAACTGAGTTCAATAATATTGATAAGTATAAGGTAATAAGTAGAAAGTCTACATTCTGTTGTATGTAGTATGCAGGACTGAATGTAGAAAGCAAAAACAAATTTGTGTGGGTATCATCATCATCAATGTGATGAATAGAGATGGTCGAATTTTTTGACTTGCTAACTTTCAGAGCTGATTGCAAAGCCCCTGAACATGGTATCATCACCAACTTTGCTGGAGATGTAGAGAAGGGTTGGGGAAACATTTGACAGAAAAAAGTGTGTCTCTAACACAAACAGTTTTTGAATACATGAAGTTCAAAATTAAAGTCGAATTTCTGAATTTTCGACATTTTGACTTGACTTTTAACTTAATTTGTGCAAAAACTGTTTGTGTTAGAGACATAACTTTTTCTTTCAAATGTTCCCCCAACCCTTCTCTAAATCTCCATCAAGTTTGGTGATGATACCATGTTCAGGGGCTTTGCAATTAACTCGGAATCGTTTACTTTTTTAAAACAAATAATCACATAAAGAGACACATCTACTTACTTCATTCACTAATGACCCCTCATAGAGATCCGTGTGGCTGTAACTCAAATTCATTTTAACCCCAAAAAATCAACAATGTAAAAAAGAAAAAAAGAATCAAGACGTTCTAGTAACTGAAAATGAATGTGTCAGGCATAACAAATGTGGTTTGTGTTTAGTACGATATGATTTGTGTTTATTGGAGACTCTGCCCATATTTCTGGTAAGATGGAAGAGATCCGACATGGAGGAGATGAGGGACGGGAAAGAAGTGAGAGAGGAAATAGGAATTTTCTTTTCTATGACTTGTAAATGTAAATCACATCCTGTGTCTCCGTGGATGAGCCCAGCGGACTGAACAAAACATCATCGTGCACCGATATTTATATATTTCATTGCAGACTGAAGACTCCGTAGAGAGGGATCCATGTCTCTTTGGGTTTAGGCCGGTAATGGTGATAAAAAAAGATGATGATTACATCATTCTATTATTTATTACATGGAATATTGTAGTAAATCATCGTTCATAGTCATCAATGTAATAGGTGACCTGTGCTGTGGTATATGTGTAGCCGGTCACTGTTTACCCCTCCATCTTAATAAAGTTTGATGGCTGACATGTGAGTTAATTGGATGGGCATTATTGAGAAAATGGCCGTCCATGCAGGGCACAATACAATGATTGTAACAGAAAACGTTTCTGAGAGTGAGTGGCAGGTGCGTTCTACACCGACACTTTCACTCTCCAACGTGAGGTCTAGGGACTTAGGGGACTTTTAAGGCCCGGATGTCAGCAAAGTAATTAATCTAATATACATAGTTTATTATTACAGTATCAATACAGCAGTGTGTTTGCAGTACACATGATTCATCAGTTAGTCAATAGCAGTTCACTGGTTATAGTCCATAATAGTCAAATCGAATACATAAAAAATTGCATTTTCAAAAAAATTTCCTCGCACTCAGGTACAGCTGTAGAAATTACAGTGCAGAGTAGGGAATAATATCTCGACGCGTTTCGCCATCTGACTTCTTCAGGAGATTTTTATGTATTTCCCATTGCTGACAATATTAAACACATTATCATCATGAGTATTATTAAAGTAATTACAAGTATGCCAATTTAAAGATACATATTTACATATACTCACACTTTATGAGTGGAGTTTTTGAATCCACTGGAATGGGTCCAGCGCTCATCCCCGATGGGGAGGGGACCCCTGAGCTCATACAGGGTCAATCCCCCAGCCAACGTCCTGCGCGGGGAACAAGGAGTTTCGGGATAACGGGGGACTTGCATTAGTACATGGCCCCGGGCCCCCACCACCTGCAAATGGAGAAGGTAATTGGGGTGAGTACTGATCCACTCCCAGATATAGTTGAGACTCACCAAGCCCATACTATAAAAGTGTCCTAATGTCTGCTAACCCAAAATACCCGCTTTATGGAGGGACTAATGAAAACATGTGTGAATGTGTAGATTTAAGTGTAGTGTTATAAAATGCCCAGAATCCGTACTTAATGTGATATTACCTACTATGTGAAATGATAAACCCACTAATGTGAATCCAAGCCACAAATTTAAAGGAAAAGAAAAACAATAAGCCCCTAAAAAAGAAGAGAAAATTGTACAAACCCCCATGTGTCAATGTCTGTGTCAAAATCATGAGACTAGCACAAAGAGTGCCATCTCCGAATCATGTCAGTGTCTGATTATGCCCTTCCTAGTGCTGGCACCCAATATAATGATGTTGTGAGGGTCTCCGAGGGATCACCAATCTACAGGTCAGGACCTAATCTCCGCTTTGGTCTTTACCTATGGACAAGCCCCCGCTTGAGCGGGAGGCACGATCCGCCTACCCGACTTCAGTTGCCCCCAGGACTTGACGCACAAGGTATGCAACCTGAGAGCTAAAGACTGGTGAAACCCTCTAAGGACCCCGTAGGGAGTGAGTACAGTAACAAAGGTAGAGGCAAGTCCAGATTCACAGCAGAGGTCATACACAGAGGATCAGTCCAACCAAGCACAGTATCCAAGGGTTAACCAGAGGAGTAGTCCAAGGGCAAGCAGGAGTCATACACAGAAGATCAGTCCAACCAAACACAGTATCCAAGGGTTAATCAGGAGAAGTCCAAGGGCAAGCAGGAGTCATACACAGAGGATCAGTCCAACCAAACACAGTGTCCAAGGGTTAATCAGGAGCAGTCCAAGGGCAAGCAGGAGTCATACACAGAGGATCAGTGCAACCAAACACAGTATCCAAGGGTTAATCCGAAGAGTAGTCGGAAAGCAAGCAGGGGTCATACACAAAGTTATCTCTAGAGCACACCAACTGATTGTATGAGAACCCCAGTAGTACAGCGAACTGACGCTATCATTGGCAGGGCAGCCATGCACCATCCAGGTTTAAATAGGGGAGGATATGCCAGAGGCCTAATAACAGGTGCAGTGTCACCTGTATATGCGCTTTTACTACAATACACACTGTACAATCCAGAGAAATTTACTGGACTACGGCTTTGTTTCCACATCCATCGGGACCCCCTCCACTAAGCACATTGCTTAGCTGGAGGTCCCGACGGAGCACATAGACTTTACCTGCTCGGCAGATGCTGTGTTTAGACATCCACTGATGAAGAGCCTCAACGTACTCCATTACAATCAGCCTTGCATCAGCGGAATGGCTAGGCGCTGTGAAAACACAGCATCCGCCGAACAGGTAAGTGAATGTGCATTTTCATATCCAAAAGACTATACACATTCTTTACATGAGAAGTTATCATAGTCCAACCCCTAATGATGGATATAGTTAGCCTCTTTCTCATTGTTCTATTGTTTAATGTTAAGTAACTCCAGTGTTGCCGCACACTATGTTTAGATCATTATCTTCTTGCAGAATTAAGCTTTATCCAATGAGTTTCAAGCAAAAGAGATGTTTCAATACACCTCAGGGTTCATGCTGTGGGTGCCATCAGCAGTTACATCATTGATGAATATAAATGTGCAACCACATATACATGTTGGTTTTCTATCCGATCCGATTCTGGGCCCCCGAACGATCGGACGTGATCGGACGGACAAGGTGGGCTTCATGGTGGGCTAACACTCGTTATGTGTATGGGCCTTAAAGGCCCCCATACACGGGTCCGTTTCCCATCGGATTCCGGGACGATCGATTTCGGGCGCGTGCGCGCGAAACGATCGTCCCGGAATCCGATGGGAAACGGACCCGTGTATGGGGGCCTTTAAGGCCCATACACATAACGAGTGGAGACCGACAGATGAGCTGTGGAGAGCAGCGTGATGATGTCGGTCTCCATTGAAACTAACGGCATCGGCCAGAGATTAACAGACATGTCTGTTCTCTGGCCGACCGAGCTTTGGTACGACATGGAACTGTCTCCCCATGTGGTCACCCACGATCGGTAGCCGATTTTGCAGACGGTTTTGCGAAAGCGCGCATACATCAGTTGGCGGCATAATTGCTTGTTGAATGTGTGGAGACCTTAAGCAAATAAATTGACATGAACCTTGAATTACATCTTACACAGTAGGAAATCAACAAATGAAAACAATAAATTTATTAAGGGAAGAACAATTAGGGGGGTAATACGATAAGGTAAGGGAGGGATTAAACAGGAGTGAGAGGGGACAATAACATAATTTTTTTCATCATAACAAAAGTTTCCCTGACTTTTATTAGCACAGCTTTTCTCCTTTGGAACAATGGTCACTAAAGACTCTGAATGGTAGAATGAAGCTTAGGCATCTTATTCCAGCACTGATGAAGCAGCGATTTATGACAGTATGGTGCCCTGAAATGAGGGGGTTATGTATAAAATGGTGAATAGAATGTACCATATTTTTTAGACCATAAGATGCGCCGGCTATAAGATGCACCAAGTTTTTAAATTGATATATAAAAGTGTTCACATCACTTGGGTTAATTCAATTGATTAAATGAATGCAATATCAAATTCAACCAGTAGATGTCACTAGCAGCAGTACACACACACAGCACATCATGTCACCTCTTCACTGATCGGGAGGAGGGGGGAGGCTGCCCAGTCTTTTGCGCTCTTCAGATCTTGCCTTGCCTGTGTCTGTGGAAGCTGCAGTGATTGCTGTTTCCACCGACACTGAGAGAGGGATAGATTGCAGTTTATCTATCCCTCTCTTCATTGCTTATACCAGCAGGGCTCTATTGGCATAAACAATTATACAGTTCAGATAAGAGATCCAGCCATGGGCGGATCTCACATCTGACAGCTCCCTGGCTAATAGAGATGGTCCAAAAAGTTTTCAGATATTCAACGATTCCGAGTTCATTGCAAAGCCCCTGAACATGGTATCATCGCCAAACTTGCAAGAGATGTATAGAAGGGTTGGGGGAACATTTGAAAGAAAACAGTATGTCTCTAATACAAATAGTTTTTGCACAAATTAAGTTCAAAGTCAAGTCAAAATGCCGAAAATTCTGGAAATTCGACTTTAATTTTGAACTTAATTTATTCTAAAACTGTTTGTGTTAGAGACATGCCTTTTTCTGTCAAATGTTCCCCCAACCCTTCTCTATATCTCCAGCAAGATTGGTGATGATATCATGTTCAGGGGCTTTGCAATCAGCTCTGAAAGTTAGCAAGTCGAAAAATTTGAGCATCTCTACTGGCTAATCCCTTTGCCAGAAGATTTGACATGGAGCCAAAGGTGACAGGTCTCACATTCAGACCATAAGACGCAGGCACTTTTTATCCCCGATATTGGGGATGAAAAAGTGTGTCTTATAGTCCGAAAAATACAGTAATTTTAGACTGAAATATATGCAAATATTTGATTTAACCTCCCTTGTGCTCTGTGGAGGTCCAGATGTATGTACCAAAAGTGCACCATAGACTTTAAAGGAAAAAAAATTGTATATTGTAGGCCTGTAACTTACCAAAATATGTCCGTACAAGGGTCTAATAGACATCCTGAATATAATTATGTGTTTTTATATTATATTATATTATTTAATTATTAAATTAAATTTGTATAATCATCAACATTTCTGGCGATAAAGAGAAGGGTTGGGGGAACACTTCAAAAAAGAAAGAATTGCTCTAGCATGTGTAGCTTTTCCATAAATGAAATTAAAATGCAAGTGGAAAATTTGGCCAAAACATTTCAACTTGACTTTGTAATATTCCTCCATCAATTCTCTACATCTCCAGCTATTTAGGGGAAAAATACCATATTCAGGGGCTTTGTGATTATCTCAGAAACTAAGATAATAAAATTTTCAAAATGAAATTCCACCAGAAAAATTAGCAGATAGTCCACAAGATATGTTTATTTTTCTTGCTTTGTACAAATTGTATTGGAAACAGTTATCACTGCATTAATTGCAATTCCCCTTTAAATGTGGTGCCCCCATCCCCAGTGTAATGTCAGCATGTCCATCAACCAGGAGATTACAAGCAAAAGAGGACACCGGGGGCACACTTTTAATCAGGTGAGTATTTTACATTAAATTGCATTGAATGCAGTTTTTAATGCAGAAAACTACATCCAATGCATTTTGCATTCAAATATCATGACGTACGTGACACCAGGGTGATGAGCATCTGCCTCCTTTGAGGAGGCATTGGAAGGACGATCGGAGCCTCAGCAGTTGACGGAAAAGGTAAGATGTCGCTGCGAGGCTCCGATTAGCGGTGGACGAACCCAGCTCATCCAGTGCAATTTTTGCAAGACCTAACTGGACGAGCTGTGTTCGTCTCAACCACTAGGGGGTCTGTGCCTTAAACATCAAGAAGACACTGTTTTTGTTTAACCTCCCTAGCGCACTGCTGAGGTCCAGATTTCTGTACCAAAAGTGCACCATAGACTTCAATGGTACATTTTTCTTTATGTTGTAGGCCTGTAACTTCCCATGTCCGTACAAGGGTCTGGTAGACATCCTGAATATAATAATGTTTAAAACAAACAATTATGTAAAGTATTTTTTTTTTCATAAAATAAATGAGAAAACACAGAAATCAGGGCACAAAGTTATGCTGCTATGTACTAAATCTCGCCCAAATGAAGTCTCTGGTGCCCCAGATGTTGCCATTTGCAGTTAACCCTCACTAACCTGGTGTGATGGATGTGATAAAATCACATCAGGTTAGAGAGGGTTACTGCATATGGGCACATCTGAGGGACCAGAGACTTTTTATTCTGGCGAGATTTAGTACATAGAAGCACATTGAAAGCAGTTTTCTACATAGAAAACTGATTTCATGCTATTCACTTTAAAATTTACTGCCACTTCCACGATGTGACGTCATCACGTCACTCGGAGGGGGGGGGGGGAGAAGATGCTGGAAGATCCAGCCAGCATGTCACATCTGGGACACCGGGACAGCGTAAAACTGTAAGTATGCGCTGCCGGAGCCCCGATGTGTACTGGACAGCACCATCTCGTCTAGAGATGGTTGAATTTTTCGACTTGCAAACTTTGTGAGCTTATTGCAAAGCCCCTGAAAATGGTATAATCACCAAACTTGCTGGAGATGTAGAGAAGGGTTGGGGGAACATTTGAAAAAAAAAAAGCTTTGCTCTAGCACATGTAGTTTTTGCATAAATTAAGTTCAAAGTTAAAGTCGAAATTCCGATTTTCAAATTTTTTATTTGACTTTGAACCTAATTTGTGAAAAAACTGTTTGTGTTAGAGACATACTTTCTTTTTTGTAGTGTACCCCCAACCCTTCTCTACATCTCCAGCAAGTTTGGTGATGATACCATGCTCAGGTGCTTTGCAATTAAGTCGAAACCGGCGAAATGGTCAAATTTAAAAAAAAAAATTCGACCATCTCTAATCTCGTCCAGTGCGATAGTGGGAGTAGCAGCACTGGACGAGATGGTGCCCTCCCAACTGCTAGGGCAGTTAAAGAGATAAATGTAAAATTTTGAAAGGAAAACTGGGCAGTCTTGTCTTCCCCTTCTTATCTAAAATATTAGTTCTTCAGCTGTTTTGTAACTCCAATAGATTGAAAGCACAACTGTGGCCATATTTTTTTCCTCCTTGCTGTGGCCAAATTTGAACAATGAAACAGTACATTGGAAAATGTTCCAATTATTTTAATCACACATGAAAAAGAACAAGGGAAAGTATTAGAACATGACAAACACAATAAATGTCAATCACTCTTGAAAAAAGTTTTTAAAGTGGACCGCCCATTTACAACACCTAGTGCACCACTAGTACAGGAGTGAATTAGGAACAACGATGATTTCACCTCTGGGTTATATCAGACTCTTTCATTAGGCCTCCATTCCATCCAAGGGGTAGCCGGGCTAAGTAGTCTCTCACCTTAACATCAGCGGGGTGGGCTTTCTTTTGTTAGCAGGTCCTTGCACACATCTCACAATAAAGGTCCAGTACACGTTGGCTTGGTGTGAATATGGCACCTTTATTGTACATCCATTACAGTGTCAGGTTACACTCCATCCCTCTCCATGGGAGCCATCTGGGAGTAGTGATGAGCGGCATAGGCAATATTCGAGTTCGCGATATTTCGCAAATAATTCTACTAATATTCGATTCTATATTCGCGAATATTATTAATATAGCAATTGTGCGCAGCAATTGTGTGTGGTAGATTCGCCATTATAATTGCCTCATAATTACCTTTAAAATTAATGGTCACATGTGCTATTAGTGCTGCGCTAATATAGATTCGCAATCCATGCCCATCAGCATCACAATGCGAATATTCGAGATTGCGAATATCTGCCGCCATATTCACGAATTCTTGAATAGCCGATATTCACCAAATATATTTGAAATTCGAATATTCGAGCACAACACTGTCTGGGAGCAGCCGCTCCGGTATAAATCACTGCCCTAGCATTCTCTCTCCCCAGGTGTTACTTCTGGCTAGGGATGCCCCTGCCCCCAGCCAGGGGACAAGGGTGACATCTTTAGTTAGAGTTCAGCTTGCTTCTGGTCTCCGGATCTCCAGGCATCAGGCTTGCTTCCCACTAGATCCATCAAAGCCCTCTCACTACTATCTCCTCCTGCTGCTGAAGACCCAGTGTAACTTACTAATGCAGTTGTAGCTGATTCCAGTTTTCCGGAAGTTGTTCAGCCACAAATCCATTGTGCCTACCTGGACAGAGAGACCAGAATCCTCCCACATGTCGAATCACCCAGTGATTTGACATGTCGGAAAACTACCGGCCATCCCCATCCAAAGAAATGTCCCGCACACAAAGGGTGCCCACCAATTCTCTGAGCGACTAGGATCTGGCTAGGTGGTGATGTCAGAAATGAAAAAAGGGGTAGGCAAGACTGAAGAGGTGGGTTAATGGATGGATAGGTATGTAGGTGGCATCAGAATACAATCAGAATTGGCTCCAGACTTAAGATGTGTATTGCAGTCTGACCTTCTTTTATTGTATCCCATTTAGGGGAAAATGAAAAATACATTTCAGGCAGAAGTATTTGTTGAGTTTAACAATGGAGAAAATGTAAATAGCAAAAGGTCCTAGACCCCAGATGCCCAACCTGTGGCCCAGGGGCCGCATGCGGCCCTTGTGGTGTTCAATGGCGGCCCCCCTCAGTCCTCCACTTGCAGCCCCCGAAAACTAACTGTTATTGCACTTCTTAGAGTGGTTAGAGGAGGAGAGGCCATACACTTACGTGATAGGTGTACGCAAAGGCCATTTAGGGACCCAGATGGTGCCTGAGTAAGTCCTTCGCTTCTTCTCTTATCTAGTGTTGGCAGGGGATCAGCAGACTAGTGAGTGCCTAAGCTCCTACTATTCCCCTAATTAGCAGGGGATGATTGTATAATATATATTGCGACACATACCCTTGAAGCAAAGATTATGTGCCCCATAGATATCATCAGAGACTGTGACTCTGAAAAATGTGCATTACCATACTACAGTCTTAATGCTTGAAGTATCTAGCTCTGCCTGTCATAATTTTTATTAAAAATGCTTATACAAGTCAGTATAGGTTAAAAATGTTATGTGCAGCCCTTAAGTGATGCTGAGGGCCGCACTTGTGGCCCTACATATCAACTCAGTTGGCCACCACTGTCCTAGACCAATCACAGAGCCTTGGAGGATGCTGACAGGAAAAGAAGTGGGTATCGGATCAATTGAACACGTGGTAGACAGAGAGCAGGAAATGAAGGAAAGAACTTCATGCAGATAAAAAAAAGTGAGGGGGGTAGGAGGTGGAGGGTTAGGATTGAGAAAAGAGTCAAATGTGGAGAATAGACAGTGAGGGTTGGATGCTTGTGAGGATTAGAGATGGTCAAATTTTCCGACTTGCTAACTTTCAGAGCTAATTGCAAAGCCCCTGAACATGGTATCATCACTAAACTTGCTGGAGATGTAGAGAAGGGTTGGGGGAACATTTGAAAGAAAAAAGTATGTCTCTAACACAAATAGTTTTTGAATAAATTAAGCTCAAAATTAAAGTAGAATTTTCCGAATTTTGTACATTTTGACTTGACTTTGAACTTAATTTGTGCAAAAACTATTTGTGTTAGAGACATACTTTTAAATGTTCCCCTAACCCTTCTCTACATCTCCAGCAAGTTTGGTGATGATACCATGTTCAGGGGATTTGCAATTAACTCGAAATCGTTTAATTTTTAAAAAAAAAATTGGACCATCTCTAGTGAGGATATTAGTGTAAAGAAGTAGTTTAAACAATGGGTTCACCATAAATGTTTTAACATAAAAGTGTTGGTAGTTATAATATGGGAAAAATATTTACTCCCAGTGTAACATGTTTTGTATGGTACAAGATTTGGGCCTTGGCTATCTATGCATCCCAGCATGGAAGATGTCTGGACAGAAAACAGAAAGTCATTGAATGTACAGGAAGTATAGAAAGTCTGGATAGATCATACACAATAAAACATGAATATTATAAGTTGCCACATTTTTCACGATTTCACGATTTTAAGTATTATTTTTTTCTATTTACATATTTTTTAACAATTCTCTTAATATCATTATTCCTAAAACTGTATATGAAAGGATTTAATAAGGGAGTGAAGACAGTGTACAACATCGGCATTATCTTACCCACTCTTCCTGATTGTTCTTCCTTTGGACTCAAATATAAGGTCATTAGGCTTCCATACAATATAGACACAACTGTGAGGTGGGAGCTACACGTGGAGAAGGATTTCAGTCTTCCGGAATAGGAGGGAATGCTTAACACAGTTAGAATAATATAAGTATATGACATTACTATCACCAGGAAGGGGAATATTACCGCAACAAAGCTCAACACAGTAGCCTTAAGTTTAACTATGAAGGTGTCAGAGCAAGAAAGTTCTACCAGAGGATGTAAATCACAATAGAAATAATCAATAACATTTGCTCCACAGAAATCTAACTCAGATACGGCAAGTGCTGGAATTAATGACAAAATAAAACCCAACATCCAGGATATAAGAATTAATGTAACACAGAGAGTTGGATTCATAATGGAGACATAATGGAGAGGAGAGCAGATGGCCAGATAGCGGTCATAGGACATCAGGTAACATTCAAATGTCACCATTGAACAAAAAACATAAAACTGAGTGATGCAGCCAGCAAATGATATGGGGGTCCGCTCATGCAGAATGATATTTAACATATAAGGTACGACATCTGTGGTCAGCATGATGTCAGATACGGAGAGTTGGGAGAGTAAGAAGTACATGGGGGAGTGGAGGGTCTTACTGTAGAATACCAACATGATGATCAGAAAGTTTCCACATATTGTCACAATGTATATCAGAAGGACCAATGTAAAGAACAGGAGATTATATACGGCCATGTTGCTGAACCCCAAAAAGAAGAACGTGGTGACTTTATATGTCGTCTGTGGGACACAAGAGAAGAAGTTACTAGAATAGCACATACATATGAAGACATGTTAGTGACATGTTAGTTAGTGAATGTGACATTTAATTTTCCTTTTAGTTAATAAAAGTAAAAAGGGAAACCTGAAATCATGAGATAACCATCCACATTTTAGGGGAAATAAAAAAGTTATTAATAATATTTAAAAATATTTGCTCCAACTTAATCAGTGTCAGTTCACATCAGGGCTGGGACAAGGTCCACCAACAACAGAGGCTGAGCTGCACATGTGCGCCCCCCCCCCCCCCCCCCCCCCCCCCCCCCCCCCGAAATTATAGAAATAGATATAATTAAAGTGCAAGATAACCACATAATTTTAATGAAACAAACATAATCCTGTCAACAACGCAGAATAAAAACTCTGAAAGGGTTAACTTCAAAGAGCACATGGGGATGACACTGGGGGTGATTTTCCAGATGTGCTCTTTGAAGATAGCCCAATCTGCTGTCCGTGGGACGTTCATATGCAAATTAAGCTGGGAGAGGGGTGACATCGGCCAGCTTAGAGCATCCCCCGGAAGCAGCACAGAACAGTGAGTATGTGCTGCTGCGGGGGGATCTGAGCTTAGCTGGATGGCTCCATCTCATCAACTGCAATACTGAGGAGAAAGTGCAGGACGAGATGGAGCCATCAGAAGCGCTAGGGGGGTTAAAGTTTAATCCCTTGAACAACGCCCAGACCTGACCAGCGCCCAGAGGCTGGAGCACACTTACTCTGCAATGATAACGAACCAGGAGTTACCCTTAGACCCAGCGCTTTTCCTACTCCACCACTCACAACTTTCCATGCAAAGCTACAAATGCTCCCTAATCCCTCACCTTGTGAACGCTGCCAAACTTCTTATTCCACTAGGTATATTCAGAGGTGAAGAGGGAAAGGGGTAGAAATTCAGACTAAAGTGTCATGTGCCACGTCCCCAT
>CM070034.1:2775675-2795780 GCA_036250615.1 Ptychadena robeensis
GAAAAGTTGATTGTACAGAAATTGCATGGTAATTGTATGTGGTGTATGGGGGGCTTTATTTGGAACAATTATCACTAAAGACACTAAATGGTAGACGGAAGCTTAAGCATCTTATCCCAGCACTGATGAAGCAGTGATGTATGACAGTATGGTGCCCTGAAATGAGGGGGTTATGAATAAAATGGTGAACAAAACATAATTTTTTCATGGTAAGACTGAAATATATCCAAATATTTGATTTAACCCCCCTAGCACTCTGCTGAGGTCCAGATTTCTGTATCAAAAGCGCACCAAAGACTTTATTGGAAACATGTTTTTGTATGTTGTTAGCCTGTAACTTCCCAAAATATGTCCAAACAAGGGTCTAGTAGACATCCTGAATACAATAATGTTTGAAACACAAAATATATAATAGAGAAGTGGAAAATGTAACTCCAACATTTCAACATGAATTTGTAATATTCCTCCATCCCTTCTCTACATCTCCAGCAATTTGGGGGATAATACCATGTTCAGGGGCTTTGTGATTATCTCAGAAAATCACCTCACTGGACATGCTAGGTTCATCTCAACCACTTCCTTAAACATCAAGAAGGCACTGCTAAGCTGGCCATAAACAGGTAGATTGCTGTGCAATCGACCGGCAATCAAACACATCGTGGTCACCACGCTGTGATTGATCGCGGGTCAATCAAAAGGTAATCAATGTGCACCAGATGGTCACATCAATTCCCGTTTGATGGGGACCCGGTTTCCTCGTGGGTTCCCCGGGTCTCTGCTTCTCACCAGCCAGTGACCACCGGCTGGGTAGAAGCAGAGAAAGAGAGAGAGTCAGCCAGTCTGCATGCCCTTCCTTCCTTCACACACACACAAACTGGCTCTGCCCCCTTAACACTCCCGGACTGTAGCTTGCTGATCACAGCCTCCTGTGTGCCATTCAGCTGGCAGTCCAGCCATTACTTTAAATGGAGACGCGCTGTCCCCATTCAAAGTAATGACTTTCGACCAAGGTTTTCCAATATGTTGGAAACCCATTTGGTCGAGTTCCTTTAAGCAGGATCCGTTGATGGCTCAAATCTTGTAACAGATTAGAGCAACATGGGGTGCCGTGAGGGGGAGATTCAAAGGTAAATCGCACGAGAAACAGTTTCTATGGAGAAAACTGTTTCAGTGTGATTCCCCAGATGTGCTCATTTAAGTAAACCCTTTCTCCCCTGGTGTGTTCATCACACCAGAGGAGAGAGGGCCAAAGGGAATTGTACTGCATGCAGTGAGAACTGTATCTAATACAATTCAAAGTAAAAAAAAAATAATAAAATTGTATTATAAACAAAATATAAATAGGAATACATACTGTTTTGAAATGTATCATTCAAAATAAGTATTTGGGAGATTTTATCATTGAAATGATACCTTTTATTAATTATTGTTTTATGTAATTTTTTTTACATAATTGTGTGTTTCAGACATTATTGTATTCAGGATGTCTACTAGACCCTTGTATGGACATATATTGGGAAGTTACAGGCCTACAAGTCTACGGTGCGCTTTTGGTACAGAAATCTGGAACTTGCGACAGTGCTAGGGAGGTTAATGCTAGCCATACACATGCCGATAAGCGGCCGATTTTTAATCTGACCGACGGGCGTGCACGCTCGCGCCGTCGGTCATGTTAAAAATCGGCTGCTAATCGGCATGTGCCCACACTGCTCGGCCGGCCAGAGAGCGGACATGTCCGATAATCTCTGGCTGGCGCGAGCCGATGAAAGCCGATGCCATAAGCTTCAATGAAGACGGCGTCTTCATTGCAGCTTATGGCCGGCACACAAAGGGTGCCCGGCCGATTGAAGGGGCCCCATAATGCACCGGGATGCTAACGTGATGACGTCATCACGTTAGCATCCCGGAACATATCGGGACTAGTGTGCCTGCACACATTGGCGTGTGTATGGCAGGCTTAAGGAGATCAATGTAACATTTTAAAGAAAAACTTGACAGAAGAACAAGAGATAAAGTTGGAATTTCAAGGTCTAAGTTCCATTTGTAAAAAAAATCCCCCATACACATTTATTTTTAGAAATTATTAAAGAAACGATTACATATAAAATGGAATGAGTGTAGGGTTCCTACTCTTACCTAAAAATAGCCTTTAATTAAAAAAAAAATAAAAACAGACTTTTAAAGATCAACCCCTAACAGTTATGTGTAAAAATTAAATAAATGATTGTGTATTAAAGCACATACCTGAAAAACAATGAAAAATTATAAAGCAGACAATAACAAAACATTTATATGTAATAATAAATTATGACATAAAAAACATTTATTCAAATCCTTTTATTGTAATCTTCTTCTTGATATTCCTCTTCAATCTTCTAAACTGGTCATCGTATGTAGAATCTGCTCTACTGGCACAGTTGCCAAATGACGGCATGCCCTCAGATTGCCTTTTGCATTTTTTGCAATTACAGAGATCAACAGCTTATCTTTTTTTCCTGATGAGCAGTAAACTGTATCATCATATAGAGCAGTGGTTCCTAAACTGGGGGGCAGGCCCCACTGGGAGGCGCCAAAGGTATTCCGGGGTGGTGGGGGGGGGGGCTCGATAATGTTGCTAAATAGAAAAAGGGGAGCCCTGCAAGGAAAGCTTGGGAACCGTTGATATAGAGTTATAGAGTCATACAATGGAGGAACATTTGCTACAGAGTTTTACGGTATAAACTGACAATAGATAATTTACATATAACAGGACCATAAGTTTATGGCATAAATAGGCATATTGCTTGCCCAGACCAAATACATCCATCACTACACATATATAGTCTATATAGACTATAATTCTATATCAGTTTGGCAAGCTAGGAACTTCTAGTTTTTCTAAAGGTAGAGGTGGGCAGGTTGACTGAAAAGGTAATATTGTTATATAATATGGTCAGCTCCTTGGCCTCATCCCTAGTTCTAGTTCCTAGTTCCAGTACTGAAATGTTTATTGTTCTTTTTTAACAACATTTCAGATGTCATTCAACATAGAAGTGCCGGTAGTTATATATAATATGCAGATAACATTTACTCCCGGTGTAAAATGTTTCTATGATACAATGTGGAAAGTAACAAGATTTGGACCTTGGCTAGCTATGAATAGAGGTGGTCAAATTTTTCGACTTGCTAAATTTCAGAGCTAATTGCAAAGCCCCTGAACATGGTATCATCACCAGGCTTGCTGGAGATGTAGAGAAGTGTTGGGGAACATTTGAAAGAAAAAAGTATGTCTCTAACACAAATAGTTTTTGAATAAATTAAGTTCAAAATTAAAGTCGAATTTCTGCTAGAAGTCTATTTGTGCTAGAGACATACTTTGTTCTTTCAAATGTTCCCCCAACCCTTCTCTACATCTCCAGGAAGATTGGTAATGATATCATGTTCAGGGGCTTTGCAATTAACTCTAAATTGTCGAATTTCGGAAAATAAATTCGACCATCTCTACCTATGAATCCCAGTATGGAAGATGTCTGGACAGAAAACAAAGTAATTGAATGTACAAGAAGTATAAAAAGTCTGGATAGATTACACACAATAAAACATGGATATAGTTTATTAACCTCCCTAGCGCACTGCTGAGGTACAGATTTCTGTACCAAAAGTGCACCATAGACTTTAATGGAAAAAAAAGTGTTTTACATTGTAGGTCTGTAATTTCCCAAAGTCTGTATAATCACATGTTCAGATGCTTTGTGAATAACTCACAATATCAGATAATGAAGATTTCAATAATTCACTGTATCTTCACGGTAAATTAGCACTGCAACCACCAGATGGCGCTGCAGATGTGCCAGGTTACATAGGAGAGCATGGGGAGGGGAGGGAGTGATCCATTCTCCTGGAGCTGCCTCATTAGATCGGAGACACACGGAGCAGTGAGTTAGCTTTCCTGTGGCTCCGATCTCTGCCTGACAAACCCAGCCGATCCATTGCAGTTCTGACAGGTCAGAGCTGGACGAGCTGGGCCCGTCAGGAACGGGAGGGGGGTTTATAGTTGCCAGATTATTAACAAAGATTATTTACAATTTTTTTTAACAATTCTCTTAATATCATTATTCCTCAAACTGTATATGAAAGGATTCAATAAGGGAGTGAAAATAGTGTACAACATCGGCATTATCTTACTCATTCCTCCTGATTGTCCTTCCTTTGGACTCAAATATGAGGTTATTAAGGTTCCATACAATATAGACACAACTGTGAGGTGGGAGCTACAAGTGGAGAAGGATTTCAGTCTTCCGGAATAGGAGGGAATCTTAACCAGAGTTAGAATAATATAAGTATATGAGATCACTATCATTAAGAAGGGGAATATTAATACCAGAAAACTCAACACAGTAGCCGCAAGTTTTACGAAGAAGGTGTCAGAGCAAGAAAGTTCTATCAGAGGATGTAAATCACAATAGATATAGTCAATGACATTTGTTCCACAGAATTCTAACTCAGATACGGCAAGTGTTGGAATTATTGCCATAGAACAACTCAACAGCCAGGATGTGAGAACTAATGCAATGCAGAGTAGTGGTTTCATAATGGAGACATAATGGAGAGGAGAGCAGATGGCCAGATAGCGGTCATAGGACATCACCGTTAAGAGGTAACATCCAAATGCCTCCATTGAACAAAACACATAAAACTGACCAATACAGCCAGGAAATGATATGGGGGTCCGCTCATGTAGAATGATATTTAACAAGTTAGGAACAATGTTTGTGGTCAGCATGATGTCAGATACAGAGAGTTGGGAGAGGAAGAAGTACATGGGGGAGTGGAGGGTCTTGCTGTAGATCACCAACATGATGATCAGAAAGTTTCCACATATTGTCACAATGTATATCAGGAGGACCAAGGTGAAGAGCAGGAGATTGTATATGACTGAGCTGCTGAACCCCAAAAAGAAGAATGTGGTGACTTTGTCTTTATATGTCGTCTGTGGGACACAAGAGAAGAAATGACACAAATAACGTTTATCTATATTACACAAAATGGTGACGAAAGAAAAAAGTTCCAGTCACCATCTATGGAAATTATATATGTTTTTCCAGTATAGATCTTAATATGTTTTTACTGAGTGCAGCAGCTTTTCCCTTTACTGAATGGACAGTCTCAGTTTAGTAAATCAACACTTTGTTTTCATAAAATGAAAAATTACTTTTTTTCAAAAATTCGACCATTTCGACGGTTTTGAGTTAATTGCAAATCCCCTGAACATGGTATCATCACCAAACTTGCTGGAGATGTAGAGAAGGGTTGGGGGGTATACACCAAAAAAAAAAAAGTATGGCTCTAACACAAAAAGTTTTTTCACAATTTAAGTTCAAAGTCAAGTAAAAATGTTTAAAATCAGAATTTCGACTTTAACTTTGAACTTAATTTATGCAAAAACTCCATGTGCTAGACCAAAACTTCTTTTTGCAAATTTTCCTCTAACCCTTCTCTACATGTCCTGCAATTTTGGTGGTGATATAATTTTCAGGGGCTTTGCAATCAGCTCACAAAGTTAGAAAGTCCAAAAATTCGACCATCTCTACTTAAAAGTCAATTTTAGAAGAAGATACAAAGATTTCATCATAGTCAAAAGAGACCTAAAGTGAAATTACTAGAGATGGCCAAATATTTTTTTTTTATACGACCAGTGAGGTAATGGCAAAGCCCCTGAACATGGTATCATTACCAAGCTTGCTGGGGATGTAAAGGAGGGTTGAGGGCATCCTGCAAAAAATGAGAAAGTATTGCTCTAACACAAGTGTTTTTGCAGAAATTAAGTTCAAAGCCAAGTGAAATTTCCAACATTGACTTTTAATTTATCCAAAAACTCCATGTGCTAGAGCAATGGTGGGCAACTGAGTTGATATGGAGGGCTCTCAGCATCACTAAAGGGCCACACATAGAACATTTCCAATCTATACTGACTTTTTTAAACATTTTGTAATGAAAAAAGGACAGCAGGCATAGCTAGAAGACATTGTTTGTAAATAAAACTTGTTTTAAATGATACTTCAAGCTTTAAGGGAACAGTGTAGTGTGGTAATGCAGATTTTGTGTCATATACATCGTCAAAGTTATATGCCTCAAGGATATTATCAGAACCTTTGAGGATACCTATGGGGGACATAACCTTTGATTCAAAGGTTATGTGCCCCTATTCTGTTCTTCTCCTTCTCTTCTGGCTGTAAGAAGATCCCGGAAGAAGATGGTTCAGTGGAGGATAGGCAGACAGGTGAGTTCCTATGCATTAACAGTAAGGTTTCAGTGCCCACAAGTGAAAGACTGAGGGGGCAGCTGAAGAATGCCCAAATGGCCGCTGTGACAGACTGGTCCTCTGTCACTGTGTGAATGAACCATTTGGTGGTGTCCTGGAAGGAGTCTGGGATATTATTATATCTATATATAACTATAGTGTGCTGAGTGTTTTGTTTTGTGTTTTCTTAAAGGGCTAACAGACTCTGGGATAGGGAGGAAGGAACTGGGTCCACTTAAGGGTTAGCACCTGTTTGCAGATGAGTGGAACAAGGTGTGTCTCCACAAAAGGAGCTCAGACCATTGTGTCAGGGCTCCTGAGAGAGGTTGGAGACAGTGCTGCTGGGTGCAGCAAACACAGGGCACACAGGGAGTGTGTGGCCCCATGCTGATGGCGGCTAGAAGGCAGGCCATTAAGGTTTCCTAAAGGAAGGAACCGTTGTTTGATCAGGAGGCTTGCCATTTTTAAGTAACTTTCTTATTTGGATGTCTCTTAACCCCTGCAAGGGTACTGTGTGCTCAAATAAACATGGGCAGCCCTTAAGAGGATAAAACGTGTGGATTGATGCTGTGAGAGCACTGTTTGAGCTAAACCCCCACACCGCAGGTTGGGCACCTGGGCGGTAGAGCAATTATTTTTTACTAAATTGTTCCCACAAACCTTCTCTACATCTCCAGTAAGTTTGGTGATGAGACCATGTTCAGGGGCCATGCAATCAACTCACAAAATCAGTTAAATGAGAAAATTTGACTATCTCTAGAAATTACAGACAAAAGTGTGTTTTACTACTTTCCTGGTATTGCCATGACTGTGGAAGGAGGAAAATGGTTTTGGTGTCCAACCACCAAGTCACAGAAATCCAAATATTACAATAACAATGACCAGAAGTATAAAGAAAATAATATTATTTTAGATAGTGTGGCAAGTTGGGGAATTGCCTGTGGGCTGCAGGGATCGGGGTTCAGAAGTCAGAGGCAAAACACTGTCCTTGAACTCAAACTCAGGCATCCGCCTGTGACTTTATTGTCCACCAGATTAACTGAGGAAAAACAAAACAAAATGCACAGCCCGGCTGGGCGACTAGCTACCTCACTCAAGTAGCTAACTGACTACAGAACACCAGCAATACAGTTTTGTACTCACAGTACTTGGAGTGCTCAGTCCTTGCTCTCCAGCAAGCTTGTGTATGTTCCTCTGCACACACCCCCAGTCAGCTAGCAACTGACTACTCTTATCTAGAGATGGTCGAATTTTTTTTCAAAAATTGGAACATGGTATCAACACCAAACTTGCTGGAGATGTAGAGAAGGGTTGGGGGGTATACTCCAAAAAAGAAAGTATGTCTCTAACACAAACAGTTTTTGCACAAATGAGGTTCAAAGTCAAGTCAAAATTTAGAAAATCGTCATTTCGACTTTATTTTTTTACTTAATTTATGCAAAAACTACATATGCTAGAGGAACGCGTTCTTTTTTCAAATGTTCCCACAACCCTTCTCTACATCTCCAGCAATTTTGGCGATGAAGCCTTGTTCAGGGGCTTTGCAATCAGCTCACAAAGTTAGCAAGTCGAAAAATTCGACCATCTCTACTCTTATCACACCTGACACCTGTGTGAACAAAACCAGACCTGGTGGCCAAGGGACCCTCCCTTCTCTTCCCTTGGTCAGCTCCAGGCCCTAAACTCCTGCTCTCACTCTGAACCAGATCAGAAACTAAACACTCTGCACATGCACCCTCCTGACCTGCTAGGACACCTACGGAGCAATACTCTTTCCATCGCCTTCCAATCCCTGGATCGGTATTGTTTGACACTGGATGTTTACCTGTTTACTCTATTTGGGTCTCCCGTGCTGGGAGGCGGTGCTCGGTCCATGTGGATGGGCTCCCCGCTCCTTGGTCTAGCTCCTGTTTTGGTCGACTATGTCGTGGTGACCTTTTGCAATCTTGATACAGTACGCTATAACGATCCACATCCCTACATTCACCCCCTGAAGAAGTGACGAAACGTACGTCGGGGTGTCTCTTTCGCTAGCAACCTCTGGGCTCAGCTGTAAACCTTGGATGGGTATTTGGGATGTGCTCAGGGCAACCTGAGGACAGTGCATCGTTTCTATCGAATTTGTATCAAGCGCACCTTGAAGTCTGACGATTACTCATGGACTATGTTTTTTGTTTCTCTGTTTTTCCACCCTGATAAAATGATGGTATTTTATTATACACCAGTCTTATAATTCTGTTTGCATCATAAATATGTGGCCGCTAAAGTCCCCTAGCCTCTGATTTGTCAGAGGACATCTTCGTGTCTGTTGGGTGTCCGCCAGATATTGTCTGTCTTTCATCCATTCAGATACAAACCCCTTTTCTACAACCAAACACACTGTTTTCCCTGGAGCCTTACTGCAAGAAATGCCTAAATCTAGGTGCAATATATGCACCGTCCAGCACTTTCCCATGCAAATATTGGGACACCCTGTCACAATAGATTAATGTATCTTTATCCACTTACTCCATTCACTAATGACTTCTGATGGAAATCCATGTCTGCTTGCAAATCAACACAAAATGTAAAACAAATTTAACATCACAAATAATTGAAAATAAAAAATTGCAGATGTGGTCCAATCTGATATCAATCTCCTCAGTTAAAGATGAATTCATCACTTCAATTGTGAACTGTATATTGTGAATGTAAATCACATCCTGTGTGTTAGTTGATGAGTCCGGCTGACAGAACGAGGAATCATTTATCACCGATATTTATATATTTCTTTGCAGCCTGGAGACTCTGTAGCAAACTTTTTTGGTCTCTTTGGGTTTATAATTATGTTTTGAAAAAAAAAAGTCTTAATTGATCTTCTATCTTTAAATTGAAATTATGTCATGTTTTATACAATGTATTTTCTACCCCTCTAGGTATTCCAGACTTATTCTAAAATAATATGCATACATTAGAGTTTCACCATGGAGAAATACAAACTTTTAGTGTCCCTCATTTCGGAGAACCATAATATTGGGCCACTGCAGATCGTTATTAGAGATGGTCATATTTATTTTAAATTAATTGTAATGTCCCTGAACATGGTATCAACACCAAACTTGCTGGAGATGAAGAGAATGGTTGGGGGTACACTACTGTTAGGAACCTGGCTGTTCCGGTCACCGCCTGCTGGTGGCACTGTGATTGCCCATACATGGGTTAGTCCCACAGTCACCAGCAGGTGGCTCCCTGTGAGCATGGGCTGGGTGGAGCTCACACCTTCCTCGTTAGCTTAGGGCTATTTAGGTGTGCTTCAGCCAGACCACGCTTGCTGTTCATTGTTGCTGTTTGGATGTCTGGATTTCATGTCATGTCCCTGGCTTCATGCATCTTGAACCTGAACCCTGGACACTCCTTTACCCTGGACTTTTGCACCTGTTTTGCCCCTGCCTGTAAGTCTCCATTAAATCTGGTTTTGTTCCCCCACAACTCTGCCAGTGTGTGTTGCCTGCCTGCTTGCTCCCCCTTCTCTAAATCTTGACAACTACAAAAAAGTATGTCTCTAACACAAATAGTCTTTGCATAAATTAAGTTCAAAATCAAGACAAAATTTCGAAAGTCGGAATTTCGACATTTTTTTTTTTAACTTAATTTATGCAAAAACTACATGTGTCAGAGCAAAACTTATTTTTCCAATGTCCCCACAACCCTTCTCTACATCTCCAGCAATTTTGGTGATAATCCCATTTTCAGAGGCTTTGCCATCCGCTCACAAATTTAGCAAGTCGAAAAATTTTACCATCTCGTTATGTAGAGACACCATGTTTTTTACTTTCCTCTGTATTAATTACATGTAGTGATGGCCGAACTTTGGCCAGGTCCGTCCGCGAACAGGCGGATCGGATTATTAAATGTCATCCGCCTGTTCACGGAAAGATTCAAATTTCCAGCCTGTTGATGGTGAATTTAAATCGAAAAAACGTAAAGGCTGCCATACACGGGTCGGATTTGCACCGGATTCCGGCCCGATCGATTCCGGGCGCGTGCACGCGAAACGATCGGGCCGGAATCCCGTGCAGCCCACCTTGTCCGTCCGATCGGGTCCGACCGATCGGGGGCTCAGAATCGGATCCGCCAGAGAACCAACATGTTGGTCTTTCGGGTCCGATTCTGCCCAGATCAGCGGGAGTTGCATTCCGGGAGGTGATCAATCGGACACGGATCCGGCAGGACAAGGTGGTAGGCAGCGATCGGATTCCTTAATTGGCCGATCGATCACACCTGAGGATCCCGGCGGAATCGCCGGAATCGATCGGATGGTGAATCGATCAGCCAGGGAATCCGTGCCGTGTATGGCTAGCTTAAGTCACTGACATCACTTCCAGTACGTGGAACGCTCAGTTTCCGGTTTTGCTATCCGGACGTAATGTCACTTCCGGTTTAAGCCGGTTTTCTTTCACGAGAGACCGGCTTCTCTCTGCGGTCTCTCGTAAAAGAATTCTACCCCTGGTGGGATCTCTCTGCTCCTGATCTGGCCAGTGGACAAGGCGGGTCAAACACCCGTACTTGGGGACAGCTTAACTGTTGCATGTCATAATTAGTGATGGCCAAACATGACTATTTCAAAAAGTCCGACCTGTTCGCGGGAAATTTGAAGTGTGCAACGTTACTTCCAGTATTTGGAATGCACAGTTCCGTATTCCAAATATCAGAAGTGACGTCCGTATTTTTTTAGATTTTTCACTACAGACTGGGTAGAGACTCTAAAAAAAAGGTGGGGGCAAACACAAACACACATTGGGCACCTTTTGCTCATGTCACGTTGTGTTTCTCAATGGGTTATAAGATCTGTCGGGTGACGCCGACAGATCCACAACATCTTGGCGCAGGTCATGGCATGCCAGTATAGACTGGTACATCATTTCCTCTTGGGAAATACAAAAAACTTAGAGTAGACCCAGCCATGTGCTGGATTAGCAGCTCAAGTTGCTAGTCTATCACAAACAGCACAGGGCAGGGATGTCCATTGTTATTGTTCATATTTATTATGATAAAGAAGCCCCTCTTTTCTACCATCAAAAATAATCCTGATACCATCCAGCCAACAATAACTCAACATGCCAACAATCTAATTTTATTTGACTCCAAATCTCATATCAATATTTCTAAAATCCTCATGGCTCTTAAGTTTTATGGACAATCAATCTCTAAAAGTGAATGTTCTAGGCTTAATCCGTTTCCCTTCCTTCAACACAACTTGCCATGTAAGCTCCCCCTTTTCTAATTATATGGGCTACCGCTAAACTCTAATGTTGGTACTCTTGATGTGGGTACACATCAAAAAGCAGTCTCCCAGTCACTTCAGTATCAGAAAGGACAACAAACCAATATAAAACAAATAACAACAAAAAAGAAAACATAGAAACATATGGCACAGTGAACTGTTAAAGACAGAGGAGGTGCTTACTTAAATCCAGAACCTCTAATCGTAGGGATAGAAATAGGAAGGGGGTTAGAGCTGACACTCCACAGTCACATAGGAGGACACCTGTCTGTAGGGTCTTGTAGTCTAAAAAAGGCCGTCTGTCAGTGGTCAACCAAATCATGATAGTCCATTAAGTCAGTTTGAGGGGTCCCAGTGTGTTGTGGAGGTCGTTAGTGGGATACCACGTCGAATGGCGGTGTCGCAACATCAGCCGGGTAATGTCTTCCTGGGGTAGCGTCAGGGAAACATACTTCTTCCACCGTCTGAAAAATTGTGTCAGCCAAACACTCTAGGCTAAATGGGTCGGCCAAATTATGCTGCAGCAGGGGAATATCTGGAGGTGATGGAGACAGCCAGTTTTGCAGGCAGAGCTGGGCCCATTGCGAAAGGGTTGGCAGACAATGTTCTCTGTGACCCTCTCTCTTGTGTTTTTGGCTATCTAGACCTGGACATGATGCTCATTCTTTGGTGGCTATGCCCAGAGCCCTCTATTTGGCAGGTAAGTTTATTGCCAAGAGATGGGTGCCACCAATCATGACTGCGTTTTCTGACTGTTTAAAAGAGATGCACACCCTTCTCTTCTTTAAGAAGCTCTCTTACCGGCATGAGAGTGCTGCTATGAAATTTGCTCTGGGCCCATTGGTCGGTGGTTTACATTCTCCATACCACCCGTACACCATAACTACATGAATAAACTCTTCAGTTGTTTAGACCAAAGTTGTATTTCTCTTTGGTTCCTTGTTGTTTTTATTACCTTTATTAATTGTAACTGTTGTGATATGATTTAAGGTGAGCATTCCGACATATAAAAACTTTTAATAAAAATATTTAGTTAAAAAAAAAAAACATCCTTCCACCGGGTCCAGCTTTGGCTATGTTGTAAATTAATTACTATACCCCCACCTTCTCAAATGCTTCAGAATCCTGCGTTCCCTGCATTGTCAGTTCCAAATCTCCACACTGATGGCCCTTTCAGAGAATTGGACTTCTTAGAACCCATTTCTAGCGCCTAGTTTCGTTACTGAAATGTTCTCATTCTTTTATTGTTCTTTTTTAACAACATTTCAGATGTCATTCTGTTGCAATTCCTATGCATATTGTATGTAGAGATGGTTGATTTGTTTTCCAAAATTCGACGGTTTTGAGTTAATTAAAAAGCCCCTGAACATGGTATCATCACCAAACTTGCAGGAGACGTAGAGAGGGGTTGGAGAAACATTTGAAAGAAAAAAGTATGTCTCTAACACAAACAGTGTTTGCAAAAATTAAGTTCAAAGTCAAGTCGAAATGTCGAAAATTCGTAAATTCGACTTTAAATTTGAACTTAATTTATGCAAAAACTACATGTGCTAGAGACATACTTTTTTTTCAAATGTTCCCCCAACCCTGCTTTACATCAAGATTGGTGATAATACCATGTTCAGAGGCTTTGCAATCAGCTCTGAAAGTTAGCAAGTCGAAAAATTCGACCATCTCTAATTATATGTACAGAGAACCATAATAAACCTCAAAAGCTGAAGAAAGCTTCACCTGACCAGAATACTATATAGTTTAACATTTCCAAAAACGAAGGAGTTTCAACATAGAAGTTATAATATGGAGATAATATTTACGCGCAGTGTGAAATGTTTCAATGTAGAAAGTAATCAATGTAGAATACAATGTAGAAAGTTACAAGATCTGGGCCTTGGGTATCTATGAATCTCAGCATGGAAGATGTCTGGACAGAAAACAAAGTCATTGAATGTAGAAAATGTATAGAAAGTCTGGATAGATCACACACGATAAAACATGAATATAGTTTATTAACCGCCCTAGTGGTCAGGGCGGCAGCATCTCATCCAGCGCTGCTACTCCTACGATAGCACTGGACGAGATGCTGCCGTCCAGTACACATCGGGGCTCCGGGAGCGCATACTCACAGTTCTGCGGTGTCCCCGATGTGACATGCTGCCAGCATGCCTCCTTCTCTCCTCCCCCCCCCCCTCCGAGTGACATGATGACGTCACATCGGGGAGGTGGTGGGAGATTTGAAAAGTACAGTAAATCTCGCCCAAATAAAAAGTCTCTGGTGCCCCAGATGTGTCCATATGCAGTAACCCTCTCTAACCTGGTGTGATTTTATCACATCCATCACACCAGGTTAGAGAGGGTTACTGCATATGGACACATCTGGGGCACCAGAGACTTTATTTGGGCGAGATTTAGTACATAGCAGCAAAGCTTTGTTTCCTCATTAATTTTATAAAAAAAAAAATATATATTTTATTTGACATAATTGAGTGTTTCAAACACTATTATAGTCAGGGTGTCTATTAGACCCACGTACGGACATATTTTGGGAAGTTACAGGCCTACAACATAAAGAAAAATGTACCATTGAAGTCTATGGTGCACTTTTGGTACAAAAATCTGGACCTCAGAAGTGCGCTAGGGAGGTTAACAGTTGCCAAATTTAACACAAAGATTTAACTTACTTTGATTATTGACAAATTTGTTTAACAATTCTCTTGATATCATTATTCCTTAAACTGTATATGAAAGGATTTAATAAGGGAGTGAAAATAGTGTACAACATCGGCATTATCTTATTCATTCTTCCTGATTGTCCTTCCTTTGGACTCAAATATAAGGCCATTAGGGTCCCATACAATATAGACACAACTGTGAGGTGGGAGCTACAAGTGGAGAAGGATTTCAGTCTTCCGGAATAGGAGGGAATCTTCACCACAGTTAGAATAATATAAGTATATGAGATCACTATCACCAGGAAGGGGAATATTGCCACCAGAAAACTGAACACAGTAGCCTCAAGTTTAACTATGAAGGTGTCAGAGCAAGAGAGTTCTATCAGAGGATGTAAATCACAATAGAAATAGTCAATGACATTTGCTCCACAGAAATCTAAATCAGATACGGCAAGCGTTGGAATGATTGCCATAGAACAACTCAAGATCCAGGATGTGAGAACTAATGTAATGCAGAGTGTTGGATTCATGATGGAGACATAATGGAGAGGAGAGCAGATGGCCAGATAGCGGTCATAGGACATCACCGTCAGGAGGTAACATTCAAATGTCTCAGTTGAACAAAATACATAAAACTGACCAATACAGCCAGGAAATGATATGGGGGTCCGCCCATGTAGAAATATATTTAACATGTTAGGAACAATGTTTGTAGTCAGCATGATGTCAGATACGGAGAGTTGGGAGAGGAAGAAGTACATGGGGGAGTGGAGGGTCTTGCTGTAGTATACCAACATGATGATCAGAAAGTTTCCACATATTGTCACAATGTATATCAGAAGGACCAATGTGAAGAGCAGGAGATTATTTACCGCTGAGCTGCTGAACCCCAAAAAGAAGAATGTGGTGACTTTGCCTTTATACGTCGTCTGTGGGACACATGAGAAGAAATGACACTAATAATGTTTATCTATATTATAGATAATTATATTAAGTAGAAAAGGAACAAAATGGTAAAAAAAAAGTTCCAGTCACCATCTATGGAAATGATATATATGTTTTTCTAGTACAGATCTTAGTAGCGCAGCAGCTCTTCCCTTTACTGAATGGACAGACTCAGTTTAGTAAATTGACACTTTGATTTCATAAATGGAAAAATTACTTACAAGGCTGATATTAGAAGAAGAAACACAGATTTCATCATAGCTAAAAGAGACGTAACCTCCCTAGCGCACGTCATAAGGTACGTCCCACTGAGGGTGGAGGGATCCACTTCCTTACTCGGATGCTTCATTCGCAGTTAGTAGTAATTTCAGAAAACAAACCACAGTGAATACAGTTTTCTATGCAGAAATCTGTATTTATTGTGGTTTGAAAGAATCCTGCCGCCTCCTGGTGTAACATCATTACGTACGGGACACCGGGGGGGGGGGGGGGGGGGGGGACTTGCTTCCATCTAGGAAGCATCAGAGAGCTGATCAGGGCCACTGCAGACACTTGCACAGGTGAGTGAGTGCCGCAGGGCTCCGATGAGCGCTGGATGAGTCCAGCTTGTAGAGTGCACTTTGAGCAAGTCAGCGCTGGGCGAGCCGGACTTGTCACGACCGCTAGGGAGGTTAATGTGAAACAACTAGAGATTGTCAAATTGTTTTTTTTTATTCCACCAGTTCAACTTTGTGAGGTCATGGCAAAGCCAGTTATCATTACCAAGCTTGCTGGAGATGTAGAGAAGGGTTGAGGACATACTGCAAGAAATAAGAAAGTATTGTTCTAACACAAATGTTTTTGCAGAAACTAAGTTCAAAGCCAAATGAAATTTCTTTTACTTTGTCTTTTAATTTAATTAATGCAAAAACTCCATGTGCTAGAGCAATACATTTTCACTCAATGTAACAAATGAAAATCCTGGAAGGAGCCGCAATCGCGGACATGTTTCACTCTTCAAGACAGCATAATCATAGCCTGCTCAATGATTAGGCTCTCTTAAAGAGAGAAACATGTCAGAGGGGATCTGACTGGCTTCTGGGGGTGATGGGATCATGTTTTTGATACTACATACTTTATTTCATGGCTTTAACAATAAAAATGGAGCAACAGCGTATCCATGATTGCGACTCCTTCCGGGATTTTCATTTGTTACATTATGGCTATTGAGGGGTGAGATGGACCCCTATTTAGAAACCTGCATCAGTGATGGCCGAACTGTCTGGAGGGCGGATAGTTCGGCCGTGAACATGGATGTCTGCCCTCCTTCTAGCTGGCTAGCAGTATGGGTGTTCGAACCGCCCCATTCGCCGGCAAAAAGGAGCTCACTATTCTTCCTCTGGCAGGATCAGGAGCAGTAAGATCCCGCCAGAAGAAGAATCGTTTCACTGTAGACCGATTAGAGAACCCGGTCTTGCAGTGAAAAGCCGGCTCGGTAAACAGCAACAGCAACAAGGAACAATGTGTTCCAGGGACTGGATGATACGTCATAGGCGGGGAATTTGAATCTGCCCGCGAACATACTTTTTTCTTTGTTCCCCCAACCCTTCTCTACATCTCCAGCAAGTTTGGTGATGATACTATGTTCAGGGGCTTTGCAATTAACTCGAAATCGTCGAATATCTGAAAAAAAATTCGACCATCTCTATAAGTGAAATGCAGACTTTTCCATTCAATTGTTACAACATCTCCAGCAAGTTTGGTGATGATACCATGCTCAGGGGCTTTGCAATCAACTCACAAAATCAGTTAATTGAGAAAATTCCACCATCTCTAGAAATGACAGACAAAATGTATTTTCCTACTTTCCCGGTATTGCCATGACTGTGGAAGAAGGAGCATGATTTTGGTGTCCAACCACCAAGTCATAGAAATCCAAATATTACAATACCAATGACCAGAAGTATAAAGAAAATAATATTATTTTAGATAGATTGATGTATCTGTATCCACTTACTCCATTCACCAATGGCGTCTGATAGAAATCCATGTCTGCTTGCAAATCAACACAAAATGTCAAACCAAATTTAACATCACAAATATTGGGAATGTAAAAATGACAGTAGTCCAATCTGATATGCATTTGCTAAGGTAAAGATGAATGTATCACTTCAATTGTGAATAGTATATTGTGAATGTAAATCACACCATGTGTGTCAGTGGAGGAGCCCGGCTGACTGAATAAGAAGTAATTCATTACCGATATTTATATATTGTATTGCAGACTGGAGACTCCGTAGAGAACTATTTTGGTCTCTTTGGGTTTATGATTATGTTATGAAAAAAAAGTCTTAATTGATCTTCTATCTTTAAATTGAAATGATGTAATGTTTTATACAATGTATTATCTACCCCTCAAGGTATTCCAGACTTAAGGCCCCCATACACGTGTTGGATTCCCACCGGATTCCGGCACGATCGATTCCGGGCGCGTGCACGCCAAGCGATCGTGCCGGAATCGCACGCAGCCCACCTTGTCCAATCGATCAGGTCCGATCATTCAGGGGCCCAGAATCGGATCCGACAGAGAACCAACATGTTGGTTCCATCCGATTGATTCTGCCCAGATCAGGGGGAGTTGCCATTTGTGAGGTGGACAATCGGACACGGAATCGTCCCGGAATCCGTTGGACAAGGTGGTATGCAGCGATGGATACTCTTAATTGGCCGATTGATCACACCTGCGATTCCCGGCAGAATCGACGGAATCAATCGGGTGACTGATCAATTGGCCATGGAATCCGACACGTGTATGGCTAGCTTAATTCTAAAATAATATGCATACATTAGAGATTCAAAATGGAGAAATACTCATTTCAGAGAACCATAATGTTGGGCCATTGCTGATCCTTATATAGGGACGCCATGTTTATTACTTTCCTCTGTATTAATTACATATAGTGATGGTCGAACTTCGGCTAGGTCTGTCTGCCAACAGGCGGATCGGACTTTTTAAAAAGTCCAAGGTCCGCCTGTTCACTGGAAGATTCAAATTTCCAGCCTGTTCACAGGCAATTTGAATCGAATAAAAAGGAAGTCAACGTCACTGATGTTACTTTCGGTACCTGGAACACACAGTTCCAGGTACCTGATACGCATAGTTCCTGGTTGCTGTTGCCGGATATGATGTCAGTGACATCACTTCCGGTACACCAAGCTGGCTTTTCACTGCAGGAGTGGGCTCTCTTCTTGCCAGAGAGCTCTTTCTCGCCGGTGAGCGGGTCGAACACCCGTACTGCTCGCCAGGTAGAAGGAGGGCAAACACCCATTGTGGCCATCACTACTTATGAAGTTATTATTCAAGGTATTGGCTAGGCCCCTTAGCGGGAGTGATAGAACAGCTTAATTTTCCTAAACTTTTTGGACAATTCTATGCCTCCAAATTGTCTGAGGGAGCCTGTTTCTATTTTAACATGACTGTTATTAAGTGCATAAAATAAGGCTCACAAAGAAGTGGTTCGGGGAGTTTGCTGTAGAGCGTATAGATTAATTTTTTTTTTTTTATTCAACTAGTTTGATTTCTTGAGCCCTTGAGGAGGGTATTATCACTAAAGGTGCTGGAGATGTAGAGAAGGGTTGACCTAATACAAATAAATGTGAAAACAAGAAGGACAGGACATATAACTTCCTATCTATAATATGTAATACATAATGCTGTGTGTGCCAACACCCCTATATACTGACTGAAAAAACTATAATATGGACACGGGGGAAGAGGTAGGGCTTTGAGGGGCATGGGGCTTTTAAGGCACTTCATAAATCTCAAATTTTTCGATTATCTCAGTTAAAAATCAAGTTTTTATTAATAGTGACCACATAATAATGGTTAAAAACAATTGAATCTTTACAATATCAGAATATATACATCATGGTTTCCAACAAAATCACCAAATATATCCCTTTTTGCACCACCAACAGACCAATTCCTTCGTCCAGGAAGGACCGGAGTGTTGGGGATTGCGAGTCCTAGTTAATCACATTGGTCCATAGATTTCACGAGTCCTGAACATCTCAAATGGTCTGTTGGTGGTGCAAAAAATATATTTGGTGATTTTGTTGGAAAATATGATGTATATATTCTGATATTGTATGATTCAATTGTTTTTAACCATTATTATGTGGTCACTATTAATAAAAAAAATTGATTTTAACTGAGATAATCGAAAAATTTGAGATTTATAAAGTGCCTTAAAAGCCCCATGCCCCTCAAAGCCCTACCTCTTCCCCCGTGTCCATATTATTATTTTTTAATACTAATAAAAGGCAAATATTGCCCAATATTGTTGAAACACACACAGTTTTTGCATAAATAAAGTTCAAAGTCAAGCATATGTACTATTTTTATAAAGGAAATTCCAACTTCAACCCTTCACTACCTCTCGCATGGCGGACAGTCTGCAGCAAACACTGTATGTGAGAAGCGTAAGTATTCTTCCTTTGGCCAGATCCGACCAATTTTTTTTTTACCATCTCTAGTAGAATGTTACTATTGATACTGGTGATTGTGAGCCAAACCTACTCACCCAACTTAAGTAAGTGACCTTAATAAATGTTAGTACAGACACACTCCATTATTTTGTATCTTTTAAATCATATATGTATTAGGTATATGTAAACAAGCCCTTGTTTAACCTGTTAGGCATGTGCAGCAGCATAGGAATATTTTTCTATGCTACTGCGCATGCTCATACAGTTAACTAATACTGCACATGCACAGCCAGCGAGAGATGTTGTCCAATACAAACAACTCCTGTGAGTTATCATCCGATACAGATCGAGTCAATGGTCAACAATTCCTACAGACATACTCAATTCTTTTGTATCTTTTAAATTATGTATGTATTATTAAAATGTACCGTATATGCCGGCGTATAAGGCGACTTTTCAGTACCTTAAAATCCTCCCCAAA
>CM070034.1:2801910-2814427 GCA_036250615.1 Ptychadena robeensis
CTATATTTTAACTGGAAAAGTTGGGGGTCGTCTTATACGCCGGAAAATACGGTAATTGTGTGTTTTAAACATTATTATAGTCGGGATGTCTATTTGACCCTTGTACAGACAGATTTTGGGAAGTTACAGGCCTACAACATTAAAAAATTCCATTAGAGTCTATGGTGTGCTTTTGGTACAGAAATCTGGACCTTGCTAGAGCGCTAGGGAGGTTAAATAATTACCATTTAAAAATAGAAGATCAATTAAGACTTTTTGTTTTCCAAATCATTATAACAAACCACAAGGGACCGACATTGCTCTCTACGGAGTCTCCAGTCAGCAATAAAATATATAACTATCTGTGATTAATGATTCCTCATTCAGTCAGCCGAATCCACTGATTCACAGGACGTGATTTATATACACAGTACATTGTAAAGTGATAACTTCATCTTTAATGGAGGAACTTTATATCATTTTGAACATGAACTACATTTTGTAATTTTTGACCATTTAATATTTCTTTATTTATGATGATGAATGTGTTTTGGATCACTTAAATTTTAGGTGAATTACAATCACACATGGATTTCCATCAGACACAATCAGCGAATAGAGTAAGTAGATAAAGGGACAACAATTTATTCATAAAAAAAAATCTGGGTACACGTGTAGATATGGGCCAGATAGATGGCTGGTTTGAGCGTTCACAGCCATCTATCTGTCCCATATCTAATGCGGTCATCCCTGTTTTCGAGTGGGACCAATCAATCCGGCTCGAAAACAGGGATATCGGACATGACCGTAAATCATGACCAATGTCCATTACTTCAGAGGGTATCCTTGAGCCCCCCTCCGAAGTAATGAAAGCAGAGAGTGGCCAATCAGCCTACAAGCTGTGATCATCTCAGCTCCCGGCTATTGCAAGGGGGCGGGACCTTCATAGCTCTGTGTACAAGGAGAGGGGGGGGGCCATGCTGGGCTTCCTGTTCCATAGTATCTAGCTTCCAGTTTTAATATGTGTGCCACATCCCATATTCATATTTTAAAAAGAAATTCTTGGGTTGTGAAGAAGACGGATGCTATTTGCATCAACCCTTTCACCACCCCAAATGAAGACTAGGGACTTCATGGGGACTTTAAAGGCACCTAATTGTATACATACTGGGCTTCCTTCTCTCTCTCAGCTGCATTGTGAGAAAATCTCTCACAACACTTGCTGAGAACTGCATGTTCTGCATGTGCCTCGGGTCCCCATGGAACGGCAATTCATGTGCACTTTGATTACCATTCGACTGACCCGCATTCAACTACAGCGTGGTGGCGTTACCAGCTGTGATTGATCGATTTCATGGGAATCTACCTGTGTGTTTCCAGCTTAAGAATTTTTTTGACTTGGTGGTTAAAGTCCAATATAGTATTTCACCTTCTATTGTAATGGCATCAACATGAATGTCAACCCAAAGATTGAAGTTGTAAAAAAAAAATGTTGTCTTTAACCCCCCTGCTGTTTTTGACAGTCCCAGCTCATCCAGCTCTGACCTGTCAGAACAGCAGTGGACGAGCTGGGTTCGTCAGGAAGAGATCGGAGCCACAGTAGAGCAAACACACTGCTCCGTGTGTCTTCAATCTAATGAGACAGCTGCAGAAGAATAGATGACCCCCCCCCCATGCTCTCCTATGTAACCTGGCACATCTGCAGAGCCATCTAGTGGTTGCAGTGCTAATTTACCTGATACAGTAAATTTAAATATTCATTATCTGATATTGTGAGTTATTCACAAAGCATCTGAACATGTTATTATATTCCGGATGTCACCAGACTCCTGTATGGACAGACTTTGGGCCTACAATGTAAAAAACTTTTTTCCATGAAAGTCTATGGTGCGCTTTTGGTACAGAAATCTGTACCTCAACAGTGCGCTAAGGGGGTTAATTTCATATATATTTTTTAAACATCCTTTTTTTGGAAAATGTTCACATACAAAAAGACAATGTAATAAGTAAATGCCGCAGAGATGCATGTACAAAAGTTACATTAAGGTGCAGTAATAAGCAACATGTACAGTTCCACAGTTAGAATGAACAAACATGAAAAATTATAAACAAGAAAACAGCAATCACCTGGGAAAACAGGGGGGGGGTGGGGGCTCAGGAGAGGGTGATTCCAAGAATCACATCAAGATAGTGAAACACATGTTTTTTAACTAGTATGACATCTGTGTAACCTCTCAAAGTCTTCTCCTTATAGACATGTTTATGTTATTTTATGGAAAGAAAGGGATGATTTACTAAACTGTAGCTGTCGACTTAGTGAAGGATAGAGCTGCTGCTTTAAAGACAGATAAAGTTTTGCACTAGAAAAAAAATAGTAACCATTTCCATTGATGTTGACTTTACTCTGGATTTACCCTTTTTTTCACCCTTCCCTTTCCTCTTAAAATATATTTCTATGTTATTTTAGTAATTTCTCCTCTCATGTCCCATAGACGACATATAAAGGGAAAGTCACCACATTCTTCTTTTTGGGGTTCAGCGACATGGCGGTATATAATATCCTGCTCTTCACATTGATCCTTCTGATATACATTGTGACAATTTGTGGAAACTTTCTGATCATCATGTTGGTATACTACAGCAAGACCCTCCACTCCCCCATGTACTTCTTTCTCTCCCAACTCTCCGTATCTGACATCATGTTGACTACAAATATTGCCCCCAACATGTTAAATATCATTCTACATGAGCGGAACCCCATATCATTTGCTGGCTGTATCGCTCAGTTTTATGTATTTTGTTCAACTGAGACATTTGAGTGTTACCTCCTGACGGTGATGTCCTATGACCGCTATCTGGCCATATGCTCTCCTCTTCATTATGTCTCCATCATGAACCCAACACTTTGTATGACATTAATTCTTACGTCCTGGCTGTTGGGTTGTACTATGCCATTAATTCCTACACTTACCGTGTCTGAGTTAGATTTCTGTGGGCCAAATGTCATTGACAACTTCTATTGTGATTTCAATCCTCTGCTGGAACTTTCTTGCTCTGACACCTTCAGAGTTAAACTTGAGGCTTCTGTGATGAGCTTTCTGGTGTTGACATTACCCTTCCTAATGATAGTAATCTCATATACTTACATCATTCTAACTGTGGTAAAGATTCCCTCGTATTCCGGAAGACTGAAATCCTTCTCCACTTGTAGCTCCCACCTCACAGTTGTATTTATATTTTATGGAACCCTAATGGCTTCATATCTGATTCCTAATGAAGGACAATCAGGGGTGATGAGTAAGATAATGCCGATGTTGTACACTATTTTCACTCCATTATTAAATCCATTTATATACAGTTTGAGGAATAATGATATCAAGAGAATTGTTAAAAAATATTGTAAGTAACAAAAATAACTGAAAAAGGGGGAATTCATGTTTTATCTCTTATCAGCTCACATGGAACCGATAAAGAACTTTTAATACACTAGCTATGATTAGACTATTACCCCCCCTAGCTCACTGCTGGGGTCCAGATTTCTGTAACAAAAATGCACCATAGACTTCAATGGTAAATTATTCTTTATGTATAGGCCTGTAACTTTCCAAAATATGTACAAGGGTCTAATAGACATCCTGAATATAATAATGTTTATAATAAAAATAATTATGTAAATAAAGATGTATTTTATAATAAAATTAATGAGAAAACACAAAAATCCGAGCACAAAGCTATGCTGCTATGTACTAAATCTCGCCCAAATAAAGTCTCTGGTGCCCCAGATGTGCTCATTTGCAGTTAACCCTCTCTAACCTGGTGTGATGGATGTGGTAAAATCCCACCAGGGAAGAGAGTGTTACTGCATATGGGCACATCTGGGGCACCAGTGACTTTTTATTCTGGCGAGATTTAGTACATAGGTGCACATTGAAAGCAGTTTTCTACATAGAAAACTTATTTTGTGCTATTCACTTTCAAATTTACCGCCGCCTCCCCGATGTGACGTCATCACTCGGAGAGAGGGGGGAGGATGAGCCGAAGGATCCAGCATGTCGCATCAGGGACACCGGGACAGTGCGATAGTGGGAGTAGCAGCGCTGGACAAGATGGTGCCATCCCGACCACTAGGGCTAACCCGGGCATTACACCCAAAGCCAGTACGGGCACAGATTAATCTGTGCGGGATCGGGTGCAGTTCCCAGCTCTCCATGAGCCTGCAGCATTTCTCCGTAGCTTGAGGCTTACAGAGCTTTTCCAGCCCCGTGTCTTTGGTGTCGCCGAAGGGTGGGGGCACCATATAACTCCAGAGCGGGCAATCATTGGCGCCCCAATTGCCCAGGAAGCAGCTTTTCGTGCCATGAAAAATGGTGCGAAAAGCCTGTAACGTCCAGGAGGTTAAACAGCAATGATAGATTGGTACTGCCCGGTAGACAAGCAATAAAATATCCATCCAGACTTTCTGTACATCCTTGTCTGGAAGAGCTTTATTTTCTGTCCAGACTTCTGCTTCCATGCTGGGATTCCTAGATAGACAAACCCTAAATCTTGGTACTTTCCATATTGTATCATACAAACATTTTACACAAGGAGATACTTTTACCTTCATTATAAACATCCCTTGGCCCAACACATTCATTAAACTATTTCATGTTCAATAGTGTTGAGCACGAATATTCAAATTGCAAAATGTTATTGTGAATATCGGCACTTCAACAATTCACAACGATCTTGTACAGTGCTATATCCGCGTGATCCCAAATATTTGCAATTCTGGGCAAAGTACCATGCATTAGAGATGCTCAAATTTTTCGACTTGCTAACTTTCAGATCTGATTGCAAAGCCCCTGAACATGGTATCATCACCAATCTTGCTGGAGATATAGAGAAGGGTTGGGGGAACATTTGACAGAAAAAAGTATGTCTCTAACACAAATAGTTTTTAAATAAATTAAGTTCAAAATTAAAGTAGAATTTTCGACATTTTGACTTGATTTTTAACTTAATTTGTGCAAAAACTATTTGTGTTAGAGACATACTTTTTTCTTTCAAATGTTCCTCCAACTCTTCTCTACATCTCCAGTAAGTTTGGTGATGATACCATATTCAGGGGCTTTGCAATAAACTCGAAATCGTCCAATAGCTGAAAAAAACTTCGATCATCTCTACTATGCACTATGTGCAAATGCCGATATTCGCAAAGAGTTTCTGGTAAGTGTTGTCTTATGTGATTCCACTGCCGCTGCAATTTCACATTCTGCCACTAGCTGCCACTGTGACAACAAACATTGCAAAAAATCCCTTTACAAATGCTGATGCTGCCAATATATGCTGATGCTCCCAAAATAAAGTAGATCTCAAATATGCAAATTTACTTCCAATATTTGGAGAATTATTCAAGAAATGTCAAGAATTTGAATATTGCCTGTTCTGCTCTCCACTAGTGTTGAAATGCCTCACTGACCCTTTTTTGGTCATATTATACTGTATAGTACTCTGGCCGGGTGTAACTTTCTTCAGCTTTTGAGGTTCACTTTGGTTCTTTGAATCTATATACAAAGATGGTGGATTTATTTCAACTAGTTGGCTTTGCAAGTTTAATTGTGAAGCCCCTGCATAAGCTATACAAAGTTAGTTAAAACGTTGACTTCAGAAACTTCAATTGGACTTTGAACTTAAGCTACTCAAGCTATATAAAACTATATGTATATTTTTTTTGTAATGTTTCCACAGCCATTCTCTATATCTACAGCAATTATGATGATATTACCATGATCAGGGGGTTTAGAATTAACAAAGTATACTACTGTATTTTCTGGAGTATAAGTATAAGAACACAGGTATACAAAAGTTTCATTATACAACGGGTGCCGCCACCAGGGGTGGGGGCAGAGGCACTTCTGTCCTTGGCCAACCATCTAGGGTAGCCCATAGGTCTGCTCCCCGGATCTGTGCTCCCCGTGCTGCGCACTGGCCAACAGGAGCCAGAGGGAGAGGTCTACAGCATCCCCCTAGCCCCCTCCTTCTCATTCCCGATTTGTGTAAAAGTAGCTGGCTGCTACTGACGGCAAGTGTGCTCACTAGTGACATTGTGGCTGAAATTGGTATTGCATGGAGATTGAGATTAAAGCTATTTTATTGTCAAATGTATAAAATGTATGTCCCATGGATAACCACAGGGAACATTAATAACTATGAAAGTTTGCAGATAGGGGTGTCAAATTGGGAATGTTACTAATCCAAAAATAAGATTGGACTTCTAAGGGTGTTGGAGATTTGGGGGTTGAAATTCAGAGTAGTCATAAAATCTTTTATTTAGCGTGAGTTGCAAGAGGGGTCTTATACAGCGAGAATATCCTAAACTCTATATTTCAACCGGACAAGTTGGGGGTCGTCTTATACGCCCACTTGTCTTATACGTCAGAAAAAAGGGCAATATAAAAACTATATTCATATAAATAAGTACGTGGCCACTATCATGAGAACATTTGTAGCACTGGAACTTTCAAGCCCCTTTTGCCAAACTGACAAAAGTTATAGAATCTTATAGAGGTGGGGGCTGAGCAGGTGGGGACGCGCTCTGGCTCTCTCTCCCCCCACCATCCTGAGCCACGGTGGACTACCCTGTTGGGCTTCGAAGTCTCTCCCCCATTTTCTTGGGGGTCCAACTGCGTCGTCTTGAAGGTCCGCCAGCTCTCGGTGCCGCCCTCTGTCCCTGTTCTCCCACCCGTGGGAATATTAAGTTGCTGTCGTCCAGGTGGGCCGCTCTTTAATACTTTCATAACTGTATATCATGTTGAAAAGTTTATGCGTTTAACTTGTATATATAATTTTATATCTTTAAAACTGGATATACAGTTTCTATACTATTGAATAGTGATGACGAACTTTAAAAAAGTCCGCCGTCCGCCCGTTCGCAGACAGATTCTAATTCTCCACCTCTAGGTGGGGAATTTGAATCTGAAAACCCGGATGTGACGTCAGTGATGTCACATCCGGCACCTCGAATGCATAGTTCCTGGTGTGCTAACCGGTTGCGAGCCGGTTTTCCACTGAAAGACCAGGTTCTCTACCCGATCTTCAGTGGAAACATTCTTCCTACGGCGGGATCTCGCTGCTTATGATCCCATCGGAGGAAGAATAGAGGGCTCCTTCTCACCGGCGAACAGGGCGGGTCAAACCCCCATACTGTCCGCTGGCGAGAAGGAGGGCGAACATGCTTGTTCGCGGCCGAACTGTCCGACTTGCGGGCAGTTTGGCCATCACTACTATTGAATAACTTTTGTGAATAGATTTAATGTTGATCATATTAACAATGGTAAATTGTAAACAACAAAAATTGGTTCTCATTGGTTCTCATGATTTGATATATATTTGCAAATGTGATGATTAGAGATGGTCGAATTTTTCGACTTGTTAACTTTGTGAGCTGATTGCAAAGCCCCTGAAAACGGTATCATCACCAAAATTGCTGGAGATGTAGAGAAGGGTTGTGGGAACATTTGAAAGAAAAAAGTATGGCTCTAGCACATGTCGTTTTTGCATAAATTAAGTTCAAGGTTAAAGTCGAAATTCCGATTTTCGAAATTTTTACTTGACTTTGAACTTAATTTGTGCAAAAACTGTTTGTGTTAGAGACATACTTTCTTTTGTGGAGTGTACCCTCAACCATTCTCTACATCTCCAGCAAGTTTGGTGATGATACCATGCTCAGGGGCTTTGCAATTAAGTCGAAACCGTCGAAATGGTCGAATTTTTGAAAAAAAATTCGACCATCTCTAAAATCATTAATAATTTTTTTTTCTCTTTGTATGTACAATATGGTCTTTTTGAAACTATGCTGTGACTGTGATATTGTATATCTTTTAAATTAGGATCTTTAACAGATGGTTTTTGTCCTGAGGAAGCATTGCAAATGCAGGCGAAACATGTTGGCAAGATAAACCACGGTTTGCAACCAAAAAAATCCTTGTATAAACTACCATCACAAAGTCTGTACCCAAATGGGAACTTTCTTTCCCTTTTTTTTCTTTTGATTTTAGATCCATTGTTGTATAACTAATTGTAAATAAAAACGCCAATGAACTTTACTATCTTATTACTATTTCCTGATAGCTCCATGTCAGTGACCGACGGGGCTCCGCCCCTCTACTCCAGTAGAATCGCTTAACTATAAAAGATTAACCCCTCTCTTAGTATAGTGTTACTCCTTTTTCCTCACTCCTATAGGTTATCATGGAGGGTACCTGCCTGGCCGGGATAAAGTCTTGGCATTCCATCTTGTGATGACACCCTGAGGGAACTACTAAAGGTACTGTGCGTGGGTCCCCCGCTGCTGGCCGTCAGGGTTTCCCAATTTAAAGTCCCCCCTGAGGGTACCCCCAATCCTCCTATTTACTATTCAAGGGGATGGGCAACCCAACTTTTGAGCGACACCTAGTTGTTCTTGGCCATCCTTAAATAGAATCTTATAGAATCCCAGTCTAGTTAGGTCATGAATAGAGATGGTCGAATTTTTTAAAAAAATTTGACCATTTCGACGGTTTCGAGTTAACTGCAAAGCCCCTGAACATGGTATCTTTACCAAACTTGCTGTAGATGTAGAGAAGGGTTGGGGGTATACTACAAAAAGAAAGTATGTCTCAAACGCAAATATTTTTTTTCACAAATTGAGTTCAAAGTCAAGTCAAAATTTGACTTAAAAGACTTTCAATTTTAACTTAATTTATGCAAAAACTACATGTGCTAGACCAAAACTTTTTTTTTTCAAATGTTCCCCCAACCCTTCTTTACATCTCCAGCACCATTTTGGTGATGATACAATTTTCAGGGGCTTTGCAATCAGCTCACAAAATTAGCAAGTCGAAAAATTCGACCATCTCTAGTCATGAATACTGAGGGATACATTTGGTCAGGACAAGGATTTAATCTGTAAACCTATGGTAGTTCCATATAAAGTGTTTTGTTGTAAGTTTATACTTTAAAAAAGCATACAAAATGTTCCTCCATTTTACGATTCTATTGCCCTTTTTGGTGATACAGAGTTCACTGCTAACCTACATGATTGAGAAACAAGTCTTAAACATCCACCTTGCAGTTATATAGAAGGCAAGTTAGGTAAGTTTAAAGTTGCTATATATGCATATATCTGTTGAATTTATAAATATATATATATATATATATGTATACCAGCCTTGAACCAACACCGACTGAACTATTTAACCTCTCCCTCTCCACTGGTAAATCCTTGTTAGTGATGGCCGAACTTCGGCCATGTCCGTCCGGGAACGGGCGGATCGGACTTTTAAAAAAAGTCCGCTGTCCGCCCGTTCCCGGGCAGATTCAAATTCCCCACCTCTAGTTGAACACCCGTACTGTCCGCCGGCAAGAAGGAGGGCGAACATGCTTGTTCGCGGCCGAACTGTCCGCCTTACGGGCAGTTCGGCCATCACTTATCCTTGTCATCTTTCAAATATGTAAAAGTTCTCCCCATACTGAAGAAGCAGTCGCTTGACCCCTCTCTTTCTATGTTCTAGCTAATGATGACTAGAGATGGTCGAATTTTTCGACTTGCTAACTTTGTGAGCTGATTGCAAAGCCCCTGAATACGGTATCATCAACAAAAGTACAGGAGAAGTAGAGAAGGGTTGGGGGAACATTTGAAAGAAAGAAAAGAAAAAAGTATGGCTCTAGCACATGTCATTTTTGCATAAATTAGGTTCAAAGTTAAAGTCGAAATTCTGATTTTCAAAATTTTGACTTGACTTTGAACTTAATTTGTGAAAAAACTTTTTGTGTTAGAGACATACTTTCTCTTTTGTGGTATACCCCCAACCCTTCTCTACATCTCTAGCAAGTTTTGTGATGATACCATGTTCAGGGGCTTTGCAATTAACTCGAAACCGCCGAAATGGTCAAATTTTTTTTAAAAAATTCGACCATCTCTAATGATGACCGCAATCTTCGAGCGGCGGACAGTCCACAGTGAACACAGCTTCTTCTAAGTTCTCTTCTCTGGGAACAGTATGGGTGTTTGACCCGCCACTTTATGTTAATATGCATAAAGCTCAGAGCCCTCATGCAATGGTCTGGAGGTACAGTGTTAGCCAAAACCACCTTTCTCATTCCTGGTGCATATCCCCCCATAAAAGAAGCAGCTCCATGAGTCATCTAGCATTCATCAGCTCTGAGCTGTGTGTTAGGTAGTGTTGGCTGTGATGGGGCTGTATGGACCCCATCCATGCTTCACCAGGATTTACCGTCATGTCCATTGATGGTTTGATCGGCCTCTTTGACATCTTTTTTTTGTTAAATTATCCCGCTCAGTAGACGAACAAGCGATTTATGGCCACTAGTAATGGCAGTTTGCCGTGAACATGATGACATTTATCAATGTTCCATGCAGCCATTCGGGAATGGCCACTGCCGATGTCTGGCCATCACTAGTTCTATCCACCATATAATCTCTCTTCTTCTTTGCTATTTGCTTCTTAATTGCTTGAATTCCTTAAAGACTCGTTGACCATCTGAATATGAACTCCATCTTTGACCCATTTCAAGCCAGCTTTGGACCATCTCACTCCACAGCCATCACTAAGGTTGTAATAACATTCTCAGAGCCAAAACTTACGACTTTTTTTTACCATCTAAATCTTCTCCCTTAGTAAACTCATCTTATCCTTCAGCCTACAATGCCATTTCTATGCTGATGACGCCTTAATTCTCACACTCACTTACTCCTGACTTGACTCAATCTGTATTGGATAACAACTCACAGGAGTTGTTTGTTTTGGATAATAGCTCTTGCTGGCTGTGCATGTGCAGTACAGTTGAACTGTATGGCCAACATGTTAAACAAGGGCTTGCTGATGTTTACATTTGGGAAGCTGGCAAGGGAAATTGACACAGCATTTCATATGAATATTGATTGATTGTGATATGAATATTGTAAAAGAGTTTGCCTCACTGACCCAAGTATAGTGCCATCATCCCAACCAATAATACAAAAAGAACATAAGTAAAAACTTATTACGTTCCCATTTCCACACTTTCATATGGGAATGGGTCAAGGGATTTTAAAGGCATCAAGTTAGGTATTGTGAATTCCACAATGTAGATAAAGTTCAACAAGTATTTTAATAAAGTCAGTTTCCACTTGCATCTAGACGCGTTTCGCAAATGCTCGCTTCATCAGGAGATTTATTGCAAAGATGTGAAACACTGGGAGATGAGGAGGGGAGGTATTAGTATACCCATGAATATCAATAAGCTATATGAGTATCAAGAACCACATATGGTTCTATAGAAGTGAGCCATATTACCTCGTATATGTGGCTGTCCAAAAAGGAAATAGAGAGGAAGGGGAGAGTAGTTGTCACCATCGAGCTCTGGCAGGCTGGGTGCCAGCACCCCTCATGGCATGGGGGGGACGTTATGTAAATATAAAACAACGGTAAGTATAAAAAATCCCTTACATGAAGCTGCCTCTTGGAGGCAGCTTCAAGAAGGAGGTGGAGTGAAATGAGGGGGGGGGAAGGACACCCACCCACCTGGGGAACTAAACCCAAGCACCCGAGTGATATGCTGCTAAGGTTGTCCCTTCATTTATGTCCAGCCTGCCTTGAGCGCAGTCCATAGCGCGACACCCTGCGCCGCCATATCTGGCTGACAGACACCGAGGGAATCCTTCGGTATTCCCCGGCTGTGATGCACTCAATTGGGGAGGGTTAGGGCGGAGGCTGGAGAGTTGATTGATATTCATGGGTATACTATTAATTCCTCTCCTCATCTCCAAGTGTTTCACATCTTTGCAATAAATCTCCTGATGAAGCGAGCATTCGCGAAACGTGTCGAGATGCAAGTGTAAATGCAAAGAATCACATATGAATAAACCTGTCGCAAACTAACTTTATTAAAAGACTTGTTGAACTTTATCTACATTGTGGAATTTACAATACCTAACGTGATGCCTTTAAAATCCCTTGACACATTCCCATATGAAAGTGTGGAAATGGGAACGTAAAAAGTTTTTACTTATGTTCTTTTTGTATTTCATATGAATATTTAATATTACCATATATGCCGGCATATAAGACGACTGGGCATATAAGACGACTGGGCATATAAGACGACCCCCCAACTTTTCCAGTAAAAATATAGAGTTTGTTATATACTCGTCGTATAAGACTACCCCCTCTTCCAACGCACACCAAATGAAAAAATGTATGTCTACTCTGACTTTCAACCCACAGATCTCCAACACCCTTAGAAGTCTGATCTTTTTTTGTATTAGTAAGGATAGGATAAGAGAAAGCATGTATGCAGCAGAGTAGTGCTTTATGCTAATAGGGAAGCAATATTTTATAGGGGGCTATTAGTAGGAAGGATTATGCTAAGGGACCTAAAAATTTGCATGGATGTAGTCTTAGGGCTTAACTAGTAAACCACAAAATTTCAAGGTTCTACCATGCAGGGATTTCAGGATATATGTGTTCAATGTAGGAAAGTTAAATGTTGCATATAGGAGTATATCACTGGCCAT
>CM070034.1:2844017-2857076 GCA_036250615.1 Ptychadena robeensis
ATAGCAGTGATATATACCTTCCAATCACTATGTATTCTATCAGGGGGCCACTATACTACATATTTGTTGGTAGATCTGATGGAAATTGTATGGAAGAATCTAAAGGTGTATGGGGGGCTTTACACTGGCATGTACTACGGCACACTGGGGGGTCTGATCTGGTAGGAGATTTAAACAGTCTACATTCTAATCTGTTTATATTTCATTGTACTGCTTTTCTTAATCATAAACATCTCACTTGCAGTAAATAACACAGTCATCTCCTCCATTCCTTAAGCTCGCTGCCTTGGGGTCATCTTCGGCTCTACACCCTCCTTTGCTCCCCACATACAGAACCGTGCTTGATCTTGCCACTTCCATCTCTGCAACATCTCCAAGATCCTCCCCTTACTGTCCCATCTAGTGGAATGTTTTCAAATGTATGTCTTGATAATTAGTGTTGATTGCGAATATTCTAATCTTGAATTTTTATTCGGCACTTCGAGTATATCTTCGTAACCGTGAATATGCAAGAATTATTTACATCAGTACCCTGAACTACCATGTATTGCGTTCGCAATATGCACATGTACAAGTGATGATTTGACATTGGGAATAGGAACTATTGACCAATTATGGATCTATGGTGTTGGTGGACCCAATTAAATTTGTGCACTAAAGGTAATACTGACTGGAGCTCACAAATGTATTGAGATTATTAGGCGAAACATTTGCGGTATTTTATGAATACGTATATTGCCTATGCTGTTCATTAGTGATGGCCGAACTGCCCGCAAGGCAGACAGTTCGGCGGCGAACATGAATGTTCACCTTCCTTCCTGCTGGCAAGCAGTACAGGTGTTCGACCCGCCCCATTCGCCAGCTAGAAGGAGCTCTCTAATCTTCCTCCTGTGGGATCAGAAGCAGCGAGATCGTGCTGAAGGAAGAATCTTTTCACTAGAAGACCGAGCATGAAGCCGGTCTCCTAGTGAAAAACCGGCTCGGGGACCGGAAGTGACGCCAATGACGTCACATCCGGCTCCCTTAACCAGGAACTATGCATTCCAGGTACCGGATGTGATGTCTCTGACGTTACATTCAGCTTTTCCGATTCAAATTCCCCGCCCAGAGGTGGGGAATTTGAATCTGTCCATGAACAGGAGGACGGCGGACTTCTTTCAAAGTCCGATCCGCCAGATCGTGGACGGACCTGCCCGATGTTCGGCCATCATTATTGATGATTTCATACTTGTTACTTTTGTCTTAACCATACCTATCAACCCTCCCATTTTGGCCTGGGAAAGTCCCTTTTTTAATGTGGCTTTCCCGGCCAATTCTCGATTTCAATAAATCCCAAAATCAGGCTAATACAGTAGAGAGGGGAGGAAGAGGTTCCACCGCCACTTGTGCAGACGATGTGCAGGGTGGGACATTACTAGGGAAACTATACCCTCTCTTACCTAAGTTAAGCAGGAACTAAATAGGAGGGAGGGGACAATACCGGAAGTGACGCCCTGTATTCCATTTGGAGTCTGGTCAAAAAAAGGAAGTGACATCACACCCCGTAATCCCAGCCAGCAAACACGACAGGTGTGGTCTTGACATAAACACTAAAAAAATAATAAAACAAATTGAAGAAACATTTGTCAAACAAGCTTTATTTGCAATACATAATCCCTAAAAGTGATGGATGAACATCAGCTGCGGCTGTTCGCAAACAGGCGAATCGAACTTCTGCAAATACCCGCCAGTCGCATGTTCACAGCGAATCTCCATTGACTTTAATGGAGGGCGAACTTCATATTTCAATTCAATTCAATTCATATTTGAAGCCAAATTACGACAGAGGTGCAACCTTATGCCAAATGGGGATCAATGGCTAAACTTCTCTCCCAAAATACGGATTTTTTAAATGCTGTTTTCTTCAGGTCTAATGGCCTGAAATCCCATCTAGATTAAGGATTTTACCAAATGTTACTGGACAGCACCTTCTGCAGGGGATCACATTTAGTCAGATCTCTCTGCAATGCATAATACAGTATACCCCACCCCCAGAGAAGGACTTTTGTGGCTCAGTAATGATGAACTACATGTAACACAACACCTTAGCCATATCCCTCCCTATCTGTCTAGTACCGGAGACACAGGATAAATGTAAAATGACCACCAGGCTGCTTCTTTTATAAGAGGGGGGAGGTGTCCTCCAGGAGGGAAATGTGTTATTGGCTGTACTCTCCCATCTAACTGTAGGGTCAGAGGTCACACTTTGTCTCCATGTTAAGGTATAGGGGGCTGGTTGAACACCCATAATGTTCGCCGGCATTGCGAACTGTGAACATGCTATGTTCACTGCGAACTGTCCGCCGGGTGAACTTTTTTGCCATCACTAATCCCTAACAATGTAGACATCGAAAGCATCAGGAGTAGTCATGGCCGCAAGGCGGACAGTTCGTCCGCGAACAAGCATTTTCGCCCTCCTTCTCGTCAGCGGACAGTACGGGTGTTCGGCCCGCCCTGTTCACCGGCTAGAAGGAGCCCTCTATTCTTCCTCCGGTGGGATCATGAGCAGCGAGATCCCGCCGCAGGAGTAATGTTTTCACTGAAGACCGGGTAGAGAACCCGGTCTTTCAGTGAAAAACCGTCTCGCAAACCCAGATGTGACGTCAGTGATGTCACATCCGGTCAGCACAACCAGGAACTATGCGTTCCAGGTGCTGTATGTGACGTCACTGACGTCACATCCGGGTTTTCAGATTCAAATTCCCCGCCTAGAGGCAGGACTTTTTTAAAAGTCCGATCCGCCCGTTCGCGGATGGACATGGCCGAAGTTCGGCCATCACTAATCAGGAGTGAAAAGCATAAAAAACACATTCCTACAATGTCCAGATCACGCATAACACACTGACATAGACTATCTATATTTGTAAGACAATCGGTGGTATTACAGAAGGGTGCATATCATAATATTGAGAATATTTGTAATCTAATTAAAAAGTTTTCTCTTTTAATATTTTTTTTATTCTCTATCCTAGTCGAAAGAACCTTAAAGATGGTTCAACACCTGAAATAAGTAGCAGTATAAGTAGTATTGTGCGGAGGTCAAGAGGTCTCCAGTGGGCATTACATGGAGTTAGAGATTTCTTTCGTAGGGAGATAGTCCATAGTGATCAGTTTCATGTATTACAGGAATTATGTAATGAATAAAATAATGGAAGATGAGGAAAATTGGTCTGTTTTCTTAACCCCCCTAGCGCTCTTGTGAGGTCCAGATTTCTGTGCCAAAAGCGCACCATAGACTTAAATGGAATTAAAATTTTTTATGTTGTCGTCTGTCATTTCCCAAAATATGTCCTTACACGGGTCTAGTAGACATCCTGACTATTATAATGTTTTAAATGCAAAATTATGTAAAAACAAAATTGTGTTTAATATTTTTTTTTATAAAAGGTATCATTTGAATATAAAATTATCTTAGATACTTCTTTTGTATGATATATTTCAAAACAGTATGTATTCATATTTTGTTTATAATAAAATTTGAATTCAATTGGAACTGTATTTTTGTTACTTTGAATTGTATTGGATGTGGTAATCACTGTATCCAGTGCAATTCCATTTGGCACCCTCTCTCCCCTGGTGTAATGGACCTAGTGACATCACACCAGGGGAGAGAGGGTTAACTTCAAAGGAGCACACCTGGGAAATTACAATGAAAACAGTTTTCTCCATAGAAAACTGTTTCCGTGCGATTTTCTTTTGAATCCCCCACCACCACCCCTAATGTGACGTCATCACGCCACTCCACAGGGGGGGTCTGCTTTCCTGCAGCAGCCTCCTCTTTAGATCGCAGCCACCACAAATGGACAATTTGTGTTGCCGGGGCTCTGATCTTCGTCTGACGCCCCATCTCGTCCAGTGCAGTACTGACATGACAGCGCTGGACGAGATGAGGCCGCCAGGAACGCTAGGGAGGTTAATATGTGTCCATGGAAGATTGAGGAAAAAATAGGGGTGAAAGTTCGAGGGTAGACAAAAGGAAAAGATACAGCCGAAGTCCTAACATGACAATAATATGAAGAGTTGGTATGTGAACAAGGTTACACAAGGTTGTTCCAGATCCGCTGGTGTACGGCATACTGAACACCCTTATTTTGGGCTTGTGGGTAGCATTGGCATTGCTTTAACCTGGGGCAGTTCAGCCATCACTAATCAGGAGAAACTCAGCCCTAATGCCTAGGTGCCTTTTCAATGTTGATCGCGAAAACCAGGTCTACATATGAGCTCTGCACCCAGGGGCAGGAGGGGGTGCATGCTGTCTGGTTTTGACTGCCTGTCGGGATCTGGTCCACCACCTGCTGAGATATGTCGATAAGGGGAGGGTCTAGATCGATGCTATGTGCGGCCCTTTAGTGATGCCAATTGCTGCACTTGTGGCCCTACATATCAACTCAGTTGCCCACCACTGCCCTAATGGCTCTCAGTTTGGTGGGAATATGGTTATGCGAAAGAAATAACCCAAAAAATTGCTTGTTTGAGCTATGATATCAGTGATGCCCATAATACCAATTCTAAGCACTAATGTTTCCTGGTAGAAGTTAATTCTTAGGTGATCAGGGTTTCCACGCGTATTTGTGTTTCATACAAACGTAAATGAATATACAAATTGTTAAAATTACAGATCAAAATTTTGATTACTTATTTTTGTTATATACAAATCTATAACAATTCTTTTGATGTCATTATTCCTCAAACTATATATGAAAGGATTTACTAGGGGTGTTAAAACATTGTACAACATCGGCATTATCTTACTGATCATCGGTGACTGTCCTTCCTTCGGAATCAGATACGTGGCCATTAGAGTTCCATAAAATATAGACACCACTGTGAGGTGGGAGCTACAAGTGGAGAAGGATTTCAGTCTTCCTGAATAGGAGGAAATCTTCAACAGAGTTACCACAATACACGTATATGAGAGTATTATCAGAAGGAAGGGTAAAATTAGAACCAGAATACCCAACAGGTTAGCTTCCATTTTGACTCTGGATGTATCAGAGCAAGAAAGTTCCAACAGAGGATTGAAATCACAATAGAAATAATTAATAACATTTGGTCCACAGAGTTCTAGCTCAGATACGGCAAGTGTTGTAATTAATGATACAATACAACCCAACATCCAGGATGTGAGAACTAACGTAACGCAGAGTGTTGGGTTCATAATGGAGACATAATGGAGAGGAGAGCAGATGGCTAGATAACGGTCATAGGACATCACCGTCAGGAGGTAACATTCAGATGTCTCTATGGAACCATAGACATAATACTGAGTGAAGCACCCAGAAAATGATATGGGGGTCCGCTCATGTAGAATGATATTTAACATATTGGGGGCGACAGATGAGATCAGCATGATGTCAGATACGGAGAGCTGGGAGAGGAAGAAGTACATGGGGGAGTGGAGGGTCTTGCTGTAGATCACCAACATGATGATCAGAAAGTTTCCACAGATTGTCATAATGTATATGATAAGAACAAACATGAAAAATAGTAAATTATATATGATTGTGCTACTGGCTCCTAAAAAGAAAAATGTGGTGACTTTGCCGCGATTTGTTGTCTGTGTGAAAAAAAAAAAAATCCAAAATAACATTATATCTACTGTATAAATGGGCAAAATTTCACTCAACTAAGAGGAATAACAAATAACATATACAGATGCGTATCTACTTACTTCATTCACTAATGACCCCTGATAGAGATCCATGTGGTTAGAACTGATATTCATTTCAACTAAAATAATAAATCATTGAGAAATTTCAACAAAATGCAATCAAAACATTCGAATAAATGAAAACGTGTAAACATTTTAGAATGTAGTTTGTGTTTAATACGATATGAATTGTGTTTATTGGAGACTCCGCCCATATTTCTGGTAAGATGGAAGAGATGAGGGATGGGAAAGGAGTGAGAGAGGAAATAGGAATTCTCTCTTCTGTGTCTTGTAAATGTAAATCACATCCTGTGTCTCCGTGGATGAGCCCAGCGGACTGAACAAAACATCATCGTGCACCGATATTTATATATTTCATTGCAGACTGAAGACTCCGTAGAGAGGGATCCATGTCTCTTTGGGTTTATGTCGGTAATGGTGATAAAAAAAGAAGATGATTACATCATTATATTATTTATTACATAGAATATTGTAGTAAATTACTCATAGACATCAGTGGGATATTTTAATGGGATTCTGTGCTGAGATACACATCTAGCATATCAATGATTTAACCTCCCTTGCTCTTTTTCAGTGTGTTGTGTGAGGTTGATTTCCATTACAAATAGTGGTAACCTTGAGCCACACTCAAGCCTGAGCTAAAGCTTACCTTCTCTAACCGTGCCTGCACCATCCCTCTGTGGTGGTGTTCTCCAGGTTCACTGGGGGGTGCCTTTGCCATATGCCTGTATGGAAATATAAAATCACACCCAGTGTATTTGAACTCAATTAACCAAGGAAATTCAATTAACCTCCCTAGCGTTCTTGCAAGGTCCAGATTTCTGTACCAAAAGCGCACCATAGACTCTAATGGAATTTTTTTTGGTGTTGTAGGCCTGTAACTTCCAAAAATATGTTCGTATAAGTATCTTGTAGACATCCTGAATATAATAATGTTTGAAACACACAATTAATATTTAAAAAAAAAGTACATTAAAAAAATGATAAAGTGTATCATTTGAATGATAAAATCTCTTGAATAATTTGGTATGAAAGATTTCAAAACAGTATTTATGTTTGTATATAATAACATTTTTGTTACAATTGGAAATGTGTTTTGTTTTTTGTTTTACTTTGAATTGTATTGGATACAGTTATCATTGTATCCAATAAAGCCATTTGGCACCCTCCGAAAGGGTTAACTTCAAAGAGCACATGTGGAGATGACACTGGGGGTGACTTCCACATGTGGTCTTTGAAGATAGCCCATTTATTGCCTTTATACTTTTGCAGTCCTGTCATTGTCAAAGCAATTTGCATATGAATGTCCCAGCTCAATATGCATATGAATGTCCAGTGGACCCCCCGGGGCGCAGGAGGGGGGCGCGGGACATTCATATGCAAATTGAGCTGGGAGAGAGGTGACATGCCGAAGCCAGCTTAGAGCATCCCCCGGGACAGCACAGAACAGTGAGTATTTGCTGCTGCCAGGGGATGTGAGCTTAGCTGGATCTTGTCATCTCGTCAGCTGCAACACTGACATGAAAGTGCAAGACGAGATGCAGCCGTCAGAAGCGATAGGAAGGTTAATAAGAAGGTATCTTGGTTCAACACCGAAGAATTAATGAAATTGGTCTAGTTTCCATCCAATGTTTTTTTTCAGTTTTTTTGCCAATTCATTTTTTATCATCGCATTTTTTCTTTTTATTCGTGCACACATAAACACCAAATCTCCTATCAATTTGAGAGCAATAGATAAACATACTTCAGATTAGAGATGGTTGAATTTTTTATTCCAAAATTCAATCATTTGGACGATTTTGCATTTATTGCAAAGCCCCATCACCACATTTGCTGTAGATGTAGAGAAGGATTGGGGGTATACTACAAAAAAAGTATGGCTCTAATACAGATAGTTTTTGCATAAATTAAGTTCAAAGTCAAGTCAAAATTTTGAAAATCAGAATTTTGACTTTGTTTTTTAATTTAATTTATGCAAAACATTTGCTAGCAAATGGGTTTTTTTTTTCAAATGTTTCCACAACCCTTGTCTACATCTCCAGCAATTTTGGTGATGATACCATGTTCAGGGGCTTTGAAATCAGCTCACAAAGTTAGCAAGTCAAAAAATTCGACCATCTCTAGTTCAGATCAGAACCCCTCAATTTAAAATGACCTTTTAAACCAAATTTTCACCCTGCACTGAAAACACCCTGTCACGAGCTCTGAAAAGTTGTGCAGACACTCAGGGTTTGTTTAAAAAACAACCCTATTTCAGGTCTATCAAGCTAAAGCCAGAATACTGGATAATGCCTAAAGTTGTGTCAGCCGGGCAGTTGCGATTTTTGCTAGTTTGTTGATTATTTTCCCTAGATACATTGCTTCAGGCCAATCAATAGTGATGGACGAACATCAGCTGTGGCTGTTTGCGAACAGGGGAATCGAACTTCTGCAAATACCCGCTGTGAACATGCGAACGGCGAATCTCCATTCACTTCAATGGAGGAGGAACGTCTCAAACCTTCAGGTCATATTTGTGGCCAAAATACCAATAAAAAAAAGTCAAAAGGGTGCGACCAACTGGACAGTGTCATGCCAGAGGGGGATCAATGGCTAAACTTCTCCCCCAAAATATGATTTTTTTAAAATGCTGTTTTCTTCAGGTCTAATGGCCTGGAAATCACATCTAGATTTCAGATTTTGCCAAAAGTTATCGGACAGTACCTTCTGCAGCGCGTCACATTTAGTTAGATCTCTCGGCTATACATAATACAGCATACCCAACCCCCAGAGAAGGACTTATGTGATTCAGTAATGATGAAGAACACCTTAGCTATAGCTACAGATCACTGGATGGAGAGTAAAAGTAAAGTAGCTCAGCGATCCCTCAATCAGCAGCAGCTCTCCCTATCTATCTAGTACTGCAGACACAGGATAAATGTAAAATGGCCACTGGGCTGCTTCTTTTATAAGGGGGGTATCTTCCAGGAGCGGAAACATTTGTTATTGGCTGTACTGTATGACCTGACTATAGGGTGAGGGGTCGCACTTTGTCTCCATGTTAAGGTATAGGGGGCGGGTCGAACACCCATAATGTTCGCCGCCATTACGAACTGCTATGTTCGCCGCGAACTGTCCGCCGGGCGAACTTTTCGGCCATCACTACCAATCAATTAACAGGCAATAAATAAATATTACGCGACTATGCCGCTGCAGCAAAACCAACCTTGGTGAAAATGAGAAAGTCTATATTTATGTGTGCAAAGTGTAATGTGGCACTGTGGCAGCAAAGCAGCATCAAACCATGATGCTCCTTCCCCCGTGTTTCACAGCGGGGACGAGGTTTTGATGTTGGTGTGCTGTGCCTTTTTCTCCACACATAGTGTTGTGTGTTTTTTTCAAACAACTCAATTTTGGTTTCATCTTCCAGTAGTGCTGTGGAACATCCAGGTGCTCTTTTTCAAACTTCAAACACAGTGCAATATTTTTTTCGACGGCAATTGCTTCCTCTGTGGTGTCCTCCCATGTACTCCATTCTTGTTTAATGTTTTCATTTTATAGAAGTGTCAAAAATGTTATCATGTGCCAGAGATTCTTTCCCTAATTATGCATTCTGCACTGTGCTCTTGCAGTCATCTTTACAGGACAGCCACGCCTAGGGAGAGTAGCAACAGTGCTAAACAATGTCATTTGTAGACATTCTGTCTTACCGTGTACACCTGGACATTAAGGCTTGGAGATACTTTTGTAACCTTTAGCTTCATACAATATTCCCAAGAACTCCCCAACTTACAGACCCCTAAAAGCCTGAGTCAAGACGACCCTTTCAAAACTAACTGTTGAGTTATATTGTGTTTTTTGTGTTTGTGGGTTTTATCAGTGTATAGTTATTAAAATATTTTTATGAAACATTTGAACAACAATTAACCCCCTGGGCGTTACGTGGTTTTTGCGCCTTTTTTCCTATGGCACGAAAAGCCGCTTCCCCGGCACAGTGTACGCCGCCGCTCTCCCCCCAGGCCCTCTACACATCGCCGGTATCAAAAAGGTGTCGGTGGTGTGTGGGGAGAAAAGCGGTGCCCCTCCATTAACATGGAGGACTATGGCACCACCCCCTTCGGCATCACCGATGACGCCGAAGACACGGGGCCGGAAAGGCTCTGTGTGTCTGTAGCTCTGTAGAAGTGCTGCAGGCACACAGAAAGCCGGCGTTTGTGCCAGATCCCGGCATGGGCGCAGTTTGAATCACGATCAAACTGCGCCCGTACTGGCTTCGGGTGTAACGCCAAGGAGGTTAAGAAATGTACAATATCATTAGCAACATCTTCATTTGTGAGGGTCTTTTAGTAACTTATAAATAGTGATGGCCGAACCTCGGCCATGTTCGTCCACGGACGGGCGGAGCGGACTTTTAAAAAAGTCCGCCGTCCGCCCGTTCGCGGATAGATTCAAATTCCCCGCTGCTAGGCGGGGAATTAGAATCTGAAAACCCGGATGTGACGTCAGTGACGTCACATCCGGCACCTGGAACGCATAGTTCCTGGTGTGCTTACCGGATGTGATGTCACTGACGTCACATCTGGGTGTTTGAGCCGGCTTTCCACTGAAAGACCGGGTTCTCTACCCGGTCTTCAGTGGAAACATTCTTCCTGCGGCGGGATCTCGCTGCGTATGATCCCACCGGAGGAAGAATAGAGGGCTCCTTCTCGCCGGCGAACAGGGCGGGTCGAACACCCATACTGTCCGCTGGTGGGAAGGAGGGCGAACATGCTTGTTCGCGGCCGAACTGTCCGCCTTGCGGGCAGTTCGGCCATCACTACTTATAAATATATATAGTCAGTAATGACACATAATAAATATGGTCCATGCTCATCTGAGGTGAAAATGAGGAGGCGGGGCCTGTCAGCAAAACAGATAAATGGGCCAAATGGGATTGTAAAACAAATAAGTTCGATAAATGCTGTGATTGGATTTCGACACATTTTTCCTTTTTTAAAACCATCTTCTCATTTCTATTCTCATTACCAAGACACCGACCTACATCAGTTGTGGTCTTACTGACCTCTGATGGGTCCTTCTCATGTTTTAGGTTTCTTTGAGTTAGTGATTAGAGATGGTCAAATTTTTCGACTTGCTAATTTTGTGAGCTGATTGCAAAGCCCCTGAAACTGGTATCATCACCACAATTGCTGGAGATGTAGAGAAGGGTTGGAGGTACATTTGACAAAAAAAAGTTTTTAACCAGCACATGTCATTTTTGCATTTGCAAGTTAAGTGCAAAGTTAAAGTCGAAATTCCAATTTTCGAAATTTTTACTTGACTTTGAACTTAATTTGTGAAAAAACTATTTGTGTTAGAGACATACTTTCTTTTTTGGAGTATACCCCCAACCCTTCTCTACATCCCGAGCAAGTTTGGTGATTATACCATGTTCAGCGACTTTGCAATTAAGTCGAAACCGTCGAAATGGTCAATCTCTATTAGTGATTTGTATGTATTTTTATTGTGATGACTTTGTGTATATGTCGTATCATTATTATGATTATAATTATTGATATTGGAATATTTATTGGAATTATTATTTTCTATAAACGTACACGTACAGTCTATCGTCAGTCATAGGATATGGGGGATTGTGTTTTATTGATACTAACAGAAGAAAATTACATTTTTATTAGAACTTTAAGTCTAAAGCTAGCCATACATTGTCGAATTACATGGCCGATCGATCACCTATCCGATCGATTCCGGTGATGTCAGCGGGAATCGGAGGTCCGAACGATCGGCCAATTAAGTGTGTCCGATTGCTACATACCACCTTGTCCCACGGATTCCTGGACGATTCCGTGTCCGATCGCTTACTTCCCAAATGGCAACTCTCCCTGATGTGTGCTGAATCGGATCAGAAAGACCAACATGTTGGTTCTCTGTCCGATCCGATTCTGGGCCCCCGAACAATCGGACGTGATCGGACGGACAAGGTGGGCTTCACGCGATTCCGGGACGATCGATTGGCGCGCACGCGCCCGGAATCGATCGTCCCGGAATCCTTTGGGAAACGGACCCATGTATGGGGACCTTTACATTGGTTGATTGATTAATTTAATTCTAATCTAAGATCTAACAATAGAACAGAGATTTTGGGAAATAGTGTAAAAATAATGTCTCATTAAGGTAAATACGTAGACGAGGGACATGTTGTGGTACAGAGCTCATTACAGAACCAAAGAGTCTAACAAGTCTCATTTATTGGAATAATTATCGGCAATTCTACTAAGTTATATGAAAATAATGAATGTAAAGCTGAAGATTCCCTTAATGATTAATTATATTCCTAAAGGAATCTCTGCTATTCTGGTTGTTCTATTAGTTCAATCTAACTGTATTGCGTAACCTTAATGTTTGATTGGCAACTGCTGATTCTGATTCATTTACCAAATGTATTTCCATATAAACAACTCCCATACAATGCATTTTTGAAAGAGTTCTCATTGGGTCATAACATGTATGATTGTTTTTTTCCCCAAAAAACTTCAGTATGATGTAAGAAGAAACCTGTAACTACAGGTGATGTGGATTTTTGAATAAAACCCATTGCTAGGTTATGAAGTCCAACATAGTTTGGATTTCTGCAATAGTGATGGACGATGCTGTACCTGTAGGTCAGACGTGCCAAGATCAGATACTACTCTGATCAGTGAGGACGCCGACGGAGAATTACCTGCACCACTACGCTCTAACCTCTGGACGTTAATTTGACAGTGTTGAACATTAACTCCTTTTACCTTATATGGGTCCCTATTGAGATATGGTGCCTGGTCTGTATGGATGGGCTCCCCGTTCTTCGGTTTAATCCTCCAATCGGTTGACAATTAACGTAGTGACTCCTTGACACATCACCTCTCACCATCCGTTCCCCAATCTTCACCCCCAGAAGAAGTTTTCGCTCAAAGACGAAACATACGTCGGGGTGATTTTTTGTCGTTTGGCCTTGTTGCAAACCCTGGAAGGGTGGTTAAGGTGTGCCCAAGGTGATCCTAGTACAGTGCATCGTTCATCACCTAAATGTATCAAGTGCTTCATGACACCTTGTGATGTTTATGGACTTTTTTTTCTTCTTTATTTGATAAAATGACAACATTTTAATGACCACATGTGATTCATGTTTACTTTTGTTACTTTGGTTTTTATATCTGGCCGCTAAAGTCCCCCAGCCTCTGAGCTTTTTTTTATTGTGTCTGTAGGGTGTTATTTAGATTTTTCTGTTTCCATCCAATCAGCCACACAAACCTTTTCTTTGATAATAATGATTTTTAGGCACTAAAGCTAGCCATACACGTGTCGGATTCCATGTCCAATCGATTCATCAT
>CM070034.1:2857176-2878229 GCA_036250615.1 Ptychadena robeensis
TCCCAAATTATATATATATATACCTATTTATATTTATATTTCCACAATAATTCTGACAACTACAGGTGATGTGGATTTCCTAATAAAACCCATTGCTGGGTTCTCTATATTGTAGTTCAACATAGTTTGGGTTTTCGTAACAGACAGTGGATACAACCTACAACCAAGTGAGGTAGTACCCAGCAGAAGTTCAATGAACTTGCGATTATATCGCCCAATTTCCAGCTGATAGTGGGAGCATGAAGATGTTTGCCAGGGGAGCTTGTGAAGCACCAGGTGGGCAACATAGTAATGTTTCCACAGTGAAGTGTTCTTATTTTCATGGAAATGGGCTTGGTCGTAAATTTGATCCCTAAGAAGAACAGCTCCATTTACCAAAGAAGCTTTATAATGGCCTGAAAGAGAGGTCAAATGGATGAGATGATAAAGGACTAGATTGTGGACAATCAAATTTTCCTGCTGTTGGCTAGAAAAGTCTCCTCCTGCTGACCTAAGCGTTGGCATTTACAGTTGTGTTCAAAACTATTCAACCCCCAATGCTGTATAGAGATTTAGGGAATTCAGTTTGCATTTGTAATTGTGTTCAGAATGAAATCTTACAAGGACTTTTTAAAGAACCAAATGCAACTAAAATGGTATCAAATGTTTTTGTAATACAGTATAAAATGTTTTTTTTTGTGTGGTTTTGACACAATTATTCAACCCCTTAAAGACTACCACGCCTAAGAACAGAGGTTCATTCAAGTGTTTTCGATCAGGTATTGAAAACACCTGTGGATGTCAACCAGCAGCAATCAAGCATAAGAAGCACTATTTATACAGATGTAAAATGACTGCGATACTCTGCTCCTTGTAGACTTTTCCTGGTGTGTTTACATGGTGAAGTCAGGAGAATGGTCCAGGAAGACAAGAGAAGAGGTCATTTCTCTTCACAGGAAGGGCAATGGCTATAAGAAGATTGCAAATATGTTAAACATACCAAGAGACACCATAGAAAGCATCATATGCACATTCAAGGCAAAGGGGCGCTGCGGAAACACTACCTGGTCGTGGCAGAAAGAAGATGCTGACTTCTACTGCTGTGCGCTACCTGAAAGTGGAGAAAAGTCCCCATGTGACTGCTGAGGAACTGAAAAAAGATTTGTCAGATGCGAGTACTGAAGTCTCAGCTCAGACAATAAGTCGCACACTGCGTAATGAAGGCCTCCATGCCAGAACTCCCAGGTGCACCCCCTCGCTGTCTCCAAAGAATAAGAAGAGTCGACTGCAGTATGCCAAAAGTCATATGGACAAACCACAAACGTTTGGGGATAGTGTTCTGTGGACTGATGAAACAAAATTAGAACTGTTTGGGCCCATGGATCAATGCTATGTCTGGAGGTGGAAGAACAAGGCCTATAAAGAAAAGAACACCTTGCCTACTGTGAAGCATGGCAGGGGGGGGGGTCAATCATGCTTTGGGGCTGTATTGCTTCTGCAGGTACTGGGAAGCTTCAGCGTGTGCGCGGTACCATGAATTCTCTTCAGTACCAGGATATATTGGAAGGAAATGTGATGCAGTCTGTCACAAACCTGAGGCTTGGGAGACGTTGGACCATTCACCAGGACAATGATCCCAAGCATACCTCCAAGTCCACTACAGCATGGTTGCAGATGAAAGCCTGGAACTTTTGGGAGTGGCCATCGCAGTCACCAGACTTAAATCCGATTGAGAACCTCTGGTGGGACTTGAAGAAAGCAGTTGCAGCGCGCAAGCCTAAGAATGTGACTGAAGTGGAGGCTTTTGCCCATGAAGAATGGGCGGAGATCCCCGTAGATCGCTGCAAGACACTTGTGTCACGCTATGCTTCACGTGTAAAAGCGGTTATACCTGGAAAAGGATGTTGTACTAAGTACTAAGAATGAATGGCACTTGGGGGGTGAATAAAACTGATAATGATGTGACACAGAAAAGACATTTGTGGTGATGTCATTATTAATGTTATATTTCTCTGACTTACACGCGTCGCTTTCATTTCATTGTAAACAAGATGACTGAAATGTCACAATGGCCAAAACACTCAATTTCAGTGGGGGTTGAATAATTTTGAACACAACTGTATATAATTTAGAATTCTCTGGACTAGTGATAGTTCAATTAAAATAACATATTTATTGAATACACAGCAAAAAACAACTTCACAATAATACCGTTATTGAAAATACAAGTTGAACAAACATGAGCAAACAAATCATATAGTCATACTATCTAAGAACAGACAATCAAACAACAATAACATAATAATAATCACGATATAGCTACCTGATGTTGTAGTAAGGGAGATGTTGTAGTAAGGGTTCCCTTTAGGTTGAGATGATAGAACCTTCTACTCCTCAGTCTCTTCCTCACCCTTATATCCAATATCAATCTTATAGCATGCATTGAACACTTTAGATTGGTCAGGGGGAGTTTCCTTAATCCTGAGTGGTCAGTTTGGAATGGAATGAACAACCCATCTTATTAGAATGTTAAATATTTATAAGATAGTGTCTCAACTCTCAAGGTGTCTTTAAGTCTGTCCTGAAAACATTCTTATGGGAAAGTCAGACCCCTCATGTGAAAAAGGATCAATTATCACTTACAAAGACCATTGTCTTCCCAAAATACGTCTGGCAAAGGTCAGTGACCTTAAGAGTAGAGATGATCGTTTTTTTTTCAGATATTCGACGATTTTGAGTTAATTGCAAAGCCCCTGAACATGGTATCATCACCACCCTTGCTGGAGATGTAGAGAAGGGTTGGGGGAACATTTGAAAGAAAAAGTATGTCTCTAACTCAAATAGTTTTTGCACAAATTAGGTTCAAAGTCAAGTCAAAATGTCAAAAATTCGGAAATTCAACTTTAATTTTTAACTTCATTTATTCAAAAATTATTTGTGTTAGGGACATACTTTTTTCTGTCAAATGTTCCCCCAACCCTTCTCTACATCTCCAGCAAGTTTGGTGATGATACAATGTTCTGGGGCTTTGCAATCAGCTCTGAAAGTTAGCAAGTCGAATATTTCGAGTATCTCTAATCTTTGTTATGAAACAGTAGCACAATAATCTGGCAATGCAGCAAAGCAAGGACATGGCATTTATAGAAAGTACATGGGAGGGGCAAAGGGTTCAATGAGAACTTGGTAACCAGGTGTCTTTGTACAAGGTATGCAATAGAGATGGTCGAATTTTTTTTCCGAAATTCGACGATTTCGAGTTCATTGCAAAGCCCCTGAACATGGTATCATCACTAAACTTGCTGGAGATGTAGAGAATTGTTGGGGGGGGGGGGGTATACTGCAAATAAAAAGTATGTCTCTAACACAAATCGTTTTTGCATAAATTAAGTTCAAAGTCAAGTCAAAATGTCGAAAATTTGGAAAATTCGGAAATTCGACTTTAATTTTGAACTTCATTTATTCAAAAACTATTTGTGTTAGAGACTAGAGCTGGTCGAATTTTTTTTCAGATATTCGACGATTATGAGTTAATTGCAAAGCCCCTGAACATGGTATCATCACCAAACTTGCTGGAGATGTAGAGAAGGGTTGGGAAAAAGTATGTCTCTAACACAAATAGTTTTTGCACAGATTAGGTTCAAATCAAGTCAAAATGTCGAAAATTCGGAAATTCAACTTTCATTTTGAACTTAATTTATTCAAAAACTATTTGTGTTAGAGACATACTTTTTTCTTTCAAATGTTCCCCCAACCCTTTTCTACATCTCTAGCAAGTTTGTTGATGATACCATGTTCAGGGGCTCTGCAATTAGCTCTGAAAATAGCAAGTCGAAAATTCGACCATCTCTAAATGGGAGGGGCCAAGGGTTCAGGGTTCAACGAGAACTTGGTAACCAGGTGTCTTTGTTCAAGGTATCCAACAAGGTACTAAAGCAAACATTCTGGTGGCTCAGGGGACAGAGCTGCAGCCAGAAACCAAAGCACCCCTAGGTTTGGATCCTGACATAAACTGTAATATTCCTTCCTTTGTGCTCTACACAAATATACTAACTGAATTTTATCAAAGGTTTGCATTATTTCTCCTTTTTGTTAAATAAAGACTTTTTACAATGCTCTTGATATTGTTATTCCTTAAACTGTATATGAAAGGATTAAAACAAGGAGTAAAAACAATGTACAACATCGGCATTATCTTACTGGTCATCGGTGATTGTCCTTCTTTTGGGATCAGAAATGAGGCCATCAGAGTGCCATAAAATAAAGACACAACTGTGAGGTGGGAGCTACACGTGGAGAAGGATTTCAGTCTTCCTGAATAGGAGGGAATCTTCACCAGAGTTAAAATAATGTAAGTATATGAGATTACTATCACCAGGAATGGTAATATTAACACAAGGAAACTCACAATGGTGGCAACCATTTTTAATCTGTAGGTATCAGAGCAGGAAAGTTCCATCAGAGGATTGAAATCACAATAGAAATAGTCAATAACATTTGGACCACAGAATTCTTGTTGGCATATGCCTAGTGTTATTATGACTGCCATAGAACAACCCAACATCCAGGAGGTAACAACTAATTTATTACAAAGTGTTGGTTTCATAATGGAGACATAATGGAGAGGAGAGCAGATGGCGAGATAGCGGTCATATGACATCACAGTCAGGAGCAAACATTCAAATGTCTCTATGGAACCAAACAGATGACATTGAGTCATGCAGCCAGAAAATGATATGGGGGTCCGCTCATGTAGAATGATATGTAACATGTTGGGTGCGATATCTGTTGTCAGCATGATGTCAGATACGGAGAGTTGGGAGAGGAAGAAGTACATGGGGCAGTGGAGGGTCTTGCTGTAGGACACCAGCATGATGATCAGAAAGTTGCCACATATTGTCACAATGTATATCAGAAGGACCAATATGAAGAGCAGGTGATTATACATGACTGAGCTGCTGAACCCCAAAAAGAAGAATGTGGTGACTTTATTGATCGTCTGTGTGAAATGAGAGAAAGACTAAAATAATTAATATAGCAAACATTAGTAGAACGGGAATATGAATTAAATTTTTAATTGCTGTGCTCCGCCCACTGTCCTTAATTGAGGGTTTCTACCTTAACTTTTGGGATTTTTGATGGATTGGGCCATGTAAATACCGTTTTTTCAGACTAGAAGACACACCCAGTTTTTAGGGCAGGAAAACCAGAAAAAAAAGATTTAATTGGTCTTCACATCAATTGGGTTAATGCAATTAATTTAATGGATGCAATATTCAATTCAACCAGAAGGTGTCACTAGCAGCAGTACACTCTCAGCAGAACGTCATACTTCAAACTTATCGGCAGGAAAGGGGGAGGGGCTGGGCTGTCTTCTGCTCCGTGGGGCAGCAGATTGATTGCTTTTGCCACTGACAGGAGAGCTATAGATGCAAGTTCATCTATAGCTCTCTCTTGATTGCCTATGCCAGTTCAGGGCTGGCATAGGCAATTACACAGTTCAGATGGGAGAGCCAGCATTAGCCGGCATCTCACATCTGACAGCTCCTTCAGCTCCCCCAGCTAATCTCTGTGCCGGGAGACCACCGGCGGCCGAGTGGCCGCGGGGGTCGCGCATTCGGACCATAAGACGCAGGCACTTTTTGCCCCCAATTTTGGGGGTGAAAAAGTGTGTCTTATGGTCCGAAAAATACGGTTCCTTCTGTTTTAAGAAGGCTTGATTGTGCTATGCACTGCTCGAGTTGAGGGGTTTTTGATTCCTTACATCCCTTCTCACCATAACCTTTATGGTTACTTCTATTTTTAATTGCTGAAATAAATAAAAGAAACTTGAATCATAAGATAACCAATTGCATTTAAGGGAATTAATTCAAAACAATTCCTACCATTTTTTTGATAAACACAGGTACATCTTGATTAAGTTCTTTGATAAGTGGAAAGTGTCTGTTCTATTTAAATCATGCTAAGAATTACATGTGTGATGAATGCCTTAGGTAAAAAAAATCATAGACATATCTACTTACTTCATTCAGTGATGACCCCTGATCCATGCGGTGGTAACTGAAATGTAATATAACCAAAAAACTAAATAAATAGATCAACCATACATATAAAAAGGTGTAATTGAGACATTATAGTAACTAAAAATTCCAAAACCAATAGCTGTAGTTTGTGTTTAGTACGATATGAATTGTGTTTATTGGAGATTCGGCCCATATTTCTGGTAAGTTGGAAGAGATCCGACATGGAGGAGATGAGGAATGGGAAAGGAGTGAGAGAGGATAATAGGAATTCTCTCTTCTATGTCTTGTAAATGTAAATCCCATCCTGTGTCTCCGTTGATGAATCCAGCGGTGCACCGATATTTATATATTTCATTGCAGACTGAAGACTCCGTAGAGAGTCCATGTCTCTTTGGGTTTATGTCAGTAATGTGGATAAAAAAGGTGATTACATCATGATATTATTTTTTTTTTTACCATAATAACTTTTATTGAAAGTTTGCAACAGTACATAAGAGAATGACTTTCAAGTAAAATATTTTTACATATTACAATACATACATTTGTATTCAGAAATGGTCAAGAAAGCAATTACAGAAGTTCACACCTAGTTACATAACAAAATTTAAGCAATGTTAATAAACAGAAAAACATAGTGAAATCATGATATTATTATTACATAGAATGTTGTAGTAAATCATTGCTCATAGAGATCAAGGTAAAGGAAACTGGTGCTGAGATACATATGTAACCTGTCACTGTTAACCTCTCCATCTAAATGAAGTTCATGGCTTTTGGATATAGAAGGTGATCTAAGGCCTACTGTATCAATGGCTGGCCAACATCCCAAATACCATGAAAAAAATGGGTTGGGTTGTGGGTGGAGAATATGAACTCTCGTTCCCCTAACCCAGAAAAGAGATTTTACCCTATACAAAATAGGGGCAAGGGGACTTTAACGGCCAGCCCAAAACAGATTCAGATGATAATACGATATAAATATACAAATAGGTACAACATAGTATATCACAATTTGTTAAATAGTTACACCTAAATAGGTTTTTTAAACATTTACGGTGTCTCATTGATTTTAATGTCCATAAGAGGTGAACTCTACACAAAGGATGCTGAACTGTCCTCTCTCCTTTATGATATGGCTATGAGAGGGGGGGGGGGATTGGCAGGTCCATAAGGCAGATGGTGTAATTGGACTCCGACATATGTTTCATTCCTTCATCAGGGGGTCCCAGTTGATGCCATGTAATCCCGGAGTCCGTCCCAAGTAACTAATAGTTCTTAATGACCATAGTCGGATAGTAGGAGTGGAGAGCCACCAAGTACGGTCGCTCCAGCACGCGATATCAGATGGATGAATGGGTGGTTTATAGTTCCGGATCCATAAAGTTCCGTGATTGGGCATCTTTAGGTAGGTAAGGGTGCTGCTGTCCTCCAAGGTGCCGGTCGTGAGCCCATTTTTCATATGGATTCAATAGATGGAAAGGGCAATTCAGGGCATTATTAAGAAAATGCCCACCTCCCACAGAATAACTAACAGAACTAATATTCCAAAAAAGACCGGAGAAATCTTTTGTTTATAACCAAAAGACCCGAGCCCTGTCATTAGGGATGGACCGAACTGTTCGCCGGAGAACAGTTTGGCCGCGAACTCGGCATGTTCGCCGATCCTCTCGCCGGCGGACAGTACGGGTGTTCGACCCGTCTTGTTCGCCGGCCAGAAGAAGATCTAAATTCTTCCTCCGGCAGGATCAGAACCTGCGAGATCGTGCCGGAGGAAGAATCTCTTCACTACAAGACCGTGCATGAAGCCGGTCTTGTAGTGAAGATTCCGGCTCAGAGTAGGAAGTGACGTCAGTGACGTCACATCCGGCTCCCGCAACCAGGAACGATGCGTTCCAGGATGCGTTCCATGGACCGGATGTGACGTCACTGACGTCACATCCGGTTTTTCCGATTCAAATTCCCCGCCTAGAGGCGGGGAATTTGAATGTGTCTGCGAACAGGGCCGACGGCGGACATCTTTAAAAGTTCGACCCGCCCTGTTCGCGGACACTCCGGGCTGGTGTTCGCCCCCATCTCTACCTGTCATGCCCATTACTACATCGCCAAAAAAATTACAGTTAAAAATAGGTGGGACATATCCATGATGCCCGGCAAACTCAGACCAAGTAATACATTTAAATTAAAACAGAAATAGTTTTTGCTTTTTATCAAAGTGATTTGTCAGACACCTTGTGTCACAAATCCCCTCAGGGCAAGGGTAAAGTGAGGCAAAAGTTTCTAGCAGGAGAGCTGCCTCTACTGGATACTAGTTGTGTTCTCCACTGTCAGGTGCTCCTCCCTCCTGCCCTATTTAAGCAAACACCTGAAAAAATTCCCTCGTAGAACTTTAATTGGAACAGTGACAATGAACGTGTAAATCCGATATTTATAGATTGAATCGATTTGTCATAAAACAGGTTATTTATTGTTATAATCCTGGTCACAGCGAGTGATTATGTAAAACCATGCGTGCTATACCAAAAACAACAATGTATAGCGAATAAATGGAGCATAAACATGTACAGAACATAGTACCCAATGCAAACATTAATATCTGACATATCAATGATCCATACATTGGAAGACAGGTAATACATTGACAAGGTGCATATAAGGCTACATGTTTCGCCAATTGGGGCTTCTTCAGGCCAAAGCCCCTAAGGATATGTGTGGATGTGTTTCGAAAGAAGATGCGCAATATAAGTCTTATGAAGTATACAAAAAATTTTTTAGGGTGTTTTGCATCAACAGTCTTAGGGATGGGAACAGTGATTACACCTACCCTCCAATCTATTCTACGATTCTGCCCTGTTTAAGGAAGACTCAGGCAACACGAAACTGTCTGAGACTTTGGACAAAATGGCTACTATCTCCAAGTACATTTGTAGGTCATTCCCTGCACTAAATATGGAAGAACTAAAAGTTGGAATCTTCGATTTGGCCTGAAAGAGTTTTATTGTGAAGAGCTACTTGGGTAATCACAGAGCAGACAATGAGAAAAACTGGTGCAATATTTACTTGCTAATGTGTTAATTTAAGCAGAGCGATCCACTTCATAGCCATTTACAAAGATTTCCAGATAACCGAGCAGACTTTCAGTCAGGAGCAAGGCAAGTGGTTCCACCAGGATTTGAAGGTGATGTGTTGGTGTTGATGTCTCAATGACTCACAATGACTCACAACTTTAAATGCTTTTCAAATGTGTTGCCTTCATTAATTAATTAACTAATACATGTCTCAGACACTAGAGCCAATCTGGCAAAACCAAAAGTCATGTTCTTAACCAGCACCGTAAACTTAACATAAAACCATTTAGACATCCTTGGCACCAGAATCATTGTACACCAGTGTTATTTATAATATATATCACATTTACTGTACATCATATATGAACCCCCTAGTGTTTGAGAAGAGCCCGGCTTGTCCAGAGTTACAAAATCTGGACGAGCTGAGATCATCAAAACTTGCCTGTGCTGCTGAAAGCGGGGGTGAATCTGCGTCAATCATTTGACGTCGGCACCGCCCCTTCTGCGCCATCGACCTTCATTAACATGGACCTTCATGTTAATGAAGGGGCTTCGGTTTCCCAGCCCACATCGCCAGCAATGTGGACAGGCGAAGGGTGCAAAAAATAAAACAGAGTACAGCATGGTATGGACTGACTGCTAGGGAGGTTAAGGCTGTGGAAATTTTCCACACTACAATACATTTCCCGTCTGTAATTCCTAACTGTTTCCTATGAATCAAACATTATATACAGAATTTAAAGTTCTCAGAAGGATATGTCCACGCTCACCACCTCCAATACAAAGATCCCTTCTCTCAGAATGAGAATATGTCTTGTACGGACTATCCCCCCTAGCGGTCAGCTTCTACCACGCTGGCGCGATACTGGTGATCGCAGAGTACTCTGCTCAAATTTCTTGCCCTCCCCCCACCCCTGTCCATGTTTCCCGCACCATTGTTCCTGGCATGTAGGCTGGAAAGCCGAGGTCTATGGCACGGTCCCCCCCTCACCCCTTCAGCATCACCGATGATGCTAAAGGGGCGGTTCCGGAACCCCTGAAATGCTGCAGCCACATAGAGAATCCCCACAGCTTTCGGGGGATTAATGCTATCTCGGTTGGCCTGGAGTTTGTTTTTCAACAAACTGTGAACAAACTGGGCTCCTCATGACAGCTACAGAGGTTTTTATGTCAGTAGGATGTCATGGTATATTTTGTGATTTATGTATATTTTTAATGACAGCTTGTACAGTGGCGACACTGGATAATCTTCTTTCGATTATGTGTAGCAATGGAAAGCTGTCAAAAGGTAACAATACTGTCAATGTAGAAGTTTAGATACCCTGGCTAGATCTGCTGCTCTGCAGCATTACCTCAGAATTAGGCTTCCATTACATCGGAACCCCTCCGCTAAGCGAATACACTTAGGGGGACATCCCAACGTAGCAGATAGACTTACCTGCTCGGCAGAGGATCTACCTTCATGGCGCCGAGCCGCTCCCCCGATGTAAGGCTGAACGTAGTCGAGTACGTTCAGCCTCTGCACTGCCGGATGTGTAAACAGACCATCTGCCAGCAGGCAATGTCAATGAGCTATGTTGTATACACTTAGCGGAGGGGTCCCGATGTAAAATGGAAACAACCCCTAAGAATATGGATGACGTGGACCATATAGAGAACATGATAAATCATGTAGGTGCATGTCCTCACCCCTGACGCGTTTCCCCCCAAGTGTTTGGGGCTTCATCCTAAACACTTGGGGGGAAACGCGTAAGGGGTGAGGACATGTTCCCTGCGTGGAGCTGATGATGTATATGTATTTCTTACTTGGAACGATTTTGAAAATAAAAGCTAACCATTTTAAGATCAAGAAACAAGTCTGAGTGCGGATTCCTTAAACCTACAGACAAGGATTTGTTCAGGATGATGTGTGGAGGAGTGCAGAGAGCAGGATCCAGCACCAACAAGACTTCAGGTGATCTCTAATTTTACAACTACCCGAGAGGAAGTCTGTGTGTGCATGAGATTATTGATACAAGCCAAGGAGTGTGGATTGTAAAGATGTCCTTGTTTGAACATATCAGTTATCTCGTGTCACACACAGTCATATTTATTTGGTTCCTCTGTAATTACAGAATGTTGCCTGTTGTCCGTGATGTCCTATGATCGATATTTGGCCATCTGTGACCCTCTACACTATTCCTCAATCATGAAGCACCATCTTCCTTGGTTCTTGGCTTCCTCATGTTGGATAGTTGGTTTTACTCTTCCAAGTATTACTCAAGCTCTCATAATTGAATTGGACTTTTGTGGGCCAAACATTGTGGATCACTTTTTCTGTGATCTGGCTCCCATTTAAAAGCTTTCCTTCTCTGATTCCAAAAGGGTTGAAGTTATTGTTTCTATTACAGTGTTTATTAGTGATAAGTGAGCATGCTCACCCAAATACATGTTTGGCATTGCCATGCTCGTGGCATGGTGATACTTGGCTGAGCAACACGTGCATTCGGCCGCCATATTCAGGTCTCCACCCCGCAACTTTCAAAGGTCGGACACATCCAATCAGGGGCAATTTTATTATTGCCCTCACTGTAATGCCAGTAGCCATTTTAGGTGAAAGGGCCCATTGAGAAGACACGGTGTACACCTTATGTAACTTAAATTTAACAATAGATTAAAAAAAAATCTAGTACTGCACAAAATACCAATCAATGCCTACCTGGCCTCGGAATCCCAGTGAAAGATTAAGCATATTAAGCTCCTAACCAAACTACAGTCAACATGTGTGCTCACCCTGACGTCTATGTCCAGCTTTGGCATTTAGAAGGAGGCTTAGCCTATTTAGCCCCAGAAATATATGGTTATGGTTAATTGGTGTATAAGTGCCTGTTGAGGTTAAAGTGAACACCATCCATGCATTTAAAAAGAAACAATAGTCCATAGGTTTAAAAACAAATGCAATATTTTAATTGTCATGATAATTTTTTTTTAACCAATGATTTTCAATGATTTTTTTAAAATGTTCTTAATATCCTGATTCTTTAAGCTGTAAATGAAAGGATTTAAAAAAGGAGTGAGAACTGTGTAAAACATTGATATTATCTTACTGATCACCGGGGATTGTCCTTGATTTGGAATCAGATACGTGACAATTATAGTTCCATAAAATATAAACACAACAGTGAGGTGGGAGCTACAGGTGGAGAAGGATTTCAGTCTTCCGGAATAGGAGGGAATCTTTATTATTGTTAAAACAATGTACATATATGAGACCAATATTACAAGGAAGGGTAATATCACAACAGGAATGCCCAAAAAGGCGATTTCCGTCTGAACTGTGGACACATCTGAGCAGGAAAGTTCCAACAAAGGACCTAAATCACAGTATATATGGTCAATAACATTTGGTCCACAGAATTGGAGTTGGCATATGCTTACTGTTGAAATGACTGCAAAAGAAAAACTCAACAGCCAAGATATAAGAACTAATGTAATGCAGAGTGTTGGTTTCATAATGGAGACATAATGGAGAGGAGAGCAGATGGCGAGATAGCGGTCATAGGACATCACCGTCAGGAGGTAACATTCAAATGTATCTATAACAACAAAGAAATAATACTGAGCGATGCAACAAGAAAATGACATGGGGGTTCGCTCATGTAGAATGATACTTAGCATGTTGGGGGCAATATCTGTGATCAGCATGATGTCAGATACGGAGAGGTGGGAGAGGAAGAAGTACATGGGGGAGTGGAGGGTCTTGCTGTAGGACACCAACATGATGATCAGAAAGTTTCCACATATTGTCACAATGTATATCAGAAGGACCAATGTGAAGAGCAGGAGATTGTATGTGACTGAGCTGCTGAACCCCAAGAAAAAGAATGTGGTGACTTTGCCTTTATAGATCGTCTGTGGAACATGAGAGAAGAAAATGACTAAAATAACATATATATATATAGATATATAAGTAAAATGGGAACATTATTTTCACTTTAAATGATTACAGAAAGTTTGGAGTTAAGAGATGGTTGAATTTTTTTTCAGAAATTCGACGATTTCGAGTTAATTGCAAAGCCCCTGAACATGGTATTATCACCAAACTTGCTGGAGATGTAGAGAAGGGTTGGGGGAACATTTGAAAGAAAAAAGTATGACTCGAACACAAATAGTTTTTGCACAAATTAAGTTCAAAGTCAAGTCAAAATGTCAAAAGTTCGGAAATTCAACTTTCATTTTGAACTTAATTTATTCAAAAACTATTTATGTTAGAGACATACTCTTTTCTGTCAAATGTTCACCCAACCCTTCTCTAGATCTCCAGCAAGTTTGGTGATGATGCCATGTTCAGGGGCTTTGCAATAAGCTCTGAAAGTTAGCAAGTCGAAAAATTCGACCTTCTCTAGTTAAAGTGAAAATCCCCTTTATTGGATAACTGAAGTCATTAGAAAAGCAGCTTTCGAGATGTCTCAGCTTCCTTCTTCAGGCTTTTACAATTCTGTTTATTGAGACTCACATTTGTACACAAAGTTACAAGGACATGAATATTTAAACAATAACAACATTCTTTTTTTACACACCTGACTAATACAGGCAATAGTGAAGGGTTGGTGGAGACAGTGATCAGAGTAAATGCCCCCATACACGTTTAGATTTCCCTACGATCGATGTCAGATCCGATTGTAATTTATGATCGATAGAGATGGTCGAATTTTTTTTCAGAAATTTTTCGATTTCGTGTTAATTGCAAAGCCCTTGAACATGGTATCATCACCAAACTTGCTGGAGATGTAGAGAAGGGTTGGTGGAACATTTGAAAGAAAAAAGTATGTCTCTAATACAAACAGTTTTTGCACAAATTAAGTTCAAATTCAAGTCAAAATCAAGTGAAAATTCGCCAAATTCGGAAATTCGACTTTCATTTTGAACTTAATTTATTCAAAAACTATTTGTGTTAGAGACATACTTTTTCTTTTAAATGTTCCCCCAGCCCTTCTCTACATCTCCAGCAAGTTTGGTGATGATACTATGTTCAGGGGCTTTGCAATCAGCTCTGAAAGTTAGCAAGTCGAAAAATTCGACCATCTCTAATGATCGATGTTGGTTCGATTGATCAAAGTACAAACTACCTCCTACACGGAGACACTGATATTTGATCGATGTCGGCTCGATCGATCAAAAGCATAATCGAAGGAAGTCTATTTTTAAACACACCAAAATGTCTGCCAATGGATGTATAGTATGCTTATTATTTAAATCTAACCAAAAATTGTTTGGGCACAACAAAATAACATTCGATGTATACTCGATCGATCAAAAATTTCCGACATGTCCGATTATTTTTCAATCGATCGACTTCGATCGAACTAGGTCGATTGAACCATGTGGACATGCAACGGTTTTTAGCCTACCCACTTTAAAATCGGTTGGTTTTGGTCGATCTAACTGGAAAATTGAAACCAGTATGGGGGGCCTTTAGGAAGAGTTATTAGGGGGAATAGAAATTAGAAGTTCAGTCATGTGAGTCAGAAAAAAACTATTGTTTTTGTTAAAATATATCTGTACTTGTAATTTTGTGTATAAATGTCTCAAAAATCAGAATTGTATGACGCCTGAAGAAGGGATCTGAGGCATCCCGAAAGCTTGCTTCTATAATGACTTCAGTTGGCCAATAAAGGAGATCACCTAAACTCCAAATTCTCTGTATTAATCGATGGCTGACACAGTACAATACTCTAACTCAGTGGTTCACAAACTGGCCTGGGGGGGGGCGCAAAAGTATTCCAGGGGGGCGCTGGCCCTTATTCTTAACCTGTGTTTGAATAGGGAGAGGGGGCCCGATAATGTTCCTAAATAGAAAAAGGAGGGGGGCCCTGCAAGGAAAGTTTGGGAACCACTGCTCTACTTCTTTTAATCAACCTCCTGGGTGGTTTGCTGGGAATATAACCCCTATTGTCATTTCTACATGTGCTCTTTGAAGTTAAACCTTTCAGAGGGTGCCAAATGCCATTGTATTGGATACAGTGATAACTGTTTCCAATACAATTCAAAGTAAACCAAAAACAAAACACAATTCCAATTGTGATAAAAATGTTATTATAAACAAACATAAATACTGTTTTGAAATCTACTTTTTTATAATAATTGTGTGTTTCACACATTACTATAGTCAGGATGTCTATTATACCCTTGTACGGACATATTTTTGGAAGTTACAGGCCTACAACATAAAAAAAATTCCATTAGAGTCTATGGTGCGCTTTTGGTACAGAAATCTGGACCTTGCAAGAGCGCTAGGGAGGTTAAAGAATTACACTTGTGATGAATGTCACCTCAGATAAAATAATCCTATAAACAGACATATCTACTTACTTCATTCATTAATGACCCCTGATAGAGATCTATGTGGCTGTAACTGAAATTAATTTTTACCCCAAAAATGAATTAGTGAGAAATAAAAAAACCCAAGACATTCTAGTATCTGAAAATGAAATTGCGTAGAAAATGTAGTTTGTGTTTAATACGATATGAATTGTCCTTATTGGAGATTCCGCTCATATTTCTGGTAAGATGGAAGAAATCCGACATGGAGGAGATGAGGAATGGGAAAGGAGTGAGAGAGGAAATAGGAATTCTCTCTTCTTTGTCTTGTAAATGTAAATCACATCCTGTGTCTCCGTGGATGAGCCCAGCAGACTGAACAAGACACCATCGTGCACCGATATTTATATATTTCATTGCAGACTGAAGGCTCCGTAGAGAGGGATCCATGTCTCTGTGGGTTTATGTCATAATGGTGATAAAAAAAGAAGATATTACATCATTCTATTATTATTACATAGAATATTGTAGTAAATCATCGCTCATAGAGATCAATGTAATATTGTTTGTATCCTGTTATTGTTTAGCTTAATAGAGATGGTCGAATTTTTTTTCAGAAATTTGACGATTTCGAGTTAATTGCAAAGCCCCTGAACATGGTATCATCACCACTTGCTGGAGATGTAGAAAAGGGTTGGGGGAACATTTAAAAGAAAAAAGTATGTCTCTAAAGCTAGCCATACACATGTCGGATTCCATGTCCAATCGATTCATCATCCGATCGATTCCAGGAATCGCAGGTGTGATCAATCGGCCAATTAAGAGTATCCATCACAGCATACCACCTTGTCCAACGGATTCCGGGACGGATCCGTGTCCGATTGTCCACCTCACAAATGGCAACTCCCCCTGATCCGGACAGAATCGGATGAGAAAGACCAACATGTTGGTTCTCCGTCGGATCCGATTCTGAGCCCCTGATCAATCGGACGCGAACGATCGGACCAGGTGGGCTGCATGCGATTCCGGCATGATCGTTTGGCGTGCACGCGCCCGGAATCGATCGTGCCGGAATCCGGTGCGAATCCGACACGTGTATGGGGGCCTTTACACAAATAATTTTTGCACAAATTAAGTTCAAAGTCAAGAAAAAATGTTGAAAATTCGTAAATTCGACTTTAATTTTGAACTTAATTTATTCAAAAACTATTTGTGTTAGAGACATACCTTTTTCTTTCAAATGTTCCCCCAACCCTTCTCTACATCTCCAGCAAGTTTGGTGATGGTACTATGTTCAGGGGCTTTGCAATCAGCTCTACAATATAGCAAGTTGAAAAATTCGACCATCTCTATTTAGCTTTTTAAAATAATGGTTCATGGCTGTTGTGAATGCACAACTGAGGGGTATCTTTGATTGTAATAAAAATGGTCCACCAGGTAGGCCACAAAATAGGGCTTTGAAGATGACTATTTTGACTATGTTCAGGCGCCTGGGCGTGGTCCAGAGGGAGGACCGGTGCTGGGGGCACCGTAAATGTGGCGGTGGGGCAACTCCATAAGGCAGCAGCAGAAGGAGGACCAGCAGGGTACTCTTCCTGATGGCTTCCCACATGCTGCGCTGCCTATGGACGGACCCCCGCATAAAGACAATAAAGGAGAGGGATGTTAAGGGGGTTATTATTTATATATTTTAATTATATTACATTCCTTTATATTAAATTATTTATTTATTAAAATATTATAAAGATATACAAATTATATATCATGTGGGAAAATTCCTTCATATGAAATTATTTATATATTATAATATTATAAAGATATAGAAATCATATATCATGTGGAATGCATGGGGGAACATTCCTATACATCAACTTATTTATATTAAACTATGCAAAATATAAATATATTTAAATTATATTGCATCTGGTATGCAATAACCTGCTGCTGTCAGAGGTGTCTACATTTCTACATTACTTTTCGTGTTACCCAGGTCTGGTGGGGGCCCATTCCTGTAAACAAATTCCTTCCACAAAGAATGTGCTGCTGTTGTCTATTCTGAGTTTAGCTAGTAGTAGGGTGTAGGCCTACTGCTGCTGCTTCCTGTTCCTGCTGAGTTTGGCTGAGGCATGTGTAGGCCTCATATTCCACCAATACCTCCTTCTACTGCCTGTTCCTGCTGAGTTTGGCTGAGATATGTGTAGGCCTCATACTCCACCAATACCTCCTGCGGCTGCTTTGTTACTGCTGAGTTTGGCTGAGTAAGCCTAATACTCCACCAATACCCACTGCTGCTACTGCCTGTTCCTGAGTTTTTTCTCATTTTGGCCTGGACTAAAGGGCACTGCAGCTTCATCAGAACAAATTACATGTAACAAAAACATAGAAATGTAAAAAATTGTCAATAACATATATTTATTTAAAACTATATACAATATATATATATATAATAGTACCAAATAAAATAAATAAACAGGTTGGGGGCCTCCTCCAGAGTGTCCGCCAGGGCCATGATTTCCCTCTGTGTGAGCACTGGAGGAGATTGACCTGGGCTTTTCTGTTGCAGCTCCTGGGCCTTCCGCTATAATTCTTCAGGTCCCGGAGTACTGTTTGAGGAAAGAGAAGAAAATGAGAATCAATTCTTTGACATTAGTATGTTAATAATCATCTTTATTATGGAGTGTGAGGCAATTGGTGCATTGTGTGCAATATTGTTCAAACCACTGTCAATTTCCAAGGCAATTGCTTAGTTTAGCAGATTTATGCAGATTATACAGTTAGATTTGAAATGTAGGTTTATGTACACTACAGATTGCATCTAGTGTAGTCATTTTACAGAAATGTAGTGTGTGTTGTTCCTTTATATCTTCAAATGTGCATAAAGATATATAATCCTGTGTCACACATCTTGGATATAAATGTTTGTGTGGGGGCGTGGTTTGGACGTTGGGGAAGATGGCCGCTTAAGCAGAGAGCTCTCCACGCCGACACCGGTTTCACCCGTCAGCCCAGCTGTCCAGGCGCTAGGATGGGAAAAGTCGGCAAGCCCCTTCCCTACACAGAGCGGGGAGCCTCTCAGGGTGCCCCGCTGACCCAACCGATACCTGAAATCTTCCGTACACAGCGCCGAGGCCTGTCAGCGGAGGGGTCCTCCAAGATGGCGGCGGTGGCGGCGCATGGCACCGGAGCAGGTACGGACCTGCAGGCCGCGCCCGTTTTGAGCCGTGTAGAGACAGATCCCCCAGATAGATCGGAGGCTGTGGCCGGAGCTTCAGGGGACTCCATGCCCCGACACGAGCTGCCCCAAAGAGACGGAGGTCTGGGGGCCTACATACACCGGGAGCTGACCACCATGACTGCGGAGATCAAGAGCTCCTTCTTTACCGTCATCGGAGATTTAAGGGAGGACTTTCGGGACATGGGCAAGTGGCTGGACTCGGTAGAGACTGTGGCAACGCGCCAGGAGGTGCAGGTAACGGCGCTGGCAATCGCTCAGACCACCACTGACAGGGCCCTGCTAGCTATGCAGTGACACATTGAAGACATTGATAACCGGGGATGGATGGGAAACATTAGAGTGCTTGGCCTTAAAGAGGACATTCCCCAGGACCGTCTGAGGCATACCCTGGCCACTATTTTTAACAATCTCTTGGCAGAGCCTCAGGACTCCCCCATCCCGTTTATTCAAGCGCACCGCGCGCTGCGGCCCCGTGGGGCGGGAGACGACAACCCCCGCGACGTGATCTGTGGCCTACAACACTATCCCACTAAGGAACTTATCCTGCAAAAGGCCCGCCAACGAGGTACTGTCCACTTTGAGGGAGCAGAAATTCAGCTCTTTACTGATCTATCGCCACTGACCTTGCAACAACGCAGAGCGCTCAGGCCCCTGCTGGAGGTCTTACGCCAACGCAACATTTCTTACCGCTGGAAGTACCCCTTTGGATTACAAGTTATGATGGGCAACCGTGCAGTGCGGCTCCATTACCCTGACGAGGTTCCTAGGTTCTGTGCAGCTCTGGATATCCCCATGACACCGGTCCCAGAGTGGCAGGTGGTTTTACAGGCGGCTATGGCCAGAACGACTGAGGACAGTGACTTCTCTGCCCCACGGGCAGGTGGGAGTATGCTGGACCACTCTCCTGCTCACCCTGGTGATTTAACCGTCAGGACCCGCACTGTTTCGGTGGGTTCTGGTGTCCGTTTGCGGGTTTGTAGTGTTCTTGAACTCTACTTCTTGTGGAGTTCACCCAGTTGTGTTCTTTTCTCTCTGTTTCTTTGTTTATTTCTGTTTTTAGGTTCATATACTCAGTGCGGGCCCATCTCCACGGGGGGGCGGTGTTTATCCCCATTTTTGTGAGGAAGGGGGTGATATAGTGGGCGACTAGATTATGGCCACCCCCAGGGCACTCCGACTCACGGTTACGTCGTGGAATGTGAGAGGCCTTAATATTCCGGAGCGGAGGTCAGCTGTTTACCGAGCATTAGCTAGGGCCAAAGCTCACATAGTTCTCCTTCAGGAGACACATTTCCAGGTAGACAAGATCCCGAGACTACCCACCCATTTATACCCTACGACCTATAACTCCACCTCGCCCGGGTCTAAATCGAAAGGGGCTTCCATATTGCTTAGCGGGGCGGTTGATTTTGTCTGCCAGGACGTTCTACGTGATGAGGAGGGGAGATATGTGTGTGTTAAGGGGTCCATCGCTGGCACGCCCGTGACGATTGCGTGTGTGTATGGCCCTAATTCCAAACAGGCCTCGTTCTACAATGTGTTCCTGACCAGACTACTAGACTTTACCACTGGGGTGCTGATTCTGGGCGGGGATCTGAATGTTACCTTGGACCCCCTCATGGACAACTCGAATCGGGGCACGTCCCTACCGTTCCGTACCCTAAAATTCATTAAGACACGGTTGCAGAACCTGGGAGTTTTGGATGCATGGCGCACGCTTCATCCGGAGACCCGTGATTACACTTTTTACTCACCTATCCATGACAAATATTCACGTCTGGACTGCCTGTACGTCTCGCAGAGGGACCTGCCGAAACTCCTCTCTGCGGAGATTGGCCCCATGGCCGTGTCGGACCATGCACCGGTCAGTATCTGTCTAGATTGGGGGAGGACGGATTACAGACGATCCATTTGGAGATTAACTGAGACCTTATTGACTGACTCGACACGGACCGCCAAGCTGACGCAGGACTTGACAGAATACTTTAAGATCAATGCTTACGGGGAAGTTTCTTCCCCAATGGTTTGGGAAGCGCATAAGTGCTTCATCAGGGGGAAGCTGATTTCCATAGCTTCTGCTCTGAGGAAGGAGAGGAATGCGCAGGTAGAGGATCTGCAGAGGCGCATCAAACGCCTGGAGCTGCAGCACAAACAGTCCATGGCCAAGGTGGTGATGGCCGAGTTGGCGACCCTGAGGAATGAGCTGCTCACCTTGCTTGGCCAGGAAGTCCGCCGGGCGTATACGCTGCGGAGGGGCGTCTATTATCAACAGGGGAACAAGGCAGGGAAGCTGCTAGCCAGAGCTTTAAAGGTGCAGCAACAAAAAGTTCAGATTAAGGCATCTAAGTCCCGGTTGGGGGCCCTTCTGTCGTCACCCCCGGATATTGTCAGCAGATTCCGGGAGTTTTACGCTGCCCTATACAACTCTTGGGGCCTGAGGGACCGCCCAGGGGG
>CM070034.1:2902460-2920615 GCA_036250615.1 Ptychadena robeensis
GTCATGAATCTTCCTTCTGATCTAAGGATTTAGTAGAAAAACAGAATTATTATTGTTTACTGCATTCAGTGAAATGTTAAAATTCCACTAAAGTCTATGGTGCGCTTTTGGTACAGAAATCTGTACCTATGCAGTGCGCTAGGGAGGTTAAAGACAGGCATCCACGGCTCATTTTTGTTGATAGATTAGAGCACAATCGAGTGCGATGAATGTCACTCAATTGTGCTGTGGAATCTATTAAAAAACAAGCCGTGGATGGACACCTTCCGAGATAAAAATTCCAGCCAAGTGTGTCAAGACAAAACAGTTGTTATTGTTAAAATATTTATGACCTTGTAACTTTGTGTATTAATGTGAAAAAGCAAACTTCAGTTAGCTAATAAAAGGGATCACTTGAACTCCAAACTCTCTCTATTCATCGATGGCTAACACGGTACAACACTCTACTACTGTTAATTAATGAGAGTAAATAAGGGAAACCTGTAATCACCAGTTAGCCAACCACATTTAAGGGAATTAAAAAAAAGAAATACCACCACTTTCCAAATTCCTCCTATTAATTAATTCAGCCAGTGATGGGTGGAGAGTGTCTGTTCTGTCTTATAAAATATGGGGGACTGAATACATCATCATCAATAAAAGAATTACACATGTGATGAATGCCACCTTAGATAAAATAATCACATAAACAGACATATCTACTTACTTCATTCACTAATGACCCCTGATAGAGATCCATGTGGTTGTGACTTTATTTAAAACCAAAAAATAAATAAATGAGAATTTGTTAAAAAATAAACCAACAAGACCTTCTAGTAACTGAAAATGTATGTGTCAGACCTACAAAATATAGCTCATGTTTAATACGATACTGGTAAGATGGAAGAGATCCGACACGGAGGAGATGAGGGATGGGAACGGAGTGAGAGAGGAAATAGGAATTCTCTTTTCTATGTCTTGTAAATGTAAATCACATCCTGTGTCTCCGTGGATGAGCCCAGCGTACTGAGCAAGACATCATCGTGCACCGATATTTATATATTTCATTGCAGACTGAAGACTCCGGAGAGAGGGATCCATGTCTCTTTGGGTTTATGTCAGTAATGGTGATATAAAAAGAAGATGATTACATCATTATATTATATTACATAGAATACTGTAGTAAATCATAGCTCATAGACATCAATGTGCTGAGATATGTATGTAACCTGTCATTGATTAGAGATGGTCGAATTCTTTTTCAGAAATTCGACAATTTCGAGTTAATTGCAAAGCCCCTGAATATGGTATCATCACCAAACTTTTTGGAGATGTAGAAAAGGGTTGATGGAATATTTGAAAGAGAAAAGTATGTCTCTAACACAAAAAAATTAAGTTCAAAGTCAAGTAAAAATTTCGAAAATTCGGAAATTCGACTTTAATTTTTAACTTAATTTATTCAGTATATAAATTGTCAGTCCATTCTCATCTGGACAACAGATGCCCCTTCCCTAATAACTCCATGGGTCTTGTACCACTTGTGGATCTACTTCCCTTCCCTACTTCATCAGATACCACAGATTTATGGCTTCACCATTCACAGTAACAAGACTTTTATACCTCTTTATTAATAAATGGGTCATTATTTCAATCGCCTTCAGAGTTTGACAAATTGTGTCTTCTTTCCAAATGACTGAAATAATTTACTTTCTCTCCTTTATAAGTTAGTTCTCCATAGCCACCATTCACATCACCCTTACTTTGTGATCTGGTACTTACAATCTCACCTGGAGATTCGGCACAAATACCCACACAGTCAATGTAACAGCATCTTGACAAGAAAGAAGTTACAAGAAACTGATGAAGTGGTAAAGGGGCCCAGCCCACCTACATAGGATCTTTCCACAAACATCCCAAATGTGCTGGCATTACCAAAAAGACTGTGGGTCTATGCTTCACATATGGTGGGACTGTTCAGCACATTCAATCTGCATGGGACCAAGATTTGATGCTTTATTACCCTGTAGGAAAGTTTGCCGCCCCTTCTAGCACCACATGCACAGGGGTGAACTGGGGACACATGTCTGGCAACTTCTAGACATTTTTCCCCTGGGTAACTGTAGACTCTCTGCTAGGCCTCTTTTTAGCATACACTCTTCTTCCATCTTACCTTAACAGTGGTGGGGTGGGCATTCCTTCGCAAGCTCTTGCTTCCGGAATAAGGGTTCCAATACAATGACTTTGGTGTTGATACATTGCCCTTTATTGACGTTACATTGCACTCCTTACAGTCCACATCATGTCAGCCATCTGGGAGCAGCTGCTGCCAGTATGAGTCTCTTTCTAGTCCTTCTCCAATCCGGTGACACACTTCAGGCTAGGGTAGCCCTTTCCACCAGCTCAGGGTCAAGGGAGATGTCTGTATCACATCTCTGCTAACTCAGGGCCACCGGAACTACAGGCCTGCATAGCCTACCTGCCATAGGATACAACAGAGCTCCACTCACTGCTTTCTCTTTCTGCTAAATACCAAGCTTCTCCCTAGTTTGGGCCTTATAAAACCTCTGTCACACAGGCTGGCCACTACCAAATGGCATGTTACAAGCTCCTATTTCAGAAAGGGCCTAATTTGGTTCTGTCTGGTTGCAACAAGAGCAGTCCTGCTGAGACATTTTGAATCTATCAATCCAAATAGAGTAATGGCCTGATGAGCTTCAATGGCTTATGTGGATAGAAGATCTGATTGCTGAACTTCAACATAAACAAAGTGCATTTGTTGAACACTAGTCCCCATGTCTTTGTTTTACTACATTCACCAAATTTAGTGCCTTGTTTGCTAAATATTTTTCTTAATCATGTGATACAACTAATAATGGTAGTATTATCTTTTAAGTATATGACTTTCTTTACACATCTCTAATATGCTTCATCTTGGTGCCACTCCATTTTACTGGACCACCTTCCTCCCTTTCTTTACCTATCTATTATCCCTCTTCCCTTCCCCTCCCCTTTCTTTCTTCCAGAGTATATGTCCAGTGTCTTCTTGTTGTTCTATAATATATTCTCCTCGTCATATTTACCTAAGATTGGCTGGATGATTGGCTGGATTGGGGTTTTTCATCTCAATGAGAGAGTTAGTCCCAAAAAGTGTGTATAGAACCCAACACGGAATGGGGAAGGGAAAATAAAAGGAAAAGTGAAAAATATATATTGGGTTACACACAAAGACCAATGAGGAGCAGTATGAGGTATTATTAGGGCTGAGTCAGCATGTGTGAACTCAGTGTGTCAGAAGGGTTACTTACTATTACGGTCGCTAGCTTATTGTTGGACCCAATATGTATAACGTATGATGGATCTACCATGAAACTAGCAACCTTGATGTTTTGAAGTGCAGGTGGAGATATTCATTCACTGTCCCCACGCAGTGTTGTGGAGGTCGCACTCTTTGCCTATAATGATCCGATTAGTTGGATGCCAAGTGCCAAATAACTTGGGAGATAAGATCCTTATAGGTATATTAGTGGTAAACCACTAGAAAAAGAATAGGCTTCTTGGAGGCGCCCAAATGGTGATAAAAAATGTCCTTTATTTGCTAAAAAGAGGTATTTTCTAAAATAAAAGGAAAAATAAAGGAAATTTTTTATCATCATTTGGGCGCCTCCAAGAAGCCTATTCTTTTTCTAGTGATTTACCACTCATTTACCTATAAGGATATTTACCTAAGAGGCACTTCCCTGAGACATGTATTTGGTCCTTAGGTCTCAACATTTTCAGTGATCTGTTCTGTAACTTGTTTACAGTTTATATTGTTTAATATGAACATTGCACTCATTGACTATTTCATGTCAAAATATTTGTACTTTTTTGTTTATTATGGTCATCACCAACAAGTCTTCCAACAAGACAGTGGCCCAAAGCATACATCACAATTAGTCCTCCAGTTCCTCAAGGATACCACAACCAAGATCCTGGAGTGGCCGCATAGAGCCAAGACCTCAATCCTGAGAATCTGTGGTGAATGTCCATGTTGGGAAACCATGTAATATCCAGCAGCTAGAACAATTTGTAATGGAAGAATGGGCCATACTCCTGTGCCAACATATAAGAGATTGTTGTCAGTTGTGGCTCAAAAAGGGGGCACTATGACTATTAATAGCCAGGGGGGTAATAATTTTGGGTCTCATTTATTTTCTTGTTTCTACTCAATTAAGAATCCTGATTACACTTAGAGAACCTTTTTTTAAAAAATGTATTTGCTTCTGAACTAATAAACACTTGTTGTTGTTAAGGGTTGTTTTCATGCAGAAAGTATTGTTTTATTTTAGAGATGGTCAAATTTTTCGACTTGCTAACTTTGTGAGCTGTTTGGAAAGCCCCTGAACATGGTGTAATCGCCAAAATTGCTGGAGATGTAGAGAAGTGTTGGGGGAACATTACATTTTTTTTGCTATAGCACATGCAGTTATTGCATAAATTAAGTTAAAGTCAAAATTCTGATTTTTGAAATTTTTACTTGACTTTGAACTTAATTTGTGCAAAAACGATTTGTGTTAGAGACTTACTTTCTTTTTGTAGTGTACCCCCAGCCCTTCTCTACATCTCCAGCCCGTTTGGTGATGATACCATTGTAGCGGAGCGCTGGTGTGACATAGGCCTTCTCCGCTCGAATTCCAAGGGGTACTGGGGGACCAGGTAACTAGCACAGGAAGCACAGCATACGTAGTACACAAATCCAGGAACATCCATCACTCTTCCCAATAACTGGACGAAACACAGTTTTAGGAGCAGAACTCTCGTTTAATGCCACATACTCTGCTTTTTATCCCATTCTCCCATGTAAGGGAGACACCTCCAGAAAGACAATCCATTGTTCAATCACATTAATCAATCACCAGCCCGCACCTCCCCTCACCCTGAGACATAACTCAATCACCAGTCCAGGGAGACAGACACCGTACCTATTGTGTTCCTGCTGAACCAGACGACTGCACCGCAGAGGACTGATTGCTTTTGTCCTATACATCACTTTAAGGCAATTAACATGACATTGTCTTATCACCAGGTAAAATAGTTATGGTGGTCTTTATGTTTATACAGACCCACTGTCCAGACCCCTGTATAGACTGAAGTGACCTAATATTGCAATAATAATAATAGTTATGGACAGCCACCATTAGGCATTAGGGGGTGATAGCTCGATCCACTACAACCATGTTCAGGGGCTTTGCAATTAACTCAAAATCATCGAAATGGTCAAATTTTTTAAAAAAAAATTGACCATCTCTAAAGGGGAGTGATAAATAGTGCTGCTCATGAATATTTTAATCGAAAATTTTTATTGTGAATATCAGCACTTCATAAATTCACGAAAATCTCGAATATAGTGCTATATCTTCCTAATCGTTAATATTTAAGATTTATTCATGAACAGTACCAGGAACTACCATGTATTGCGTTTGCAAGATGCGCATGTACACGTGCTTATTTGCGCAATGAAGATAATAATGACTGGAGATCATGTATTCTCAAATTTACCAATTTATTGCGAATATAAGGCAAACATTTCAAGCTATTATGCAAATAGGAATATTGCCTGTACTGCTCATCACTACAAATTCTTTTGGCCTCAACTGTACTTAACCTTCGTAGTGCACTGCCCGTATCGCGCCGTCTAATCGAGGCAAAGTACACTGCCTGTCATTTCCTTCCTCCTGCCGCTGCTTTTCACACAGTCATTATTGACGCCGTCTGTGTGGGCGGGAAAGCCGGTGCTACTCCATTAACATGGAGGTCTATGGCGCCGCCCCCCAGCCCCTTCCGCGTCACCGTGGCGCGATTGGGTCGGTGCCGAGACCGCAGAAAAGCTTTCAAGGGACGGTGTCCCCGATCCTTGCTTCCCCTGTGGTTGGGGCGACCCTGAACGGCGAACGAACAGGGTTCGTCTCAACCGCTAGGGAGGTTAAAGTGCACCTAAACCCACCAGACAAACCTTTCCCCCTAGCTAGCCAACCCCACAATATTGGACCAATATTTAAATAAAAAGGAGAAATCTGTATATTTCCCCCCTCCCCCTGACCTTACGGGGGCCGCGGCGTTCAGCTTCTCACACTGCAATCCTGCAGCTATACACGCTCCCACAGATGTCAGCAGGATAGCTAAATATGTTTTTTTTGGTTTTTGAGCAACTTTGAGCTATTGGGACAGTTAAGAGGTAAGTAAAAAAAATTTTCTATTTTTTTGAGTTTAGGTGCGCTTTAATATCTTAGATATACAACCATATGTGGATGTATGAAATTGGGTCTGAGTTTTGTCAACATTCAGTCAAAAAATGTATTTAAAATGGAAGAATGGTCCAAGGAGAATTTAAATAGATATAAAGTAATTTAACCCCCCTAGCGCACTGCTGAGGTCCAGATTTCTGTACCAAAAGCGCACCATAGATGGTAAAATTTACAATGGTAAAATTTTCTTTATGTTGTCGGCCTGTAACTTTCTAAAATCTGTCCATACAAGTGTCTAATAGACATCCTGACTATAATAATGTCTGAAACAAACAATTATGTAAAATAAAAATTAATGAGTAAACACAAAAATCAGGGCACAAAGCTTTGCTGCTATGTACTAAATCTCACCCAAATAAAGTTTCTGGTGCCCCAGATGTGCCCATTTGCAGTTAACCCTCTCTAACCTGGTGTGATGGATGTGGTAAAATCACACCAAGAGAGGGTTAGTGCAAATGGGCACATCTGGGGCACCAGAAACATTATTTGGGCGATGTTTATTACATAGGTGCACATTGAAAGAGTATTTCTCATAGAAAACTGCTTTCATGCAATTTACTTTTCAAATTTCCCGCCGCCCGCCCCCCCCCCCCCCATCACGTCACTGGGAGGGGGGGAGAAGAGATGGAGGAGCTGGCAGCCTTGTCACATCGGGGACACCAGAACAGCGCAAAACAGTTAGTATGTGCTGCCGGAGCCCCGATGTGTACTGGACGGCACCATCTCGTCCAGTGCGATAGTGGGAGTAGCAGCGCTGGACGAAATGGTGCCGCCCGGACCGCTAGGGCTCTTAATTATGATCTTTTACTTAAGCATTTTGTGTATAATATTTTTGAAATGTCTTTAATATCTTTATTCCTCAAACAGTATATGAAAGGATTTAAAAATGGAGTAAAAATCGTGTACAACATTGATATTATCTTACCGATCAATGGTGATTGTCCTTCCTTTGGAACCAGATATGTGCCCATTAGGGTTCCATAAAATATTAAGACAACTGTGAGGTGGGAGCTACAAGTGGAGAAGGATTTCAGTCTTCCAGAATAGGAGGGAATCTTTAATATTGTTAGGGTAATGTAGATATATGAAACCAATATTACAAGAAAGGGAAACACTATGCCTGGAAGACACAACAAGGTCGTTTCCAGTTGAATCATGGACACATCTGAACAGGAAAGGTCTAACAGAGGAATTAAATCACAGAAGAAATGATCAATGACATTCGATCCACAGAATTGTAGTTGATATATGCCAACTGTTAAAATTAAAGTTGTAATCCAGCTCAACATCCAGGATGTGAGAACTAGCATAATGCAGAGTGAATGTTTCATAATGGAGACATAATGGAGAGGAGAGCAGATGGCCAGATAGCGGTCATAGGACATCACTGTCAGGAGCAAACATTCAAATACTTCAATTGAGGCAAATACAAAATACTGAGTGATGCAGCCAGAAAATGATATGGGGGTCCGCTCATGAAGAATGATATTTAACATGTTGGGGGAGATATCTGTGGTCAGCATGATGTCAGATACGGAGAGCTGGGAGAGGAAGAAGTACATGGGGGAGTGGAGGGTCTTGCTGTAGACAACAAGCGTGATGATCAGGAGGTTTCCACATATTGTCATAATATATACTATAAGTACTAAGGTGAACAACAGTGCATTATATATGACTGAGCTGCTGAACCCCAAAAAGAAGAACGTGGTGACTTCTTTATTGATCGTCTGTTTGAAATGAAAGAATAAATAAATATATATATAAAAGAAACATATAAAATAACATATCAATATAGAGATACTGTATATTAGTAAAATGGGAAGTTCAATTTCACTTCGAATTAATAAAAGAGTAAATAAGGGAAACCTGTAAACATTATTCAAGATCCACATAACATATTTTACATAAAATAGAATAAAAAAATTTTATATAATAAAATAAAGCAAAACTTTTTTCTAATGTTTCTCTAGCTCTAGCAATTTTAGTGATGATCCCATGCTCACAGGCTTTGCAATTAACTATCAGCTGAAAAAAATGAACCATTTGTATCTATTAATTAAGTCCCCCATATACCTTTTAGATCACGCCATACAATTACCTTTAGATCTACCAATAACTATGTGATATAGTGGCCTCCCTGACAAAATGCATAGTTATTAGAAGGGTTAGAAAGGTCCTGATATTACATGGGGTGCAGGACCTCAGGGATGGTTCCTGGATTTTTTTCAAAAATTCAACCATTTCAACGATTTTGAGTTAATTGCATGTATGTATGTAACACCAAACTTGCTTTGGATATACAGAAGGGTTGGGGGTATACTACAAAAAAAGTATGTCTCTAACACAAATAGTTTTTGCACAAATGAAATTCAAAGTCAAGTCAAAATTTAGAAAATCTGAATTTCGACTTAATTTGTGCAAAAACTACTCGTGCTAGAGACATACTTTTTTTTCCAAATATTTCCACAACCCTTCTCTACATCTCCAGCAATTTTGGTGATGATACCATTTTCAGAGACTTTGCAATCACCTCACAAAGTCAGCTAAATGAAAAATTCAACCATCTCCAATAGACAGTGGCAACAAGGTGTTGCAATTCATTTAGGGTGTTTAGGGTCCCAGACTCTGGATTGGGAGGGAAGGAACTGGGTGGGCCTTCTTACTCCACCCGGGATACACTGCAGGTTTTTCAAAATAGCTGTGAGCCAGACTGGGACTTGGGCTGAAAATCCTCAGGTGATCAGAGAGGGTGTGGACTGTGGGAGCAGTTGTCAGGTGTGTAGCCTGTGTGAAGTCCAACTTTTTCTGAAAAAACCTGCTCCTGTGGAAAACCTAGAAGGGCTGGCAGGACCTTTGACTGTTCTGGCAGACTGAGCATCATTGGTGAGCTACAAAGACTAAAAAAACAACGGATGTACATTCCGTGCAATGCACGTTTTGCTTTATGTCCAAGTATTGTTTATCGCCCGTCTGGCGCTGCTGATCCCTTCCCCTGAACTTTACAATAGTTTTGGTAGAAGAAAAGTTGATTGTACAGAAATTGTATGGTAAGATTGTAAGTTGTATGGGGGGCTTTAGATTCATCCTATTGATTAAGTTCAGCAAGTATTTTCTTTGATAAATGAACGGTGTCTGCTCTATCTTATAAATGACGCCGGACTGAATACAGAAAGAAAAAAAAATGAATCATAATTTTAACCATCATCATCAGTAAAAGAATTACACGTGGGATGAGTAGTGATGGCGGAACTTTGACCAGGTCCGCGAACAGATGGATCGGACTTTTAAAAAAGATTCAAATTCTCCACCAAAATGGAAATGACATCAATGACATCACTTCTGGTACCTGGAACGCACAGTTCCTGGTTTTGATAGCCGGACGTGACATCACTGGCGTCACTTCCAGTTAGAGACGGTTTTCTTTCAAGAGAGACCTACTTCTTTCTGCAATTTTTGATGAAAGAATTCTTCCACTGGCCGGATTGCTATGCTCCTGATCCGGCCAGCGGAAGAATAGTCACCTTCTTCCCACCAGAGAACAGGGTGAGTCCAACACCCGTACTGTGTGCCAGGGGAAGAAAAGAGAATGTGTTATGTTTGCGGCTGAACTGTCCGTCATGAGTGATGAGTGCTGCGACTACTGATGAGTAGTGATGGCCGAACTGCCCGCAAGGTGAACCCTCCTACTCATCGGCGAGCAGTACAGGTGTTTGCCCCATTCGCCATCGAGAAGGAGCTCACTTTTCTTCCTCCGGCAGGATCAGTAACATCCCAACGGAGAAGGAATCTTTTCACTAGAAGACCAAGCATAAAGACGGTCTCCTAGTGAAATGCCGGCTCGAGAACCGTAAGTGACGTCAGTGACGTGACATCTGGCAATCACAACCAGGAACTATGCGTTCCAGGGACCGGATGTGACGTCACTGACAGAGGTGGGGAGTTTGAATCTGCCTGCAGATGGCCCGTTCACGGAAGGATGTTGCCGATGATCATCCATCATTATTGATAATTGCTGCCTTGGATAAAAGAATCATATTTACCGACATATCTACTTACTTCATTCACTAATGACCCCTGATAGTGATCCATGTGGTTGTAATGCAAATTAAATTAACCAAAAAAATAATTAAATTGAATTTAGATGTTGTTGGATATCAATTTTGTTTGTTGGAGATTCTGCCCATATTTCTGGTAAGATGGAAGAGATCCCACATAGAGGAGATAAGGGATGGGAAAGGAGTGAGAGAGGAAATAGAAATTCTCTTTTCTGTGTCTTGTAAATGTAAATCACATCCTGTGTCTCCGTGGATGAGCCCAGCGGACTGAACAAGACATCATCGTGCACCGATATTTATATATTTCTTTGCAGACTGAAGACTCCGTAGAGAGGGATCCATGTCTCTTTGGGTTTATGTCGGTAATGGTGATAAAAAAGAAGATGATTACATCATTATATTATTTATTACATAGAATATTGTAGTAAATCATAGCTCATAGACATCAATGTAAAGAAAACCTGTTCTGAGAAACATATGTAACCTGTCACTAATTAAATCTCTATAAAGTAAATGGTTGCCATGCAGATTGAATTCACAACTAGGGGGTATGTTTATTAAAAAAATTGCCCCCATGAAGACCACTGTCTGAAAGCAAGAATGCTCCAGAAGGGCCTAGAACTCATAGAATTAGAATTCAAAAATGTTTAACCTCCTTAGTGGTTTAAGCAAACCGAGTTGGGTTCATCTCAAACTCTACAAGAATGGGGATTGAAAAACTCAGATACCCCCAAAAAGCTGCAGTGATTCTCTGTATTGCCACAGCATTTCCAGAGTTCCGGAACCACCCCTTCGGCGTCACTGGTGGGTAGCCATGCCATAGAGCTCCATTATAATGGAAGGACATTAGTTTCCCAGCCCACGCCGCTGGCGACAGAGGTGGGGGAGGGCAGGAAATTAAAGCAGAGTACTCTGTGTTCTGCTGTGATCGCCCGTACCATGCCGTTTTTAGGGGATGAGCGCAAGGGAGGTTAATATGTATTTTATTTCTGCAAAATAACTTTTGCTAGCAAGCTTCTCTCCCCTAGCAATCATTTCTCCCCTGTCACGTTCTTGCCCCTGAGTAACTGCAGACTCTCTGCTAGGTCACTTTCTGTAGCGATCCGGGCCAGCCCTCTCCCCTACGGGTTTTACTCAGACGTGGCCGTCCTGTGCTCGTTACCACCGGGCGCAGGAGGCTACTTAAACAACCACCAGCCAGCAGGAAGGCGTCTGCACTTCGTCAGTAAACTCACCTTGCTGTGGGTTTGCTCAGAATACCGGACCTCCTCCTTCCCAGAAGTCCCTCTGCATCTCCCCAGGATTCCAGCACTTCCTGCTCAAGCAGTCAGTATACCTCTGTTCCAAGGCACCACCTCATAACTACCTGCTCCAGACTACCACACTTAACAGCTTTCCTTCAGCCTGCAGCTTCTGGAACTCCTTAACCGCAAGTACATGGCTTGGTAGCCCATAACCCCCATCTTGTTGGACTGTACTGTTTTTGTTGAGTTGAATAGTTGTGTTTAAGTTGACAGGATCTCTCTCTCTCCTGTGTCTCCGTTTATGTTAACCTTGTGGCAGCCCCTGCATCCCTTCGGTCGAGCATAACCCTAGACCTGCTTATGAACTGTGTTGTTTGCTATCATCTTGGTTCCCCTCAGTACATGGTTTACACGTGTGGTTACCAGAACCTAAGCAATTACTCTTTAACCCTCGCCCAACTGTGATGAGATTGCCCATCTAAGCGACATCTTCGCTACACAAGGGGTGATTACTGAGTGGTGGCTGAAAGTTGCTGATCTACTAGGCAATCCCTAAGGGTTACTCCTGGCCCTTGACAGTAAGTGCAGACCCAATCATGGATCCAGCAGAGCTTACTGCCCGTGTTATGTCACTTGCACAAAATCAAGATGCTCTCACCAAAACGGTGCAAGAGCTGCAGCTCGAGAACCATAACCTGAGAGTTATGCTTGCTGCCACCGCAGCACCGGTCACATCTGCTCCTAGCCACTCCATGAACCCTTTTCTGGAGATCGTCGTAAGTTCAGAGAATTTCTTCACTCTTGCCAATTGTTGTACGAACTCAATCAAAGAACGTATCATACCGAATGTATAAAAGTTTGCACCACAGTCTCGTGAACCCCGAGCTTGGGCCACTACACTGCTTGAGAGGAATGATCCGGCAGTACACTCATTCACCGCCTTCGCTTCAGCTATGTCTCAACTGTATGATGATTCCACAAAACAGATATCAGCTGAGACTACTCTGAGAGCTCTCAAGCAAGGAAAACGGCCCATCGAAGATTATATCGCTGAGTTTAAAAGATGGGCCCCTGACAGCGAGTGGAATGACATCAGCCTGAGGAATCAATTCCGCTTAGGCCTATCTGAAACACTTAAAGATGCAATTGCCCAAGTGGAGTTGCCTCCCACCCTGGAGCAATTAATGAGGTTGGCCATATCTATTGACTGCAGGCTCAGGGAAAGGAGATCAGAGATAGCCACCTCCATGCCATCCGCTGTTATACGCCCTCCTCTACTACCGACCCCAGAACCGATGGAAATCGGGTCAGTTTGGGGACCCCTAACTCAAGCTGAGAGGTCATGTCGGTGATCCCTGAACCTCTGCATGTATTGTGCCTCCCCGGAGCACACAGTTGACTCCTGCTTCCTGCTTAAAAAGAAGAACTCCGGTGAGTCACACCATCTACCTGAACTGATGCTCTCTGCCATAGATAACTCCTCCTACTTACTGTTGCCCTTGTCTCTACAGTGGGATCAACAACAAATCGGCTTTAACGCAATGATAGACACCGGGGCCAATGGCAACTTCATCTCCCAGTCAGTTGTTCGAGTCAATAAAATACCCTCTGTAAACAAACCAAAACCGTTGTCTGTGAGATTAATTGATGGGACATCCCTTTCCAATGGCCCCATCACTCAACAGACACTTCCGCTAACTGTATGTGTGAATGGGAACCATACACTCTTCTTCCATCTAAGGAAGAAGCCTGGCCCACAACCTTAACAGAGGAGGGGTGGGAATTCCTCCACAGGCTCTTGCTCACATCCCAGAATAAAGATTCCAATACAATAACTTTGGTGTTATTGTATCGTAACCTTACAGTCCACGCCAAGTCCAACATCTAGGAGCGGCTTCTGCCGGTATGATTCTCTTCCTAGCCCTTCTCAAACCCGGTGACACACTTCAGGCTTGGGTAGCCCTTACCCCCAGCTGGGGGACAATGAAGATGTCTGTAATCACATCTCTGCTAACTCAGGGTCTCCAGAGTAATGGCTCTATGAGCTTCAACAGCTTATGTGGATAGAAGATCTGCCGAACTTCAACATAAACAAAGTGCTTTTGTTGAACACTAGTTCCATGTCTTTGTTTTACTACATTCACCAAATTTAGTGCCTTGTTTGCTAAATATTTTTCTTAGTCATGTGATACAACTGATAATGGTAGTATCATCTTTTAAGTATATGACTTTCTTTACACATCTTTAACATGCTTACTCTTAGTGCCACTCCATTTTACTGGACCACCTTCCTCCCTTTCTTTACCTATCTATTATCCCTCTTCCCCCCTCCTCTTTTTTATTAATCATTAAAGCCCCTCCTCTTTCTTTCTTCCAGAGTTTATGTTCAGTGTCTTCTTGTTGTTCTCTAATATATTCTCCTTGTCATATTCACCTAAGACAATGGATGATTGGCTGGATTAGTTTTTTTTTTTATCTCAATGAGATAGAACCCAACACGGAATGGGGAAGGGAAAATAAAAGGAAAAGAGAAAAATATATATTGGGTTACACACAAAGACCAATGAGGAGCAGTATGAGGTATTATTAGGGCTGAGTCAGCATGTGTGAACTCAGTGTGTTAGAAGGGTTACTTACTATCATGGTCGCTAGCTTATGGTTGGACCCAATATGTAAAACGTGATGGATCTACCATCCAACTAGCAACCTTGATGTTTTGAAGTGCAGGTGGAGATATTCATTTACTGTCCCCACGCAGTGTTGTGAAGGTCGCACTCTTTGCCTATAATGATCCGATTAGTTGGATGCCAAGTCTCAAATAACTTCGGAGATAAGATCCTTATAGGTATATTAGTGGTAAACCACTAGAAAAAGAATAGGCTTCTTGGAGGCGCCCAAATGCCAATAAAAGGAAATTTTTTATCATCATTTGGGCGCCTCCAAGAAGCCTATTCTTTTTCTAGTGGTTTACCACTAATATACCTATAAGGATCTTATCTCCGAAGTTATTTGAGACTTGGCATCCAACTAATCGGATCATTATAGGCAAAGAGACATGTATAGATGTGTATTTGGTCCTTAGGTCTCAACATTATCAGTAATCTGTTCCGTAACTTGTTTACAGTTTATATTGTTTAGAGTGTTTCTGTATGAACATTGCACTCATTGACTATTTTATGTCGAAATGTTTGTACTTTTTTGTTTATTATGGTCGTCGCCAACAAGTCTTCCAACAAGACAGTGGCCCAAAGCATACATCACAATTAGTCCACCAGTTCCTCAAGGATACCAAAACCAAGATCCCGGAGTGGCCGCACAGACCTCAGACTTCAATCCTGAGAATATATATGGATGTTGGAAAACCATGTAATATGGACCGGCTAGAACAATTTGTAATGGAAGAAGGGCCAAACTCCTTATGGAGACCTGTGCCATCGTATAAGAGATTGTTGTCAGTTGTGGCTAGAGATGGTCGAATTTTATTTAAAAAATCAAAGCCCCTGAACATGATATCATCACCTAACTGAGATGTAGAGAAGGGTTGGGGGTATGGTACAAAACAAAAAGTATGTCTCTAACACAAATAGTTTTTGCACAGATTCAGTTCAAAGTCAGGTCAAAATTTTGAACTTAATTTATGCAAAAACGACATGTGCTAGAGCACTACTTTTTTTTTTAATTATTCCCCCAACACTTCTCTACATTTCCAGCAATTTTGGTGATGATACCATTTTCAGAGGCTTTTCAATAAGCTCACAAAGTTAGCATGTCGAAAAATTCGACCATCTCTAGTTTCGACTTCCTTAATTTGTGAGCTTATTGCAAAGCCCCTGAAAATGGTATCATCACCAAAATTGCTGGAGATATAGAGAAGGGTTGTAGGAGCATTTGAAAAAAAAAGCTTTGTTTTAGCACATGGAGTTTTTGCATAAATTAAGTTCAAAGTTAAAGTCGAAATTCCGTTTTTATTAAATGTTTACTTGATTTTGAACTTAATTTGTGAAAAAACTATTTGTGTTAGAGTCATACTTTCTTTTTTGCTGTATACCCCTAACCCTTCTCTACATCTCCAGCAAGTGATGGTGATGATGCCATGCTCAGGGGCTTTGCAATTAAGTCGAAACCGTCGAAATATTCGACCATCTCTAGTTGGGGCACTATGACTATTAATAGCCAGGGGGGAATCATTTTGGGTCTCATTTCTTTTCTTGTTTCTACTCAATAAAGAATCCTGATTACACTTAGAGGACCTTTTTTAAAAAATGTATTTGCTTCCAAACTAATAAACACTTGTTGTTGTTAAGGGTTGTTTTCATGCAGAAAGTGTTTTATTTTAGAGATGGTCGAATTTTTCGACTTGCTAATTTTGTGAGCTGATTGGAAAGCCTCTGAACATGGTATTATCGCCAAAGTTGCAGGAGATGTAGAAAAGGGTTGGGGGAACATTAAAATTTTTTTTTTGCTCTAGCACATGCACTTTTGCATAAATTAAGTTCGAAGTCGAAATTCTGATTTTTTTAATTTTGACTTGACTTTGAACTTAATTTGTGCAAACATGATTTGTGTTAGAGACATACTTTCTTTTTGTAGTATACCCCCCAACCCTTCTCTACATCTCCAGCACGTTTGGTGATGATACCATTGTAGCGGAGCGCTGGTGTGACATAGGCCTTCTCCGCTCGAATTCCAAGGGGTACTGGGGGGACCAGGTAACTAGCACAGGAAGCACAGCATACATTGTACACAAATCCTTTCAGAAACATCCATCACTCTTCCCAATAACTGGACAACACACAGCATCAGGAGCAGAACTCTCGTTTAATGCCACATACTCAGCTTTTTATCCCATTCTCCCATGCAAGGGAGATACCCCCAGAAAGACAATCCATTGTTCAATCACATTACTCAATCACCTCCCCTCATCCTGAGACATAACTCAATCACCAGTCCAGGGAGACAGACACTGTACCTATTGTGTTCCTGCTGAACCAGACGCTCCGCAGGGGACTGATTGCTTTTGTCCTTTCCATCACTTTAAGGCAATTAACATGACATTGTCTAATCACAGGTAAAATAGTTATGGTGGTCTTTGTGTTTATACAGACCCACTGTCCAGACCCCTGTATAGACTGAAGTGACCTAATATTGCAATAATAGTAATAGTTATGGACAGCCACCATTAAGCATTAGGGGGTGATAGCTCAGCACGATTGTCTACAACCATGTTCAGGGGCTTTGAAATTAACTCAAAATCGTTGAAAAAAAGTCGACCATCTCTAAAGGGGAGTGATAAATAGTGCTGCTCATGAATATTTTAATCGAAAAATTTTATTGTGAATATCAGCACTTAAAAAATTCTCACGGTACATGCACGGTCCCACAGATGTCAGCAGGATAGCTAAATATGCTTTTTTAAGGTTTTTGAGCAACTATTGGGACAGATAAGAGGTAAGTAAAATTTTTATTTCATTTTTAAATTTTTGAGTTTAGGTGCACTTAAAAGCGGTTTTACACTCAAAATAAAAAACAGACATACATTACACAGACACAATACTCACCTGTCAGCAGTTCAGATGCTGGGAAACACAAAAAAACCCCACACTATACTCACATGACTTTCTTGAAGTTCTCATGCTAGCATCTTGGCTCCTGGCATCTCCTGCAGACTTCTGCCCACACTGACCCCCCCCCCCCTCTCCTCCCCTCTCCATTCCACCTCCTACTCCTGTCTCTTTTCTATCGGAGCTGCAGAGGGGAGGGGGGGTTTGTGAAGAGGGGGATTAGCTGCTGACGATTTCCTGCCTGAGAGATTTATCCCACACACCACTTCGGCTGCCTAGGCATGACGTAATGCAGTGGGAGCGAAGAACTCGTAACCAGTAACCGCTTTAATATCTTAGATATACAACCATATGGGGATTTATGAAATTGGGTCTGCGTTTTGTCAACATTCAGTCAAAAATTGTATTTAAAAAGGAAGAAAAGTCCAAGGAGAATTTAAATAGATATTATGTAATTGAATTACAATCTTTTACTAAAGAATTTTGGATATAATATTTTTGAAATGTCTTTAATGTCTTTATTCCTCAAACAGTATATGAAAGGATTAAAAAAGGGAGTAAAAACCGTATACAACATCGATATTATTTTACTGATCATTGGCGAGTGTCCTTCCTTTGGAACCAGATAAGTGCCCATCAGGGTTCCATAAAATATTAGGACAACAGTGAGGTGGGAGCTACAAGTGGAGAAGGATTTCAGTCTTCCTGAATAGGAGGGAATCTTTAATATTGTTAGGACAATGTAGATATATGAAACCAATATTACAAGAAAGGGAAACAATATGCCTGGAAGACACAACAAGGTGGCTTCCAGTTGAACCATGGACACATCTGAACAGGAAAGGTCTAACAGAGGAATTAAATCACAGAAGAAATGATCAATGACATTGGGTCCACAGAACTGTAGTTGATATATGCCAAGGTGTGACGAATAATCGTTATATTCGTCGTGTATATAAAAATATCGTAACATAGCACATCACCTTTTCCCAGAACTTTCACAGTTCACTTCCCCCTTCCGTCGAAGGGTGG
>CM070034.1:2924062-2934548 GCA_036250615.1 Ptychadena robeensis
GGGGCAGAGCTGCCAGTGGCACTGTATCATCTGTAACACATGGCGGAGTGAGGCAGTGTGATCGGGGTCAGAGCTTCCAGTGGCACTGTATCATCAGTAACACATAGCGGAGTGATGCAGTATGATGGAGGTCAGGGCTGCCAATGGCACTGTATCATCTGTAACACATAGCGGAGCGATGCAGTGTGATGGGGTCAGGGCTGCCAATGGCACTGTATCATCTGTAAAGGCCCCCATACACGGGTCGGATTCCGACCGGATTCCGGCCCGATCGATTCCAGGCGCGTGCACGCGAAACGATCGTGTCGTGCAGCCCACCTTGTCCGATCGATCAGGTCCGTCCGTTCGAGGGCTCAGAATCGGATCCGACAGAGAACCAACATGTTGGTCTTTCTGATCCGATTCTGCCCGGATCAGGGGGAGTTGCCATATGTGAGGTGGACAATCGGACACGGATTCGTCCCGGAATCCGCTGGACAAGGTGGTATGCAGCGATCGGATCACTTAATTGGCCGATTGATCACATCTGCAATTCCCGGCAGAATCTCAGGAATCGATCGGGTGAGTGATCAATTGGCCATGGAATCCGACACGTGTATGGCTAGCTTAACACATGGCGGAGTGAGGCAGTGTGATGGGGATCAGGGCTTCCAGTTGCACTGAGACACGAGTGTTTGTCGGTGATGTGAAACAGGACTGAAGCAGTAGTATGAATTCTGCTCACATCCAGGTAAATTCCATCACATTTATTGGGAGGCGGTTCATCATAAAGATGGACAATGACCCAAAACATAGAGCCACATCCACCCCTGGGTTTCTTACAGCAAAGAAGTGGAATTTTCTTCAATGGTCAAGTCAGTCATCTGATCTAACTGAGCTGAATTCCACTTGTTGAAGATTAAACTTTAGAACCAAAATGAAATATCGTCTCTGTCAAAAAATGAATGGGCCTGATTGGAGAAGAATGTTGAGCTTTGAATACAAAAGATCTTAAATTGTCACTAGATCATTTTATGAGTTGATCCCCTGAACATGCAAAGTCCGTCAACATGGTATCATCATCAAAATGATTGGATATGTAGGGAGTAGATGTATGTGATTGGAAGAAGGAAAATGCGTATTTTTTAAATAGATGATATGTTAGCCATGTATTATTAGTACCATTGATTTTAATTATGGATTGCTGCCAGGATTTAAACCCAGGTATGCTATACATCTGGCTGTGACTCTGACTGCTGTAATCTCTCATTTGCCAGCTCCCCGGCTAATCTCCTTGCCGGCAGAGCTGTCGGAAAGCCAAGGTGCGACCACCTGCTACGGATTGGCAGCATTTGGACCAGCAGCCATTTTGGTGCGTCTTATATGCAAAAATATGGTACTTTTAAACCTACATGTATCCAAATGTCCCTATATATTTGCCGGATACCCCTCTTACTATGGATTAATGGCAATAAAATGGTTCAGAACAGCAGACAGTGTCAGGATCCAGGACAGAGGGGGCGACCAGGAAGGCAACGCACACTGACAGAGTTGTGGGGAACATAAAACAGATGGAAACTTACAGGCAGGAACAAAACAGGTGCAAAAGTCCAGGGTAAAGCAGTGTCCAGTGTTCAGGTTCAGGGACAAGATGCATGAAGCCAGGGACATGACATGAAATCCAGACATGCACACAGCAGCAATGAACAGCAAGCATGGTCTGGATGAAGCACACCTACATAGCCCTAAAGCTAACAAGGCAGGTGTGTGCTCCAACCAGCCCACGCTTGCAGGAAGCCACCTGCTGGTGACTGTGGGACTAACCCATGGATGGGCAATCACAGTGCCACCAGCAGGCGGTGACCAGAACAGCCAGGGTCCTAACAGACAGAGCTGCAGCCAGCACTGAGGCATCCCTGGGTTTGAATCCTGACAATTGTTGTTTGTTGATCTCTCGTTCAGTTACTTATCTCCCTGAAGTAGTCATTTAACTGGCGAAACATGCCCGAGGAATTATAAGTACCATGTTGTGATTTCAGTGATGCTTTGTATTACGGTGTTGATCACACCTATTGTGTGAAGTGTGATCATTTGTATTGAATTTGAATTTCACATATGTGATGTGAATATTTATTTTGTATTTATTTCCTGCATTTTTTTCCATTAATTAAAGACTTTTTTATTCTAACAATATTTGACAATTGTTTTTTTTACAACATTTCTCTTTATTTAATTTTTATGACATACAATTTTCCTCACATAACAAACATAACAAATGCATAAACATTAAATATGATTGAATCTCAAAGCCCATTTTTACTCATTCTCCTATAGCATCACATAGGCAACCCAATAGTCCCACACTTCATAAAATTTCCTAGTTCTGTCATGGATACTTGCCGTTAAATATTCCATCATCCTAACATCTGTTACTCTGTGAATCGTTAAATCGTTATAATTTGGGGATATTCTGGACTTCCAATATTTTGCTATCAAGCATGTCCAGAATATGTGTTCTAATGTAGCCTTGCCTCCAACAGCTCTCTGAAATCTTTGGGTAAATTCTGTGGAGTTTGTCTGGGGTAAAATACCATTGATGTATTATTTTATAGATGTTTTCTTTAAAGGTTGTACAAATGGATGTTTTCTCAGCATTACTCCATATCTCCTTCCAATCTCCACTGGTGATCTCTTCTCCAATACCTCTTTCCCATTTACTCATGTATGGGGGACTCCATTTACTATCTTCTCCTAGTATCTTATAAATCCATGAATAGTGATGGCCGAACATCGACCAGGTCTGCCCGCGAATGGGCGGATCGGACTTTTAACCTCCCTAGCGCACTGCCCGTATAGCGCCATTTACAACAGCGCGGTACCGGGCAATCGAGGCAGTGTTCACAGTACACTGCCTGTCATTTCCGGCCTCGCACCGCTGCTCTTCACGCAGCCAGTGTCATTATTGACACCAGCTGCGTGAGAGGGAAAGCCGGCGCTCCTCTATTAACATGGAGGTGCCGAAACCCCAGAAATAATGGGGCGGTGTTGAAACCCCGGAAATGCTGCAGCAATGAAAACAATTGCTGCAGGTTTCCGGGTAGGCATCGGGTCTCCCCGATGCCGGCTTCCCCTGCGGTTGAGAGGACCCTGATTGGTTAACGAACAGGGTTCGCCTCAACCGCTAGGGAGGGTAAAGAAGTCTGCTGTCCGCCTGTTCGCGGACAGATTCAAACTCTCCACCTCTAGGCGGGGAATTTGAATCGGAAAAAACAGATGTGACGTCAATGACCTGGAACGCATAGTTCCTGGTTGCGGGAGGCGGATGTGACGTCACTGGCTCCCGCAACTCGAGCTGGTTTTCACTAGGACACTGACTTCATGCCCGGTCTTCTAGTGAAAAATATTCTTCCTCAGGCTCTCGCTGTTTCTGAACCTGCCGGAGAAAGAATAGAGAGCTCCTTCTCGACCTTGACGACGAACGGGGCGGGTCGAACACCTGTACTGCTCGCCGGCGAGAAGGAGGGCGAACATCCATGAAACACAACCCTTTATTGTGGAGTCATGGCTACATAACTCTTTGAATGCCATCAGATCTTGGAACTTCACCATTTGTAGTCTTCCAGCAAAGAAGTGACAGATCTGGAGATATGCATATCGTTCTTGTTCAGATAAGTTCCACTTTTCCTTAAGTGTCTCAAAAGAGTCTAGAGATGGTCGAATTTATTTTCAGAAATTCGACGATTTTAAGTTAAGTGGAAAGCACCTGAACATGGTATCATCACCAAATCTGCTGGAGATGTAGAGAAGGGTTGGGGGAACATTTGAAAGAAAAAAGTATGTCTCTAACACAAATAGTTTTTGCACAAATTAGGTTCAAAGTCAAGTCAAAATGTAAAAAAATTCGGAAATTCGACTTTAATTTTGAACTTCATTTATTCAGAAGCTATTTGTATTAAAGACATACTTTTTTTCTTTTAAATGTTCCCCCAACCCTTCTCTACATCTCCAGCAAGTTTGGTGATGATACCATGTTCAGGGGCTTTGCAATCAGCTCTGAAAGTTAGCAAGTCAAAACATTCGACCATCTCTAAAAGAGTCTACCAATATTTGACAATTGTTGCCTTAAAAACCTCACTTAGTTCTATAGGGGTGGTCTTTGATCCTCTTAGGGAAATTATTTACAGTGGTATATAGGAAGGGTTTCACTTTTTTGAGTAAAACTTTGAACTTGCAAAAAGGTTTACGTAAGCAAACCATTACATTTTTTTTTAAACAAAACAATATTTCATCAAAATGCATAGAATATTTTATTACATAACTTCAGCATAGGATTTTGAATATAATATTTTCAAAATGTCTTTATTCCTCAAGCTGTAAATGAAAGGATTTAATAAGGGAGTAAAAACCGTGTACAACATCGATATTATCTTACTGATCATCGGTGATTGTCCTTCCTCTGGAATCAGATACGTGATAACCAGGGTTCCATAGAAAATAAACACAACTGAGAGGTGGGAGCTACAAGTGGAGAAGGATTTCAGTCTTCCTGAATAGGAGGGAATCTTTAATATTGTTAGGACAATGTAGATATATGAAACCAATATTACAACAAAAGGCAAAACTACAGCTGGAAGACACAACAAGGTGGTTTCTAGTTGAATCATGGAAACATCTGAACAGGAAAGGTCTAACAAGGGAATTAAATCACAGAAGAAATGGTCAATGATATTTGGTCCACAGAATTGTAGCTGACCTAAGCCAATTGTTACAATGAAAGTTGTAATCCAACTAAGCATCCAAGATATAAGAATTAATGTAACGCAGAGTGTTGGTTTCATGATGGAGACATAATGGAGAGGAGAGCAGATGGCCAGATAGCGGTCGTAGGACATCACCGCCAGGAGGTAACATTCAAATCCTTCAACTAAAGCAAAAATGTAATACTGAGTGATGCAACCAGAAAATGATATGGGGGTCCGCTCATGTAGAATGACATTTAACATGTTGGGGGCTATATCTGTAGTCAGCATGATGTCAGATAAGGAGAGTTGGGAGAGGAAGAAGTACATGGGGGAGTGGAGGGTCTTGCTGTAGTATACCAACATGATGATCAGAAAGTTTCCACATATTGTCACAATGTATATCAGAAGGACCAGTGTGAAGAGCAGGAGATTATACATGAATATGTTACTAAACTCCAGAAAGAAGAATGAGGTGAATTTGCCTTTATAGATGGTCTGTTTGAAATATAAAAAGAAATATGTATAATACAATGTAAATATATTAGTAGAACAAGAAATCTCATGTATAATTATATATATAATATATATTTTTTAATTAATAAAAAAAGAGAAACCTGTAAACATTAGATAAAACAACATTTCATTAGATACCCACACTTATTTTTTTCGTAATTTTCCCTCTATCCTTCTCTACATGTCTACCAGCAATTGTTGTGATACCGTGTTCTGGATTTGAGGGTTATTCATAAAATGACCTAAACACCTACCTCACGCCAGGGGGAAAAATTGGCATGAATAAACAACAGGTTTTTAGATGCATAAACCATCAATAAATATTTTTACGGTAAAACCAATTTATGTTTATTCATATCATTTTCATTATAAAATTGTATACACACATGACACAATATACGAAACAAAATATCTTAAAACATAATGAAAGGAGAGGAAACCAAATGCAATGGAGTGATATGGAAAGGAAGGAACATCCCACAAATTGGGTAACCCCATTCCCCTGCTTTTCACATACACATATGGCGATCAAAACCCACAAAATCAGGATAACCTCCCTAGCGGTCAGCTCGTCAACCCTGCCCTCCCTTTAGGACTTCCTCACTAGAGATGGTCGAATTTTTTTTCAGAAATTTGAAGATTTCAAGTTAATTGCAAAGTCCCTGAACAAGGTATCATCACCAAACTTGCTGGAGATATAGAGAAGGGTTGGGGGAACATTTGAAAGAAACAAGTATGTCTCTAACACAAATAGTTTTTGCACAAATTAAGTTCAAAGTCAAGTCAAAATGTGGAAAATTCGGAAAATTTGGAAATTCGACTTTAATTTTGAACTTAATTTATTTAAAAACAGTTTGTGTTAGAGACATACTTTTTTCTTTCTAATGTTCCCCCAACCCTTCTCAATATCTCCAGCATCATTCTCTATATCTTCAACCATCTCTATTCCTCACATCGCCAGCACCAGGCCGGGAAAGCAACACCTGTCCATTGTAATGGAGGTCTATGGCACCTGTGCCTCTTCAGGGTCTCAAATGATGATGAAGGGGCAGTTGTCGACAATCCTGTCAACCTTCCAGTTTTGGCCAAGAAAGTCACGGATTTTAAGTGGCTTTCTTGCCTAATCTCATCTCTTAAAAATCCTGGATTTTTCCTGTATTCAAGAAATCTGTCAGTGCATTGCACTAGTCATCATTGCATGTGCTGGCCCTCACCAGCAGTGGTCGACCTGCACAAGCAATGATAATTTCAATATACCAAAAAGAATATAAAAAGACTGCCTCCTCCTTTCATGCCCCCAACATTGGAAGTGGCATCAGTGGAGTAACTTTCGGTATTTAAAATAAGGAACTGTGCATTCCATATACCGCAAGTGACATAATTTCCGGTAATTTTACAGGATCCCGAAATGCTAATGTTGACAGGTCTGGTACTGATTGGCAGTTAGTTTGGCTAAGCAAAACAATAGAAATAAGCAAAATACCCTCAAGGGACTTTAACTGGAACACCGACTCCCTTGTTGATATATAATATAGTCATAATCTTAAAAATATTACATTTATTAAGTTTCACTTTCTGGTTCACTTTCTTTTGTAACATAGTCTGCCCATAACCGTATCTCCCCGGCAAGACCCTTTATTGGTATTGTTTATGACCCCGTATTTTATGCTTTGGAACCCCTGCATCCCTTTACACCTAAAAGACCAAGTGTCAGGTATTGGGATAGCTCCTTGCTTCCTTAAGCATCCCCTGCATCCCTTTACACCTAAAAGACCAGTTGTCAGGTATTGGGATAGCACTTAGCTACCTTTTTATATATCCAGAATGAAGCTACAGACATATACTTTTGTTAAGATCCACCGGGGTTCTGCCCATTCTGACCAGCACTGTAGTGGTGGCCCCTGCTATGCAGGGGGGCCATATCCTGCCTTCCACTCCTCGTCCGTGATTTTACTTAATCCTATTAGGCGCTTTATATAGAGAAAAAGACTACACATGGTGTGATAAGCATCCATGGGCAGCCGGAGATTCCCCCCGAAAAATTCAGGGGCTAGGGGACTTTTAAGGCCACAATTTGGAAACAAAGTGAATATCAATTGTCAAATGTAAAAAGTAAAACATAGAATTATGTTTATTATAGTCATGATAGACGTACAGCATGGCATGGCTCGGTTGGCTGGCATCAATACATCAAATAGATACATAAAATACATAGAATCATACAGAGTACATATAAATAAAATTAAAAAGTAGGTAAGCACATGGGTCATGGTTATAAACAGTGCTAGGATAGGGAAACCTATCACATAGGATCCCCTTCACCCCAACGCGCGTTTCGTGTATATCCTTCATCAGGGGGTGTTTGTCTATCCAATACAGTTCCATATCTTCCGATGTAGGTGTTTAAAATGATAAAGCCAAAACGAAAATGAACAGCAGAGGAGGTAGGTTAGCATCAGGGTAGGGATGGAGCGTAATTAGGTAAGTCATGTTATTAAGAGTCCACTCACTTGTAATGATGTATAAGGTGCCAAGTCGCTGGAGCGCAGCAGCCATAGCCCCCAGTGGGGCTATCCCGGGCCAAGAACGAGGGGCCAAAGAGAGGGAGTCAGGCAGCCGATAGGACCAATGCATCAAGGGTTGACCTATATGGTAATTGTCAATATGTTATAGGTGGTGGGGAGAGGGGAACCCACCTGCAGTGTAATAGATTAAAGGGGCCCTATATAGGTGGGGAAAGAGGTGTTCAAAGTGAGAGGTGAATTGAAAATGTGAATGGACAGGTAGTGATGAAGGGAAGGGAGGGAAGGTGCATATAAATACCAAGTCAAAAACCCCCAAACAAAATAAAAACGTGAGGGAAGTGAGGATGAGACTAAGCGTCATTAAAGTATAAAGTGGCTAAGAAGTGCGATGTGTCACAATAGATTGGTGTTGAGTAGGCCAAGCCCATACCTCATTAGGTTGCTATGAAAAGAAATTAGTGTGAAGGGTAATTAATTAAATAAAGGTAAGAAAATTTCAAAGATAAACACAAAGTATTGTAGAATCAAGTACCAATGTAATTTTCAAAAAGGGTGAGGGTAATGGTACTAATGGTGCTAAGCTTACATAAGAAGTATAGGTTTAAGTAGGGAGTATAAGGTGTATGCCTAAGCAGTCCGTAAAGGGTGTGCCGGGTAATAGATTCATTACAGGTAAAGAAGTTTGAGGTGAAGAAAACCAAACACAAAGGAGGTGTAATAGAATCAAGTTCCAAGGTAATTTACAAGAAGGTGAGGGTAAGATAGGGAGTATAAAGTATATACCTGAGCGGTCCATAGAGGTATCACGTTCTCACAGTCAATGGGTTAACCAAGTATTTAGTATTTAATAGTAATCCAGGTTCAAAGGTAAATAAATTATTAGGCGCTTTCTTCCCACATTAATCTCAGATACGCACATCTTCTGTGGGTGCATTTTAATCGACAATTCAATCGTCAAAATAAAAGCAATTAAGTTGTTGAAGTAACTGAAAATTTAAAATAAAAAAATTGTACTTTGTGTTTAATACGATATGATTTGTGTTTTTTGGAGACTCCGCCCATATTTCTGGTAAGATGGAAGAGATCCGACACGGAGGAGATGAGGGATGGGAAAGGAATTCTCTTTTCTATGACTTGTAAATGTAAATCACATCCTGTGTCTCCGTGGATGAGCCCAGCGGACTGAACAAGACACCATCATGCACCGATATTTATATATTTCATTGCAGACTGAAGACTCCGTAGAGAGGGATCCATGTCTCTGTGGGTTTATGTCGGTAATGGTGATAAAAATCCCTTTACACCTAAAAGACCAGTTGTCAGGTATTGGGATAGCACTTAGCTACCTTTTTATATATCCAGAATGAAGACCCAGACATATACTTTTGTTAAGATCCACCGGGGTTCTGCCCATTCTGACCAGCACTGTAGTGGTGGCCCCCGCTATGCAGGGGTGCCATATCCTGCCTTCCACTCCTCGTCCGTGATTTTACTTAATCCTATTAGGTGCTTTCTTCCCACATTAATCTCAGATTCGCACATCTTCTGTGGGTGCACAGCCTGAGGAAGCCAAATTCAAACGGCGAAACATGTAGCTGCCATATGCACCCCACAGTGTGGATGCTTTTATAGATAGATTGCAAATAGAGCATGTGTGCACATTTTATTTGATGTTGTAATATGTGGATTAGACCATATCGTCTGTATTTGGATTTGTATGCGCTTTTTGTATAGCATCTACTGTGATATAGCTTATGAAACTTAATAAATTTAATATTTTTAAGATTATGACTATATTATATATCAACAAGGGAGTCGGTGTTCCAGTTAAAGTCCCATGAGGGTACGAACTGGGCTTTTCTCAACTTCTAGGCGGGGTTTATAAAAAGAAAATTTCAACCATCTGAAGCAGCCACTTCTCCGGTGTTAACTCATTTGTACAGTGTCTGTTCTATCTATCCTATCATTTATGGGAGACTGAATACATCATCAATAAAAGAATTACATGCGTGTTGAACAGGGATTGTGGTGGAGCAAAAAAACACTGCATGTTGAACTTTCTTGTTCGACCCGACCCCTTCTCCGGCGAGAAGAATTGTGGGTAATTCTTCTGAATTAGCCACCCAGGGATCTAAAAAAGAAAACAGCGGAAGAATACCCACACCGCCTGTCAAGTTCATATTTTAGATCCCTGCGTGGCTCCCCACTATCTGCGCATGCCACGAAGGGATCTAAAATATGATCTTCATAGATGCCAGCGCTAAGGGTATGCTTCTGCTGCCTGGATCAGCCACGCAGGGATCTAGAAAAGATCAAGCCGGTGGTGGAATACCTATGCTGGTGTCTGTCAAGGTCATTTCGTGGGTGGGACTAGTGATGAGTAGAGATGGTCAAATTTTTGTTAAAAAATTCAACAATTTCGACAATTTTGAGTTAATTGCAAAGCCCCTGAACATGGTATCATCATTAAACTTACTGGAGATGTAGAGAAGGGTTGGGGATATATCACAAAGAAAAAAGTAAGTCTCTTAACCTTCCTAGCGTTGCTGACTGCAGTACCTCGTCCTGCACTTGCTAATGCACTATTGCAGCTGACGAGGGGGAGCCATCCAGCTCAGATCACTCTGCTCCTGTGTCCTGCTCTGCTATGCTGTCTGTGCGAGCACACTGTGACATCTCTCTAGCAGCCTAATCTGCAAATGAATGTCCCGATTTGCATATGGGGGG
>CM070034.1:2941805-2967940 GCA_036250615.1 Ptychadena robeensis
GGTGGGAATGAACGGGAGGTGGGCGGGGGTGGGAGTGAATCCCTTCAGACAAGGGATAGTAACACATTGATTACACAGGTGATGGGGAAGGTTCTAATTGCAGAAAATGTCAATAGTAGCCACGAGGTACTCATTGTTGATCCAGATATACAATGTGATAATGTATGTGTTCTGGCAGTCACACGCAGTGCAGCCAGGGCAGCAGCGGCCCAGCAGGAGGAGCCAGAACGATCGGGGGTCTTTCCCCTGAGCGGTTCAGGGCTCCCTGACTCGGCCGCTGAAGGACTCAGCACCCTGTCCTCGTTTGCCACGGGACAGGTATCTGATTCCATGGGGTCTGCTTTTGAGGAAGCACTGCGGAGTGACCCCAGCCTGGAGTCCCTGAGAAGTGTGGCAGAGAGCCCCCCTGCAGAGGAGGCTACGTACAGGGTGTTCTGGGAAAACGGTAAGTTGTACCGGGAGGAGGTATCCGCAGGTGGCAGGGAAACGGATCTCGCCCACAAAAAGCTGATTCTCCCTGCGCAGTTCCGAGGGCAGTTACTGCGGGTGGCACACGAGGTCCCTTTGGCCGGTCACCTGGGGATAAGGAAAACGAAAGCCCGGTTGTCGCACAATTTTTTCTGGCCCGGTCTGTACTCGGACGTGGTCCAGTATTGTCGGTCCTGTGTCCCCTGTCAGCAAGTTGGCAAGGCCGGCGACGTGTCCCATGCCCCGTTAAATCCTTTGCCCGTAATTGACGAACCTTTTAGGAGGGTGGCAGTGGACATCATAGGTCCTCTAGCCATCCCCAGCAGCTCGGGCAAACGATTTATCCTGACGGTAGTCGATTTTGCCACAAGGTACCCTGAAGCGGTTCCGTTGTCCTCGACCCCTGCAGATAAGGTTGCGGAGGCCCTGTTGGGAGTGTTCGCACGCATCGGGTTCCCAGCCGAATTGCTGACAGACCAGGGCCCACAATTCATGTCAGACCTTATGCAGGGCCTATGTAAGCAGATACAGGTGGATCATATTGTGGCCAGTCCTTATCATCCACAAACCAACGGGTTGTGTGAGCGGTTCAACGGGACCCTCAAACAAATGCTGCGCACATTTGTGGAGTCCCAGGGTAGGGACTGGGAGCGCTATCTGCCCCACCTGTTTGCTTACCAAGAAGTGCCACAGGAGTCTACAGGGTTTTCGCCCTTTGAACTCCTGTACGGGAGATGTGTCAGAGGTCCCCTGGACCTCATTCGAGAATCCTGGGAGGGTCCGGGTGCTCCCGTTGAACGGTCGGTGGTCGACTATGTCCTGAAGTTTCGGGACAAGATGGAGACCCTGGTCAGTCAAATGAAGGAGAACATGGCACAAGCCCAACATACCCAGAAACTGTTGTATGACCGCCATGCCCACGACCGCACCTACCAGGTGGGTCTACCTGCGGCAGAATAAACTCCAGGCGGCCTGGGAAGGGCCCTACCCCATTGTAGAATGCAAAATCAAGGTGCACTACGTGGTAAACCTGGGAGGGAGAAGGCAAAAGGCCTTCCACATAAACATGCTCAAAGAACATCATGAGAGGCCGACCCATGTGTTAGCAGTATGCAGCCTACCTGAGGGAGACGAGGCAGACCTCCTGTGAGATCTACTTGAGAGTGCTAGGGAAGAGGGAACCGGGTGGAGTGTCAACCCGGAGCTGTCACCTCTCCAGAGGCAACAGCTTGGAAGGGTGGTGGAAAACTTTGCCAACACCTTCTCGAGTAAACCTGGGCGCACCCAACTTGCCACCCACCACGTGGACACTGGCACCCATCCTCCGTCCAAACAGTTTGCTTATCGAATCTCTGATCCGGTAAAGGCTGAGATAGAGAAAGAGATTGAGGAGATGTTGGGGTTAGGAGTGATATGAAAATCCCATAGTGCCTGGGCCTCCCCGGTGGTTCTGGTCCCCAAAAAGGACAAGACCACCCGATTCTGCGTAGATTACCGTAGGCTCAACGCCATCACCGTTTCTGACGCGTACCCCATGCCCAGGAACGATGAGCTGCTAGATAGACTGGCCAGCGCCAGCTATCTGACAATCATGGATCTGAGCCGCGGGTACTGGCAAATCCCGTTAACGCCAGAGGCGCGGGAACGCTCTCCCTTTATCACCCCATTTGGCTTGTATGAATCTACTGTAATGCCATGTGGGATGAAAAACGCACCTGCCACGTTTCAGAGGCTGGTGAATGGGCTGTTGGAAGGTCAGGAGGAATTTGCTGTTGCCTACCTGGACGGCATTGCGGTATTCAGCAACACGTGGGAGGAGCACTTGACGCACCTGTCCCGTGTTTTGGATAGCCTGCGAAGGGCTGGACTGACTGTCAAACCTAGCAAATGTCAGCTGGGAATGACAGAAGTCCAGTACCTGGGCCACAGGGTAGGAAGTGGGAGGTTAAGGCCAGACCTCGACAAGGTAGAAGCCATCACCAACTGGCCCACCCCCATCACCAAGAGACAGGTACAGTCCTTCTTGGGAACGGCCGGGTATTACCAGAAGTTTGTGCGAGACTACAGCACTCTCGCCAAACCTCTGACCGACCTTACCAAGAAGAAACTGCCCAAACTGGTGTCATGGACCCCAGATTGTGGGCGCGCCTTCCAAGCCCTTGGCAGTGCCCCTGTACTACAGGCCCCAGACTTCCAGCGGAAATTCGTGGTCCAAACCGATGCCTCGGACTTTGGTCTGGGGGCGGTCCAGAGCCAGGTGAATTCCGCCAGGGAAGAGCATCCGGTTCTCTATCTGAGCCAGAAGCTGTTACCTCGGCAGGTGGCATACGCCACAATCGAGAAGGAGTGTCTCGCCATAGTCTGGGCCTTGCGGAAGCTGCAGCCGTACCTCTATGGCCGGCAGTTCACCATGATCCCCGATCACAACCCGCTGAGCTGGTTAAATCGAGTATCCGGGGAAAATACCAAACTCCTGCGATGGAGCCTGGTATTGCAGGAATTCGATTTCACCATACAGCACAAGAAGGGCTCCCTCCACGCCAAGTCAGCTAGCGACTTGGGGGGAAGGTGTAGCAAGAAGCTAGGAGCGGGATTCCCCTTAACATTGAGTCAGATGGAGTTTCTTTCAGGATTCACTAGGAACATCCTTATCAGTAGAGGTCAGAGGTCTCAGGCCTGTATTCCCTGCACCCCAGGTCGTAATGTTTTACAACCCGGCTTCAAAGAAGGCTAGCAGGCCAGATCCGTCATAAAAACACAGGGAGGGGGGAAGAGCAACCTCCATCTGACCCCTTTGGCCGTAGCAAGAAGGAAATTCATATTTCACTAGAAAATGCCCAGGAACCCCTATGATCACCGGAAGGGGTATTCCAGAGTAACCCTGATAACCTTACAGCCACACCCATATCAAACACGGCAGGGAAAGAAGGGTCTCTCTCTGAGAAATTAATTTCTCATGCTAGGGACAGAATCCGGGTATGATATTTATACTCAAAATATCACCCAATTTACGCTCTACCTGATGACACGGACGGGGAAATTATACCATACACACTGTGCGGATGACGGACGTTTTCTTAAAAGGGTGTAAGAAATCACACCAACAAGGGGTATGACCCTCCGGAGCCCACCTCCAACTCCTCCCCAGCCACGGAGGGGTTAAAAATAGAGGAGGGGGAGACACACAGTGAGACACACTGAGAAGGACGCTGAGAGACGCTCACAGATGCTGAGTCTGAGAGCCCGATGTTTGGAACCAAGCTTGTGCCTAGGATTTCGGTCCTATGACCTGAGTAACATATTTTCTCTCTTTTATCCCATTTATTTTATATATATGATGTCTGATTCGCTGTATACTAAATTCTTATTATAATCAGTTTTCTGTAATTTCTGCAAAACACTGTTTCAGACAGATTACCTATCTGTCAGATATTAAAGAGACCTTTTGGTTATTTTTACCTTTAATAGCCTGTATGATTTTTCAATTGCTTTTGATCCCTCGATGAACTGAGCTTTGACCCCGGAGTGTGTAACACTTAACGATTTTGGTTGCTTAGAAATTGTCTTAGAGTGTATGTCAATCGGTGTATGATTACACGATTGGGGTGTGATTGTATGGTGTGTATAGGACTGGCTAACGAGTGGGTTGAGCAGTCGGGCAGATCCTAGTCCATCTCTCCACGGTCGGAAGATCGACTTTAGGAGCCCATACACTGTACAATCAGATCTGTTAGGGTAGTGACCAACACTTGGTGGCAGCGCACCTACGGTTTGGGTAGGTAGGTCAGGATTGCAGGATTGGTAAGACTGACCGTTAGTGATGGCATGAACCTGGAATTTGATGTTCGCGAACGGCGAACACAAAGTTCCGCAAAAGTTCGCGAACCCGGCGAACTGGCGAACTCTCCATTGACTTCAACGGGAGGCGAATTTTAAAAAACAAATGGACCCTTTCTGGCCACAATAGTGTTGGGAAAGTTGTTTCAAGGGGTCTAACACCTGGTCAATGACATGACAGAGGGGGATCCATGGCAAAACTCCCAAGAAAAAAAATTCACGCAATAAATCTGCACGAAGGATTTCTACAATGATAGTCAATGGGATTTGAGCTGGAGAGCACTAAACAACATGGTTGGTAAATGCCTGTGTGAATTCCACCTGAAACAACCTGTGAAGATCTGCTTTCCACGTTGCCTACAGCTTAAAAGGTGAATTTTAATTTTATGGAGGACACTGGTGGAGATGGACAGTGTGGAAGAAACTGGGGGAGATGGTCAGTATGGCGGACATTGGGGGAGATGGTCAGTGTGGCAGACACTGGGGGAGATGGTCAGTGTGGAGGAGTGTGGCAGCCACTGGGGGAGATGGTCAGTGGTGGAGGAATGGGGAGTGGACAGTGTGGAGGAGATGGGGGAGATGGGTCAGTTTGGAGGACAATGGGGGAGATGGTCAGTGTGGGGAACTGGGGAGATGGTGTGTGGAAGACACTGGGGGGAGATGGTCAGGTGTGGCAGACACTGGGGGAGATGGTAGTGTGGAGGGACAGTGTGCAGATGGACGTGTGGAGGACGTGGGGAGGATGGTCAGTGTGGAGGACAATGGGGGAGATGGAGTGGTCAGTGTGGCAGGACACTGGGTGGAGATAGGTCAGTGTGGAGGACACTGGGGGAAGTTGGTAGTGTGGCAGACACTGGGGGAGATGGTCAGTGTGGCAGACATGGGGGGAGATGGTATAGTGATGGAGGAACATGGTGGTGATGGTCAGTTTGGATGAGGAGAACTGGTGTGATGGAGTCAGTATGGAGGGGGGGGGGGGGGGGGGACCCCCCCCCCCCCACTTGGTGGTGATGGTCAGTTTGGGAGGACACTGGTGTGATGGATATACAGTATGGAGGACACTGTGTGATGTCATTTGAGGAATGATTGATGGTCAGTATGAAGAACACTGGGGAGATGAAAGTTGGCACAAGGCTGTAATGGATGAAAGCTGATATGTAGTAAACCCTTATTAATAGTGAAAAAAAATTCTGGTATTACCCCACCAGATAACTTGGTGGGAAATGGGCACACACAGTTGACAAGGTGTAATGGAACGGAAAGCTGCAATATGATTAATACCCTACAATATAGTGAAAAAAAAAAATCCCTGGTTAAAAAGGCCACCAGATATAACGCCGAATAGCACGGTGCAATAGAATGGCTTGCAGGATCACATGGCACAGCCTGGCATGCCAGCCAGCAGGCAACAGACAGCAGACTAAGAGCAAAGAGTACACTGTAGAAGAACACTGCCTAGCTAATGGTTCCCTATGCAGCGCAGCAGCAGCTCTATGTTCTAACTCATTCTAACGCATGTGAAAGGGCGGGGTGCTGATTGGCTGGATTATGTCTGCTGACTGTGACTCACAGGGTCAAAGTTTGTGCAATGTAAAAAGATAGGGGGCGGATCGAACTCACCATATGTTTGCGAACATGAGGCGAACGCGAACATGTGAAGTTCGCCGCGAACAGTTCTCCGGCGAACAGTTGGGGCCATCACTACTGACCGTGTCCATCTGCACGATTGTGGCCTGTCCGGCAACCTTATTTAGACACAGCCTCTCTATTACGGGCCGAGCCCGGGAAGTTGCGACTGGGTTTGCTAGCCTGGCGGTCGCGTTGTGACAGGTTGCATTGCAGAAGATAATGGTTCCAGTCAGTTGAACACCACCCTCTCTTCCACCAGGTACAGTCTCTGTAGCCAACACCCTGGTCAAGGAAATCCTCCCTCTGATCATCCTTCCTCCAACCCTGTAGAGGTTTGCCAAACCAGTAATCCCACACTCATAGGAGCACTTTACACCGCCACAATTGCGTTTGTCCCTCTCACCCAGCACACTGGAGGAGGGACCTGATTTCCAGTGTCTTGAGCCTTCACAGTGACAAGATGACGTTGGTGATCCGCAACCATTGGTTCACAAAGTGGATGATGATGAGACAGAGTTACCAAACACTCAGGTTATGTTTAGGGCAAGTCAGGGGGATGATCAGAGTGAAGAAGAGGAGGTGGAGCACAACAAGGTCACTGACCCAACTTGGAAAGGTGACAAGCCAAGTGAGGGTAGCAGTTCAGGGGGGGGTGCACCCCAACAGGCTGGAAGAGCCATTGTTGTGGCAATATGAAGAAGTCAGACCACACCAAGCAGGCCTGCAACTGTGACACGAAGCACCACCATGCGGAAATCTTTCTTGCCAGGGGGTAAGCGTTACGCGGTATGGTGTTTTTTTAAGGAATGTGCAGATGACAAAAGTGTGGTAGTTTGCAACTTGTGCAGCACAAAAATGAGCCGGGGTGTAAACACTAGCAACCTCACCACCGCCAGCATGATCCTCCACATGGCATCCAAACACCCTAAAAAGTGGGCAGAACGCTTGGGTCCACAGTCTGCCTGTCACACCACTGCCTCCTCCTCCCTTTTACGCACTGCTGCCCAATCCCCTGTCAAAGGCACTGGCCCAGATGCCCCACTCCCTGCACCTTGACCAGCAGCATTTACCTTCACTTTCTATCTCAGCGCAGCATCCAAATGTCAATAATGAAAGCATTTCATTAGCAAACGCTAACTCCCACCATCCCACCCTCAGGTCATAGCCTTAAATGCACAACTTTCAAAATGGATGGCTCTTGAAATGTTGCCATTTAGGCTTGTGTGCCACTGAGGCCTTCCGGGGCTTAATGTCGGTGGCCATCCCTAGGTACGTAAGCCCCAGCCGTCACAATTTTTTCCCCGGTGTGCAGTACCAGCTTTACACCAGCATGTGTCCCAGAAGATCGCCCATTCCCTGACCAAGGACCACCTCACCACAGACACATGCACAAGTGCTGGTGGCCAGGGACACTACATTTCCCTCACGACACACTGGCTGAATGTGCTACCCACGTCCAGGATTGGGGAACCTACGTCCAACAGGGTCTCCACCAGCAGCTATGCCACTGGCTCCAACCTCCACTTCTCCACCTCCTCCGCCACCCCCTTTCCACTTCCACCTCAAACACCAGTCCGTCGTCACTTACTAGCTGGAAGCAGTGTAGCATTGCTGTGGGGAAGCACCAACAGGCCGTGCTGATCTGCTTGAGGGACAAACAGCACACCGCAGCAGATCTGTGACAGGGTATAAGGGACCAGATCAAGCTGTGCCAGCATGGTTGTGGCTGACAATGGCCGTAACTTGGTGGCGGCTTTGGAGCTCGGCAACCTGATCCACATTCCCTGCCTAGTCCATGTTTTAAATTTAGTTTAATACATGAAAAACCCTACCCCAATTTGCAATGGCTACTTATAAGGGCACGCCCATTTTCAAAAGTCATCCATAGCTTGAGATGGTCTGTCAACCCTGCAGCAGCACAGTCTTCCAGCTCACCGACTGTTGTGTGACCTGAGTATGTGCTGGAACTCCATGTTCTGCATGTTGTCCAGGCTTTGTGAGCAGCAGAGGGCAATCCTCTCCTTTCCAGTCAACTGCCACAATTCACAAGCGAGGATGGGGCACTGATGTCAGATGTATGTGAAATTTTTTAAAAGTTTGATGAATCCACAAAGATGGTTAGTGTTGATAAGGCTATCATCAGAGAAACCATCCCACTGCTGTGTCTACTCAAACCATCACTTCTCACAATTAATGAGAATGCTCTGAATATGGCAGAGGAGGAGATGACACAGGGTGATAGAGATACCAACCACTTTTTGGCTTCACAGCACGACTTGGAGCATGCTGGAGACTGTTGCCTCTGGTACACAGGGTAGTAGTACCCATGTAATTTAATTACCTCAGTTCAACATGGATGGGAGGAGGAGGAGATGGAGAGATATCCAGATGTCGACTTTGACATCTTGCCTGTTCATGTTAGGCTGACTCTCCAGTTGTACGCATAATAGAAAATACGGACAAAGAGAACTACTCTCATTCTGGCACAGGACACACTTTGGCGGAGAGGACAAGTAAAATGATGCAATACAAGAAAGTACTTGTAGAGAGGTTGCTCCAAGGTTTTCTGATAACACGTCAGGCACAGTGCATGCTTCTTTGGACAATCGAGGAAGGGAGATAAGGGAAACACCCTGAACCACTCTTTCACAATCTAAATCTTGGAATATGTCCGTGCCATCAGTGAAGAAAAAATCCATTGATGGAATAACCTGTTCATTCAGAAATTCAGGTAGTCAGTCATTGAAAGACAATAGCTCATGCAGTAATTATTCAATAGGAGGATTGTACCTATTTGCTTAGTTTAATCAAGGTTCAAGAAATCTAATTAATTAATATGTTAAGGGAAACCTGTAATCATTAAATAATACAACATTTCATTAGTGATATTTCAATTTTTGGTCCTGTAGCCCCTGCTAGGAATTCAGGGGGCTAAACAGTTAAAGGTTTTGGAGGGAAAGACAGGCTTGTCACTGGCAGGTGTTGAGACTTGTTTTCTGTCTGGTGACTAGCCTGGCTCTTTGCCAATTGCTATGTGATGTATCTATTTTATGTAATCTGCCCAGATACCAGGGGCCAGAGATTTCTGGCGCCTTCTAGAATCTGGGAGGGGCAAACTTGATAAAAGGTTGAAGCTAAATAAGTTCTAGAGAGAGTCTTATCTCCTGGGAGCTCCCCGGCTGGGGGCCCTGGAGGGGTGAACCTGTATACTGCAGACTTGGCGGAGCCTGTCAGGATCGTGACAGACTGAAGTTGAGTCAGAGGAAGATTCCTGGTATTGATCTGGAAGTTTGGACCAGGGGATTTCCTACAAGTGCTGCCTGTAAGCTGTTAAAGGGGGACTCTGCTTGGTCCTTAACCTCCTGAGCATTTCAGCCTTTGCACGTTTTTTTTATAACCGTGCAACGGGCAATCGCGGCGGAGCACAATATGCTCCGCCGCGATTGCCTGCTCAGCTGGAGGTAGTAAACATAAGTCCGGCGTCACTGGAGACGCCGGACTTACGTTGCAAGAAAGCAACGCCCCTCCAGTTAGACGGAGGTCTATGGCGCCGCCTACACCCACCCCCTTCGTGTCACCGGTGACGCGATCGGTGGCGGACCCGGAAGCATCAGCATACATGCTGATGCTCCCGACCGCCGCAGAAAGCCGGCGGTACCTAGAGCGTGGCTCTAGTTAACTGGGGCTGAGTTTCATGATGCATGAAACTCATCCCGAGTTAACTTGGGCTAGACACTCAGAAGGTTAAGAAGAAGACTGGTCTGGTGTATTTAAAGAAAGTCTACTCTCAGGTCCCCAGAAGGCAAGCCAGGACTGTGAGTACTCAGAGATTTAGAAGAAGCTGCCTAGTGAGGTACTGAGACCCACTATGCAAGAACAGCCTTGTTCCTATCCCTCTCTCCCATTGACAACCTGCTCTATAAAGATTCTTCAAGTTTAACAAGATTTCTCTCCTTGGTCAATCGCTGCTACCCAAGTCCCATCTACACACAGCAGCACCCACATTGCTACAGTCCCACAATCCTTCTGTACATCTCCAGCAGTTCTTATGAGAATGGTGGCTTCACAAAATCACCTAAACCTGTTTAACCAGCAGCAAGACCAATTTACAGAATTTTTGCACCATTCCCTACTTCATACTAGGGGGGGGGGGGGGGGGGGGGGGGTAATTGGCATGAATAAACATCATAACTATTGAAGGTAATGTCAGGTTTAAACATTCATTAGCAATTTATAACTATTGTTATGGTAAAAACATTTATCTTTATCCCCAAATTCAAATTGTATACACACATGACACAATATACAAAACACAATATCTATAAACAAAATGAAAGGAGAGGATACCAAATGCAATGGAGTGATTTTGAAAGGATGGGGGATCCCACAAATTGTGTAACTCAATTGCCCTGCCTATCACATACATATATGGGAATCAAAACTCACAAAATAAGTTAAATTCAGATTTACCCCTATTCACTAGTTTTTTCTATGATAATTGAACAGTGTCTGTTCTATCTCATAAATTATGAGGGCTGAATACATCTTCATTATTAGTGATTTCCTTGCGGACAGTTCAGCCCGGTGCATGACATGTGTTTGACTCGCCCCATTTGCCGGAGAGAAGTTTATTATTCTTCCGATGGTTGGAAATTTCTGCTCCTGATGTGTCCGACGGAAGAATAATAAACTTCAAGAAAAATCACTAGAGCCTGGGTAGACAATAGCTCTGGTGAAAGGGAGGGAGTATATTGGCCCATACCTGATGCACATAGGGTCCCCACCTCCCCCACAGGGTAATAGTCTGACTGCTAGTCCCTGTTCAGCCAGCCCATGGAAAGAAGGTATAGGACCCTGTGTAGTTCCCTGAAGTAGAGATGGTCGAATTATTGTACTTGCTAACTTTGTGAGTTGATTGCAAAGCTCCTGAACATGGTAGCATCACCAAAAGAGCTGGAGATGTAGAGAAGGGTTGTGGGAACATTTGAAAAAAAAAAAAGTTTAGCTCTAGCACATGGAGTTTTTGCATGAATTACGTTCAAAAATAAAGTCAAAATTCCGATTTTCGAAATTTTGACTTGACTTTGAACTTCTTTTGTGCAAAAACTCTTTGTGTAAGAGACATACGTTCTTTTTTGAAGTATACCCCCACTCCTTCTCTACATCTCCAGAAAGTTTGGTGATGATACCATGCTCAGGGGCTTTGCAATTAACTCGAAATTGTCGAAATCATAAAATTTTTGAAAAAAGATTCGACCATGTCTACCCTGAAGTACTCATACTAAATTAGTGCCAGATTGAACCAGATTTGATATTCCTCAACCAAGGATAAAAGTATTTGATGATCTATGATGATTTTGGTGCTTCTAAAAGCCCCCATAAGGTTAAGGTCCACAAAGTAACCTGAAAAGTGCTTATCAAACGTCCATCTTGTCCCTCAAAGGATCTATTGTACAATATATAATTTTACATAGAATGTTAATATAGAAATATACTACATGCAATGCTTTTATGGTCAAATGTACATTGTCATATTGTAGTGCCCGCCTATGAAGTCCTGAAGAAGCTACAGTATATGATAGAAAATGCATTGACATAGAATATGAAGGTTGTGCAAAAGTAAGATTGGAAGGCAATCATCCTATCACTTTCCTCATACTTGTGAATGGAATGGATAGAATAATTGGAGAAGCCAGGACAGAACACAATGCTAATAGGACCCAACATATTGATGTTGTATGTGAATAGATTTTAACAAAATGGATTAAACTTTTGTAAGTTCATAAAATACTGGCTTATTGAATGGCATATTTCTTCTCAAGTAGATGTGTTTTTCCTGCTCTTAATATAATTTGAGTTTATAAAAAAAACCTAAATCAAATTTTTAAGTCACAAAAGTCAAAACTTTGATTTTCCAACTGAAAAAAGAAAAAAAGTTTCACCACAAAATAAAATTTAGAAATTTCCACTTAAAATATGAAATTATAAAATGTAAAAAGAATATAATACCCCACCCTATAGAATAAATGTAGAGGTCTCTATGAACTCATACATATTCCTTAAAGTGGTTTTACACTCAAAATAAAAAAAAACAGACATACATTAAACAGAAACAATACTCACCTGTCAGCAGTTCAGATGCTGGGAAACTACTACACAAAAAAAAACACACTAAACTGTCTTCACTTGCTTGCAGAAGGCATGTTAGCATCTTGGCTCCTGCCATCTGCACACTTCCGGCCACACTGGCGCCCCCTCTCCTCCCCTCTCCTCTCCACCTCCTGACGATTTCCTGCCTGGCAGAGATCTCCCAGACACCACTTCGGCTGCCTAGGTGCGACATAAGGCAGTGGGAGGGGGAGCACTCCTGACAAGCTCCCCTACAGCTGTTAGAAGAAGATTTGTTTACTACATTCAAGGATCTCAGCATTATTGGCTTAGCTGCAGCTGATAATTCTGAGTGACCTCCCAGGTGGTAGGTCCGCTAAGTGTTAAAAAATACATGAATTAACAAAAAATAAAATATCATGATGGTTTCTATTACATAACAAAGCCCCTGAACATGAGATTATTATCAAAAATTACCGACCGTGTCAAGGTTTATGTACACAATGCTAAAAAAAAATGTATAACTCTAGCACATGTAGTTTTTGAATATATTAGTATCAATGTAAAATCATGCAGGAATTACTCTTAATGAGAAATTCTGAAAATACAGTTATTTATTCACATACTACACATGCCTGTGGCCTCTAAGGTTCACGTAAAAACTTGACAATCCAAAACTAATGATAATTAATAGAGATGATTTTAAGTTAATTGCAAAGCCCTTGAACATGATATCAACACCAAACTTTCTGGAGATGTACAGAAGGGTTGGGGGTATACTCCAAAAACGTAAGTATGTCTCTACCACAAACCGTTTTTGCACAAATGAGGTTCAAATCAAGTCAAAATTTCGAAAATAGGAATTTCGGCTTTATTTTTTAACTTAATTTATGCAAAAACTACATGTGATGGAGCAAAAAAAATTTTTTCAAATGTTCCCACAACCTTTCTCTACATCTCCAGCAATTTTAATGATGATACCTTGTTCAGGGGCTTTGCAATTAGCTCACAATATTAGCAAGTTGAAAAATTCGACCATCTCTAATAATTAAAAAAAAGTGTGCATCACTGATATCTCTGATATACATCCATATGTGTATTTACACATTTTATGAAAAATTTTCGGTAAATAAAATGTCTGACAAAGGAAAGAATAGGCCAATGAGTTCTTTATTTACATAATATTATCAAAGTATTTTGAATATAATATTTTTAAAATGTCTTTAAGATCTTTATTCCTCAAACAGTATATGAAAGGATTTATAAATGGGGTAAAAACCGTGTATAACATCGATATTATTTTACTGATCATTGGTGATTGTCCTTCCTTTGGAACCAGATAAGTGCCCATTAGGGTTCCATAAAATATTAGGACAACAGTGAGGTGGGAGCTACAAGTGGAGAAGGATTTCAGTCTTCCTGAATAGGAGGGAATCTTTAATATTGTTAGGACAATGCAGATATATGAAACCAATATTACAAGAAAGGGAAACACTATCGCTGGAAGACACAACAAGGTGGCTTCCAGTTGAACCATGGACACATCTGAACAGGAAAGGTCTAACAAGGGAATGAAATCGCAGAAGAAATGATCAATTATATTTGGTCCACAGAACTGAAGTTGATGTAAGCCAACTGTAAAAATTAAACTCGGAATCCAGCTCAACATCCAGGATGTTAAAACTAATGAAGTGCAGAGTGTTGGTTTCATAATGGAGACATAATGGAGAGGAGAGCAGATGGCCAGATAGCGGTCATAGGACATCACTGTCAGGAGGTAACATTCAAATCCTTCTATTAAAGCAAAGACACAATACTGAGTGATGCAGCCAGGAAATGATATGGGGGTCCGCTCATGTAGAATGATATTTAACAGGTTAGGAACAATAACTGTGGTCATCATGATGTCAGATACGGAGAGTTGGGAGAGGAAGAAGTACATGGGGGAGTGGAGGGTCTTACTGTACACAACAAACATGATGATCAGAAAGTTTCCACATATTGTCATAATATATATAAGAAGTATCAAGGTGAACAACAGTGCATTACATATGACTGAGCTGCAGAACCCTAAAAAGAAGAACGTGGTGACTTCTTTATTAATTGTCTGTTTAAAATGAAAGAAGAAATATCCAAAAAAGCATATCAATACAGACATACATTATTAAAATAAGAAGCTTATTTTCTCTTTAAATAAATAAAAAGCAAATAAGGATTAACCTGTAATTATTATACAATGATTTGTGATGTCCCCACAACCCTTCCCTATATCTCCAACAAGTATAGTGATGAACTTTACAATGGTAAGGTGTATGGGGGCCTTAAGAATCATTCTATGTATAATGTTCAGCAAGTAGACAGTGTCTACTATCGACTATAAGATGCACCCAGTTTTTAGGGATGGAAAACCATAAAAAAGATTTAATAAGTTTTTACATCAATTCGGTTAATGCAATGAATTTAATGCAATGCAATATTCAATTCAGCCAGAAGGCTTCACTAGCAGCAGTACACTCTCAGCAGAACGTCATACTTTACATTGATCTACAGGAGGAAGGGGTGGGGTTGTGCTGGGCTGTCTTTTGCACTCTCTCTCCTCTCCTGATGTTACTGATTCTATAGCTTTCTTCATTGCCTATGCCAGTTCAGGCATAGGCAATTACACAGTTCAGATGGGAGAGCTGGCATTACCTGGCATCTCACATCTGACAGCTTCTCCAGCTCCCCCAGCTACTCTCCATGCCAGGAGAGCTGGCGGGCAGCCAAGGTGCGACCACCGGCAGCTGAGTGGCCGCGGGGGTTGCGCATTCGAACCATAAGACACAGGCACTTCTTGCTCCCAATTTTGGGGGTGAAAAAGTTCGTCTTATGGTCCGAAAAATACGGTAATCCTAATTAAAATCATCATGATCAGTATGTAAGAATAACATGTGTGATGAATGCCGGCTTAGATAAAATAATCTTATATAGTGACTAGTGATGGCTGAGCTGTCCGCACGGCAATCTGCCTGCGAACAGGGGGACGGCGGACGATTTAAAAAGTCTGATCCACCTGTTCGCTGATGGACTTGGCCGACGTTCGGCCATCACTACTACTGACATATCTACTTACTTCATTCACTAATGACCCCTGATAGAGATCCATGGGGTTATAATGGATATTTTTATCCAAACAAATAAAAAGCAAATTTAATTTTAAAATAAACATGTGCTAGTAACTGAAAATGAATTGTGTCAAATATTATTATGATTATAAATATATTCATAATATTTCTGGTAAGATGGAAGAGATCTGACATGGAGGAGATGAGGGATGGGAAAGGAGTGAGAGAGGAAATAGGAATTCTCTTTTCTATGTCTTGTAAATGTAAATCACATCCTGTGTCTCTGTGGATGAGCCCAGTGAACTGAGCAAGACATCATCGTGCACCAATATTTATATATTTCATTGCAGACTGAAGACTCCGTAGAGAGGGATCCATGTCTCTGTTGGTTTATATCGGTAATGGTGATAAAAAAAGATGATTACATCATTATATTAATAAAAATGAAGTTGAATTAAATAAATAATACAATTATAAAACAAAAATAACATTATTATTATGTCATTATATATCTAACAACAAAAGCTTGGTCGGCCAGAGAACGGACATGTCTGATAATCTCAGGCCAATGCTGTTAGTTTCAATGGAGAACTCCAGGTTCCTTATTCCAATTACCTGACTTGATGTCCCTGAGCAATGTGATAAAATGTAAATTTCTTAATTACATAGTCAGAGATGTTGCTGACCTGGTCTCTTCTGGAGTTGATGTTATAAGTAACACAGTATGGACCGCTCTTCATCATTGTTAGATATATAAATATATAAATCTAGAGACTTTCTGCACCCCTTCCCCTATGGTTGAAAAAGAGCGTCTGCTTGAAACGCGTCCCATTGTTCCTATTGAGCCCCCCAGTATCTGTAAGCAGGAAGTGATCTCATCCCCAACCAGGAAGTAAGGTCCTCCTGGAAAACACATGGCCCTGAGAGATCCACCCTTGTAAACCTCTCTCAATGTGAGTATCTTGTCTGTTGTTTTGTTTCAATTTGTTTTATATTATCCTATTCCACATAATTTAACCATTTGTTGTACTAGGTTGTGCACCTCTCTTCTTGTTCTTATTTGTCAGCAGCATATCACAGACCAACTGAAGTTTGCCCAGGAACATTTGAAAGGTAAAGATGAGATTCTGAAGTCTGTGCTTTGATCTGATGAGACTAAACTGGTACTGTTTGGGCACATGGATTATGTTATGGCTTATGTTTGGCTAAGAAAGTGAGAGGCCTTCAACCCTAGGAACACAGTTAAACATGGTCGTGGGAGCATAATGCTATAGGGCTACTTTGTTGCCTCAGGCACAGGGAGACTTGTTCAGGTGTATGGCATCATGAAAAAAGAAAATGATGTTGACAATTTAAGAAGAATATGCAGAAATCTGCATCATAGTCTAGGCTTAGATCACCACAAGGTTTCACAACAAGACAATGACCCAAAGCATACATAAAATCCAGTCCATCAAATCCTCAAGGATACCAAAACCAAGATCCTGGAGTGGCCCATACAGAGGCCATACTTCAAAGTGAATGTCTGTGCTGGAAAACCATGTAATGTGGAGCAGCTAGAACAATTTGTAATGGAAGAATTGGTCAATATCCCTCAGGAGACCTGAATATACCTAGTAAAGAACTCCTCTAGAATATTGTTGTCAGTCATGGATCAGAAAGGGGGCGCTATTGAATATTAGCGATTAATAAAACACAGGGGTGCAACCACTTGGACAATGTCATGGCAGAGGGAGATAAATGAATAAACTTAGTCATAAACCAAATAATTAACCAGCTTTTTTTTGCTAAAGTAAAGCATTCGCCCTCCCTTGCTCCCTTGTGCCCTCCCTTGCCAGACCCCTTTTAGTAGGAGGTCTTATTTCTAGGACTTTAACAAGAGGACCCCCACCCTATTGAATGAGGTCCCAAGGATCTCTTATCCAGTAAATAGGTTTCTATGAAATAGGAGACCACATTGAAAAAAGTATTTTATAAAAGTTTTGCCATTGCACATAGTAACCTGAAAAGTGTTTATCAAACATCCATCTTGTCCCACAAAGGATCAATTGTATAATATATATGAAGCACCCCTCTGGTGAGAGAAAGTGCTAAGTAGTAAGGGGTTAACTTGGTTTTCTCTGGCAGGTGCAGGCTTGTTCATTTTCACTTCATCTCCTAAAGAACACTCATTTGCCGCTGTCCAGACCCAAACATAATTCTTCAGCAGGACCTAAGGGTCTCATTGCTACACATGGGGGTTTGTCCGGGATTTGGGCAGTGGCAGACTCCTGAGACAGAAACGAGAGCCAGTGGAGAAGATTTTGCGATCAGCTGGAAAGACACTGAAAAGTTCCAGCAAGGCAGAAGTTAACTCCAGGAAATTTCCAGAGAGGACAGCTGAGGGTGGAGCCAAAGTCTGGCAGCGAAGTTACCGATAAAATAGGAGGGTAAGAAGCACACTCATCTCATTTTTCCCTTCAGAGAGCTAATACATCCACCAGGAAGATGTTGTCTCTGGGACACTTCAGCCGCCTCAGCGTGTCCGATGGAGCCGAGATGTCTAGAAGATCTAACAGCAGGTACCAGATCACGGACACAGGAATTAGACTGATCCTGCTGGAAGACCTGGCGCTGTACTCGGAAAACAACATTGAGAAGGTGGGAGTAGAATGCCGGTGTTGCGGGCGCATCAACTTTGCCATCATGCCATGGGCCCAGTGCGGTGGTTGCTGAGAAGTCCTGGTTGCGTTCTTTTCCAGCAGCCTACCGCCATCCATACTGCGCGGGGACCTGATCTCCGGACTGGCCAGGCATGTCATGGGTTTTCAAAGGGGTATAACATCTTTTTATACATAACCAATTAAATGTACTAATATTATATATATCTTGTGGTGTATAGTAATTAGCTATGTACAATGTTACAATATATACTCCATGTTGTATTACTACTTCAAGAAGTCTGTATAAAGGTCATTATTTTGTGAAAACAAGTTTGGTCCCAACATAAGGCCCCTTTTACCATCTTCCAAAATTTTCCCTCCTTGTAACACTGGGACGTCCTTTTGGTTGAAGTTGCTGACGGGGTGTCATGAAACTGTCCCAAGCCTTGGATAATGTTGCCCTGCCCTTGTTAGAACTGCAATGTGTTCCCCTTGTCTCCCTCCCTCAGTTGCCTAAGGAAGTACGGACTGTGACGGCCCTATTGTCGGAAGTACCTTCTGATATTGCACCATTTTACTCGTCTTCTCTGCCACAGGAATGAGAGAAGGTACAACAGCTGAAAGATAGCACTGTATCACCTGTAAAACATTTATAGATAATGGTTTGAACTCAACCTAAGTAGGTGGTGACTAGTGATCTCCGAACTTCGCCCAGGTCCATCTGCGAACAGGCGGATCAGACTTTAAAAAAGTCAGATGCCTGTTCACGGAAAGGTTTAAATTTCTAGCCTGCTCACAGGGAATTTGAATTGAAAAAACTGAATTGACGTCACGGACATCACTTCCGGTTTACCGAGCCGGATTTTCACTCCAAGACTGGGTTCCCTACTCGTTCATCAGTGAAAAGATTCTTCCTCCGGCGGGATCTTACTGCTCCTGTTCTTGCCGGAGGAAGAATAGTGAGCTCCTTCTTGCCGGTGAACGGGGTGGGTCTACTACTGGCCGGCTAGAAGGAGGGCGAACATCCCCTGTGACAGTTCGGCCATCACTACTGTATATAACATGTGACTATAGCCTCTAAGGTACACATAAAAATATAAAAATCCATAACTATCAGAATAAAAATGTCTGCATCACTAATTTCTTAGATATTCAACCAGATGTTATTTTAGAAATGTTATAACATTTTTTTGTCAACTTTCAGTAAATAAAACCTATTACAAAGGAAAGAATAGGCCAATGAATAATTTATTCACATAATAAAATCAAATAATTTTGAATATAATATTTTGTAAAATCTCTTTAATATCTTTATTCCTCAAACTGTAAATGAAAGGGTTTATAAAGGGAGTAAAGATCGTGTACAACATCGATATCATCTTAGCGATCATTGGTGATTGTCCTTCCTTGGAACCAGATACGTGGCCATTAGGGTTCCATAAAATATTAGGACAACAGTGAGGTGGGAGCTACAAGTGGAGAAGGATTTCAGTCTCCCGGAATCGGAGGGAATCTTCAATATTGTTAGGACAATGTAGATAATATTACAACAAAGGGAAACACTAAGGCTGGAAGACACAATAATGTGGTTTCTAGTTGAACCATGGACACATCTGAACAGGAAAGGTCTAACAAGGGGATGAAATCACAGAAGAAATGATCAATGACATTGGGTCCACAGAACTGTAGCTGACATATGCCAAGGGTTAAAAAAAAGCCACAATCCAACCCAACATCCAGGAAATAAGAACTAATGAAGTGCAGAGTGTTGGTTTCATAATGGAGACATAATGGAGAGGAGAACAGCTGGCTAGATAGCGGTCATAGGACATCACCGTCAGGAGGTAACATTCAAATGCTTCTATAGAACAGAAAACATAATACTGAGCGACGCATCCAGAAAATGATATGGGGGTCCGCTCATGTAGAATAATATTTAACATGTTGGGAGCAATATTTGTAGTCAGCATGATGTCAGATACGGAGAGCTGGGAGAGGAAGAAGTACATGGGGGAGTGGAGGGTCTTGCTGTAGACAACAAGTGTGATGATCAAAAAGTTTCCACATCTTGTTACAATGTATATCAGGAGGACCAATGTGAAGAGCAGGAGATTATATATGGCCATGTCGCTGAACCCCAAAAAGAAAATTGTGGTAAAATCTTCTTTATATGAGGTCTGTATGACAATAAAGAAGAGATTATTTTTACTACATTTAATATAGAACAAAACAAAAACCACACCAAGCGCACACACCAAGGCTGCCCGGGATCCGAGGAAGCCCAGGGCACCCTGCCTGGGATTGCTCCCAAGCCTCTTCTCCGTAGGGTCTGGTGCAAGGGCTGCCTGTCAGAGTGTCCACTATTCCCCTATCAAACCAGGAAGATAACATGGGGCAAGTCCCCATTGATACCCTGCAGGTGGCAGGAGTTAAATGTGAAAAAATACATATATATATCTCAATCCCAGAGGCTAGACACTGTGGAGCAGAGGCTTGGAAGCAATCCCAGGCAGGGTGCCCTGGGCTTCCTCAGATCCCAGGCAGCATTGGTGTGCGCCCCCCCCTCGCCCCTTTCCGGAACTCTAGTGTGCCTGGGGGCCTGGCATGCCCATGTCGACAGGGATACTAATCCGAACTCACAGCGATAGCTCCAATAATTTACTTGTAAGTATGTATATCAGGCTGTTAATATGCTTTGTAAAGACAGTAGCATGGATATGACTAATGCATTGTTGCTCAATGAATATATACCTTTATGTGTATTGTTTGCTTTCTTGAGGATCAGTCATCGATCGCTTCATGGTTCCTGAGAAAGTCCAGCGAAAAGCGAGGGAAACTAAATGCGTCGAAACACTGAGCAAAGGAGTTGAAAGTCTCTTTCTGCAAAGCTACCTTGAGACACCAGACCTATTAAGGATCTATTTAATTTGGGTTCGAGAATTGTCTGATAAGGTTTTTTAAAGATGCCCCATGTGGACATCTTAACATGCTACAGTAAACGGACAATTACTGACTTTTCAGCCTGTTTTACTATATGCACCTCTAAAGGTCCCCTGGGGGCTGGCCACCACTTACTTGAGTTATACTATTGAGTAATACTCAAGGTTTTTGTTTTGTCTTGTTTGAAATGGGATGTGGTGTCACCATTACCTAATGAAACCGATGCCTTCCAACTTAGATTGAATGCATAAATTTAATATATGGTAACTATTAATACAAAATAGTTTATGTTATAGAAAAAAATCCTTTCCAATCCGTACGCCTTCAATGTACAAAAATGTTTGTGAACAAAAAGAGGAAGAAACCTTTGTCAATCTTATTTTAAATGAGGAAAAATTACTCCCCACACTACCTCCACCTCCATTACTGCTCAGCCTTCTAAAGGTGGTCCTTAAAAAAACTGCCAAGCCCCCCTGTCAGGCAGCAATGGAAGCCCAGGAATTGTGCCGGACCCAGATGATTTTTTAAAATGGTGACTGGACAGCATGTCGATTTTGTAGTAAATTATAGTTTTTTAGAATATTAAACATGGATTTACCCTATTTCTTGAACTATAAGACACATGTTTCCCCCTCAGTAGGGGGGAAATTGTTTCTATCACTTATGGTTAGTGTAGATGTTTCAAAAAGTGCCTGCGTCTTATGGTCCGAATGCGCGACCCCCCCGGCCACTCAGCCGCCAGTGGTCGCACCTTGGCTTCCCGCTAGCTCTCCAGGCATGGAGATTAGCTGGGGGAGATGTCAGATGTGAGATGCTGGCCGATGCCAGCTCTCCCATCTGAACTGTGTAATTGCCTATGCCAGCCCTGAACTGTCATAGGCAATGAAGAGAGTAGTATAGATGAACTTGCATCTATACCTATCTTTTCTGTCCGTGGGAACAGCAATCACTCTGCTGCCCCACAGACACAGAATCAGTAACATCGCTAGAGGAGAGCAGAACAGAGCAGAACAGAGCAGAAGACAGCCCAGCCCCCCCTTCCTCCTGCCGATCAGAGTGAAGTTCTGCTGAGTGTACTGCTGCTAGTGACACCTTCTGGCTGAATTGAATATTGCATACATTAAATTCATTGCATTAACCCAATTGATGTGAAAACCTATTAAATATTTTTTCTGGTTTTCCTGTCCTAAAAACTGGGTGCGTCTTATGGTCCGGTGCATCTTATAGTCCGAAAAATACAATACATGGGGGAGTGGAGGGTCTGGCTGTAGGACACCAACATGATGATCAGAAAATTTCCACATATTGTCACAATGTATATCAGAAGGACCAATGTGAAGAGCAGGAGATTATTCCTAAATGAGCTGCTGAACCCCAAAAAGAAATTTGCCTTTTTATGAGGTCTGTGTGACATAGGAGAACAAATGATTATACAGTTCACTACATTAAATACAGAATTGTGTAAGACGTAATTGCGGAAACTACTTTTCCAATCCCTACGTCTTCAAAGTACGCAAAGTAAATTTTTCAGAGAATATGAATCAGAACACAAAAATGTTTCTATCACTCATGGCTAGTGTAGATGTTTCTATAATCAGATTTAGAGTTTTTCATAGAGCTTTAGGATCTCATAGAGATTCGGCAACGTGTCATAGTTCTTTCCCACTACTACAGATTTCATTCCGAAATTAGTTAATAACTTTACAATATCAAAAATATTTGACATTTTAAGATTTCAAATTTAGAATTTGCATGACATTTCATTCTGCATTCTGGCTTTGCAGATTTCTAATCTTTCCATTGACACGGTAAGAAAAAAATGAAATAAAAGTGACTGGCGCTGTACTTACATTGAATGTCTTGAGGTGGAAATCCATTGGTGGTTATAATTCAACCTCAATCGACCAACACGCAGAGTTCTTGTGGAATATTAAATGATAAAAGATTATTCTACCACTGTGGTGTTTTTATATTGAAACATATCAGACATCGATGAAATAATAAAAGGAAATGGGAAACAAAATATTATTCAGTTATTGTCATTGTATATCTAACAAGCACTGTGTGTCAGTGAACTTGAATAAACATGAATCCCTCTTGTTTTCCGAAATATATATCTTATTTTATGATCACTTAGACTCCATAGAGAGTTCTCTAGATCCCATGGGTGTTATATATGAGAATTAGATACAAATAAACATGTTAAAAGCAATATCTATTGATGAAATAGATTTATGATGAAATAAATATGTGTTGGAATACAAATTTGGGTAGCCATAACCCATCCACCGGAAGATGATTGTTCTCTATAAAGTGGATTAATAAAAGCTGTAGGGGGCAGAGATGAGCTACTTAGGCAATATTCAAATTCGGGATATTTTGCAAAAAATTCTACTAATTTTCGATTTGATATTCCCAAATATTTTCAATTCGAGTGCATGGCCATGAATTGCACATGCAAATCATAATCGCATTGCAATTACGTTCAAAATGAATGGTCACATGTGGTATATAAAATCGCAATGCATGGCCAATGCTTCCCAATGCATAATATCACGAATATTCGACATTTCGACATTTCGAATTCTTGAATAGCTGATATTTGTTAAATATATTCAAATATACAAGCTTAACACTATAGGGGAAAATGGGAGGGGAGATCTCCAGGGGAAAGAACACAAAATTAGGGACACAAGGGTACGGAGAAGAGAAATAGACGATAGCTGCGATAGCTACTCGCAAAGTAAGACCTACCCCGAAAGTAAGACGGGGTTCCATATTTAGGGAAGACAGGACAGAAGGCGTTTTGGCACTAGAGATGGTCGAATTCTTTTTTAGAAATTCGACAATTTCGAGTTAATTGCAAAGCCCCTGAACATGGTGTCATCACCAAACTTTCTGAAGATGTAGAAAAGGGTTGAGGGAACATTTGAAAGAAAAAAGTATGTCTCTAACACAAATAGTTTTTGCACAAATTAAGTTCAAAGTCAAGTCAAAATGTCGAAAATTTGGAAATTCAACTTTAATTTTGAACTTAATTTATTCCAAAACTTTTTTCTGTCAAATGTTCCCCCAACCTTTCTCTACATCTCCAGCAAGTTTGGTAAAGATACCATGTTCAGGGGCTTTGCAATCAGCTCTGAAAGTTAGCAAGTCGAAAAATTCAAGCATCTCTATTTGGCACCTCTTTTAAACCCAAAAATAAGCCCCAGTGCATTTTATAAAATGTATATAAAACAGTGTCTTATTTTTTCGGGGAGACAGGGTTAAAAAGGTTATAGAATTATGTTTTGGGTTGCTGGTTAAAAAGACTCCTATAAAAAGGGATCCTTCTGTCACCAGCAAGCTTTGAAAAAAGTATGCTCGCGTCTCCACCCAGTGATGGTTTGGCTTCGATCCTGGTCGCACTCTGGTTTGACCTGTGGGAATCTGGGAGTTTTCTGTGGCTTAAACTGTGCTTCCAGAGAGAGGATAGTAGTACCATGTTTCCCTGAAAAAAAGGTGCCCCTCCCAAAAAAAATAAGGCGCCCTCAAAAATAAGGTGCCACTGCATGTTCCTGATCATGGCAAATGAATGGCTGCGATTAAAATCGACCATTCATTTGCCATGATCAGGAACATGCGGTGGCACCTTATTTTTGAGGGGGCGTCTATGGCAACGATCAGGGGTGAATAAGAGCAGCAATAGATGTGAATGGAAAGTGACCAGAGTAAGCAGACATGAAGTGAGGGGCGAGTCCGCACCGCCACCACAAGCTGCCGCCTCCTGCTCTGCCGAGTCTGAGGGAATCCTTTGAGTGAAAGGCGTGACTGAGGTAAAAGCCCCCCCCCCACCTTCTCATCCTCCTGTGTCATTTTCATTGCCCCCTCTGATCCCTCCTGTGTGTCCCTCCTTCATGGAAATATAAGACATCCCCTGAAAATTTGACTATATCCTATTGTCTTACATTGTGCGAACCAGCTTTCCAGCTTCTCTTCTTCATTCTGTGATCTTAGCCAGTTCGCAAAGAGCACAAATATGCATGATGTATGCTGGTAACCAATGTTGAAGCAAATATGACGAATATCCGCCATTGCGAATATCCGAGCGCATATTCGCGAAATATTGTGAATTCTTGAATGGCAGATATACCTTGAATATATTTAGACAGGGCTTTTTTTCTGGCGGAACGCACCAGAACTGTGTTCCACCACCTATATTCAGCCTGGCCCCAAATCCTGCGAGACCTGTGCACTCCAGCTGCCAGCCCAGGAGGACAGAGAAGCCCAGCTCCACAACGAGTAGCAGCAAAGTAAAGTCGCCCCCCCTGTACACAGTCAGCTTCTCACATTCAGCTTCTCACAGGGACGGGGCACCCCCCTGCAACACATTCAGCTTTCAAGTTCTCACATGGTGACTGTCAACGCCGACCCCCCCCGCACACAATCAACTTCTCACAGGAATGGAGCACCCACCCGACCCCCCCTCACACAGTCAGCTTCTGACAGGGAACGGGGCACCCCTGACCCCACCCCCCCCCCACCCCACCTGAAGAAGCAGGTTGCAATGGAAGTAACCATCATTACAATATAATGTAATCAACAAGGCACAGCAAGACTAGAAGGATAGGGATAGATTATTTTGATTTTTTAAAATCAGCCAAGAAATGACAGGGACTCGCACCGAAAAACCCAAAACCACGCCCCTTCCAGCTATCTCACAGTGTCAGTTAAAAGCTGCAAGAAGTTAGAGTCCCACCACCTTTTCTGTGAGAAAAAAAGCCCTGTATTTAGATATTCTCGCTCAACACTAGAGAGGAGAAGCGATGTGGTACAATTGATTATAGTGATTATAGATTCGATTTTTTTACATATTGCATGGATAGTTTGTGCTTTGACTGCAATTAGCATGGAGCACAACAGTGACTATGAAGGTATACCTTAAGTGTAGAGGGACCTAAATTTAGGAACAGTGTATTTCAGTGAACAGATTCTTCCTCTGGCAGGATCTCGCTGCTCCTGATCCGGCTAGCAGAAAAATAACAAACTTCATTCTGCCAGAGAACAGGGCGGGTCGAACACCCGTACTGTTCACGGAACATGTCATATTTGCAGTCAAACTGTTCACCTTGCGGACAGTTAAGCCATAACTATACATCAGTAGTGGATCACAAATATGCTAATTTTTATTGCAAAATCTTGTTCACAATGAAGGTAATAATTGATGGAAATCACAAATTTCTCAAATTCTCAAATTTATGAATTTGGTGCAAATATAAGGCAAAATATTTGTGATATTTTGTGAATATTGCCTGTGCTGCTCATCATGACATCATTCTCCAGGTGGTCGGAATCTTCATATACTAGTGTACCATTTCATGTGAACTCGAATATACCATATGCTGATCAACACTAATTAGAAGTTGGC
>CM070034.1:2978969-3002989 GCA_036250615.1 Ptychadena robeensis
TCCAGACCTCCATGGGGTGACACATCCAGACCTCCATGGGGTGACACATGTGATTCCAGTAATAATGTTTTTGTGATGTTGGTGTCAGCACATTCAACTATGCAAAGTAAAGTAAGTAATTCATACAAATATTTTATTCATTCAGATCTAAGATCAGCATTTTTGAGCCGTGTATAAATTAATGAGTTTTTTTTTTTATTTTTATCTAATTTATTAAGTCATAAATATAATACTGAAGGGATCTAGGGTTCTCTCTATGGAGTCTACAGAGTCCTATTGCTCTTCCAAGAAAATATATAAATATTGGAGTTCAGAAGGGTTTCTTATTAAGGTCAGGTCCGTGGTCACACATGGTGTTCGCTAAATGTGTTGTGTGCAAAAAAATGATATAACTTTCTTTTCCTTTCCAATCATTCATCTTTAACTCGTCATGTAACATTGAGCAGGAGCCTCATTTTGGAATTGCAAATTTTTGGTTGAATTTTCAGAAACGTGTTTGTGTTGGTTTATTCCTGTTTCAACGGAATTATATCCACATATGGAATTCAATCTGATAATATTTAATGTAAGTCCTTTTTTTTAAAAACCATATTAAGGGAAAGATTCTAAATTTAAGAAACTAGAATGTATAGAAATTATGGATTTTATTATACTTATAGAGAGTTTGGAGTACAAGTGATACTGTTTATTGGCTAACTGAAGTCATTAGAGAAATTGAACAAAATGAAGCTAAGGTGGGATAGAGTCACAATATTTTAGAGATGTGCCCTAGCCAAAAGTGATACAGGCAATAAGTGGACCCTAATATATAGGCAAAGAGTGGAACTGCCTATTTTGTTTCTAAAGAAGCGGCATTGCGGGCACATAGGTCAGAGGTCATTAGAGAAGCAAGCTTTTGGGATATCGCAGATCCCATCTTCAGGCTAAAGCAGGGTACAGACGTGAAGATATGGGTCAAATCGATGGCTGTTTCGAGCGCTGTGTGCGATCACAGCCATCTATCTGACCCATAAAATCTGCCCCCATCTCTTTTTTCTTGATTTGTCCCGCTCGAAAAACAGCGTTATCGGACATGACCATTAGAGATGGTCAAACACCATATCATCACCAAACTTGCTGGAGATGTGGAGAAGGGTTGGGGGAACATTTGAAAGAAAAAAGTATGTCTCTAACACAAAAAGTTTTTGCACAAATTAAGTTCAAAGTCAAGTCAAAATGTCGAAAATTCGGAAAATTTGGAAATTCTGCTTCAATTTTTAACTTCATTTATTCAAAAACTATTTGTGTTAGAGACATATTTTTTTCTGTCAAATGTTCCCCCAATCCTTCTCTATATCTCCAGCAAGTTTGGTGATGATACCATGTTTAGGGCCTTTGCAATCAGCGCTGAAAGTTAGCAAGTCGAAAAATTCGAGCATCTCTATTCTTCAACAGCCCCCCTCAGTCCTAAACTTGCGGCCCTGAAACCTAACTGTTCATGCATAGGGCACAGAAACTTATATTGCATCACATAACCTCTGAATCAAAATGTGCATCCCATACTGCAGTGTTACCCAACGCTTGGAGTATAATGTAAAATAAGTTTTGTTATTTAAAAATGAAAACTCATGTCTGGCGATGTCTGCTGTCATTTCCAAAAGCAATTTTCATAAAAAAATGCTTATACAAGTCAGTATAGATTGAAAAAGTTACCTGCGTCCATTTAGTGATGCCGAGGGCCGCACTTGTGGCCCTCTATATCAACTCAGTTGCCCACCACTGGTAAGGGCTCTCAATTTACCTGAAAGAGATCCCAATTGATTCATCGCTTCAATCACAAAAAGTGGACAATTTACTAGGACCCCCATATTTTACAACCCAAGTTTCCCTCTCCATGTGACATCTTCTAGAATCTTGTCTTTCAGTGGAGGTTTCTAATGACAAGATTATAGACAATGTCACATCGAGAGGATAACTTGAGTTGTTTCATAATCTGAGCCCGATGAATCCTGGCATTGTCATTTTGGAATATGCCCGTGCCATCAGGGAGGAAACAATGCATTGATATAATAACCTGGTCACTCAGTATACTCAGCTGACCTCAATCTTGGAGCACATACTGTTGCTAAACCTAGACCTGACCAACCCCAGCAACCCCTGATTTATCCAATAGGAGGCTCCTACCTATTTACTTCATAACATTTTTGGCCAGGCAGTGTATTACTGAGTATTAGCTTTAGAGATGGTCAAATTTTTTGACTTCCTAATTTTCAGAGCTGATTACAAAGCCCCTGAACATCACCAATCTTGCTGGAGATGTAGAGAAGGGTTGGAGGAACATTTGAGAGAAGAAAGTATGTCTCTAACACAAATAGTTTTTAAATAAATTAAGTTTAAAATTAAAGTTGAATTTCTGAATTTTTGACATTTTGACTTGACTTTGAACTTAATTTATTCAAAAACTGTTTGTGTTAGAGACATCAACTTTCAAATAGACATCGATATCAAATGTTTCCCCAGCCCTTCTCTACATCTCCAGCAAGTTTGGTGATGATACCATGTTCAGGGGCTTTGCAATTAACTCAAAATCGTCTAATTTCTGAAAAACAATAGAGATGGTTTCGACTTAATTGCAAAGCCCCTGAGCATGGTATCATCACCAAACTTGCTGGAGATGTAGAGAAGGGTTAGGGGTACACTCCAAAAAAGAAAGTAAGTCTTTATCACAAATAGTTTTTTTCACAAATTAAGTTCAAAGTCAAGTAAAAAATTCGAAAATCTGAATTTCGACTTTAACTTTGAACTTAATTTATGCAAAAACGAAATGTGCTAGAGCCATACTTTTTTTTTTAAAATGTTCCTCCAACCCTTCTCTACATCTCCAGCTAGTTTAGTGATGATACCATGTTCAGGGGCTTTGCAATAAGCTCACAAAGTTTGGAAGTCGAAAAATTCGACCATCTCTAAAAAACAATTCGACCATCTCTAATTAGTTGACATGCATTCCACTTTTGTATATTTACCTTGTTGCTAGCTAAAAACTTATGTACAAAATAAATGATAATCTGCTTAAAAAATAATTCCCTCCGATTTTTGTAAATAAGGAATTGTAGTTATTAAACATAACCGTTTTACAGCATAATGTATCACATGTAATAAATGTTTAATTTATTTAATTTCTCATGTCGCACAGACCTCACAAAAAAACAATTTCACCACATTCTCCTTTTTGGGGTTCAGCGACATGGCCGTATATAATCTCCTGCTCTTCACATTGGTCCTTCTGATATACATTGTGACAATATGTGGAAACTTTCTGATCATAATGTTGGTATGCTACAGCAAGACCCTCCACTCCCCCATGTACTTCTTCCTCTCCCAACTCTCCGTATCTGACATCATGCTGATCACAGATATTGTTCCCAACATGTTAGACATCATTCTACATAAGCGGACCCCCATATCATTTCCTGGCTGTATCTCTCAGTATTTTATCTTTGGTTCCATAGAGACATTTGAATGTTACCTCCTGACGGTGATGTCCTATGACCGCTATCTGGCCATCTGCTCTCCTCTCCATTATGTCTCCATTATGAAACCAACACTCTGCGTTACATTAGTTCTTATTTCCTGGCTGTTGGGTTGTTTTTTGACAGTTATTTTGACCCTTGGCATATGTCAGCTACAGTTCTGTGGACCAAATATCATTGATCATTTCTTCTGTGATCTCAGTCCTTTGCTGGACCTTTCCTGTTCAGATGTGTCCATGGTTCAACTGGAAGCCACCTTGTTGTGCTTCCCTGTGATAGTATTACCCTTCCTTGTAATATTGGTTTCATATATCTACATTGGTTTAACCATATTAAAGATTCCCTCCTATTCCGGAAGACTGAAATCCTTCTCCACTTGCAGCTCCCACCTCACTGTTGTCCTAGTATTTTATGGAACCCTAATGGCCACATATCTAGTTCCAAAGGAAGGACAATCACCAATGGTCAGTAAAATAATATCGATGCTATACACAGTTTTTACTCCCTTTTTAAACCCTTTTATTTACAGCTTGAGGAATAAAGACATTAGGAACATTGTCAATGCATTGTATTCTTTTGTTAAAAGTCTGTAATAAAAAATAAAGTTACGCTCTAGCTGTTCTAACTATCCTTTGCTCATCCGTTATTTTTCCTTTTAGTGGAAATACCTGTTACTGAGCAGTCCCCAAGGGGTGTCTGGACCTTCCATGGGGTTCCAGTGAGGTTGGAATCATCAATTATTTAAAGCGTCTTTAAACTACAACAAACCTAAACTAAAACAAACAAAAAATAAACTTACTTACCTACATGGATTCTTGTTCCATCAAATCGATCCCTGTAGAGGAGAATCCCATACTTACTTTCCCCTCTTCTTCGCTCCAACCATATCCTTAGGAACAATAAAAAACCTTTTATATTAACTAATGGTGATGGATTACTCACGGGTCAGTAGAGATGGTCGAATTTTTTGACTTGCTAACTTTTAGAGCTGATTGCAAAGCCCCTGAACATGGTATCATCACCAAACTTGCTGGAGATGTAGAGAAGGTTTGGGGGAACATTTGAAAAAAAAGTATGTCTCTAACATAAATCGTTTTTGAATAAATTAAGTTCAAAGTTAAAGTCGAATTTCCGAATTTTCCGAATTTTCGACATTTTGACTTGACTTTGAACTTAATTTGTGCAAAAACTGTTTATGTTAGAGACATACTATTTTCTTTCAAATGTTACCCCAACAGTTCTCTACATCTCCAGCAAGTTTAGTGATGATACCATGTTCAGGGGCTTTGCAATTTACTCGAAATCATCGAATTTCTGAAAACAAATTCGACCATCTCTACGGGTCAGATATTTATGGCGAATCGCATTGACTTTTACCTCCCTAGCGCTCTGGTAAGGTCCAGATTTCTGTACCAAAAGTGCACCATAGACTTAAATGGAATATGTTGTAGACCTGTAACTTCCCAAAATATCTCCGTACAAGGGTCTAGTAGACATCCTGAATATAATAATGTTTGAAACAAACAAAAAATTACATTTAAAATATATATAATAAAAGGTATCATCTGAATGATAAAATCTCTAAAATACATATTTTGTATGATAGATTTTAAAACAGTGTGTATTAATACTTATGTTGTTTTTTAATATTCATAATACAATTTTTATTCAATTGAAAATTTGTTTTTGCTATCAATTGTATTGGATACAGTTATGACTGTATCCAATACAATGCCCTTCAAATAGCACATCTGGAAATGACACTGGGGGGTGATTTTTCAGATGTGCTCTTTGAAGTTAGCCCAATTTACATTTGAATGTCCCATGCCCCCCCCCGATGTGACGTCATCATGTCACTCGGAGGGTAGGGGGGATGAGCTGCTCTCCACTCTCCAGCAGCCTACTTGTCACATCGGGGACACCAGGACAGCGCAAAACAGTATGCGCTGCCGGTGTCCCGATCTGCACTGGACGGCACCATCTCGTTCGGTGCAATAGTGACTGTGCAGCACTGGACGAGATTGTGCCATTGCTAACGCTAGGGGGGTTAATGGCAGGTAAAAAGGCAAGCGGAACGACAGGTGAAATGGCAAAGCGAAAAGTAAGCAAACACCTGGACAGTGTCATGTCAGATATCAAAAGAAGAGAGCAAGCACATGGAAATCCATGTGGTGATCATGCATTCTTGCTTATAGCAATCCGTTTGTACCACACCTCTAATACATAGCATCACAAAAATAGGGATAAAGGGGAGAGAAAAGAGTTGATAAGGAGACATCCACTAGGGTGTCCCTTAATTATGGGAGTTTTGGTGAGGCTTTAAAGGTACCATGGCATTTTATACCTAATAAAAATTATAATATCTTCATAGATGTGTATTTTAAAAATTGCATAGTTTTATTCAGATAGCATAAAAACAAATATACATTTTGAAGTGCATCAACACGTATATATAAATCGTGAGAATAAAAAAATCACAATCAGAGTAGATAGACATCCTATTCCCCTGTAACCCAGGGGAAAAAGATTTTACGCCCGTCCGGGCAGGGTCCTCTACTTCTCCTATGTCATACCTGTACCTGTGTGTTATTGTGTGTTTGTATCTCTAATGTATTGTACAGCGCTGCGTAATATGTTGGCGCTATATAAATAAATGATAATAATAATAATAATACATACAATCCGATGCGTTTTGTCCAGTATATATGGACTTCTTCAAGGGAGATTGGTGTCTATTCATTTATCTATATTGGAAACATGATATCAATAAATGTATACACGTTGTGGGGGATCAAATCAAATGAATTGCTCTCAAAGCATCAATCCACACGATTATGTTCCTTTTAGGGCTCCTGCCCATGTTTATTGGTGAAACAAACAGTCCCAAATCACAGAATCACCCTCACAGGGGTTAACATCTAAACAAAACCAAAGTCCTGAAAATGCCAAGCCTCCTGGCTTGGCACTGATCAAACCTTAATGGCCTGCCTCCTGGCAGCCCTCAGCATGGGCCACACACACTCTGTGTGTAGTGTTGATCTCGAATATTCGAATGTCGAATATTTTTCGCGAATATCGGCAATTCGAGAATTCGCCAATATCTCGAATATGTCGGCGAATATTCGCAATATGGCCATGTATTGCGAAAATAATATTCGCATTGTGAAAATAAAGATAGCATGTGACCATTCATTTTAAAGATTTTCTCGATGCGAATATTATTTTCGCAATACATGATCATACCGCGAATATAGAATCGAATATTAGCAGAATTATTCGTGAAATATCACAAATTCAAATATTGCCTATGCCGCTCATCACTATCTGTGTGCCCTGTATTCACTGCTCCTAGCAGCACTGTCTCCCACTTCCTTGGGAGCCATGACTGAGAGGCTTCAGCCTCCTTTTGTGGAGACACCCAGCCACCTCCCTGTTGTCCATCAGGTGTTTTTCCTGGATGGAATGAGAAGGCCCACCCAGTTCCTTCCCCCCCATCCCAGAACCCAGAATCCCAAAACAAAAACAGCACAACAACCTATTGTTGTTGTCCAACAATATCCTGGATTCCTTCCAGGATACACCACCATCACAACCTACATACAAATTATTGATACCAGAGCTTGCATCATAACAATAGGTCAGTGGTGTGTTTATGCTTACTTCTTATTGGGAAGACAATATGTACATCTGGTGACAATCTATGCTCCAGAAGCAAATATACTCCATCAACGCCTCAGAGACCGAGGCTACAGCAACAAGCTGCTTAAACACACCTATCAGAAGGTGACCAAAATTTACAGAAATACGCTTCTTTATGCCAAGAAAAAAACAAAAACAGAGGGACCCCCAATCACTCGCCTGATATTGACGTACTCTGAGCAACACTCAGAGACTAGGGAATTGCTCAGCAAATACTGTTACCTCCTAACTTCAGACACACTTCTTAGCAACATCATCCCAAACTGGCCAGCAATCACCTATCGAAAAGCTAAATCGATACGGAATTACCTAGTTCACAGCCACTACACCTCTAATAAAAAAAACGTTGCCCATGCTGGGTATTTTCCCTATTTTTGTAGTGTCATGTCAGAGTTAAACTTAATGGTTTAAGAGTAAATCAATGGTTAAACTTTATAAAATAAATAGATACTTTTTAATGGGTTTTTTTTTTCATGTCCAACCAGTTTTTTTTAGGTCATGCCCAAAGTTTTAAAAGGGGTGCATTATCGTCACATTGTAATAAAGTGGTGATTATTAATGGCCAAACATCAGCCGTGGCTGTTCCTGAATAGAGGTGCTCAAAGAGCTGATTGCAAAGCCCCTGAACATGGTATTATCACCGAACTTGGTGAAGATGTAGAGAAGGGTTGGGGGAATATTTGAAAGAAAAAAGTATGTCTCTAACACAAAGAGTTTTTGAATAAATTAAGTTTAAATTTAAAGTCGAATTTCCGACGTTTTGACTTGACTTTGAACTTAATTTGTGCAAAAACTATTTGTGTTAGAGACATACTTTTTCTTTAAAATGTTCCCCCAACCCTTCTCTACATCTACAGCAAGTTTGGTGATGATACCATGTTCAGAGGCTTTGCAATTAACTCGAAATCGTCGAATTTCAGAAAACAAATTCGACCATCTCTATTCCTGAACAGGCAGATCGGACTTTAGGAAAAGGAAAACTCCTGCATCCCTCCACATCTACTGCCAGAATAATCTTGACAGGCGCTGGCTGTGTGAGTATTCTTCCACTGGCCGGATCTTTTTTTAGATCCCTTTGCAGCTGATTGGGCCGGCCTCTGTGAAGATCATTTTGCTAGATCCCTGAGCGGCAAAAAATGTACTTGACAGACACCGGCGCTGTGGGTTTTCTTCCGCTGCCCGGATCTTTTTTTAGATCCCTTCACTCATTATGAAGTTGTGGGTTAGAGGTTTATAGGTTTGGTAAATGTTCTCAATTTTAACATGAACAGCAACTGTACAGGACGCCAGGGATGGGTTCTGAATGGGGTATATGTTTCGCCCATTTTTGATCTGTGTCCCCCTTCAGGTAACCCCTAGGGTGCTGGATAGACACAGTCCAGGATTTTAATGGCAGTCTGTGGACTGCAGCTTGTTAGATTGCTAACAGGGCCTGGATTGTGAATAGGCAGGATGGTTGGGAGCGCCTCCTATTCACCCCACCCAGCACCTGTGGGTGTATGTTGGCTGCAGAGCCATCTTATAAGCAGGTCACCTGACCTAATCAGTGGGAAAGAGTAATGGACACTGTCTGGAGGACAGACAAAGGCTGAACTGTTTCCCTCTGAGAGAGGATGACTGGTGGTTTTGGGAAACCCTCTCCCCACGTGAGCATTATCATTTTTTTTTTTTGCCTTTGCTGTTTTTGATGAAGGACCATTTTTTTTTTATAATGGCTGAAGCCAAGCCAAACTGTTATTTTGGGATAAAATAAAGCCTTGTTGATCAAACAGAAATTGAATTCCGATGTGGTGACTGTGAACCCCGGACCCCCAAGTTCACACAACTAAAAAAACTTCAAATTGTTATTGTGAAGACAGCTGAAGCTTATATAAGAGTAGAGATGGTCGAATTTTTCGACTTGCTAAGTTTCAGAGCTGATTGCAAAGCCCCTGAACATGGTATCATCACCAAATGCTGGAGATATAGAGAAGAGGTGGGGAAATGTTCCCCCAACCCTTCTCTACATCTCCAGCAAGTTTAGTGATGATACCATGTTCAGGGGCTTTGCAATTAACTCAAAATCGTGAAATTTCTGAAAAAAAATTCGTCCATCTCTATATAAGAGGTTTACAGCCAAAGTCTTAAAGCGGACCTACCACCAGAAATCTATGTTTTTATGAATGGCACTAGAAGTGACAATAATAGGGAGGAATGCAGTAAAAAAAACTCAAAAACGTTCCTGTAATGAGCAATTTAACAAGATTACCACACAGCTCCCCTCACTTCCTGGTTCGTGGAGCTAACACATGAAACACATGCAATACGTGCAATATCGCGGGTGGCCACTGGGGGGCGTTCAGGGATCTTCTATGGGAATTTTCAAAGCAGATCACTGTTTTCAAAGCAGATCACTGAGAAATCTAAGCTTCCTGTGACGTGCTGCCGATTTCTGCCGACAATGAACCAGGAAGTGAGGAGAGCTGCCAGATTATATTCTTAAATTGCTCATTACAGGTAAGTTTTTGGGTTTTTTCACTGCATTCCTCCCTATTATTGGCCCTTCTAGTGCCATTCATGAAAACATAGTTTCCTGGTGGTAGGTCCACTTTAACAGAAGACTGAACACACATGTTGTTCTTTGGCATTCGTGGTTTGTTTGGGCAGATAGAGGGGGTTTCAGTTATTCCATGCTGTCATCAATTTTCTTCCTATTTATTTTTCAATGTAACTGAAACACAGATGTTCTATTATAGGTCTTTTCACGCTAATTTAAATTTCCTTTTGTATTCGTTTTTAGATTCGGTTTTTCTTCATATTGGAGGGTAATGACCTGACAAATATATATTTATGTTTCTGGCTGTGTGAGATAATAAAAAACATTTGAGTAATTTGGAATGAAAACACATACAGCTGAAAAACACCAACACAAGCGACAAAGAAAAACAAATAATGACAATTAAATGTATTGTTAGGGGTGCACATAAGTGGTACTCAGGTACATAAAAGGGCCAAAACCTAGCTCTGCGTACCGGCATTATTGTTACACAGCTCATATGCGTACTAACAACTTGGAGGCGCTCCGCGCCTGGGCGGCCGCAGCTACATGTTACATGTATACAATATACTTGGATGTCACAGGGAAACATGAATAACTATGAAATGTTGTACTTAGGGGGGTGACACTGGGAATGTTAATTACTAATCCAAAAAAAACAGATTGGACTTCTAAGGGTTTTGGAGATCTGGGGGATGAAAGAAAGAGTAGGCATATGTAAGGGTAAAATCTGACAAAAAAAAAGCACTGTGTGACAGCTGGAATATGACTATGAAAGGATGACATTTGGACTGCAGGTAACTGTTAGTTACTAACCCAGAAAATTTCAGAGTCACACTACTGAGGTATGAGATCTGGGGGGTCACACTACTGAGGAATGAGATCTGGGGGTCACACGGTGTTGTACTGTGAGAGTTACATGTGACCCAAAGCCAGCTGGTGACCTGTGGATGGAGACAGCTAATCGGAGGATCAGGGAGGTCCATCTGCAGCAGAATCTACCATGCAGGAGGCTGACGCAGAGGACAGTGATGGAGACAGTGAAGAAGACCACCCTACATATGGGATGAGTACCACACACCATCTCCTGGTACTCACCTGAGGAGCTCACTAAAAAAGTTATGTGCCCACCTGTGTATTGTATTATTTTCTATAAAAGACATAACTCAACCTAGTCTTCTATCTGTAAGAGTCTCAGGTCTCAGTTCAGGTAGGAGACCCCAATCTCTGCTGCGTCTTCTCCTTTAGCCAAGTCCACACTTGAATAGACAGTAGGAGATGATCGTGGATGGTCCTGCTTTTTTTTTTTTGCAGGGGAACCATCTTCACCTGTGATCTGTTTGCTTGTAATTGCATGGTGTGTATAAAACATCACAAGACTTGCTGGACTCCTGATACACCCTTGCATCTGTCATACAATGCTGTACTGATGTTTCTTTTAATTGTAAGTCATGGAGAAAGCAAAAGAATTGTCAAAGGATCTTATTTGTCTTATAGGGAAGACAATATGGTAATTCATATTTCCCCATAATTAACCTGTACATCAAATGAGTGGGAAAACTGTATATGTCATACATGGTTGTGTGGTTTCTATTTGCCCTCTGCCTTTCCAGCTCACCATTGATCATGGCTAGTGATGGCCGAACGGGCCCGTTAACTGGCGGATCGTATTTTTAAAGAAGTGCCCCCGTCCTCCTGTTCGCTGGCAGATTCAAACAAATTTTAATCTGAAAAACCGGATGTGACATCAGTGATGTCACAACCGGTACCAAGAACGCAAAGTTCCTGGTTACGATACCTGGATGTGACGTCACTGACGTCACTACTGGTTCTTGAGCCAGCTCTGCACTAGAAGGCCGGCTCTACATACACAATGATCAGTAGTAGAGAGATCTTCCCTCTGCTGCTGCTTTGTATGGCAGAAAATGGATAGGGAATGAAAAAGCCCAGCATGAGGTCTTGAGAAATAAAATAAAAACAGATTCCAAAAGTAGTGATGGCCGAACTTCGGCCAGGTCCATCCGCGAATGGGGGATCGGACTTTTAAAAAAGTCCGACGTCCGCCTGGTCGAGGGCAGATTCGAATTCCCCGCCTCTTGGCTTCTCTTCCCGGTCTTCTAGTGAAAAGATTCTTCCTCCGGCGGGATCTTAGTGCTCCTGATCCGGCCAGAGGAAGAATAGAGAGCTCCCTCTCATCGGCGAATGGAGCGGGTCGAAAACCCTTACTGCTCGCCAGCTAGAAGGAGGGCGAATATCCATGTTCATGGCCGAACTGTCCACCTTGCGGGCTGTTTAGCCATCACAATCAACAAGCTATCGGGTACTGGGACCCGCATATTACTAAATCAATAGACGTCAATACAATTAACATTAAAATGTTTTCATTCAAAATATCTTGTAAATCTTGTTATCTTGAATTCTAAAAATAAAATGAATGAACAATCCCTACCATGTTTACCCGATGGTAAGACACTGTCTTATATTTTTTAAAAGCAGAAATATGCGACAGGTCTTATTTTCGGAGGGATGTCTTAATATGCTCACTCAGTGAAAGAGAAGGGAGTGGCTTATTTGCGAGCGGTGGCTTATTTTTAAGTCTTCGGGGGGTTTCTTATTTGATGGTGATGTCTTATTATCGGGGAAACACGGTGTATATATCATCACAGTTCTCTTTCAAGTAAAAACAAGGACAGAGGCGTACAACCTAGTACACCTTACAAAGTAAGGTAACACCTTACTTTGTTGTTCTAGGTTGTGCTCCTCTGTCCTTATTTGTCTGTTACACGGGGCCACTCTCCTCCTTTGAGAGATGCACACCTACACGCAACTTAACCTCCCTAGCGCACTGCCCGTATCACGCCGTTTACAACGTACACTGCCTGTTAATCACTCCCTCCGCTGCTCTCCACACAGCCGGTGTCATTATTGACGCCGGCTGTGTGGGTGGGAAAGCCAGTGCTCCTCCATTAACATGGAGGTCTATGGCGCCGGTCCCCCCGCCCCCTTCCGTGTCACCGTGACGCGATCGGGCGGTGCCGAAACCCCGGAAATGCTGCAGCGATGAAGAAAATTCTTGCAGCTTTCCAGGGAGGCATTCCCCTGTGGTTGGGGCGACCCTAAACGGCAAACGAACAGGGTTCGTCTCAACCGATAGGGAGGTTAAACACGCACCCCTCATACTGACCCGATTTTACTCTGCAATCTTTGCCCAGGCCATATACACCCACTGAGGGCCCTTCTGGTAACTGAAATCACTGTAACTGGTTAATCACTGCTGACGGTTGTGCACAACTATTTATTATCTTTCTCTTTCAAGTAAAACATTCTGAAGCATTTTTGCTAGCGCCTGTTTGATATCTTTATTCCTCAGGCTGTATATTACCGGATTGAGTAGAGGAGTTATTACAGTGTAGAAGAGGGAAAGGAACTTCTTAATTTCCTCCTGATTTGGAAATAAATAGATGCTAATCAATGAGCCATAATATAAAGACACCACGGCCAAGTGAGAACTACAGGTGGAGAAGGTTTTCCGTCTCGCAGTGACTGATGAGATCTTTAGGATGGTGAAGACGATATAAATGTAGGAAACCGTGATGACAACAAATGGACATATAACAAGAGGGACAGCCAACAGCATGCTCTCCATTTGAACCACGAACGTGCTTGAACAGGAGAGTTGGAGAAGAGGAGCGAAGTCACAGAAGAAGTGGTCAATGACGTTTGGTCCGGAGAACTGTAACCGACTCATCGATAATGAAATCATCAGAATAATAAGAATGATAAAACCCCAAAACAAAATGACAGATTTCAGACAAAATCCGAGGTTAATAACAGATGTATAGTGTAAAGGGTTACAGATGGCCTGGTATCGGTCGTAGGACATCACGGTGAGAAGAAGGCACTCTAAGGCTTCGGAGGCCGTGAAAAAATAAAACTGAGTAAGACAGCTCTCAAATGTTATACTGGACCCTCCATGTAGAACAACAACGAGCATGATGGGTACAATGGAGTTGCTGAGTAAGATGTCCGAAAAGGCTAACTGAGCGAGGAAGAAATACATTGGTATTTGGAGGTTCCTGTTGAATGAAACCAAGACAATGATCTGCAGGTTCCCACCAAGTGATATGCAATAGATGAGCAGTAGAATGGTGAAGACAATGATTTTCAGATTCAGAAGATTTGGAAAACCCAGGAGAAATATTTCGGCTACATGGCTGATGTTGTTACATTTCATGTTTGGCCTGAAGGAAGCTGATAACAAAAGGGGGAGCTCAATTTTAATGTCCATACTTAGTTGTTAACAGTCTAGAATTTTTAGCTAAAGGGGTTCATTTACTTGTCAAGTCCTTTTACTTCAGGAAGTCTTCATCATTACCATACCCTAACTTGTGGCTGACTCGGCTGTTTGGTGTTTCCCTTTACAATGCCGAGCCATATATTTTACAAAACTGTCTTAGACTGCTATTTCGAATACCTAGAGTTACTTATTCATATTGAACATAAGGGCCAATCTAGAAGAACTAAATAAAGCAAAGAAACAGCGAACATGTGGCCCAGCAATCCAGGTAACTGATGTCATCATGGGCAGGGCAGCCATGCACCATTCAGGTGTATATAGGGCAGGAAATGCCAGAGGCCTATTAACAGGTATAGTGGACCACCTGTGAATGCACTCCTCATGCCTGCAGAAGGTGGACACAAAGCCTGGCATGGTAACAACAGGTCATCTGCAAATGATGGCCATGGCGTCTGGTGGCCCTGACAATGGCTTAGGTAAGGGTTGAACAACTTGCCAATATGTAAGATTTAGCCCGTCCAATTTTCCATTGTTAACAAGACAGGAAAAAAAGGCACAGCACACCAACATCAAAACCTCATCCCCACTGTAATACATAGCGGAGGGAGGATCATGGTTTGGGGCTGTTTTGCTGCTTCAGGGCCTAGACGGACCCTGACCCGATTGAAATGCTGTGGCATGACCTTAAGAAAGAGACATCCCAAGAAAATTGCTACACTGAGACAGTTTTGTGAAGAGGAGTTGTCCAAAATTTCTCCAGATCGTTGTGCAGGTCTGATCTGCCACTACAGGAAACTTAGTTGCTGGAGGTTATTGCTGAAAAGGAGGGTCAACTAGTTCTTAAGTCCTGGGGGTTCACTTTTTCCACCCTGCACTGTGAATGCTTACATGTTAAGTTCAATAAAAACATGAAAACATAGAATGTGTGTGTAGTATTATTAAGCAGATGTCAGATCATCATTAAGACAAAAGAATCCCAATCAGATCAGGAAACAGAATGCGGTGAAGTATATGAATACTGACCTGTTACTGTGGAGAGAGATGGAGATGTGATGTCTATAGAGACGCATGTATCTGGATACAACATTCACCCTGCACACCTATATAGAGATGTAGAAAGCTGCAGCCATAACAAACCACAGAGGGTTCAGGTCCAATCCCATGTGGGAGATGAAAATATACAGAGAGTAGCGAGTGATATCTCTCTGCAATTATTATATATAAATAATCGTACAATAAAAACAAAACTGAGGTTCACTAAAATATTAAAGTGTTATGTATAATCTTTATCATTTTTAAATAATAAAGGTAAAATGGACACCTACAGATTTATGTGGCATTTCCAGATAGATTTCTGATAGACATAGAATTCTAAAAGATCCTTTATCATAATGCAGACCGTCATCCACTAAATTTTTAGGCCATAGGCCTTGTTCACACTAGAGATTCTATGGTGGCGGCCCAGCCTTAAAATCACCCTGAAGCCACCGAAGAACTGCAATGACACCAAAATTAGAGATGGTCTCATTTTTTTTAAGAAATTCGACGATTTCGAGTTAATTGCAAAGCCCCTAAACATGGGATCATCACATCACTTTCTGGAGATGTAGAGAAGGGTTGGGGGGAGATTTGAAAGAAAAAAGAATGTCTCTAACACAAATAGTTTTTGCACAAATTAAGTTCAAAGTCAAGTCAAAATGTTGAAAATTTGGAAATTTGACTTTTTTTTTTTTGACTATTTGTGTTAGAGACATACTGTTTTTTTTCAAATGTTCCCCTAACCCTTCTCTACATCTCCAGCAAGATTGATGATACCATGTTCAGGGGCTTTGCAATCAGCTCTGAAAGTTAGCAAGTCGAAAAATTCGACCATCTCTAACACCAATCTACTCAAGTTGCAGTTTCTGTGTTGGCGGGTCGTGGGCAGTTGTTACCTCACACTCACATCAAAGGGCACATTTTGATTTTAACACACGTTAGGTCCATTAGTACACATATATTTATATTATATTTGCTAGACCTGTGCGACAGTGGACTGAAAATGTTGTGTAATGTACCATGATCAGTTAGGGGTTAACCATGTTCCATTGTGGATGTCAGCAAATGAGCTTGTGCTGTTGTTGGGCAGAACATAAGGTGGGTGGTGACAGTTCTGGAACATGTTCTTATGTGACCTTGTGAGCCATTTGGGAGGAGACTTATGTAAGCTTATGTATGGCCAGATTCTGGGAGTAGCAAGGTCTTCATAGCAATAGGAGACAACAGAGATAGAGAGAGTTGTGATGGATCTAGTGGGAAGAAGGCCTGCAGATCCGAAGACCAGCAGAGTGCTGAATTCTGATTGAGACTTTACCCTTGTCCCCCTGTTTGGGGCTAGGGCATTCCTAGCCTAGAAGAGATACCTGGGGTGAGAGAAGGCTAGGGTAGAGACTGCTACTGGCAGAGGCTGTTCCCAAATGGCTCCCAAGGAGAGGAATGGAGTGTAACCTGGTACTGTGATGTATATACAATAATGGGCACCGTATTCACACCAAGCTTACGTGTATTGGACCTTTATTGAGGAATGTGCGCAAGGACCTTCTAACTAAAGAAAGCCCGCTCAGCCGCTGTTACTGGAGAGGACTGTGTGGCTTGGCTGCCCCTTGGATGTAACCTAATTTATTCAAAAACTATTTGTGTTAGAGACATACTTTTTTTTTTTAAATATTCCCCTAACCCTTCTCTACATCTCCAGCAATTTTGGTGATGATATCATGTTCAGGGGCTTTGCAATCAGCTCTGAAATTTAGCAAGTCAAAAATTTCGACCATCTCTAGTTGGAAGACCCAGCAATGACCTTAACCAAGACTACAAGCACATTTTTGCATATTCTCTTTCAAAATGTCAACATAAGTGCAAGATTTCATTGACTCTGAGATATCAGTAAGGAGCCCTGGACATGCCAAGATGATTGCTGTGTCTGTATGTGAAGTGTCCAAAGAATAATCCATTTGGGTCTGGTTGTCGGGTATTGTTATACAATATATATATATAGTGATGAGCGACTAGGCAATATTCGAATTCGCGTAATTTTGCGAATATCCGCCATAATATTCGATTCCATATTCGTAATCTCGAATATCCGCACTTACGACATGAATTTCGATCTAAACATCGCAATTGCAATTGCGATATAATCGCGACCCCATTCATTGCAATGGATCGCGATTATAAAATTGCGATTATAAAAGCGCAAAAAAGCGCGACCGTGTCGGATATCCGATGATATATATTCGCGAAATGGCAAAATAGCGATATTCGACCTAAATATTCGAAAATCGAATATTCGAGCTCAACACTATATATATATTGTATATCTGTAGTGTTTAAGTCAAATCAGCTGGACTTGCTGTGTTTTGTTTCTTGAAGACGTTTCGCTAGTCATTCAACTGGCTTTCTCTAAATTGAGATGACTGGTGAAACGTCTTCAAGAAACAAAACACAGCAAGTCCAGCTGATTTGAATTAAACACTACAGATACAAGATGATTGTTGCTGTTTCAAGGAACATAGCTGTGAGGGTTCTATCTTCATCTCTGCTTGAACAGGAGACACAATGCACAATACAGTTATCACCGTATCCAGTACAATTCCCTTTGGCACCCTGTCTCCCCTGGTGTGATTGACCTGGTGATATCACACCAGAGGAGAGAGGGTTAACTGCAAAGGGGGCACATCTGGGGAATCACACTGAAAACAGTTTTTTCCATAGACGATTTACTTTTGAATCTCCCTCTTTGAATGACATCATTCGGGGGGGGGGGGGGGGGGGGGGGGGGGAGAGGTCGGCTTCAGTTCAGAAGATCGGAGCCACCGGGACAGCGCAGAATGGTGAGTTTACGCTGCCAGGGCTCTGATCGTCCAGTGCAAGACTAACAGGACAAGATGGTGCCATCAGGTAAGCCAGGGGGGGGGGGTAAATTATTTATTGGACTATATAGAACATCTGGGGACTGCATTATCCAAATTCACCACCCAGTTGATGCAACACAGCTCCAACCTCTCTGTCAGACAGGGCCATGAGTCATGAGAGACTAGGACTAGGACCCAAGCTGTTCAGATAGCAGTCCGTAACCCGTGGTGTGAGCTCCTGGCAGCCATCACAGATACAGTACCACGGAGACTCATGGACAGTTTAGGAATGGAAATGTGTTATAAGTGATAAGCAGGCAATATTCAAATTCGCACCATTTTTCGAATTTCCAATATTTCGGACCATAAGACCCCCAAAATCGGGGGGAAATAGTGCCTGCCTGGTGCGAATGCAAGACCCCCGAGCTGTCAGATGAGATGCGGCCATAGCCACATTCTTCATCTGTGCTGTACTGCTTCTACCGGCAGAGCGCTGCTGATAGAAGCAGCACATCAGAGAGACACATGGAAGTGGCCAGCCGGCAGCTACGGTCACTGTGCAGCTCACAGCTGACAAGAAGGGAGAGAAGAGTGCAGAATCCCCCACTCACCCCCCCCCCCTTCTGCCTGATGTGTGCTCTCTAGTGACACCATTGTTGTGGCTGAAATTGGGTACTGCAGGGGATTTTTTGTCCAACATTTCACTTTATTTTTTTCATTTTTTCCAGCTCTAAAAACAGGGTGTGTCTTATGGTCCGGTGCATCTTATAGTACGTAAAAATACGGTATTCTACAAATTGTGACAGGGTGAGCTCCTGTCACTGGTTAGTTAGGGGTTATGGGCTCAGGTGCTCTCATCAGGAGGAGAGATCCCAGAAAAGGGGATGCTGGGACAGGGAGAGACTGGGACTGCTGGAAGTGTGGTTGGTTTTTCCTGCCGAAGGTCCAATGCTTAAGTGAGCTATCTGGTTTTCGCATTAATTTGTTTGGCTTGGACTGTTTTGTAAATAAAAACACTCACTGCTGGAACCGTTGAAGTGTTGGGTCCTACTTCATTCCCCCGATCCCTGACAAAATATTCAAAGAAAATTAGCAAAATCAAAATTTTGAGATCTTTCATTACAGTTTGAAAGCATCCAATGTAATGTAATATGATTTATTGCGTGTTATTGTGTGTTGTTAGGCGACCTCTAGTGGCAGAATGTGATATTGCAGCTGAAAATGTGACACTAAGAAGATTGTGAATTCTTTGCGAACATCTGCAGTTGTTAATGTGAACACTGTGTGTGCAATGCGTGATACTTTCTCCAGAATAATGAAAATTCTTGATTACAAATTCTTGAAGTCCCGATGTTTGTAATAAAAATTCACGATTTAAATATTCGCCCTCAACACTAAAGCTAGCCATACACGTGTCGGATTCCATGTCCAATCGATTCATCATCCGATCGATTCCGGCGATTCTGCTGGGAATCGCAGGTGTGATCAATTGACCAATTAAGAGTATCCATCGCAGCATACCACCTTGTCCAACGGATTCCGGGACGGATCCGTGTCCGATTGTCCACCTCACAAATGGTAACTCCCCCTTATCCGGACAGAATCGCATGAGAAAGACCAACATGTTGGTTCTCCATCGGATCCGATTCTGGGCCCCTGATCAATCGGAACGATCGGACCAGGTGGGCTGCATGCAATTCCGGCACGATCGTTTCGCGTGCACGCGCCCGGAATCGATCGTGCCGGAATCCAGTGCGAATCCGACACGTGTATGGGGGCCTTATGTGTTATTGGCAGGAGAATGAGAGACATGTATCATAGCATACATTTTTCGTTCTTTCCTGCTCTAAAAACTGGGTGCGTCTTATGGTCCAGTGTGTCTTATAGTCCGAAAAATACGGTATACTACAAATATTCAAAGAAAATGAGCAAATTCACAAATTCAAGATCTTTTATTACATTTTGGAAGCACCCAATGGAATGTAATATGATTTTTTGTTGTGTGTTGTCACGGTGACATCTAGTGGCAGAATGTGATTTTGCAGCTGATAATGTGATAGCATAACTAAGAAGATTGTGAATTCTTGCGAATATCCTCAGTTGTTAATGTGAACACTATATTTAGAGATGGTCGAATAGTTTTTTAGAAATTCGACGATTTCAAGTTAATTGCAAAGCCCCTGAACATGATATCATCACCAAACTTGCTGGAGATGTAGAGAAGAGTTGGGGGGAACATTTAAAAGAAAGAAGTATGTCTCTAACACAAATAGTTTTTGCACAAATTAAGTTCAAATTCAAGTCAAAATGTCGAAAATTCGGAAATTCGACTTTAAATTTGAACGTAATTTATTCAAAAACTGTTTGTGTTAGAGACATACTTTTTTCTTTCAAATGTTCCCCCAACCCTTCTCTACATCTCCAGCAAGTTTCGTGATGATACCATGTTCAGGAGCTTTGCAATCAGCTCTGAAAATTAGCAAGTCGGAAAATTTGACCATCTCTATGCATGGTACTTTCCACAGAATCATGAATAATCTTGATTATGAATATTACATCCCGAAATTTGTAATAAAAATTCAGGACTTGAATATTTGCCCTCAACACTATGTGTCATTGGCAGAAGAAACACGTACCATAGCATACATTTTTCGTATTTTCCTGCTCCAAAAGCTGGGTGCGTCTTATGGTGTGGTGCGTCTTATAGTCCGAAAAGTGTGGTATTCTACAAATATTCAAAGACAATTTGCAAATTCAAGATCTTTTATTAAAGTTTGGAAGCATCCAACGTAATGTAATATCATTTTTTGCAATGTGTGATGTCACGGTGACATCTAGTGGCAGAATGTGATATTGCAGATGATAATGTGAAAGCCTAGAAGACACTAAGAAGATTGTGAATTCTTTGCGAACAGCAGTTGTTAATGTGAACACTATGTGTGCAATGCATGATACTTTCCCCAGAATCATGAATCATCTTGATTATGAATATTACATCCCGATATTTGTAATAAAAATTCACGATTTGAATATTTGCCCTCCACACTATGTGTTGTTGGCAGAAGAATGAGAAACACGTATCATAGCATACATTTTTTGTTTTTTCCTGTCTAAAAACAGGGTGCGTCTTATGGCCCGGTGCGTCTTATAGTCTGAAAAATTAGCAAATTCAAGATCATTAAAGTTTGGAAGCATCCAACGTAATGTAATATGATTTATTGCAATGTGTGATGTCACGGTGACATCTAGTGGCAGAATGTGATATTGCAGCTAATAATGTGAAAGCCTAGAAGACACTAAGAAGATTGTGAATTCTTTGCGAACAGCAGTTGTTAATGTGAACACTATTTGTGCAATGCGTGATACTTTCCCCAGAATCATGAATATTCTTGATTATGAATATTGCATCCCGATATTTGTAATAAAAATTCACGATTTGAATATTTGCCCTCCACACTATGTGTTGTTGGCAGAAGAATGAGAAACACGTATCATAGCATACATTTTTTGTTTTTTCCTGTCTAAAAACATGGTGCGTCTTATGGTCTGGTACGTCTGAGGGTCCGGAGCGTCTTATGGTCCGAAAAAGTAGCAAATTCAAGAGCATTAAGGTTTGAAAACATCCAATGGAATGTAACATGATTTATTGCAATGTTTGTTGTCACGGCGACATCTAGTGGCAGAATGTGATATTGCAGCTGATAATGTGAAAGCACATAAGACACTAAGAAGATTGTGAATTCTTTGCAAATGTCGGCAGTTGTTAATGTGAACACTTTGTGTGCAATGCGTGATACTTTCCCCAGAATCATGAATATTCTTGATTACAAATTCTTGAAGTCCCGATGTTTGTAATAAAAATTCATGATTTGAATATTCGTGCTCAACACTATGTGTTTTTGGGATTAAGATATTAAGAATGAGAAACATGTATCATAGCATACATTTTTTGTTTTTTCCCGTTCTAAAAACAGAGTGCGTCTTATGGTCCGGTGCATCTTATAGTCCGAAAAATTAGCAAATTCAAGAGCATTAAGGTTTGAAAGCACGTAATGTAATATGATTTATTGCGATGTGTGCTGTCACGGTGACACCTAGTGGCAGAATGTGATATTGCAGCTGATAATGTGAAAGCACATAAGACACTAAGAAGATTGTGAATTCTTTGCGAATATCTGCAGTTGTTAATGCAAACACTTTGTGTGCAATGCGTGATACTTTCCCCAGAATCATGAATATTCTTGATTATGAATATTGCATCCCGATATTTGTAATACACATTCATAATTTGAATATTCGTGCTCAACACTATGTATTATTGGCAGGAGAATGAGAAACATGCATCATAGCATACATTTTTCATTTTTTCCTGCTCTAAAAACAGGGTGCGTCTTATGGTCCCAAAATACGACATTCTACAAATATTCAAAGACAATGAGCAATTTCAAGATCATTAGGGTTTGGAAGCATCCAATGTAATATGATTTATTGCAATGTGTGTTGTCAAGGCGACATCTAGTGGCAGAATGTGATATTGCAGATGATAATGTGAAAGCATCACTCAGAAGATTGTGAGTTATTTGCGAATATCGGCAGTTGTTAATGTGAACACTATGTGTGCAATGGGTGATACTTTCTCCAGAAAAATGAATATTCTTGATTACAAATTCTTGAAGTCCTGATGTTTGTAATAAAAATTCATGATTTGAATATTCGTGCTCAACACTATGTGTTTTTGGGATTAAGATACTAATAATGAGAAACATGTATCATAGCATACATTTTTTGTTTTTTCCTGCTCTAAAAACAGGGTGCGTCTTATGGTCCGGTGCGTCTAATGGTCCGAGAAATTAGCAAATTCAAGATCATGAAAGTTTGGAAGCATCCAATGTAATGCGATATGATTTATTGCAATGTGTGTTGTCACGGTGACATCTATTGGCAGAATGTGATATTGCAGCTATATATTCAACACTATGAGTTATTGGCAGAAGAATGAGAAACATGTATCAAAGCATAAATGTAGGAGTGTGTTTTTCTTCAATGCCACTCCGATCTCTTTATTCCTCAGGCTGTATATGATGGGATTGAACAATGGTGTGACGACAGAGTTTAACAAGGATAGGACCTTATTTAAGCTGAAGGAATTCTCTTTTGATGGAGCAACGTAGAGGATGATCAGAGAGCCGTAATAAATACAAACTATAGTCAGGTGGGAGCTGCAGGTGGAGAAGACCGTCTTCCGTCCTGAGACTGAGGAAATGCGGAGGATAGCATTGAATATGTAGACATAGGTAACGGTAATGAAAAGAACTTGGCTAGATACGGTCAAAATGGTAAAGGTGGACACCTCTATCTGCACCACTAAGGTGTCTGAGCAGGAGAGCCGCAGCACCGGGCCAAGATCACAAAAGAAATGATCGATGATGTTGGAAGCACAAAACTCAATGTTGAGGACAAAGGAATGAGTGATCAGTGACTGACTGAAGCCTATCAGCCACGTACATAGGACAAGATAGTGAGGACGGTTGGTGGTCATGATGGAGTTGTAATGTAGCGGAGAACATATGGCTAAGTATCTATCGTAGGACATGACCGTCAGGAGGAAGCATTCCATAATTAAGGTGACACCAACAAAGTATAACTGGGTGACACAACCAAGAAAGGAGATAGGTGCTTTGCCGGCTAATATAATCCACAGTGTGTTTGGAGTGATGTTTGTACTAATGACGAGGTCACAGAGCGAGAGGTGGCCGAGGAAGATGTACATGGGCGTCTGAAGAGACCGGCTAGAAGATACCAACACAATAATCAAAAGGTTTCCAATGGAGGTCACAACATATATGAGAGCAAGAAGGACAAAGAAGGGGATTCGGAATAGATGAAGATCTGGAAATCCTAGAAGTAGAAATTCTGTCACAGCGGTTCTATTATTAGACATCTCCTAGATAAGCAAAAAAAAATAGTAAGTGCAGCCAATGTGCATCTGTACTTCTAAATTATTTAAGGGATTCATTAGCGCTTATGTAAGTGTCCTTTTAGGCTCACCTGAGTAGGAGGACACCAGGCTGGAGGAGTGGAGTCCAGTG
>CM070034.1:3031600-3049407 GCA_036250615.1 Ptychadena robeensis
ATAGGTGGTGGCCCGAAAAACGAAGTAGATCTTTCGGCAGTCTTTCTAATAAGGGTCGGTAGTTCAGGTCGAATAATCTATCTAAATCTTCCGAGATTGTCACCCCCAAATAGGTCATACCATCGGAGGTCCATGGAAACAAAAATTTGTCCTGGATAGCCTTCCGTTGGGGTAAGGTCACATTAACCCCTAATAAATAGGATTTGGTTTGATTAACTTTATAGAAGGATACCGCTCTGAACTGCTCCAGAACAGTTGTCGTTGCCTCAAGTGAGTGCATCGGGTTCGTTAAAAAAAGAACAACATCATCCGCGAAAAGACCGATCTTATGTTCTTGAGCCCCGACTCGAACTCCTGATATATTTGGGTGCTGTCTAATGGCTTGTGCCAATATTTCCATGACTACCGTAAATATAAGTGGTGACAATGGACACCCCTGTCTCGTCCCATTAGTAATATTAAATGGTCTAGAGACCAAGCCATTTACAGACACAGTCGCTGACGGAGCAGAGTAGAGGGCCATAATTGCTGACATAATAGTACCACTAAGACCAAATTTTTGCAAAGCTAGACGTAGAAATTCCCAGTGTACACGATCAAACGCTTTTTCGGCGTCTAACGAAAGGAGCACCGCCGCCTTATTCTGGAGCTTAAGATGTGATATAACATTTAACACTCTTCTAGTACCATCCGGGGCTTGTCTACCTCTAGTAAAACCTACCTGGTCGGAGTCGATTAGACTCGGGAGTATATCGCTTAATCTATTGGCCAAAGCCTTTGCGTAGATCTTGACATCTGTATTTAACAGTGAAATAGGTTGGTAATTACCGAAATCTTTGAATTTCTGAAAACAAATTCGACCATCTCTACTGACGTCAACGGTCATCTATCTAGCACCTGTCGCTGGGTGTATGGACACCTTAAGACCTACCCTTTCTGTTAAAAAAAAAAAAACTATACACCTCTACTAGCCCTCAATATGTTAAGTCCATATTTAAATGAGCAGACATGTTTTGGTCATGATGTACTCCAAATCATATGGACATCTGCACTGAAAGCTCCTTGTATTTGGCCAGGATTGTGTTCACTACCATGTTCAAAAGCTTTTCAATGAATTCACAAAATCAATCATTGTACTAAACAATCTCTAGAACATGGTCACATGACTGACTGTCCCCCAGAGGAGCTGACAATCTAATGGCCCCACCAGGTTAATTACAGCTTGCATGATGTAAAATAAATATTTAACCTGACAAGACTCTAAGACAGCTCAATAACTAACTTATTATTAACAGGGAATTTGAATAGAAAAAAATGGAAGTGACTTCAATGGCGTCACTTCTAGTACCTGGAACGCATAGTTTATTGTTTCAATATTCACCACTTCCGGTTTAAGCCGGTTTTCGTTCACGAGAGACAAGCTTCTCTACCTGGTTTTTGGTGAAAGAAGTCTTCAACTGGCCAGATCTTCCTGCTCCTGATCTGGCCAGCGGAAGAATAGTAACCTTCTTCCCGCTGGTGAACAGGGCCGGTCAAACACCCATACTGTTTTACAGGGGGATGAAAAGAAAATGTGGACAGTGGGCATGCACCTTGCGGACAAGTCGGCCATCACTACACGTAACAGATAAAATGATTCAATATATTTAGGAATGTTGCCTCAGGTTGTGTGTAAGACAGTCTTGCTGATGACATTTCTTATTTCCTTATTACGGAGGCTGTAAATAATCGGATTACACAGTGGAGTTATGACAGTGTTGAGGAGAGACAAGGCTTTGTTGAGATTAAGCGAGTATCCTCGTGTTGGTGCCATATAAAGTACAATAAGAGTCCCATAAAACGTAGACACAATTGTCAGATGAGAGCTACACGTAGAGAACATCTTCTGCCGGCCAGAAATGGAAGAAATCTGAAGAATGGAGGTAAAGATACAAATATATGTAACAACCACAAAGAGTAACTCGGAAATGACAACGATAAAAACCGTGACAGAAACTTGAATTTCAACCGTTTTGGTGTCAGAACAGGCAAGCTCTAAAACAGGAGCCAGATCACAGAAAAAGTGATCCACAATGTTTGGCCCACAAAAGTCCAATTCAGTTATGAGAATTTGAATGATCATCGCAAGAGTAAAGCCAACTATCCAACATGAGGAAGCCAAGAACCTAGGAAGATGGTGCTTCATGATTGAGGAATAGTGTAGAGGGTCACAGATGGCCAAATATCGATCATAGGACATCACGGTCAACAGGCAACATTCTGTCATTATAGAGGAACCAAAAAAATATGACTGTGTGTGACACGAGATAACTGATATGTGATGAAGGCCATCGAGAATGACCTGTAGGGCCTTTGGGGTCACATTGGTGCTGATTACGATATCACAGAAAGAAAGATGGCAAAGGAAGAAGTACATGGGAGACCAAAGCCGAACGGTAGAGACCACCAGTGTGATGATGAGGAAGTTCCCGGTCACAGTGACTACATAGATCAGGAGTAGGACAGTAAACAGGAGGCTTTGAAAATCGTGAAGATCTTGAAAACCCAAAAGTATGAATTCAGTAACTGAAGTGCGATTGCTTTTGGTCTTCTCCTGAAGATGAATATAACATTTGACGAGCATTTGAAATTTTTTTTGCCACCTACTGTACATAATTCATCACATTCTCTGTTCTGTACACTTTTATTTTTCTAAATAAGAAGTATTCTATATTTCAGGGTATTCTGCAGTGCAGGGTACATGGGTGTGCAGAAGATGCTACTGGCTTTAAGAGATGGTTGAATTTTTTTTCCATAATTCAACAGTTTTGACCATTTTGAGTTAATTGCAATTGAGCATGGTATCTTTACCAAACTTACTGGAGATGTAGAGAAGGGTTGGGGGGTATACTACAACAAAAAAGTATGGCTCTAACACAAATAGTTTTTGCACATTAAGTTTAAAGTCAAGTCAAAATTTCAAAAGTTGAAGATTTGATGTACCAGAGCAACCCTTCTCTACATCTCCAGCAAATTTGGTGATGAAACCATTTTCAGAGGCTTTGCAAGCAGCTCACAGTCAGCTAGTCAAAAAATTGACCATCTCTACTGGCTATGGGCAGCAAAGTGTTTCCTTTGGGCAATCTGGTTCCCAACATCCCAGAAACATTCTAGTAAGTCTATTGGTTTTCCTCACAATAGATTCTTCCAGTAGTAATAATAATAATCTTACAATCCGAATCTTCATTCATTCTCAAATTAACACAATGATATATGAAGAATACTATATTGTCATTAATAATAATTAATTTATTATTAAAACATTTTTAATTCTGAATGGATCATGATGACTCTACAGAAGCCAAAAAGTATTGATCCTTACAAAGCAGAGATCTCTGAGCAAAATTCTGATTCCATTTCCTAAGTCTCTGACTAATTTACAACCATTAATCAAGAGTGACCCCTCTTGGTGCCCCTTCCAGAAGATCAGAGACCAGAATAACAACCAGTGCCCGCTCAATTGGGACCCTCTTCCAATGCCTGTCCCACCTGTGAGACATTGATATGCCCCCCGTCACTAGAGATGGTACATTTTTTTTCCAGAAATTCGACAATTTCTAAGTAATTGCAAAGCCCCTGAACATGGTATCATCACCAAACTTGCTGGAAATGTAAAGGAGGATTGGGGGAACATTTGAAAGAAACAAGTATGTCTCTAACACAAATAGTTTTTGCACAAATTTAGTTCAAATTCAAGTCAAAATGTCAAAATTTGGAAATTCGACTTTAATTTTGAACTTAATTTATTCAAAAACTATTTGTGTTTTTGAATAAAAAACACAAATGTTCCCCCAACCCTTCTCCACATGTCCAGCAAGTTTGTTGATGATACCATGTTCAGGGGCTTTTGAATCAGCTCTCAAAGTTAACAAGTTGAAAAATTCGAGTATCTCTACACGTCACCAGCCCGTGTCCGAATGCTCCTGGATCTCTGACAGTGGCTGTTGGCAAATGGGGACTTCAAACGCAAAAAGGATGAACTCTGTAGCTGAAGATACTTTGAAGTAATCTAAAGTCAACGTATCTGTTTTCCTTTTGGCAAAGCTAGTACTTAACTGCCTGATAGTGGAGACTGAACTACATGTGCAAACTTCATGGGGGAAGTTATATTAAATAGATAACGTATGGTCAGTATTATAACAGCTGCATGGTTTCATTGTACTTACTGTGCCCATATTGTAGTCCGATCACAATCCCAGAGATGGAGAGATGAAATTCAGGTTTCAGAAGCAGCATATTCTCAGGTAATATTTATATCGTATGTGCAAAGCTTTATTTATAATGGTGATGAGGAGCGAAAATCCCAAAGAGAATTGAAGCTTCCAATGTCAGTAGGCCACTAGAGAAGCCTAATTATCTGCTGATTTATCTTTATTTAACAAATATCATCAAAACAATTGCTAGATATTTTCTATTTGAATGTTACTTTCCAAAGTTATACAGTTATACAGAGTATATTATACATATTTTATTTTTATTATCATTTTGATTAGAGATAGATTAAAAGTTAATTGTGATAATAAAGGAATACCAGTGAAAAAATGTTGACTCCCAACATCTAGAGTAAACACTTAAATATGAGAGATGGGGGTATGTCATACGTGTCAAGTTTGGAGATGAATAAACTGGTGGACGTACAGGAAGTCACTTTCGGTATATGAATCTTGCTTCTTCTGCATTCCATGTACCGGAAGTGACGCCACCCACGTCACTTCCGGCGCCTGCCGGCCTTTTGGCTTATCTAGCAGGGAGAGGGCTTTACTCTCCCTGCTGATGTCCCAACCCGCTTGTGCTGATAATGTGCGGGGTGGGACATTAGCAGGGAGAGTAACGCACTCTCCCTGCTAGATCAGCATGGCTTCAAGAATCTGGGAAAATCCGGGATTTCTTGAAATCAGGATATGGCCGGGAAAGCCGCATAAAAACATGACTTTCCCGGCCAAAACGGGAGGGTTGACAGATCTGGGGGATGTGTTTACAGCCTTAAAGTCTACAGTAATGTTACCACCCCCATGCTGTGGCATAGTGCCATAGTGTTCTTGGCATGCAACCCTTGTGGGGTGTCATTACTCATTGTAAAATATAGAGTATAAGTAAAAAAGTGACCAAGTCTATTCTGGTGGAGCCATCCTCCACATGGAACTAGACACGGTACAAAGATAATCCTAAGAAAATCAATCAGAGGCGTGGAATGTCCTCTGTTCCACCTTGGTTATCTGCCATCGCTCACATATGACCTGACTCATATCTAATCTCCTAGGTAGCTAGAAGTGCCTATGTAAAACGCGTTGGAAACATCACCCCCAGTCTCCTATTTGGAGAAAAAGTCCTGTGTGAAAGGACATATACTTTTGGGATGGTGGTCCAGGGTAGAGTAGTTACTATTACTTACTTTATATCCTGATCGATCTCACACCATACTGGTCCTCATTGCACTTTGAAAGTCCCAAAAGGGCTAGCCACCTCACTCTAAAGACCACGTTGGAGGTGTCTGACACTCTCTAATCAGGACTGGGAATGTGATGCTAGTTGATGAATAGTGTTGAGCTTGAAAAGAAAATGTATTCGAGAATTTACAAATTTTATTAATATGGCGGCAGATGTTCGCAATTTCGAATATTTATGATATTATGCATTGGGAAGCATATGGCCATGCATTATATTCGCAATGTAAAAATAAATACCACGTGTGACCATTCATTTTGAAGGTAGTCGCAATGCGAATATATTTTCACATTTCATGGCCATAAGCTCGAATTAAAAAAATGTGTACAATTATTAGCGAAAAATTTCAAATTTGAATGTTGCCCATGCCACTTATCACTAGTCATTGACTGCTGGGTGGTAACACCATTGTCAAGTTGTGTGATATCCATGTATGCTTAAACATCTTTGATCCTCCTTTTTTTTTTTTCTTCATTCATTTTGAAGGCAATCGTGATTCACAATCCATGGCCATGCACCCGAATTGGGAATAATCACGGACATCAAATTGAATATTAGTAGAAATATTGTCAATTCAAATATTTCCTATGCTGCTCTTCAGTATTGATGAACCTTATTGAATGCCTCATAACAAATATAATAGATATAGATAATGTACTTTATTTAAAATGGGCTCCTCTCCCAGCCATTTTGTTTATGTAGCAGTCCTGATCCAAAGAGTTTTAGACAGTTCATGCTACTCATCTTGGTCAACAACCAATGACAGTGCTAATATTATACATGGGCACCCACCTGTCAGGATCCGAACATAGGCATTATTTAGTACCTGGCTGCAGCTCTGTCTGCTGAGCCACCTGCTAGCCCGTCTTTACACCTTGTTGTATCCCCTGGACAAAGTTACCATAAACCTAGTTCTTGTTGAACCCTGAACTCCTGGCCCCTCCCTAGTACTTCCTTTATGAACCATGCCTCTGTACTTCCACCTTGACAGATTACTTTGCTCCAGCCAATATCTTGCTGCTTTTGCTTATCGTACCTTCATTATTATCATCTGTGTACTGACCCTTGGCTGCTGACTACTGGACTACACTTCATCTTGACCCATGCTTGTTACGCTTCTGATTACTCCCTCTGGATTACCCCTGCCAGCATCTTTATTGCTGTTTCAGCACCTGAGCTCCGAGCCTGAACCTAGATCGTTACACCACCACACAAAATGTCACTAGGGGAATTGACCAACCAGGCCAAATCACCACATTAAAGAAGTTAGTATCATTTCCCATGATCCATACAAAACATTTCTTATAAACACTTCCATGATCTCATTCATGATGGATTCGAAAATAACAGTCGATTACACTGGAGCTCCTAAACAAATTTCTTCCCTAGTACTAATAGTCAGTTTTAATGAAACATTCTAAAACTAATGCTAGCCATACACATGCCGATAAGCGGCCGATTTTTAATCTGACCGACGGGCGTGCGCACTCGCCCCGTCGGTCAGGTTAAAAATCGGCCGCTTATCGGCATGTGTCCACATGGGGCGACAGATCCCTGTCGCCCCACAGCTCGGCCGGCCAGAGAACGGACATGTCCGATAATCTCTGGCCGGCGCAAGCCGATGGAAGCCGATGCCATAAGCTGCAATGAAGACTGCTCTTCATTGCAGCTTATGGCCGGCACACAAAGGGTGCCCGGCCGATTGAAGGGGCCCCATAATGCACCGGGGTGCTAATGTGATGACGTCATCACGTTAGCCTCCCGGAACAAATCGGGACTAGTCTGCCTGCACACCATCGGCGTGTGTATGGAAGGCTTAAGGGCTCATTTACACTATATGTATATGCCCAGCTTTGAAGAGTGTTTCAACCTGAATTCCCTCACCCATGTGGGCACACTGGGCAGTGACATGTGTGAGTTATGTTCATCAAAGACTGCAGTGCTCATTTGTCACCAAACAACCGAAGTGGTGGACTCACGGTGCCACCAGAAAGTATAAACCAGGGTGCAGAGTCTAAGGAGCACCCTGCAAGGAGTGATGGGTTTTCCTGCAGGTAACCCCCAGGTTGTGGTCCCTAGCTACACTTACTGGTAGTGGCTGACAGGAGAGTTTTCCAAGGTGAAATACAGAGACTGCAGGCAGAGATGTAGTCAAAAGGGCAGGCGATAGTCAGGGCCGGCGGGAAGCTGGGTAGTTAAAAGCAGTCTGGGAATCAGTAACAATGTAGTGGATGGATGTAACCAGGGCCTGTGTACTTCCTTAAATACATGGTCAGGTGGTCTCTTCCACCAACAGAGGGAGCTGATCTATCTGGTCCTCTCAGGTTTGGGAAGAGACAAAGCAGAACAGGTAAAGGGGAAAGATTATTATTGAGAACCTAAAATTTATTCAGAAAAGGTAACTAACAATGCAATTGTGCGCAGATATTCCCATTCTTTTTTTTTTTTGTACAATGTACAGTGTCCCTTGTGGGATTCTAATTGGAGGCCTATTACAGCATGTGCTCAGATTGGGAAATCTTTCTTTAAACAATTAGCCACATCAGGCGGGTCATTTATTTGCAGTCATTTTTAGAAGCAGAATCACTGTCCATTTCATTTCCATTCCAATAAAATTTCCAAATAAAATTGGTTTTAACCACAACATTATGTCTACTTTAATAATAAATACATAGATTATTGGCTTGTTTTAGCAGTTGGAGCTAGCAACAAAATTACCAGTTTTATTAGCTACTCGTGTTATCCTTATGGTTGTTAAATTTTGTTAGGAAAAGCTCTACCAGGACCAATGGAGAAGCATGTGGTCAGTTTCTGATGTGCTGGTCACAGATCTTGTCTGTTCCCTTGTGTGCCAAAACAGGACCAACCAATCAAAAGTACTAATGGATTGTCTAGTCCAGTGATTCTCAACCTATTTAGATCTGCAATCCCGGACGTCACTTCCTGTATTTTAAACACGAAAAGTCCAGTGTTGATTGTCATTTCCGCAATCCAAATACTGTAGGTGACACACTGTGACATCACTTCGGGCACAATCAGCTATGTGTAATGTCCCATCCCTTACATTTTCCCACCCCGCTTGTGCAAAAGATGGGTGGGGTAAGAAGGTAGAGTAACACCCCTTCCATTCTAACTTCCTGCCCTGCTTGTGGGCATCAGCATTGCTGATTGTTATGAGCAGCTCTGATGCTTTCAGTGAACTTGGCGACTCCTGTGAAAAGGTTCCCCAACATTGAATTGTAGCTGCATAGATAGGTAATTTACAGCTTGACATAAGTCACCAGTAGTGATGACCGAACTTCCCTCAAGGTGGACAGTTCGGCCACGAACATGGATGTTCCCCCTTCCTCCAGCCTGTAAGCAGTACCGTTGTTCAACCAGCCCCGTTTGCCGTCGAGAAAGAGCTCTCTATTCTTCCTCTGGCAGGATCAGGAGCAGTAAGATCCCACCGGAAGAAGAATCTTTTCACTAGAAGTGTAGAGAACTTGGTCTTCCAGTGAAAAGCCGTCTCGATAACAGGAAGTGACATCAGTGATGTCACATCCGGCTGTCATAACCAGAGCTATGCATTCCAGGGCGTCACATCCGGTTTTTCAGATTCAAATTACCCGCCTAGAGGTGGGGAATTCGAATCTGTCCGCAAACAGGCAGAGGACAGACTTCTTTAAAAATCTGATCCACCCATTGGTGGATAGACCTGGCCGAAGTTCGGCCATCACTAGTCACCAGAGAAAATATGCTGAGAGATTTTGTAGCTGCTACATATTAAACAAATTCACATATTAACCTCCCTAACAGTTGGGATGAACTCAGTTCATCTGCTGTTTTTGGTATCGGTGCAGCATTGCTGGATGTCTTGACGGTGATGACAAAGGGGCGGGAGGGGGCTGTGCCATAGAACTCCATGTTAATGGAGGGGTGTGGGTTTTCCAGCCCACACCATCAATGACGCCGGTGATGTGGACAGGGCCTGGGGGGAGAGCAGGAATTGAGTACTTCGCAATAAAGGCTGACTGTTGGGAGTTTAAACAAAAATTTATAAAAATCCAAAAAACACTTGAAAATGTGTTTTTCAATACAGGTAACACTTGCCTATTGTTGGGCATCCATTCCCAACAAAGGAAGAAAAGGATAGATATTCAAAAAGGAGGAACACAAAGTATTGAATGTTCTCTGAATCATGGATCATGTAAATTATAGTGATGGCCGAACTTCGGCCAGGTCCGTCCGTGAACAGGTGGATCAGACTTTTAAAAAAGTCTGACGTCTGCCTGTTCATGGGGAATTTGAATTAAAAAAAATGGAAGTGATGTCACTGATGTCACTTCCGGTACCCGGAATGCACAGTTCCCGGGTGTGGATATCTGGACGTGATGTCACTGACGACACTTCCATTTAAGCCGGTTTTCTTTCACTGGAGACCTGCTTCTCTACCTGGTCTCTGGTGAAAGAATTCTTCCACTGGCCAGATCTTTCTGCTCCTGATCAGGCCAGCAGAAGTATAGTCACCTTCCTTCCGCTGGTTAACAGGGCGGGGCGAACTCCCATACTATTCGCTGGGGGAGGAAAAGCAAACATGTTGTGTGTGCGGCCAAACTGTCCGCCATTTACTAGTAAATTATATTATACGTGTAGCAAAATGGAAACTAAAGTAAAAACCCAATAAATATTTGAATCTTACATTTTTATTGTGAATATTGGATATTAGAATGTTGGAAAATTCATGAAAATCTGGAATATAGCACTATATCTTCATATTCTCGAATATTTGAAACTCTGGGAAAAGTACTGTGTATTGCGTATGCAATATGCACATTTACAAGTGCAGATTTTCCCAAAGAATTTCAAATAATTACTTCTGAGTGCTGTTTCATAAGATAACACAGCAGCTGCAATCTCACATTCTGCCACTCGATGTCGTTGAGACAACACACATTGCTTTTGCAATAAACATTTCAAATGCCGATATAATGACAGAAGATCTTGAATTTGTGAATTTACTTCAAATATTTGGAGAATAGTTCGAGAAATGTCACAAATTCAAATATTGCCTGTGCTGCTCATCACTATCTAGAAGTATGTAGACTTCCATACAAATAACTGTGCTCAGGTGAAAGGTACTTGAATATGAGTCACTATTCTTCTCTGCGTCTTCTTCAGAGACATCTGAAGAAGACGCAGAGAAGAATAGTGACTCATATTCTAACAGCGGCCAGATGCCTTATTGCGACTAAATGGAAATCTACAAGCCCCCCCTCAAATAGAGAACTCCTGGCCAGAATCAACGAGGTTAGAACAATGGAACGCCTAACGGCAATAATTCAAGATAGATATAACGGCTTCGCCGAAGTGTGGGACCAGTGGGACACAGACTCACCCACCAATGAGTAGGAAATAGGGTATCAAGACACAAGAATATAGAACTAAAAGTGGTATGGGACAAAGTGAAATATGCAGATAGAGAAAGTAAAAGGGAAATGCACTCCATGACAATGTAGTAGTTTGTGTAATGTAATGTATTTGTGAGAATATGTCTGAATATTTAAAGTGCAATATGTATATATGTTAGAGAAAATAAAGGAAAATTTTGAAAGTCAAAAAAAAAAAAAAAAAAAGGTACTTGTGATCCCATAGTCAGGACCAGAACTGACCTAGCACAGGGTATTGGCATTATGTGGGTATTTGTCTTATTCTCAAGCCAGTAAGCAAGTTTTAATTTCATAATAGCCATCACCATATGGACTGCATGTGCCAGGGAGGGGCCACAGGGGGAGGTCTCCAAAGTTAGGATCCACTTGAGTATTATAGACACTCCAAAGGGTTTAAGGAGAGGGAGGACCCTTAGACTCTCTTTACTACTCAAGTGGACACGTTGTACTTTGGAGACTTCCCCCCATGTGCCCTACCCCTTCACAAAACGCGTTGAGTCAGCACTGTCCTCTGAAGCGCATATGCTAACAGCTGAAGGCTTGACCTACTATTATTTTAAAAGTTGCTGATGATGACTATGTTAAAGATGGCAATTGTGTAATAATAAACTGCTAATTATTTTAAGTATTATAAAATCCCTTTAACCCCCATATGCTGACCCTGGGAAGGGGAAACGTTATCTAGGAATTAAATAAAGTCCACCCAAAAATTCCAAGCCTCCTGACTTGCAGGCATCAACACATAGAGTTTTCCTTGCCTCAGCAAAGTCTGTATGAATGGCCTGACTCTCAGTAGTCACAGTAGTGTACCCCTCACACTCTTTGTTTTACCGCTCAAATATCTGCTGCTCAGCCAGCACAGGGTTTCCCCCCTCATCAGGAGCCCTTGAGGTCCTTCCCTCACATTCCAGAGTCCAGGTCCCTGTAACAAAAAAAAACTGCACAGTAACCTACTGTTGCAACACTATCCTCGACTCCTTCCAGCGTACACCATCTGACCCTTCCACAGCTGTATATGGTCCTTTTAGACTAGTCTGTCACAACAAGTGATGGCCAAACTTCGGCCAGGTCCGTCCACGAACTTTTAACAAAGTCTGCCATCTGCCTGTTCACGGGCAGATTCAAATTCCCTGCCTCTAGGTGGGGAACTTGAATCTGAAAAACCGAATGTGACATCACATCCATTAACTGGAAGGCATAGTTCGTTGTTGCGATAGCCGGATGTGACGTCACTTCTGGTTCTCGAGCCGGCTTTGCACTAGAAGACCGGCTTCATGCCCGGTCTCCTAGTGAAAATAGAAGGAGCTCTTTATTCTTGCTCCGGTGGGATCAGGAGCAGAAACATCCTGCCGGAGGAAGAATATAGAGCTCCTTCTCGACGGCAATGGGGCGGGTCGAACACCTGTACTGCTCACCGGCTACAAGAAGGGCAAACATGCATGTTCGCGGCCGAACTGTCCACCTTTCAAACAGCTCGGCCATCACTAGTCAAAACACAAAGAATGAACTTGAGGCACAGTGATAGTCAGAGGACAAGCATTGCCTAATGGTATCAGGTTAAGGGGAACAAGAAGAGTAATCGGCAAATCAGTACAGAGGATAATGGCAGTGGCCGTAATGGGAATGCACTATAGTAGTAGTAACAATGAGAGAGTGTAGTGTCGTGGAGGGCATATTGTTGCTCCGAACAACCAGATTCTTTGGAATGTTCAAACACACTGTATAGGGCTCACACACTTCAACAAACTGAGTCACAAGCAACTGGTAGGGGGATATGTACAGTCTTTACTAAGGGAATATTTACAGTCCTGTGGCTATGGCAATAGGGAATAGCGGGCGGTGAGGTGAAGTAGGGAGGAATTCTGCGTCTGCCTAGCGTTAGCACCTACCGGTTGCTGCAACCATCTCCTCGGGCACGTTCGAGGGAAGGCAGTCCTGGTCCATGGGACAAATCCTTTTGTTATCCACAGATGGGGGTCCTTGGCCCCGGGCACTGCTAAGGGACGGCCTGCGGGAGAACCCAGGAAAATGCAGGAGATTGCTCCAAAAAGGGTTGCACGGCACTGGCTGTAGGTGGTTCAGGAGCTAACCCAACTCTGGCTAAGGAGGGCCTAGGGAGGTATATTTATCCCTTCTGCTAGGAGGAGGGCAGCAAGTTATCTCCAGGCAGAAATCAAAAGTTACAGTGTTTGGCCAGAAAAAGAGCGGGAAGCTAGAAGCCATTAGTCATCCCTACACCTGCTATAGAGGAATGCAGAGAAGATTTAAAGTGATATACACATTTTTACACATAATATGGTGACACAGGGCAGAGTATACAATTCACAAATATATACACATGTGGTGCATCCCCTGGTCACTACAATACTGGTCTAAGCACAATAATCTGCCAAACTGGTAGCAGAGAGTCATGGGAGTCCAGGGGAGGAGGACACTTGGAGTTCAGCAGGAAGCCAGTTTTTTAAAATGTTCGTTAAAGAGATCAATCAATCAGTTTTTTGGGTGGCCCAGAAGGCAGGATCAAAGCTAGACACAGAAGCCCAAGGATGTGACTCAAAGCTCTAATTTCCCTTTCTGTTGAAATTTGCCGAATTGAGTCTTTGCCAAATACACAGAAATTATTCTGTTCAGAGAACTTTTTATTTCCTGATTTCTCAGACTATATATGATGGGGTTCAGCAAAGGGGTTCCTATAGTGTACAATGGAGACACCAGCTTGTTAATGTTGTATGAGTACATTTTGGAGGGAATCATGTAGACGTTCATCAAAGTGCCGTAGTACGTGCTCACCACGATCAAGTGGGAGCTACAGGTGGAAAACGCTTTTTTTCTGCCAACAGAGGAAGAAATCTTAAAGATGCTGAAGAAAATGGAGACGTAGGTGAACGTTATAAAGAAAAAGGGGAAAATGATGAAGGGTATGGTCAGGAGAAAGTCAACTATATCTAACACAGAATGGTCGGAACATGTCAAATCTAGAATGGGAGCAAGGTCACATAAGTAATGGTCCATGATGTAAGAGCTGCAGAATTTGAAGTGACCAACGAACACCAGTAACAATAGTGCTACTGAGAAGCCTATGACCCAAGGCCAGGTGGCTAGACATAGCTGAAGCTTGAGGTCCATGATGGAGTTGTAATGTAATGGTTTGCAGATAGCCAGATACCGATCGTAGGACATCACCGTGAGAAGAAGACACTCCGCTGTCGTAGTGCCACTATAGAAGAAAAGTTGAGCGATGCAGTCGGTAACGTATATGAAGCCCCCACCACTTTTCACGACGTCCAGCATTTTCGGAGTGATGGTCAACGACAGCAAAATGTCTGAAAATGACAGGTGACTGAGGAAAAAATACATAGGAGACTTCAAAGCTTTGGATTTCCCCACCAACAGAATGATGAGCAGGTTTCCAAAAATTGTCATAACAAAGGCCACCAGAAAGATGGAGAACAGATACGGGCTTAGGGTAGGGTGATACTGAAATCCCAGAAGAAGGAACCTTGTCACCGTTGTTTGGTTCACCTCATTCATTTTCTAGGATCATATAGAACCTATTAAAGTGTAAACACCGACCGTATAATATCATGGAAGCTTCAACTTATTCATTCAACAGTTATTTACAGTAGTTTGAAAATTAAACTTGAATATTGGATTTGTAACGGCAGCTGCCGAACGCCGCCGCAGCCTCCCTAATTACCGTTATTTCTACACACTTCCTTAAACACCAGCGCGTGTCATTTCCTGGGATTTAAGGTATTCGTCATGTGACCTGGCTGACCAATAGTGGACCTCCTGCAGCTATATAAGGAACCCTGCCCTTTCAGCCTTGCGTCAGCATTAAGGTCTCTGTGTTATGCTAAGCACTGACTGCCATTGCTGTTCCTGTGATGTAGAGATCTGCCTGTGTTCTGAGATTGATACCTGTTAACCCTTACCTGCCTGCTGCTCTCTCCTGCTACCTGGTCTGTACCGGTGCTGCTCACCCTGTTACACTGTCTGGCTGACGACACCTGTGTCCCTGGAGCCTTCCCTGCTGTCCCCTGGACCAGCTGCCTTGTGTTCCTACATTCCCTCAAGAGGTAGCAACCTGGTGATCCCCTCGGGAAAGTCTATCCCTACCATCAGGGGTATTGTGAAGAACGAGTGGGTTCACTTAGACAACGCCCTTAGAGGGGGTAGGACACGTGGCACAGTGGGTCCACACCTGCTGCTCTGTGACAAAATTGAACTATTTGAAAACTGAACTCTCATTGAAGATCCACCCAGAAGGCCCTTGAATTGTGCCTACTATGATAGAGTGGGGGGGTGGGGGTTTAGTTTACAATGGTTGGTACATCTGCACCCTATTCCAAATTGTTATGCAAATGATATTTATGAGTCTTATAAACAGTCTATGCAAGTGGTAGTCGGCATCATTGAGTCACCAAACTTCAGTGTTACTAAACAAACCTTCTAATGATAACGGGAGGTTTTTAAAAAAAGCAAGCAATGAAAATGGTCATTTGTAGAATTTGCCACATTTGGAAGTCAATCAAAAGCTATTTCAATCAAAAACATCTTATCAGGACAAGTTACATAGTAACAACAGAAACCTGTATCTGTAGCAGCTTCACAATCCTTCCATCCATTGAACTTGTGAGGTTTTGGAGAGTTTCTGCTGGAAAGTCTTTGCAGAATGTAAGAGTCTCCTCCCAGAGCTGCTACTCGAATGTAAACTGCCTCCCACCCTCATAAATCTTCTGCTTGAGGATGATTCAAAGGGATTGAGGTCAGGGGCGGATGGTGGCCACACCTTGAGTTTGATGCAGAGGTATTCCTACTTAATAAAGTGGAACATCCTTCTTTTCCTCCTGACAAACGAATTCACAGGAGTCCGAGATTGATTTCAGTGATCAGAAGATCCAAGAGACACAATACCATCCAATTAATAATAAAAAAAATAATCCAATTTCATTTAAAAAAAATGTACACAATAAGTAGAAGAGGCATGGTTCTGTGTTTTCACTGTCAGGAACCCATCCTGGGCATTCAGCCACCACTGGATTGAGAGAGAAATTTGCTTTATGGAAGCTGCAAAAGATCACCAACACTGATATAAAACAGGATTTAAAAACATTTTTTTTTCGGACCATAAGACGCACCCGACCAAGTAACAGTATAGCTGCTACTTGGATGTTAACTGCCTCCCACCCTCATAGATCTTCTGCTTGAGGATGATTCAAAGGGATTGAGGTCAGGGGTGGATGGAGACAACACCATGAGTTTCTGCCAACAGCAGCCAATGACGCAGAGGTATTCCTTGCAGCAGGAGATGCTTCATAAAGTGGAACATGCTTCTTTAGTAGTTTTTACTCCTGACAAACTAATTCACATGGATCCGAGATTAATTTCAGTGATCAGAAGATCCAAGAGACACAATACCATCCATTTAATTAAAAAAAATAATCTCATTTCATTTAAAAAAATTTACACAATAATTAAAGCAGGAAACCCAGGAAAAAACATTTGATATGTAAAAGTGTTCACATCAATTAGGTTAATGCAATTAATAAAATTAATGCAATATCAAATTCAGCCACTAGATGTCACTCGCAGCAGTACACTCACAGTACATCAGGTCATTCTAGGGGGGGGCATGAGGGGAACGGCTGCACAGTCTTCTCCATCTCCTCTCTGGCTGTTCCTGTGCCTGTGGAAGCTGCAGATTGATTGCAGTTCCCACGGACAGAGGGATAGATGGCAGTTGATCTATTTCTCTCTTCATTGCTTACACCAGCAGGGCTCTGAGCTCTGCTGTCATAAGCAATTATACAGTTCAGTGAGATTCAGAGATCTCTCATCTGACACCTCCTCCAGCTTCCTGGCTAATCTCCTTGCCGGGTGAGCTGGCAGGGAGCCAAGGCGCCACTCGGCCACAGGGGTCTCGCATTCGGACCATAAGACGCAGGCAGGTGAAAAAGTGAGACTTATAGTGAGAGAAATATGGTATGTAAAAAAAAAATTACATAAAATAATAAAAACATTTTTTTTGAATGTTAAAATCTCTAAAATACTTCTTTGTATGATAGATTTCAATATGTATTAATATTTGTTTTCGATTTATAATACATTTTTAATTCAATTGGAAATGTGCTTTGTGTTTTTTTTACTTTGAACTGGATTGGATGTGGTTTTTACTGTATCCTGTACAATTCCCTTTGGCACCCTCTCTCCCCTGGCGTGATGGACCTGGTGACATCCACCAGGGGAGAGGGGGTTAACTTCAAATGAGCACATCTGGGGAATCTCCATAGAAAACTGTTTTCGTGCAATTTAAATCTCCTGCGTCCGCCCTGATTCGACACGAACACATCGCTACATGGGGGAGGGGATTGGCTTCCGTGCAGAAGCCTCTTCAGTAGATTGGAGCCACCAAAGCACTGGGGCTCCGAGTAGATTGGAGCCACCAAGGCTACTGGGGCTCTGATCCCCACCGGAAGAACCCAGCTCATCCCAGTGCAATAATAATAATAGGTCAATGCTGGATGGGCTGGATTCGTCAGGAACTCCAGGGGGGTTCATCAGTGTTTGTACCCAATATCCAGAAAATACCATATCTGGTTTCACATAAAGTTTAAAAAGGAGCGATGGATAAAAGTTGTTTTAATCTTTAACTTGATCATTTAACTTTAAATGTAATTAAGTTATAAATTAAACATGAATTTGTAATGATCAACTCGATCATATAAAATGTTATGTGCTAAAAAAAGTAATGAAAAGTCTGAAGCCACAGCCTAAACATAAAGCATTTCTCTGCCAGCACGTCGCACCCTTATGCACCCCATACACCTTAATATCGATCCATACAATTTTCATTAGATCTACCAACAACTATGTAGTATAGTGGCCTCCCTG
>CM070034.1:3057631-3067703 GCA_036250615.1 Ptychadena robeensis
TCTCCCTGAAGAAGCCACACCGGCGAAACATGTTGGAGATGCATTTCTAGTCAGTAATTACAACTTATCACACATGGATGCAATATTGGCACTGTATATGACATTGCAGCTTTTTTATTGTTTCTTGTTTTAGGAGTCACCCTAATGTATGTTGATGGCTCTGACTCCCTTTATTGTAATTGTGACTTTTTTACCAATTTATTAAAATAAAAAATACTTTTTATGACATTAACTACTAGATGCATTTATACACTAAGTGCCTTAAAAACCCGCTTCTCTATGGTCTATGTTAGGGACTGTCAGTTCTCTGAATTATTATGACCTTCTTTTGTGTTCCTTGCAAATTCGAATGTTGCCCATGCCGCTTATCACTAGTCATTGACTGCTGGGTGGTAACACCGTTGTCAAGTTCTGTGATATCCATGTAGGATTAAACATCTCTGATCCTCCTAGGAAGGTATTTCTTTTCCTTGGTCACCCCTAGGTAATCTCCCCAGTTTTACATAAGACGTTGCATGTGAGTACCTGAATCTCTCCCCAAATCTATGTGAGGCTGACTATTAGAATCATATAAATATCGAACATTATTTAATAGATATAATAGATCCAGTAAGTGAACCTATTTAGTTGTCTTGAAGAAGACCCTCATCTTGAAGGTGAAACATGTTGGCATTATTGATAAGAATTGCATTAATGAACCCTTGATGGGTTTATGTTTTTAACTGGAGTGGTGGGACTGTAGTATTTTTGAGCCCCATACATTTTTATTTTATTAACATTTTCAAACTTTCAAACCATAGATCAATGAAAGGTGAATGCATCCATACAAAAGGTTTCATATTAAACATAACAAGGCAAGGAGATATCAATGCGGTCACAACAATGAAAACTCATGGCTATAAAAGCAAGTAGGTGACAAATCAAACAGTTACAATAGCAGTGGGCCTGGGTAGGGTATCAAAACAGGAGATGTGTTACCTTGATGTGAGAGCTGGAAACAGGGTATCAGATATCTATTTCTAAAAGAGACAGTATAACGCTCCTCTCTGGGCAGAACCTTTAGGACATATGGTTGCCATCTAGTGAAGAAGCACATGGCCAAGGTGTCTTTTCCTTGTCCTACCCCTCGTAGTTCTTTATAGAACAGAGACCTAAGCTGTGCAGTAACATGATGCAGTGAGGGGGTTTGTGGATCCATTCTTTTAGGATGGCTTAGCATGCTGCCAAAATGGTAACATGAAGCCAGGCATGATGTTTGGGCACTTGTATTCCTGTGGTTGGAGCAATATAGCTGAACAGCAATAACATTGAGTCAAATCATACAACTGTTGTCAGGGTTGCATTGAGGAAGCCAGAGACAGCAGTCCAAAACGCTGATATAGTTGGGCAAGACCATAGGTAATGAGTCAAGGATGGTTTGGTAGTAGCACATTTAGGGCATTTCGGGTGAGGTTCTGTTCTGTCTGGACTTCAGATGCAGTTTGCATGCATAGCTTGTTTGCTCGGTGCATCACTTCACAGGATTCCGAGATCACATGTTTTTGTACGATCTGGTCATTTTCTGCTATATCTTCCTGCGGAAAGTCATTGCACCAATTCGTGACACTGGTGGTCTTATGGAGTGGCTTTTGAGATAAGTGCAAAGGGCGGGAATGCTATGTATAGTGGACGCTATGATAGTGTCATATCTGGAATGGGTAAAGAGAGATGGCAAGTTTGTCGGTAGTGAGGTGCAATAATGGTCAACCTGAAGAAGAAACATAGGGTGGGCGTGGGAGGGTAGCAGGGCATACTTCCTAATCAGGAAGGACCACAAATGTTGTCTATGTGTACAGGCATCAAAGAGATCCTTAACAAGTCTAAGTCCACGAGCTGCCCAGGAAGCATAGACTGCCTGGGTGGTTCCCGTTGGGAACAATGGGCTACATACCAAGGTCAAGTGTTTGGAGATGGATACAGGTAATTGTAATTTCTTACATACTTCTCTAAAGGCGAGAACTGTGTCCCTTGCCAGGAGGTTTTGTCTTAGCAGTTGTGGATGTTTGGGTATCGGGCAGTGAAGCAGATTTACCAATGACCACGGATGTACCATTGCTGACTCCAGGTGGAGATTGGAGTAGTGGGAGGACTGCTTGATCCAGTCTACATGGCGCATGGCAAACCTGCCCCACCTTCCAATTTAGAGAGGTGCAGAGTTTTGATAGCTATACATGGGGGTTTACCTTGCCATAGGAAGGATGATAGGGCCTTTGTTAGTTGTGTGGTATCCATCTATTTTTAAATGTTGGCAACACTCTTGATTTCTCCAAAACAACAAGTGATATTTTGGAAACAAATACACTATAAAAAACAATGTCCACTACGTGTAATTCTGATATTTTATTGATCCGCTGAGTTGAAACGAGAAAGGAAAAAAAAATTAAGACCAAAATGATTAGCCCCCTGCCATTAATAGTCAATACAGAAACTTGAGGAAACCCCTTAAATATAGGTTAACCTGTTAAAGGGTCCAGCGTTTGCCAACATCCCATGAAATTTTGTAAAAAGTCAATATAGGGCACACTTTGCACCAATATTGCTCAACAACTCCCACGATTAGTGGGGTTGGCGGCAACTGGGACTTTGAGGCAAACTAAAGGGTATTATCATTACAGATAGTTAATAATATGAATTTTTATTATTTCTCACAAACAGTAATATTGTTATCACAAACGAATAAAGTTATTTATACAGGTTTCATAGATCCTTCTGCCCAGGGGAGAAGCATAAGTCAATAAAACATGTGTTTATTCAGTCACTCATACACTCACTCACCCCTTGATTCCACACGTCAATCCAATTCATCAATTACATTATACTACATCCTATGGTCACTCCAATACATCACACATGATTTCACTACTTACCTTTCAGGTTTCTCCATGGTAAAAGGAACAATTCCTCTCCACTCACATGCCAAATGTTATGACATTGATCCACCAAACTACTTGATCTATTTCTGGAATAGCTCATCATGTTTCTACCAACACACCTAGGTTGGCCCAGGACAGGTTCCCTATTCCCCACGTCAGACCTTGGCTACCCGCCCCTCCTGGGGATAAGGAGGGACTGGATAGCCCACACTGGTTTTGGTCCAGGTAAGGGATACCTTTTACCTTTTGGGAATTACAGGTGTAAACTTATACCAAGATTTTCTTGGATCCATATCCTAATACTTATAGCTATTTTTCATATTTCTTGCAGTGACAAACTGATGTACACATACTTAATATGTCCTGAAGAAGCGACGTATATGTCGCGAAACGCGTCAACAAAAACTTGCATGTTCTATTGATTTATGCTTGATGTCCTCTGGGCAGAAGGATTTATGAAACCTGTATAAATAACTTTTTCGTTTGTGATAACAATATTAGTGTTTGTGAGAAATAATAAAAATTCATATTATTAACTATCTGTAATGTTAATACCCTTTAGTTTGCCTCAAAGACCCTGTTGCTGCCAACCCCACTCATTGTGGGAGTTGTTGAGCAATATCGGTACAAAGTGTGCCCTATATTGACTTTTATATTAATAGTCAATAGTTTCCCCTTTCTGAGCCACAACTGACACCAATCTCTTAAGGTGCCGATACACGCATAGATATGGGCTAGATCTATAGCCACTTTGAGCGCTGTGCACATGCACAACCATCTATCTATCATCTATCTGGCTCAGATTTTATGCCGCCATCCCTGGGATATCGGACATGACTGTAAATATCAGTCAATGTCCATTGCTTTGTAATGGGTCCCCAGAATGGATCACCAGAATGTGCTCACTCATTCTTCAGCACTACAAGGCAGCTTATCCTTGTTTTTCTTTATGTATGAAATGAAGGAAAGCAATGCAGTAGAATGTCGTGTCTCTCTAGTGTGTGGAAAGGCATAAACACTGACTGTTGCTAGCCACCATGTGCAAGATCAGCACCTATGGAGGTCTATGCAGGGCCGCCGTCAGGGGGGGACAGAGGGGACTCCAGTCCCAGGCCCGGGCAGCTAGGGGGGCCCGACGGTCAGCACATAGGGGCCCCGACATGCTGCCTGATCGGCAGTCCTCTGCTCACTGTGTTCCCGGACTGCCACTGTGTACAATGTGCTGCCAGCAGTCCGGAAACAACTGCAGGGTGGGGGTGCGTTTGATGTGCGGGATGGTGTTTTTTTTTTCTGCTAGCACCAACCCCCGCCCCCCGGTTAACAAGTCTTGTCATGGGGCCCAGACATTTTTGCTGTACGGGGCCCCATGATTTCTGACGGCTGCCCTGGGTCTATGGAAGCAGAGAACAAGGAGATGCTGCCATCTATTACTGGAGAGAGAGTGAGCACTTTCTGATGTCAATCACATTTCGGTGTAAATCCTGTTCTGAAGAAAGTAGAAACCCTGCAGGTAAAGTTTAATTACTGTACTTCTATTGTTTGTATTACTCTCTGCAAGCTTATGAGTTTTTTGCTTGATAACCCTTTAAGAAAGAGCATGTTAAATTGGACCAAAGCATTCTAACATACTTTACTTAATGGATTGTCAACCTGAGTCCACCTTGGGGTTCAAAACATAACCCTACTCAAAGGTTTCTTACCGGTTCTCCAGCGCCGGATGCCTCACGATTTGGTGTCTTTTGTCTTCTTCTTCTTGTCCCCATCCATGATGATATCACCTAATTACCAGTGAAGGGGGGGGGGGTATTAAAATGCAAAACAAACATCCATTTAAAACCGGTTTGGTACATAAATCTAGACCTCTGTGAACCACCCAGGAGGTTTCAGAACCAGAATATCATTGTGCAAGGTAATGGTGGTTAAAATGTTCCCGGTAACACATTTCCTTTTAGGGGTGACAGACAATTAATTTGCTCAAAGCTTTCCTAATTTCTTTGCTCCTCAAGCTGTAAATGATGGGGTTAAACAGTGGGGTGACCACCGTGTTGAAAAAAGACAGCATCTTGTTAAGGTTTAGATATTTTCCTTTGGTTGGAGCTACATAAAGGATAATAAGGGAACCATAATACACCAAAACCACCATTAAATGGGAACTGCAGGTGGAGAAGGCTTTCTGTCTCCCTAAGGAAGATGGAATCTGAAGAATGGATTTTACAATGAAGGAATAACTCACAATGATCAGGACAAACTGAACAAGTCCCAATAAACTTGTCACCACAGAGATCTCTGTTCTAACCGCAGATGTATCTGTGCAAGAAAGATCAAGTAGGGGAGCCACATCACAGAAAAAGTGGTCAATGATGAACCTATCACAGAAAGACAACTCAAGGATACTGATATGAATTATCAAAGACAAGGAAAAACCAAGCAACCAACACCAAATAGCCAACCAGTTTGACAACTGGAGGGTCATAGTGGATACATAATGGAGAGGCTTACAGATGGCCAAATACCGGTCATAGGACATCATCGTGAGGAGAGAACACTCTACCATTGCAGAACCACCGAAGAAGAACAACTGCACAGTACAGCTTCGGACAAATACACAACTCCCATTGTACACCAGAATGTGCAACATGTTGGGGGTCACATTTGTACTAATTAAAATGTCACATAAGGAAAGTTGGCCAAGAAAAAAGTTCATTGGGTTTCTGAGAGAGTTTCTGGTTGACACCAAGAATATGATCAGCAGGTTCCCGATTATAGTAACTGTATAGATCATAATAAGAAGCAATGCAATGAAAACGTGGTAACGATGGAGGTTCTGAAATCCCAGAAGAAGGAACTCATTTATTTTGGTATTGTTGTTCATTTTTACGGGGTATGACCCAACGTGGTAAGAGAAAGGAATACATGATATGTATGTAGGAAGCTCAGCTTCATAAAAATGTTCATCGGTCGGGGTAACCATTCTTAGTGTTCCATAATTCAGCCAGGGAATGATTTTAGTATCTTGTATTTATATAGCAATACGAATAAACACATCCTACATTAAGTGGTCTGTTGAGATTTGTTCTTTATGGTAATTGCACTTGGGGAAGGTGATAATCAGCATTTTTTCAGTTGTAACTTTCTATAATATATACAATAAACAAGAAAAATGGAGACCTTTAAGTTGACACACACAACAAGATTAAGTCACCCCAAGAAAAACTACAATGTTGTCAACCAAGTGGTCATAATTTATTGTTCTTTTAACCTCCTGAGCGTTTCGCCGAGGTCCAGATTTCTGTACCAAAAGCGTTACGCTGTTTATCATTGAAAAAAAATGTTGTAGGCCTGAAGAGAAGTCCAGGGGTCGGTAACAATAAGGCAATATCAAGAAGGAGAACCTGTGGATCAGCGACATAAAGAACACTTTGTTCAGGCAACTACCTGTTGCCTCAGACGTCCTCATATACAAGGTCAGGTGGTATGATTGGACAAGGCTCCATGTGTGTGAGATAATCAGTGGTAACCTGTATCCCGCAGCAGAGGGAGCAGGAGCCACATCACATGCCACAATCTCTTCCACCAGCAGAGGGAGCTGATCTATGAAAGGTCCTGGTCCTCTGAGGTCCACACAGTAGAACTGGCAGAGGGTGCTGCTGCAGTTACAGATCGCTGAGTGACACTGCGATCTGTGACAGTCACACTCAGTTGCCTTTTGGGATGGCGAGGAGAATTCAGGCCTGTTCTTATTCTTCTTCTGTTACAATAGATTCTTAGAATAGTTAAGCTTTCTCCCAAAAATAAAGACTTACTTCCTGGTACCTCAAAGGCGTAGCAGTCATCTGGCTATCTAGATATCTTAGATTTATGGTAGGGTGTGACATACATGAGTATACTGCTTGCAGCTTGTTTGATATCCTTATTTCGTAGGCTGTATATCACAGGATTAAGCATCGGGGTCACCACAGTGTACAACAGGGAAATCAGTTTAGTTATGTTTGTCGACAAACTGTTAGCTGGAAGCATATAAATCCCGATGAGAGTTCCGTAGAACATGCAGACCACAGTCAGATGGGAACTGCAAGTAGAAAAGGATTTCCACCGGCCAGTTTTGGAGGAAATCCTAAGGATAGCTTGAACGATACACCCGTACGATGCTAAAGTTATCATTAGAGGGATCACCATTACAGGTACGCTCAGTAAAAGAGCCTCCAGGCGAACGGTAAATGTTTCTGAACAAGACAATTCCAGAATGGGATCCATATCACAGAAGAAGTGATCGATGACATTAGGTCCACAAAAGTCTAAAGTAGTTATCATGATTAAGGTTACCAATATGAAGGAAAAGCCCAACAGCCATGAAAGAAGGATCAGGTATAGAAAGAAGGGATAATTCATCATTGAGGAATATCTCAGGGGGTTACAGATGGCCAGGTATCGGTCATAGGCCATCACGGTCAATATAAAGCATTCTAAGGATTCAGAAGCACCAAAGATATAAAACTGCGTGATGCAACCAACAAGGGACATAACAACTCCACCATTACTTATATTAGCAAGAGCATTGGGAACAACATCTGTGGTCAGCAGGATGTCCGATATGGACAGTTGGGTGAGGAAGAAGTACATAGGAGACTGAAGATTCTTACAGTTGGCAACCAAAGTGATAATCAAGAGATTTCCATTAATTGTCACCAAATAAATCACAAGAAGCAGAACAAACATCAGGCCGTTAAGTTTCTGGAGATTCGGAAATCCAAGGAGGATTATCTCAGAGACCGAGGTTTGGTTTCCACCATTCATCATCTATTGGTTTAACATTTTCAAACAAAAGAAAAGAGATTTTTGAAATATTTAATACGGAGACATATATAAACATTTTAATGCCGCTAAACTCGAAATGGGCGAACTGTTTGCAAGGTGAGACACTGTCCTCTTACTTTTGTGTTGAAATGAGTCACGTTCTGCTTCAAGATGGTGTCCTTGAGTGTTCTAGTCACTGCTCAGAGGGCTGGTTGATTCCTTCAGTCCCTTCTCACCATAACCTCCATGGTGGTCTTATTAAGTACAGAAAAATACCCATCGATTGTTGAACTGAAAGGAAATCTCAAGCCATGTTGTCTTCTTTTTGTAATGTGTTTATCCTCCCACTCCCATGTAGAGGAGATGAGTGGAAGCCGACATGTTTAAAGTTGGGTCTTTCAATTGGCCAGTTTGGTCAACCAAGGACAACAAGTGTGCTATTCCTAGGATTACAAGGTGAACATAAAGAAAAACAACGTCTCAAAAAGGAAAATGTAATTGCCACATCTAAGCACATTTAAAAAAAATACATATGTTCTAAATTAAATCTACATGCATGGCATGGCTTTACTTTCAAGCACTAAAGGTGGTAAATTAGATGAGATACCATGGGATACTATAACCAGGGGTGCACATAAGTGGTACTCTGGTACTCAAAAGGGGCCAAAACCTAGCTCTGCGTCCCTGCATTATTCTTACACAGCTCATATGTGTACTAACAACTTGTAGGCGCTCCGTGTCTGGGCGGCCGCAGCTAAATGTTACATGTATACAATTTATGTCAGTTGGATAACTGCAGGGAAATATGAATAACTATGCAAGGTTGCAGTTAGGGGGGGGTGACATTGGAAAGGTAAATGAATTATCCAAAAAAAAGAGATTGGACTTCTAAGTGTGTTGGAGATCTGGGCATGAAAGTCAGAGTAGGCATATGAAAGGGTAAAATCTGACAATATAAAAGCACTGTTACTAAGCCAAAAAATTTCAGGGTTGTAGTCCTGAGGTATGAGGTCTGGGGGTCACACTACTGAGGTATGAAATCTGAGGGGTCACACTACTGAGGTATGAGATCTGGGGGGTCACACTACTGAGGTATGAGTGCTTGTTGTCACAACAAGACTACTTAGGTATGAAATCTCGAGGGGTCGACACGTACGAGGTAAAGATACTGGGGGGTGGAGTACACCTACTGAGGTCCAACTGAGATCTGGGGGTCACACTACCTGAGGGTGATGAAACGGACAGGGGTCACACATACGAGGGTGCAGACACTCGAGGGCACCTACGGAGGTATGAGATCTGGGGGGTCACAGTACTGAGGTACTGATATCGGGGGGTCACACTTCTGAGGTATGAGACTCCTGGGGGACACACTACTGAGGTATGATAATCCGGGGTGGGTCCACACACTAAGGTATGAGATCTGGGGGTCACACTACTGAGGTATGAGAATCTGGGGGATCACACTAACTGAGGTAGCTGAGACTGGGGGGACACACTATTGAGGTATGAGATCTGGGGGTCACACCTACCTGAGAGAGACTGGGCACACACGAGGCGAGATCTGGGGGTCACCACTAACTGAGGTATGAAGATCTGGGGGGGTCAACACTACTGGGAGAGATCGGGGCACCACTGAGGAAATGAGACTGGGGGGTCACACTAAACTGGAGGTACTGAAGAATCGGGGTCACACAACTGAGGTATGAGAATCTGGGGGGTCCCACTACTCGAGTATGAGATCATGGGGGCACCACGAGGAAAGGTGGACGGAGGGAAGCCCGCGGGCCAGACATACTCGCACCCTGGACTGAGAGTAGATATCTGGGGGGGTCAACAGACACTAGGAGAGAACGGGGGACACTATAACGGTGGGTATGTATTACGCATCTCGGTGTGTCTGTCACCACCTACTCGGGAAGTAGATCATCGGGGGGGTCACATTAACTCGAGTATGAGATCCTGAGGAGACGGAGTGTTGTACTGTGAGAGTACCATGTGATCACAAAGCCAGCATGGTGACACGTGGATGGGACAGGCTAAATCGGAGGATCAATCAGGAACAAGGGAGGCTCCCACTCTGCAAATCAAGAATCTACTATGCTCAGAGAGGCTGACGCAAGATCACCAGTTGGATGCGACAGATAGAGGAAGACCACCCACTGCAGAATAGAGGTGAGCACCAGACACCCATCTCCCTGGTTCTCATCTGAGAGAGCTCACGAAAAAAGCCATGTGCAACCCCTGTGACCAGAGCACACCATATCCCAGGATTCTCATCCCAAAGCCAGGTATCCCGTTCCCCACAATTTTCCTGACCCCAATCCTCACTATACTTTTTCAAATGTGGAAAACACTTTCCATCC
>CM070034.1:3079905-3090016 GCA_036250615.1 Ptychadena robeensis
TATTAATGTCCGACCCGCCTGTTCGCGGACGGCAAAATTTGATGTTCGGCCATCACTAGTGGGGACAGCCCATTAAGGGGTGACAAGAAACAGGGATACAGCAGAGTACATCAAAGGTAGAGAGAAGAAGAAACCAGAATTAGAAGAGGAAAGAGAGCGCAGAGGGGGAAAGAGTCGAGTGCAAGAATCCGACCTGGGAAAGACCTTGTGTCACCTAATGCATGGGTACTGTGACGGGGGGAATGAGGAAAGGCGCAGGGAGTTCCACAACAGAGAGACTATACCACATATTGCACTATTCCCTTACAAAATTAGATGTGCCGACATCCCCAAAATTTGGATTCCACAAAAAACAGAAAGGATGAGGAGAGGCATAAATCCAACCCAAGACTGCCCCCTATGGGTTGGAAACTGAACTCCAGGACTTTTAAGCATTGCTTTTATAAAATCATATGAAGTTTTTATTTTAAAATGATCTTTCTATGATCTTTCAAAAATATCGATACACTCAATACTTAATTGCAGCTGTGATAAAAATCATTATTGACACCAGCTGTGTGAGAGGGAAAGCCGGCGCTCCTCCATTAACATGGAGGTCTATGGTGCCGAAACCCCGAAAATGCTGCAGCTTTCCAGGGAGGCATCAGGTCTCCCCGCTGCCGGCTTCCCCTGTGGTTGAGATGACCCTGAACGGCGAACGAACAGGGTTCGTCTCAACCTCTAGGGAGGTTAATATCACTGATGGACATCTTCTCAATGCATTTCGCAGCCAAGGTTTCCTCAGAATCACTTACCGTAGAGACTTTTTCAGCACGACAATTAGGCTGAAAAAGCTCCCCTCTGCTTATACTCGAGTCAGGCAATATTTTGGGAATATGCACTCAGATAACCGTAATTGCGGATATTCGTCATATTATGCTTCAGCATTACCGGCATACATTGTGCATATGTGTGCGCATTGCGAATGGATACGCACAATACACACTGGTACTGGCTAAGATCACAGAATGAAGAAGAGAAGCTGTAAAGCTGCATTACGAATCATTGCGAATAATTGTGCACGGGAATTTAACAAATTTCCAAAAGTTCCTTTCTATATTTGAGTAATTATGCAAATTCGAATATACCATATGCTGCTTGACGCTAATGAACACTACTGATGTAAAAATCTGGAATATTCGCAATTACAAAGATATAGCACTATATTCCAGATCCTCCAAAGAGGGGGACATGGTATGTAGTTATTGTTGGGAAGGAGAGTCCCCTTCCATAAGGACATCAGGAATCTGGGGGTGTCCTTTCTTTCTCTCCCTGAAAGTCTGTAGACTTTTCTAGATTGGTGAGATGGTCCATTATGACATGCCGGTCGGTCACATGATCACCACTCACAGAATTTCCTTCATCTATTCCATTGTGATTATTTTCTTTCCTTTTCTTTCCTCCTTCCTTCTGTCTTTTCTAGACATTTTGTGGCCATTTTGAAGCGAAATTAAGTCCTCAATCATGTGCATCTGGGCTCAGAATGCAACTTAGCAATGGTAACATCCTGGGTCTTTGTTTACAACCTCAAAAGCGGAAACACATTTGGTCTTGGCCATATGTAAGTCAATCCAGTTTTAAAGTGGACCTACCACCAGAAAATGATCATTACATATACAGTATGGCACTAGAAGTGCCGATAATAGGGTGGAATGCATAAAGAAAAACGTACCTGTAAGGAGTAATTTAAGAAGACCCCCGCGGCCCTCCCTCACTTCCTAGTCCTGATGACGTATAGCCAAGGCAAGACATCACAAGAGCAAAGTGTTTGTCGGGTAATCCTGTCATCTCACCTCATCATTGAAGAAAAATTGAGGAAAATTGCCATAGAAAACCACTGAACGCCCCCAGTGGCCACCCACAAAATTGCGCCCAGAGTTAACCCCCCGAAGCCTGGCGAATAAATATGGAATCGTTCATCAAGTTCATGGAACAGCAGGGAAGTATATTATTTTAGGATCATGGAGCTCTAAGCCATCATCATACCAGCTCAGATGTAAGCCAAATTTTAATGTTACATATGACATATTTAAATCAGGATACATCAAGATAAATTCTTGGAGCATCTTTAAATATCTGACAACAAACACTTGACATGTACTTACTAAATAGAAGAAGACCGTGCAATTGCTTTGAAAAAGCTTTATGTATTTTGACAGATATTGGGCACCTAGGACGGAATAGCATAAGATTATTACCCTATTTTCTGGCGTAGAAGACGACTTTTGAACACAGGAAAATGTGTTCAAAAGTTGGGGGTTGTCTTATACGCCAGTTGTCGTCGTCGGGGGTGGGGGTTGCTCTAGGGTACTCTCCTGTCACGGGCCGACCATCACAGGGAGCCCGGAGGTCTGCTCCCCCGATCCCCCGAAGTTGGGGGTCGTCTTATATGCCCAGTCGTCTTATACTGCGGAAAATCACCTTCATCTTTTCAGATGAAATAGTTACTTTTTGTTTGTTTGACAATTTCACTAATTTAACCTCCCTAGCGCTCTTGCAAGGTCCAGATTTCTGTACCAAAAGCGTACCAAAGACATAGACATAAAATGAAGCGGCCCGGTTGCGCAATGGATAACGCATCTGACTACGGATCAGAACAAAGACATAAAATGGAATTTTTGTTTAATGTTGTAGGACTGTTACTTCGTTCATCTGAACGACTATCACTGCTGACCCGGACTGTCTCACTATTCTGCTTGCCGCCCACTTTGACTCCCTGCCTGTTATCCCACCACTACGCCTCCTGCAGCCCTTGCCACTGGACTCCACTCCACTTTCCAGCCTGGTGTCCTCCTACTCAGGTGAGCCAGATAGGACACTTACAGGCAGTAACAAGAGGTACTCATCCGAGGGGGTGTTCGCCCAAGGCACCCATACCCCTAGGACCGCCCCTGTCTGCAGGACCTTTATTATAATGTATATTATTTGGGAAGGTCTGTCATTAATAGATATATAGTCAGTATTTAAACATAAAAAACTAAAATCGGAACAACTATAAATGTGGTTCGGTCATTTTAAGTGAAAACCAGGAGGCGGGGCCTGGCAGCAACAGGGGTAAATGGACCATCAGATTGTAAAACAAACAAATGAGATAAATAATGTGGTTGGAATTTAACACATTTTGGCTTTTTTGTTTCCTAAACCATCTTCTCATTTCTATTCTCATGACCAAGACACGGACCCACATCAGTTACTGACCTATGATTGGTCCTCCACATGTTTTTATAGTTTTTTGCTAGAAAATGTATTACTGTATTGTTTGGACGCACCAGACCATAAGACGCACCCAGTTATTAGGGCAGAAAAACCAGAAAAAAATATTTAATACGTTTTCACATCAATTGGGTTAATGCAATGAATTAAATGGATGCCATATTCAATATTTGGCCAGAAGGTGTCACTAGCAGCAGTACACTCACACCACAGGACAACAGAAAGAGTAAGTGGGGGGGGGGCTGGGCTGGGTCTTTTGCTCTCTCTCCTCTCCCGATGTTACTGATTCTGTGTCCGTGGGGCAGCAGATTGATTGCTGTTCCCATGGACAGGAGAGCTATAGATGCAAGTTCATCTATAGCTCTCTCTTCATTGCCTATACCAGTTCAGGGCTGGCATAGGCAATTACACAGTTCAGATTTGACAGCTCCTCCAGCTCCCCCAGCTAATCTCCGTGCCGGGAGAGCTGACAGGCAGCCAAGGTGCGACCACCAGCACTTTTGCCCACAATTTTGGGGGTGAAAAGGTGCGTCTTATGGTCCGAAAAATATGGTATATGTTAGTATTGTATATGTTATATTATGGTATATGTTATGAAACATCTAAAGTTGTTCTTTATGAAAATACGATTACTTCAGAAAGAATAAAGTGCTTGTTTGTCTTACCTGCTTGGGCTTTGAAGTATCAAAGCCTATTGATAAAATGTGTTGGAAGTGGCACGGTACGAGGTGGTTCATGATTATAAACTGATTAAACAACATAAAATTATAAAGTTCATAATGGGAGAGTCTGTAAGTGTCAGCTTGACATCAAAACTAAAGGGTTGGGAAAGATTTCTAATCAATTATCAATAAATGTCGTGTTGGCAATATTTGACCATTACCTCGTAATTTACGTAAAAATCTGACTACAAAATAAAGCCGCTGAGTCTTCCTGATCAGAGCGAGATCTGGAACTAGAACTACAACTAGAGATGGTCGAAATGTTTTTTGAAAATTTGACCACCTCAACAATTTTGAGTTAGTTGCAAAGCCCCCTGAACATGGTATCAACACCAAACTTTCTGGAGATGTAGAGAAGGGTTAGGGTATACTACAAAAAGTATGTCTCTAACACAAATAGTTTTTGCATAAATTAAGTTCAAAGTGCTTGAGCAATTTTTTTTTCTCCAAATATTACCACAACCCTTCTCTACATCTCCAGCAATTTTGGTGATGATACCATTGTCAGAGGCTTTGCAATCAGCTCACAAAGTCAGCTAGTCAAAAAAGTTGACCATCCCTACATACAACATCTCTGTCTGTGTGTGTGTTATTTCGCTCTCTCAGGTACCTGGTCCCTCTACATCCACAGCTGACATCTAGTTTGTGAGATATTAAGGATTGCCCTGACAATTGTTTGTATAGTATAAAGTGTTTGTATTGTGCAGTCCTCATATACTGTATTTTTGGGAACATAAGACACACTTTTTCACCCCCAATATTGCGTCTTATGGTCTGAATGTGCGACCACCCGCGGCCGCCGGTGATCCCAGCTTGGCTCCCCGCCAGCTCTCCCGGCAGATAGGAGAGGAGATCAGCCGGCAGATAGGAGAGATCAGCTGTGTGATCTCCATCGGCAGACAGGAGCCTGTGTCAGCTGTGTGATCTCCATCTGCCGGGAGAGCTGTGGGGAGCTGAACTGTATTGGCTATATTTGCAGAGCCCTGCAAATATAGCCAGTGTAGAGTGTGGGGGAAAAGCTGCACTCGCTGGCAGCTTCCTTACACAGCCATAGCAGAGAAGGGACAGGGAGACCAGAGTGCTGATTCCTCCATGGGGAGGGGGGGCTTCCCCCTTCCCTGAGTGTGCTCTGTGTGAGGAAGAAGAGACGCTGAAGTGTGCTCTCCAGTGACAAATTTGAGTGGCTAAAAAGGGGTACTGCATGAGTTTTTTTCACATTCATTTAAACAAATGAAATTTCCTGCTCTAAAAACTGGGTGCGTCTTATGGTTGGGTGCGTCTTATAGTCCGAAAAATACGGTATATGTTATATTATTATTATTGGATTTTTTTAACAACAATATTAGTTGCCAGAGACTATTACTATCATCAGTCATAGGATATGGGGAAATGTGTTGTATCGATATCCAGTGCAGAAATTATATTATTACTATAACTTTAAGTGTTACATTGAATTTTAATGTAATTCTAATCTAAGATCTAACAATAGAATAGAAATATTGTGAAATAGTGTAATAATAATGAATGTCTTGGGTCTCATTGTCCTGTACAAATCCCCTGATACCCCATCAAGGTAAATACCTAGACAAGGGACATGTTGCGGTACAGAGCTCATTACAGAACCAAAGAGTCTAACACGTCTCATTAATTGGAATAATTATCTGCAATTCTACTAAGTGATATGAAAATAATGAATGTAATGCTGAAGATTCCCTTAGTGATTAATTATATTCCTCTAAAGGAATCTCTGCTATTCTGGTTGTTCTGTTAGTTTACATCTAACTGTATTACGCAACCTTCATGTATGATTGGCAACTACTGATTCTGTTTAGAGATGGTCAAATTTTTCAACTAGCTGACTTTGTGCGCTGATTGCAAAGCCTCTGAAAAATCACCAAAATTGCTGGAGATGTAGATAAGGGTTGGGGGAACATTTGAAAAAAAAGTTTGGCTTTAGCACATGTAGTTTTTGCATAAATTAAGTTCAAAAACAAAGTTGAAATTCCGATTTTTGAAATTTTGACTTGATTTTGAACTTAATTTATGCAAAAACTGTGTGTGTTAGAGACAGACTTTTTTTGTAGTATACCCCCAACCCTTCTCCCGTAAGTTTGGTGATGATAACATGTTCAGAGGCTTTGCAACACAGAATTTTTCGAATTCTTATTCATTTACTAAAAATAATGTAAAATGGACAACTCCGATACACTGCAGTTCTATGAGGGCACCTTCCTAAGTACGTGGCCACATCCCAAAAATTTATGTATACAAAAAGGATGGGGCAGGGAGAACATACTCTGTCTCAATAAGTTCCCCCTAAGTAATCAGGGGCAAGTGGATTTTTAAGGCCACACATATTGGTAAATATGTTAAAGCTAAAACAGCTAAAAGCAAGTATACAATTTATTCAAAAAATGATCAATAAACATATGCAAAAAATTACTTTACACGGATATCATACACAGATTGTTAAATAGTATTCCTGTAATGCATTGATACAAAGAAAGATTGTGCAGTCCTGTAGATGGTAAGTGATACGGATAAAGGTTTGGTGCAAGCAAACCCCAACGCGCGTTACAAAACTTCATCGGGGGGTATGTGTCTTTATCCGATGTGTATCTTTATCCAGATAATACAATATTGGCTCGATAGTTCATGCTTTTTAAGGAGACCAAGCGGCCAAGAGGCCCATCCCAAGTGGGATGATCACAGGGTATAGAACGTGGGGCCTGGTAGTAGCCAGCAGTGAAATCGCCAGGGCAGTCTGGTAGGTGGTTAATAAATTAGAGAGAGTGGTTTAGGTCAAACAATCCTGGGGTCAACAGAGGTATTTGTAACAATTAGAGATGGTCGAATTTTTCGACTTGCTAACTTTCAGAGCTGATTGCAAAGCCCCTGAACCAAACTTGCTGGAGATGGAGATGTGTATGGGACATGAGGAGGCTTCATACCTTACACCCTGGACGCAGGCTCAAACCTAAATTGGGATTGTTACTAGAGATGGTCAATTTTTTTCAAAAAATTGACGATTTCGAGTTAATTGCAAAGCCCCTGAACATGGTATAATCACAAAACTTGCTGGAGATGTAGAGAAGGGTTGGGGGAACATTTGACAGAAAAAATAAAGTCTCTAACACAAATAGTTTTTAAATAAATGAAGTTCAAAATTAAAGTCGAATTTCTGAATTTTCGACATTTTGACTTGACTTTAAACTTGATTTGTGCAAAAACTTTTTGTGTTAGAGACATTTTATTTTCTTTCAAATGTTCTCCCAACCCTTCTCTACAACTCGAGTAAGTTTGGTGATGATACCATGTTCAGGGGCTTTGAAATTAATTTGAAATTGTCAAATTTCTGAAAAAAATTCGACCATCTCTAGAAACAATCCCAATTTAGGTTTTTAGGTATAGTAGAGCCTGCGTCCAGGGTGTAAGGTAAGGTATGTTCTATGAAAATAATGAATGTAATGCTGAAGATTCCCTTAATGATTAATTATATTCCTCTAAAGGAATTTCTGCTATTCTGGTTGTTCTATTAGTTTACATCTAACTGTATTACATAACCTTCATGTATGATTGGCAATGACTGATTCTGATTCATTTACCAAACTTATTTCAAGATGGCCGTCTACTATACAATAGTGATGAGCTACTAGGCAATATTCGAATTTGTGTAATTTCGCGAATATCCGCCATAATATTCGATTCCATATTCGTAATCTCGAATATCCGCACTTGTGGACATGAATTGCGATCTAAAAATCGCAATTGCGATCACACATGCGCAATGCATGCAAGTCAATGGAGCTCGGATATTCGACTGGGAGAATATCCGTCATTTCCACTTAACAAATCACATCCGATTACATAATTGCGATCCATTGTAATGAATGGGATCGCGTCGGATATCCGATTATATATTCGCGAATATTCGCGAAATGGCAATATTCGAGCTAAATATTTGAAAATCGAATAATCGAGCTCAACACTACTATACAATACAATTGATTCACGTTGGGTTATTATTAAAGCGGACCTGCCCACTAGGAGGTCACTCAGCATTATCAGCTGCAGCTAAGCCGATAATGCTGAGATCCTTGATTGTAGTAAACAAATCTTCTTCTGACAGCTGGAGAGAAGCTTGTCAGAAGTGCTCCCCCTCCCACTGCCTTACGTTTCGTCTAGGCAGCCAAAGTGGTGTCTGGGAGATCTCTCCGAGGCAGGAAATCGTCAGCAGACAATTCCCCCTCTTCACAAACCCCCCCTCCCCTATGAGTCCCTGCAGCTCCGATCGAGAAGACACAGGAGGTGGAGAGGAGAGGGGGGTCAGTGTGGGCGGAAGTGTGCAGATGCCAAGAGCCAAGATGCTAGCATGCCTTCTGCAAGCAAGTGAAGACAGTTTAGTGTGGGTTTTTTTTGTGTAGCAGTTTCCCAGCATCTGAACTGCTGACAGGTGAGTATTGTTTCTGTTTTTTTATTTTGAGTGTATAACCACTTTAAACTTCCTAAAAAGTACTATACTATGTAACAGTTATTTTTAGTATTGTAACGGATCAGCACCCATGATTTTCTGATCTAGTGGGAAACTAATGTGTTAGTTAGGTGAAATTAAATGAAAAAAGAAGTCTTGGACTCTACTGTCATGTCATTGTATCTTCTAATATAATGACATTATATCAGCGTAGGTACACCTTGTGTATCGTTCCTCATTGAACCACAACTAGTGATAGCTGAACTTCAGCCAGGACCATCCGAGAACAGAAAAAAGTCTGATGTCCGCCTGTTCACTGGGAATTTGAATTTAAAAAACGTCAGTGACGTCAACTTCCGGTACCTGGAACTCACAGTTCCTGGTTTCAATACCCGGATGTGACATCACTGATGTCACTTCCTGTTTAATCCGGTTTTCTTTCACGAGAGACCGTCTTTTCTCTGAGGTCTCTTGTAAAGAATTCTTACACTGGCCGGATCTCTCTGCTCCTGATCTGGCCAGCGGAAGAATAGTCACCTTCTTCCTGCCGGTGAACAGGGTGGGTCGGCCATCACTCACCACAACCTGACTTGATTCAATGTTACAAAACACTTCCTGGTTCATTAAGTAAAACTGTATTTTCAGATGAATTGGCATTGGGTGTAAAAAAGTTAAAAGTGGACCTGCTTACAGTGTGTTTCACATCTAAAAGGTTTATCACACCTATTTGAGATAGATTGTCATGTGTATTTTTTTCTACTAGCTGACTTTATGAGTTGATAACAAAGCCCCTGAGCATGATATCATCAAAAAATGCTGGGGATGTAGAGAAGGGTTGGGGGGATTTACTACAAAAAGAAAGTATTGCTCCAACACAAATAGTTTTTTTCATAAATGAAGTTTAAAGTCAAATAAAAATGTCTAGAGTCTAAATTTTTACTTTGATCTTAATTTAAACAAAAACTCCATGTGCTAGAGCAATACTTTCTTTTCAAAGGTTACCATAAATCTTCTCTACATCTCATGCATTTTTGGTGATGATACCATGTCCAGAGGCTTTGTCATCACCTCATAAAGTAAGCTAGTCGAAAAAATACACATGACCTTCTATCTCAAATAGGTGTGATAAACCAAACCCACCTACTCTATCTACAAACAGTATATGCGACATCACTTGTTACATCCATCCTTGACAACTGTTACAAATATAGTAGATCTGGATGATGACAATGCACCAGCTATTACAGTACTTTTATTGGTTTGATGAAGTGTTAAGGTAGTGTGAGGAATTATCTGTAGAGTGGCAAGGTACGGGACCCCCTGGATTGGTCCACAGCAGGTGAAAGAGGCACTGCAAACGACACTTGAAGGTAAAAACACATGGGTGGTTTATTGTGCAAGTCCATATACAATATATACATCAAGTGAGGCAGTAAATCAATCCAAAGGAAAAAGTAATCCAAGTAATTTTGTAGCTCAATCCTTGTTTACCACACAGGTACAGCCAGTACTGGTTCCAGGGTGGAGCCTCTGACTGAGCAGGTAAGGGGGTTTTATAGAGCTAAAATCAACTCTAATGAGCTAACAGAACACAGCTGGTCTTACACTGCACCAGGCCCAGCAATTCCAGCTCCCTCTGCTGGTCAGATAGCAAAGTACTCGGCAT
>CM070034.1:3110033-3121166 GCA_036250615.1 Ptychadena robeensis
AGTAACATACTATAATCAGACGTCCTTCTGTTTCTTTTGTTATGGGACTTTAGGCGTATTGTACCTTCACCATACGTACATCATAGAACCTCTTGACCTTATTTGATTGTCCAACCTTGGGCTGGATGCTTATACCAATGGCTTTGATCCCAAACACAGTCATAGGGAGAAACCATGCGCCTCGTATTAGCGGTGAATGATACCAGTGTCTTATTGTCAATAAAGTATTATATCCCATGCCCAACATACTTGTGTACGGTTATCCAGAAATAACCTGTTTTTTGTGTGTTTAAATGACTAAAGGCCGCCTAAAACCCCATACACGGTCGGATTCCGGCCGTATTCTGGGGCCGATCGATTCCGGGCTCGTGCACGTGAATCGATCGGCGGAATCGTGTGGCATCGTGTGAGTCCGATGTCTATCGGGGCCCGAATCGTATCCGTCATAGCAAACCACCTTTTGGTCTTTTTTGTCCGATTCCTGCACAGATCAGGGTAGTTGCATCTGTGAGGTGTAAATCGGAGGTGGAATCGGACACGGAAGTCTTTCCGCTCCTTTGGACAAGGTTGTATTCTGCGATGGATCCTCTTAATTGGCGTCGATTGATTACACCTAACCGTGCTATTGCCCGGCAGAATCGCCGGAAATCGATCGGGTGAGTGATCACTTGTGCCATGGAATCCTGCCCTGTATGGCTATCTTAACAATTACATTTTCTCTCATACCTCTTTAGAGAACTTCATGTTATTCAATCTTAAATTCACCATGTGTGCCCAAATACCTAGTGCTATACACATATGGGGTTCAACCTAATTTTTTCGGATGAATAGCAATGAGATGTGTGTGGTCTCACCGCCCATATGTCTGGTGGTCTCCTCTCACTGTCCTCTGCATCGGCCTACTTCATGGTAGATTCTGCTTGTTTCCGATTGATCCTTCTTGTGTCCAGATTAGTCCTCCTATTAGGCTTTCTCCATCCACGGTCACAGCTGGCCTTTGAGTCAACATGTAACCTCTCACAGTACAACATTGTTTGACCCCCAATATCTCCGTAGTGCAAATTTTCTAATGTCAGATTTACCCTTATATTGTCCTAACTCTGACTTTCCTCTCCAGAATCTCCAACACTGGTTTTTTTTTTAATTAGCCATTTACATGTCCCTTTGTGCACCCCGCAAACTGCAACCTTCATATTATTTAAAGTTTCCGTCCCCAGGTCATCCAAGTGACATATATGCTTTTTTACAAAAATTACAAAGCATATTAGCAATAAAAACCTTTTTTTTACGTAGTGTATACTGAGAAGTAAGTTGTGTTAGTTGTCCTCTCCTCACCTCAGATCTGCATTAAGCTTCATCCACCGGTTGTCATTAGATAGCACATCTGTCATAGCACAACACCAAGCACTGCTTCTCACAAAGCAGGAGAGTGGTGAGGAAACATATGAGGAAAACATGGGTGCAGGGTGGAAAGTGAGGGCGGGGTATCATGTTATAGGAGAGTAGGTATCGGGGGGAGTTGGCAAGACGAGCGTTTAAAGGGAGTTCTACAGAGAGTAACAGGAAAGGAAGTGCAGGCCGTACCATAAGTGTGCAGAAGTGAACTAAGCGTATGAGGTGTAGAATAGGCGCGAGGTGGAGAGAGAGTAGGAGGGGCAGGCGGATACCGAAAGAGTGGCAAGGGGAAAAAACAGAAAAGGAGGCTGAAATAATAGAGATAGGGAGGAGATAACCCGGAGAGTTAAGAGTTGGCGGGGGGGTGGGGGAGGAGGGTAAGGAAGCAACCGTGCATCTCTCCCCCTGTCAGGTTGAGTCTGTGGATGGGCTTTAGGAGGGTTTAATAAAGGACGTCAGAGTAAATTTTAGACCATTTTGGTGTACTTAGCATACTACTTATATTCAACCCCTTGTCTATACATCTATTTTATGAATATGATCCACCCATAAAACATATAAAGCTACTTATGATGCAATGGTTTAGTGATTAGCTCTCTTGCCATTCAGCATTTGGGGTCCAGGTTCACTCTTGTGTACAATCTCCAATGGTTTGCATGTTCTTTCTGTATCTGTATTATTTCCCCCCATATTCTGTAAACAGATTATGTGCTTCCCCAATAAAAATTTCCTTACACTATGTTAGGTAACATACACGTGAAAGTTGTACACTTAAGCTGGCCCCACGCTGGTAGATATAATTTCCCGTAACTCAACCATGGATCACTTACAGCGTGGTGACAATCAATCAATCTGGACAGTTATCAATGTGTCAAACCACATGGCACATCAATTACTGTACCGCCTACAATGGGGGACCCGGGTCGCTCCCCCCAGCCTGAGAGAAGACACTTGCTCCAGAAGGTAGAGCAGATCGAGCTGGACCCAGCCCCAGCCCCCCTCCTCTCTCCTTCAAAAAGCTGGGGTCTGTGCTGTCACACCCTGTTCACACACACCGCGGCAGCTAGCTCAACACATTGAGCTTGTGTGTTCACTCCGCTGCCTGTGTCGCCCTTAGCGGGTCAGCCTTTCCAGTTATAGTTGTGTGTGGGGACATGCTTGTGTCACCCATTCAAGTCAGGACCCTCACTACACAGCCGTGATATATACCTTTCCAATCACTATGTATTTCTATAGGGGGATCCGGACCTACATAGGCAGTGATTATTACCTTCCAATCACTAATGTATTCTATCAGGGGGGATCCGGCACTACATATGCGCAGGTGATATATGCCTTCAATCACTATGTATTCTATCAGGGAGGACCCGACCCTACTAGCAGTGATATCTACCTTCAATCACTATTATTCTACAGGGGGATCCGGCACACGATAGCAGTGATATATGCCTTCCAATCACTATGTACTCTATCATGGAGGACCCGGCACTACATATCAGTGATATATACCTTCCCATCGACTCTGTAAGCTATCATGGGTAGAACCCGGCTATACATAGCATGATTAGATACCTTCCAATCACATGTATTCGATCAGGAATGGCCAGCATAATAGGAGTGATATATACACTCCAATCACATGTATTCTAAGCAGGGGAGAACCCGCACTACATAGAAGTCTATATACCTTCCAATCACTATGTAATTCTATCAGGAGGACCACACTACATGGAGTGTATATACCCGGTCCAATCACTATTGTATCTAACTCAGGGAGGACCCAGCACTACATAGCAGTGTTATACACTCCAATCACTATGGAATTCCGATCAGGAAGGACCCACACTACAGAAGCAGTGATATAATACCTTCCAATCACTATGTATTCTATCAGGGAGACCCCCTGCACTACTAGCGTGATGATATACCTTTCCAATCACTATGTATCATCATGGAGGCCCGCACTACATGCGTGATGATATACCTTCCAATCACATGTAATTCTATCATGTGGGGATCCGGCCTCCTATCAGTCATATATACCTTCCCATCACATATGTATTCTATCAGGCGGACCAGCACTACATAGGCAGTGATATCTACCTCCAATCATCTATTATTCTAATCAGGGAAGACCCGTCACTACATAGCAGTGATATATCCTTCCAAATCACTACGTATTCTAATCAGGGAAGACCCGCACTACATATCATGATATATACCTTCCAAATCACGTATTTATCTATCGGAGGACCGGCACTACATAGCAGTGATATAATACCTTCAATCACTATGTATTCATCAGGGAGACCAGCACTATAGCGTTATATATACCTCCAATTCAGTTATTCTATCAGGGAGGACCGGTTCAACTACATCGATATATATACTTCCAATCACTATGTATTCTATCAGGGAGGACCTGCACTACATACGTGATATATACCTTCCAATTCACTATTATTCTATCAGGGGAAATACCCCGGCACTACTAGCAGTGATATATACCTTCCAATCACTATGTATTGCTATCAGGGAAGACCCTGACCTACATGCAGTGAGTATATACCTTCCAATCACTATGTATTCTCGCAGGAGGACCCTGGCACTACAAGCATGATATAATACCTCTTCCCATACTATGTATTCTATCAGGGAGGACCCAGCACTACATAGCAGTGATATAGAACCTTCCAAACTCACTGTGTATTCTATCCGGAGGACCGGTCACTACATAGCATGTATAGACCTTCCAATCACTATGTAATTCTATCAGGGGGACCTGACTACATAGCAGGATATATACCTTCCAATCACTTGTGTCTATCAGGGAGGACCCTGCACTACCTAGGCATTGATATATATACTCTCCAATCACTATGTATTCTATCCGGGAGGACCCAGCACTACATAGCAAGTGATATATAACCATTCCCATCACTATGTATTCTATCAGTGAGGACAGTAATACCACACAGTTTGTTGGTATATGGCTTTAGTCATGGTCTACACCAAAATCCCAATTTCTTTTTCGATGTATTTCCTTTATCATTATTGGGATGGAAACCTTGACGTAACAGATTAACGATATTAAAAAGCAACGACCACATTTTTTCTTTTTATTTATATACTTAACTTGAATCTTTTTGTTTCATTTCAGAAAAACCAAACCCATATCAGTGAGATTCTTCTTCTGGGTTTCCAAAGTCTGAAGCATTGGAAAAAATTTTGGTTTGTTTTGCTTATCGCAGTTTACTGTGTGACAATAAGTGGGAATCTTCTTATTATAATATTGGTTGCCCGGTGTAGAAACCTCCACTCCCCCATGTACATGTTTCTTGTACAACTCTCCATATCTGATATTCTTCTGACCGCAGACATCGTGCCAAACCTACTTAGTGGTATCTTGAGTGATGGGACAATAATGTCCTTCTCTGGTTGTATCACTCAGTTGTATATCTTTGGTGGCTGTGAAGTATCGGAATGTTTTACGTTAACGGTGATGGCCTATGACCGGTACCTGGCGATCTGTAACCCCCTCCGATATCCTACTGTAATGAACTGGACACTAGTCTTGAAATTAATACTCCTCTCCTGGTTGTTGGGATTTTTGGCTACGTTGGTTACAATTCTCAACATTTTTACTTTAGACTTTTGTGGATCAAATGTCATCGATCATTTCTTTTGTGATTTAGCTCCCATTCTGCAGTTGTCTTGTTCGGAATTATCAAACCTTAATATTCAAGTCTACTTGTTGAGTTTTTTTGTGACTGTTGTGCCCTTGATTCTAACGGGAACATCATACGGATGTATTGTTCAGTCTATCCTACGAATGTCTTCCAATGTCCACCGGTGGAAGATCTTCTCAACGTGTAGTTCTCACCTAACAGTGGTCTGCCTATTTTATGGGACATTGATGGTCACTTATATGATACCTACAGAAGGATTGTCTTCATCTGTTAGCAAATCAATTGCTCTTCTGTATTCTGTGGTCACTCCAATGATCAATCCCATCATATACAGCCTGAGGAATAAAGATGTTAAAGATGCTATAAATAGATGCACCAACTGCAAACCCGATTAGAACCCATTGAGAAACCTAAATATATAAATATGATTCATTTACCAATCAATGGAAATACAAATGTTTTAGGTTTTCTATATACTTTGTCAAACATTTTGTAATCCCCCTTCAGTTGGCTCATCCGATCAATCAGATTAGATGGCCGACCAGCTCTAGGTCTAAGCTCTAAGGGTCCAGCTCTAAAGCCCCTCAATAGACGGGCCAATTCCCGGCCATAGTTGTGGTGCAACTATAGGGGAGCCGCAACTATAGGGGATCCCACCTTGACGATCCGACCAAAAGAGACGGAAGGTCAGATCGCACACGGATCTGTCCTGCTGGTTCTTTTTCTGCCCGGTCCTCCGATCCTGCTGAAGTCTGTTAACTGGGAGGGGAATGTTAGTGAAGTCTGCTAAAAGCGGGCCATAGATCAGTACGTCTATGGCCGGCTTAAAGCCCCCCATAGACAGGCCGATTTCCGGCCATGGTTGTAGCAGACCAACCTGCGTGCTCGCTCCCGCCGAGCATATGAAGGTTGGTCGGTTGCAACTATGAGGGAGCCCACCTTGAGTTTTGTAGAAAAAAAGCCGGCAGGTCGGATCGCACACGGATCCGTCCTGCTGGGTTTTTTTCTGCCCGATAGTGCTGCAGGCTGTTAACTTGGAGGGGAAGTCTCCTCCCCCTCCAAGTTAATTGGCTACAGTCTGACAGGAGTCCTGTGTGTTAGTGGAACACACAGGATTCCTGTCCTCTCTGTAGCAGACTGCTCACAGCGTGGTGACATCACTACACTGTGAAGAATCTGCTAAATGTCGGCAATAGATCGGGACGTCTATGGCCGGCTTAAGAGTCCTGGTGGGTTTGAACATCCTTCACAGATGATGGAGGCCACTGTGCTCATTGGGACCTTTCCCAGATTTTTGCTTCCAGACAATCCTATATTGAAGGTCTACAGTCTGGGCAGACAGTTCGGCGAGAACATTGAATTCTCTCCAGTGAACAGTACAGGTGTTCGACCTGCCCCTTCGTTGGCTAGAAGAAGTCTATAATTCTTCTTCTAGCCAGACCTTTCTGCACCTGCTCTGGCCGGAAAAATTATTATAATAGAGACTGGGTAAAGACACCAGATCTCTAGTGCTATACCAGGCACGTCAGTTGTACGTCACTTCTGGTTTTTAGGAACCAGGATATGTACGTTCCTATACCAGAAGTGACGTTGCGGTGCCTTTTCCAATATAGTTCAGATTCCAATTCCCTGCCAATAGGCGGGGAATTTGATGTTCTCCGCGAACATACAGACAGCTGACTTTTTTTAAAAGTCCAATCCGCCTGTTCGCGGATGGACACGGCCAATGTTCGGCCATCACTACTGACATGAACTGTCTCCTGTGGGACCTTTTATAGACGGGTGTCTGCCTTTGCAAATTATGTCCAATCACCTGAATTTACCACAGGTAGACTCAATTTATCTGCAGATCAGGGGAAACAGGATGTACATTAACTAAAATGTGATTTCTAATTTTTTTTTATTTTTAATACATTTTCCATAACCTCAAGTTACCTTTTTTTTGTAATTTTAGGGTGTTTTTGTGTATAATTCTGATTTTTTTTTATAAATTTTGGAATAAGGCTATAACATCACAAAATAGCATGCTGTGTGGCTGGCTACTTCCCCAACCTATTAGATTGTAAGCCCGATGACGGTCGGACCCTCTACTCCTCCTGTACCTTTGTATGTATTATATTGTGTTGTATCTCTACTGTATTGTGTTGTACACCGCTGCATAATATTCTGGCGCTATATAAATAAATGATAATAATAACAAAACTATTAACTATTGCTGTGATCCATCTAGATAGTCCTGGAGGAATCAATAAGGAGCCAAAAGCCCTCCTTGGCGTGGTACTCCCAAATAGAGATGGTCGAATTTTTCGACTTGCTAACTTTGTGAGCTGATTGCAAAGCCCCTGAACATGGTATCATCACCAAAATTGCTGGAGATGTAGAGAAGTGTTGTGAGGATATTTAGGGGAAAAAGGTATGTCGCTAGTATAGTTTTTGCATAAATCAAGTTCAAAATGAAAGTCAAAATTCCGGTTTTTGAAATTTTGACTTGATTTTTAACTTAATTTGTGCAAAAACTATTTGTACTAGGGACATACATTTTCCCTCAAAATGTTCTCACAACCCTTCTCTACATCTCCAGCAAGTTTCGTGATAATACCATGTTCAGGGGCTTTGCAATTAACTCGAAATCATCTAAATGGTTGAATTTTTGAAAAAAAAATTGACCATCTCTACACCCAAAGCTTTGCTGATATTAACCTTTTTTGCTGCACACCCTTTGGAGACCCCACAATATTCAGGCGAGGTTCCCTTTATACACAAATGAGTGGGAGGAGGACTTGGAAACTCCCGATGTTATATGAAAAAACAGGAACCACGTCTCCTGGATGGCACTATGTGACTAATTTTGTTCTCTACTTCCAAAAGCGGTAGCTGCAATATAGTACTATCCAGTTCAATGAGTGAAAGTGAATCATAAAATGGAGAACTGTGATGCAAAATGGTGACTGGAACAGGCACCACACTACCTATGAATAAATATTTATGCTTATTAACATTACACAATGTCATGTTTTCATGTGTTTTCCAAAATTAATATTCCAGAACATTTAAAGTATTTTCCACACTCAGTAGTATATGTAATCACGTAAAGTGTTTTTATATAGAGTAGGTGGGTATGGTTTATCGCCATGTGTAGAGATGGTGACTTGCTGACTTTGTTAGTTGATTACAAATCCTCTGATTATTGTGTCATCACTAAAGCCCCCCATAGACGGGCCGATTCCCGGCCATAGTTGTGAACGACTCCCGGCGAGCACATAAAGGTCGGTCGGCCACAACTACAGGGGAGCCCACCTTGAGGATCCGACCAAAAGAGCCGGCAGGATCGCACACAGATCCGTTCTGCTGGTTCTTTTTGTGTCCGATCCTCCGATCCTGCTGCAGGCAGTTAACTCGGAGGGGGAGTCTCCTCCCCCTCCAAGTTAATTGGCTACAATCTGACAGGAATCGCGTGTGTTATGCCGGCCATACACATGCCGATAAACGGCCGGATTTTAATCTGGCCGACGGGCGTGCGCGCTCTCGCCGTCGGTCAGGTTAAAATCCGGCCGTTTATCGGCATGTCCCCACATGGGGCGACAGATCCCTGTCGCCCCACTTCTCGGCCGGCCAGAGATCCGACATGTTGGAAAATCTCTGGCCGGCCGAAGCCGATGGAAGCCGATGGCCATAAGCAGCAATGAAGACGAGCGTCTCCATCGCTGCTTATGGCCGGCACACAAAGGGTGCCTGGCCGATTGTGGGGCCCCAGAATGCAATGCGAGGCTAACGTGATGACGTCATCACGTTAGCCTCCCGGAGCGATATCGGAGGACGATATTGCTCCGGCTCTGGCTGTGTATGGCTAGCATAAGTGGAATACACAGGATTCCTGTCAGTTCTGTGGCCACCCCTAACAGCGTGGTGACGTCAGTGAGGAGTCTGCTACAAGCCGGCCATAGATCGATACGTCTATGGCCGGCTTAACATTACTGGAGATGTAGAGAAGTGTTGTGAGAACATTTAAAAATTTTTTGCTCTAGCACATTAGTAGTTTTTGTATAAATGATGTCCAAAGTCAAAGTCGAAATTTAGATTTTAAGAATTTTGATATGACTTTAAACTTATTTATGCAAAAAACTACATCTTCAGCATGTGTGGTGATGATACCACGTTCAGGGGCTTTACAACTATCATATATACTCAAGTATAAGCTGACCCGAGTATTAGTCAAGGTACCTTACTTTATCTACAAAACGTATTGACTCGACTGTAAGCCGAGGGTGGGAAATGCAGAGTCAGATGGAATTTTCTTAGTGAGAGAAATATAGAGAAAGCACCATTGCTCCTAGCAATGAATCAAACAGGCCACAACCTCAATAAAGTTAAGAGAAGACAGAATGAAAATAAGTTTCCATTTGAAAAGTATTTACTATTATTATTATTATTGAGACCTATACAAAAGTAAACGTATTTGATATTTGAATCATCAGCGTTTTGTATTGAAATTAAACAAAAAGTCCAGTAGATGTCAGTGTCCTGCCATTTTTTACTTTTCATCAGCAGAATATTGGGACATCAGGACACCCGAACAGGTAAGTGGGACCCTGACTCGAGTATAAGCCGAGGGGGTCCTCTTCTGCTCATATTTTGGACTGAAAATCTCGGCTTATACGTGGGGTTATACAGAAACTCACAAATCGAACTGGTAAAAATTTTTGATGTATCGTCAATGAGTAGTGATGGCCAGGTGGACAGTTCAGCGCAAACAGTGTATGATTGCTTTTCTTCTTGCCGGCGAACAGTACGGGTGTTCAAGGGGCCCCTTCACAGACGAGAAGAAGTCAATAATTCTTCCTCCCGCTAGACCTTTCCGCACCTGGTCCGACCGGAGGAAGATTTATTTTAACTAGAGACCAGGTACAGACACCCAAGCTCTAGTGTTATACCGGGCCGGACATGACGTCCGACCGGCATCACTTCCGGTTTTGGAACAGGAACTATGAATGGGATCGCGATTATATAACCGCAATGCGTTTTTTTAAATGGAAATGATGGATATTCTCCCAGTCGAATATCCGAGCTCCATTGACTTGCATGCATTGTGCATATTGAATCGCAATTGCGATGTTTAGTTTGCAATTCATGTCGTAAGTGCGGATATTCGAGATTACGAATATGGAATCGAATATTATGGCGGATATTCCCGAAATTACGCGAATTCGAATATTGCCTAGTCGCTCATCACTACTCATTATTTCATTTCAGTAAACACATCAGTTTCCCACTAGATCAGGAAATCATGGGCCCTGATAAAATACCAAAATAACTGTTACATAGTGCAGTACTTTCCAGGAAGATTATTAATGATATTAGTAATAACCTAATGTGAATTCTTTATCAATTGCACTGTATGGGAGTCGGCCATATTGAAATAAGTCTGGTAAATGAATGAGAATCAGTAGTTGCCAATCATACATGAAGGTTGTGTAATACAGTTAGATGTAAACTAATAGAACAACCAGAATAGCAGAGATTCCTTTAGAGGAATATAATTAATCAGTAAGGAAATCTTCAGCATTCAGATTCATTATATTTTCATATAACTTAGTAGAATTGCAGATAATTATTCCCATCAATGAGACTCGTTAGAATGTCCCTTGTCTAGGTATTTGCCTTGATGGGGGTGTCAGGGGCTTTGTACAGGACAATGAGACTCAAGACATTCATTATTATTACACTATTTCACAATATCTATATCTTAGATCAGAATTACATTAACATGAAATGCAACTTCAAGTTTTAATAAAAATATTATTTATTTTATGACTATCAATAAAACACATTCCCCCAATATCCTATGATTGTTACCGCAGTAGTGGGAGACACACTCCTGGTATTTTGTTTAGGGGACTCTGGGAGCAGGGAGACTAAGCAACTGTGGGGTTTCTGCCGGAGCCCCCCTCCTGGGAGACGGAACCAGCCCCCTTGAGGGGAACCAGTTATAACTTTAGCTGCACACAGTTGCCAGGACCTACTTCCCCAGAGCTACCCCCCAGGTAGTGTG
>CM070034.1:3174365-3195570 GCA_036250615.1 Ptychadena robeensis
TTGTTGGTAGATCTAATGGAGATTGTATGGATCGATCTTAAGGTGTATGGGGGACTTTACAAGTGTGTCTTTCATTTCATTGTAAACAAGATGACTGAATTGATCGCAATCAATGACAATTGTATCCAAAAATTTACTTTGTGCAGCCTCAGGCAGGAATAAGTTTACAGTATAGCACCCAAAGGACTGACCATAACCAATACCGTGTCCTGCTCCTCATGCCTCGGATGGTTCTCCTTCTTGTACTCTTCAGAAGAAACTAAAGCAGGGACAACACATATAGATCGATGGCCGCTTCGAGCGGCGCGCATGCTCATTGCCATCTATCTGACCCATATCTAATATGCCCATCCCTGTTTTCGATTTGGACCAATCAATCCTGCTCGAAAACAGGTATATGGGACTTGACTGTAAACCACAGGCCATGTCCAGTGCTATGTATTAAAACTTTCCATGCAAAGCATCGGCTGTGTCTCCAGCTCCTCTGATATCATGCATATATCGAACCGTGTGTTCCCAGCTTTAGGGCAGGGTGGTAGTTCATTCAATATATTTGTCATTTCCCTCCACTTGTTTTCAGCCTCAATCAGCAGAGCCAAGATGGATTGCTGGAACAAATTCTGATACTTTTTTTGGATTCTCTGAGTAATTTTTGCGGCAGCCACCACCCTTTGAGGATTGCTTGCTATCTGCACAAGCCTTTCTGCATTGCATTGTTTCTTGCAAACAAAAAGGGGGGTTTATTTGTAATCCAACAAGGAATATGTACACATTAGAGATGGGCGAACACCAGCCCGGAGTGTCCGCGAACAGGGCGGGTCGAACTTTTAAAGATGTCCGCCATCCGCCCTGTTCGCGGACACATTCAAATTCCCCGCCTCTAGGCAGGGAATTTGAATCGAAAAAACCGCATGTGACGTCAGTGACGTCACATCCGGTCCATGGAACGCATCCTGGAACGCATCGTTCCTGGTTGCGGGAGCCGGATGTGACGTCACTGACGTCACTTCCTGTTCTGAGCCGGAATCTTCACTACAAGACCGGCTTCATGCCCGGTCTTGTAGTGAAGAGATTCTTCCTCCGGCACGATCTCGCAGGTTCTGATCCTGCCGGAGGAAGAATTTAGATCTTTTTCTGGCCGGCGAACAGGACGGGTCGAACACCCGTACTGTCCGCCGGCGAGAGGATCGGCAAACATGCCGAGTTCGCGGCCGAACTGTTCTCCGGCGAACAGTTCGGTCCATCCCTAGTACACATGTGCACTGCAGCTGAGCCCAGTCCGCAGGGTATAAAAGGATAGTAAGGTGACCGAGTTCAATTCACCAGGATAGTGTGTCACAACCCAATTTATTATCAAAAAGTTACCTCTACCTTGAGCAGTGGTTCTCAACCTTTTTAGATCCGCCACCCTGCAAAGTGTCACCTCCTTTTTATTTGTAGTGCGGGTAAAGTTTGTCACTTTCACATCCAAATTCCATGTTCCACTCCACAACGTCCACAACGTCAATTCCAGCACAATCAGGTAAGTGTAATGTCCCCTCTCTTATATTTTCCAACTCTGCTTTTGCAAATGATGTGCGTGGTGGTTGGAAGTTGGCAATGACGCTGTCAGTGGAGTCGGTGGAAGCTGAACGGTGCCGTCACGGGCGTATGCACCACTCATGATGGTCCAGGCTAACTACAACGGGGTACTATCCATACCTATCAAACTTGGTTACTCAATTTCAGGTCCGACTAAATATCCCAGACGCTGGGGAATAGAGATGGTCAAATTTTTCGATTTTCTAAATTTGTGAGCTGATTGCAAAGCCCCTGAGCATGGTATCATCACCAGAATTTCTGGAAACGTAGGGAAGGGTTGTGAGAACATTTGAAAAAACTAAGATTGGCTCTAGCACATGTAGTTTGTACATACATTAAGTTACAAAATAAAGTCGAAATTCCGATTTTCGAAATTTTGACTTGACTTTGAACTTCATTTGTACAAAAACTATTTGTGTTAGAGACATACTTTCTTTTGTGGAGTATACCCCTAACCCTTCTGTATATCTACAGCAAGTTTGGTGTTGATACCATGTTAAGAGGCTTTGCAATTAAGTCGAAATCATCGAATTTTTGAAAAAAAATTCGACCATCTCTATTGGGGAAGCCCAAGGGTCTCCAGTATTGGAAAACCCAGGGATAAAGCTGCACAAGGAGTTGCGATCCACGTGAATGACGTGTTAATGGTTCATCTAGGCTTCCTGGTGGCTTCACCAGTGTATATATGCATCTAGGTTATCTATAGTAATCCAGTCTCCCTGACGAAGCCCCAGATAGGGGTGAAACGCGTCAAAGTTCATCTGGCCACACTATAATATGTGTATGTACTATCAACACGGTGATATGTATTTTTTACAATATATTGATTGATCGATTGTTTTAATATCATACATTCTTGTATAGGTCCTTGTATTAATAAAGACGATTTTATACAGATTTACTGTTGACCCAGTGCCTAAAAACATCTTTCTCAGTAGTTTGAACAGACTAGGTAGGTTCTCAGTCTGTAGTAGGGAAATTTAAGAATTGGAAGTTGGCATTACTATCCCTCCTAACTTCCTACCCTGCTTGTGAACTGTGAAATGGTTGTTTTACCACCCTCCCCCAAGGTGGTTCCGACCCACAGGTTGTCAGGTCTCGAATCTGTGACTAGAAGCATTTTTGGCGATAGCACTGCCCACTAGGCTTTCTGCCCTCCTGGACTTTCCTTACTACTAAACTCATTCATCTCCCCTGTTCCGGCCTTGCCTTACTAATTGCACCTGCTACTTCCTCTATTTATATCCAGCCTCCTGCACCAGGTCCTTGCTGATTATTGTGCTCTTGAGCTCTGATCTAGCTTCATCTCCTGCATCCTCTTTACTACTACCGAACTCTTTAGGAAGCCAAACTTGAGGCAATTCTGCCTCGATAGATAAGGGGTCGACTTCAGCGGGATGATGTCATCCTGCTGCAGCCGGCCCCTTTGTGTGCCAGCCATTACTTTGAATGGGGACTGCCAGCCTCATTCAATGTAATAGGATCGGCCAGGAATTTACCGGCAAGTCAGATCACCGTGCAATCAGACAAGTGGCAGATTCCTGGTTTGCCTCACCAGGTGTGGCCACTCGATTTTTGGCCTGAAAAATCAGGTGCACATTGTGCTACCTTTATATTGTAAGTTCAGTTGGGCAGGATCCTTTTCTACTCCCCTTCTACATCCTTGCTTGTACTTGTCTGTTAGCTTGAGTTTCCTTTGAACCTGTACTGAATGTACAGTGTGGATGTTGCTGCTTTAAAAATAAAAATAAATGTATTAATTATAATAATAAAGCTGAAGATGAGGGGGAATTTCATCTACACAGCAATGAACTAAACATGCATGCAAATCAACAAAACAATGGCTTCACCATTCAAAATTACAAGTTCTGAAATTAACCCAACCAGAGCCTAGACCTAAACCCAATAGAACATCTGAGGGCGGCTTAAAGAAGACTTGGAGATGCCTTCACAATCTTACAGATCTGGAGCTTTTTTGGAAAGAAGAGTGGCGAGCATTACTATGTCAATGTACACTCACCGGCCACTTTATTAGGCACACCTTGCTAGTCCCGGGTTGGACCCCATTTTTGCCTTCATCCTCCGTGGCATAGATACAACAAGGTTCTGGCAACATTCCTCAGAGACATTGCTCCATAGTGACATAATACCATCACACAGTTGCTGCAGATTTGTCGGCTGCACATCCATGATGCAAATCTCCCACCACATCCCAAAGCTGCTCTATTGGATGATATCTGGTGACTGTGGAGGCCATGTGAGTACAGTGACCTCATTGTCATGTTCAAGAAACCAGTGTGAGATGATTGGAGCTTTATGACATGGTGCATTATCCTGCCGGAAGTCGCCATCAGAAGATGGGGACACTGTGGTCATAAAGGGATGGACATGGTCAGCAACAATACTCAGGTAGGCTGTGGTGTTGCAACGATGATCAATTACTACTAAGGGGCCCAAAGTGTGCCAAGAAAATGTCCCCCACACCATGACACCACCAGCCTGAACCAATGATACAAGGCAGGATGGATCCATGCTTTCATGTTGTTGACGCCAAATTCTGACCCCACCATCCGAATGTCGCAGCAGAAACCCAGACTCATCATACCAGGCAATATTTTTCCAATCCTCTATTGTCCAATTACAGTTAGCCTGTGCGAATTGCAGCCTCAGTTTCCTGTTCTTAGATTACAGGAGTGGCACCCAGTGTGGTCAAGGTTGGACTTGTTGTGCGTTCAGAGACGCTCTTCTGCATACCCTGGTTGTAACGAAAGGTTATTTCAGTTACTGTCGCCTTCCTTTTAGCTCCAACCATTCTCCTCTGACATCTGGCATCAACAAGGCATTGGCGCCTACAGAACTGCTGCTCACTGGATATTTTCCCTTCTTCGGACCATTCTCTGTAAACCCTAGAGATGGTTTTGCGTGACAATCCCAGAAGATCAGCAGTTTCTGAAATACTCAGACCAGCCCGTCTGGCACCAATAACCATGCCACGTTCAAAGTCGCTCAAATCACCTTTCTTCCCCATTCTGAAGCTCGGTTTGAACTGCAGTGGCATGTCTTGACCATGTCAACATGCCTTAATGCATTGAGTGGCCACCATGTGATTGGCTGATCAGTTGGACAGGTGTGCCTAATAAAGTGGCCGGTGAGTGTACGGTATGCAACCGGCGTTTTGTGTTATTGTATATATTGCTCCTTAACCAATTTGCTTGTTTTTCTATTGAATTGTACACATCATTGGTTACAATGAAGGAAAACTGTTTAAAATTATTTATTGGGGGGTCTCATTCTTTCAAACGCAGAAGCAAATTAGTTATTGGGGGGTCTCATTCTTTCAAACGCAGAAGCAAAAAATAGAGAGGACTTGGGAAAGGTGCTTGGGGGGAGGGGAGTATTCTCTGTCCCACCTAATTCCTGGAGGTGGGGTGCCAGTAACAATGGAGGTGCGGGGAGGCGTTTTCAAGGTATATAAAAGATTAGCATTAGATATGATTAATGGGAGGTACAGATGCCTCACAAGTGGTGCAAGGATGTTCTGCTGTCACCAAGTGTCATGCGGGGAAAGGAGGGACAGTATAGTGAGCAAGAGGGGAAGGTGAAAGCTAAAGGTGCATAAAGTGAAGGTGTGTGTTGGAAAGTGTAAATGGGTGATAGAGGAGACCCTAAAATAAGGGTGATGTGTCATGTTGAGTGAAGTGCAGTGCACTTTTTATATATCCATTGTATATCCATTTTATATATCCATTTTGTATATCCATTGTATATCCATTTTATATATCCATTTTATATATCCATTGTAATCTACAGCATGGGGTTCCAGTTGTACTCAGGTTACAGTGGGTCAGGATAATGTTGTTTGCTCAGAGTTCCCCGAGGTCAGTTATTTCTGGAACAGAAAAAATAACCTCTCCCTTCAGCTTCATTTCATCATTTCCCAGCAGGCCTGGAAATCCCCAATAGTTTTCCTGGGTGTCTATATAACATGCTCGTTCCTGCTCCTTAGAACCAAAGGGCTGATAAAGCCTTCCATAGGCCACGTCTGTGAGATGAAGGTTTTCCTCCTACTAATCAAACATCTCTCCCGTCTCTGGGTTGGTGGACATTGAAATCCTGGCTTCACTTGAATTACCTGAATTGAATTGAAATACCTGAAGCATTGTCAGCAGATGATTTCTATTCATTCGCAGAATGTAATTGTAATGACACCGGGATATCCTTTGTAGGTCCGTACAACCAAAACAGAATGTGAGTAGAAGGATCAGATCATTACTGAGACACCTTATCAGTTAAACTTGTGTTGGTCTACTACTTATCAGTTGTGTTGGTCTACATATCAGTTGTGTTGGTTAACTTATCAGTTGTGTTGGTTTACTTATCAGTTGTGCTGGTCTACTTATCAGTTGTGTTGGTTTACTTATCAGTTGTGTTGGTCTACTTATCAGTTGTGTTGGTCTACTTATCAGTTGTGTTGGTCTACTTTTCCCACATCTACTTGGAGTTGGGTATACATACTGAAACAGAGGAGGACCATAACTGTTACTACAAGGTTAGAAGAGGATATTTGACCATAATGTCTTTGTATAGTTGTTGAGTTTAGGAGTTTCACCACAACAGTAAAAATAGATGATATGGAGATCGATGGGCGCATTTGAAGAATAAAAGCACAATTGGCCAAAAACTCTGCTCCTCTCTAGACCACCTTAAGGTAGCCATAGACACCTCGATCTATGGCAGACCTTTAGCAGACTTATAACAGCGTGGTGACGTCATAATGTCGGACAGGAATCCTGTGTGTTCCACTAACACACGGGACTCCTGTCAGACTGAAGCCAATTAACTCGGAGGGGGAGGAGACTCCCCCTCCGAGGTAACAAGCTGCAGCGCAGTCGGGCAGAAAAAGAACCGGCAGGTCGGATCCGTGTGCGATCCAACCTGCCAGCTTTTTTTCTACAAATGTCAAGGTGGGCTCCCACATAGTTGCGGCAGACCAACCTTTATGTGCTCGGCGGGAGCGAGCACGCAGGTTGGTCTGCTACAACTATGGCCGGGAGTCTGCCCGTCTATGGCAGGCTTTAGATGTTAGCAAGATGTGTGTTTTATTGAGGATGCTGAGCTGCTGATCAATGTGCTGTTCATTTCAATAACTGTCATTTCTTTTGTAAATTCAAGGGAACCAAAAATGGCAGAATCTTCTTTTAGTTTTTTTGGGCATCACCAAACTTGCAACATATCTAATTCAAATGGTGCTTGGAATAATTAGGAAGCTTATGAATCTACCAGTTGTTGTAGAATATTAATCCCCTGAATACTATTGTGCTGTTGACTAAAGCCGGCCATAGACGTGCTGATCTATGCCCGAATTTTAGCAGACTCTTCACAGCGTGGTGACGTCACCACGCTGTGAGGAGTCAGCTACAAAGAGGACAGGAATCCCGTGTGTTCCACTAACACATGCGATTCCTGTCAGACTCTAGCCAATTAACTCAGAGGGGGAGGAGACTCCCCCACCGAGTTAACAGCCTGCAGCAGGATTGTGCAGAAAAAGAACCAGCAGGACGGATCCGTGTGCGATCCAACCTGCCGGCTTTTTTTCTAACACACTCAAGGTGGGCTCCCTTATAGTTGCAGCCGACCAATCTTTATGTGCTCGGCGGGAGCGAGCACGCCGGTTGGTCGGCTGCAACTATGGCCGGGAATCGCCCTGTCTATGGGGGGCTTTAAGCGGGCCATAGACACATCGATTCCCGACTGTTTTGCCAGCGACTCATCCCAGTGTTGTGACGTCACCACGCTGTGATGAGTCGTCCGGGGAACTGATGGGAATCCTGTGTGTGCCACTAACACAGGCATTCTCGTCAAATTGCAGGCAGATACTTTGGATGGGGCCTCTGATCGGCCTTGAAAATTATGATCGCTGTGCGATCCATCTGGCGGGGCTTTTCGGATTGATCCGGCAAGGTGGGCACTAGTGATGGCCGAACATCTGTGTCCATCCGCAAACAGGCAGATCGGATCGGTCCGCCTGTTCGTGGAGAACTTCAAATTCCCTGCCTGTTGGCAGGGAATTTGGATGGGAACTATACAACGCCGCAACGTCACTTCCAGTTTATGGAATGTGCGTTCCTGGTCCAAAACCAGAAGTGATGTCAGTTGGACATCACGCCTGGCCCGTGCCCGGTATAGCACTAGAGATCTCTAGTGAAAATAATTCTTCCTCCGGCCGAACCAGGCGCGGAAAGGTCTAGCCCAGTGGTGGGCAATTGAGTTGATATGTAGGGCCACAAGTGCAGCCCTAGGCATCACTAAAGGGCCGCACAGAACATCTCAGCAGGCGGTGTACCTGATCACGACAAGCAGTCAAAACCTGACAGCATCCACCACCTCCTCCCGCCCCTGGGTGCAGCGCTCATATGTACACCTGGTTTCCTTGATCAACATTACGAATTTTACTGATGTAGGAGCGCCAAAGCTGATTAGGAAGCTGGGTCAGCATGTGACCACTTCACAAGTGAGTTGCTATACCCTATACATAAACAGTTCAGTTTTGGGGGCCGCATGTTGGATACCCACAATGCCCAAAGGGCTGCAGGTTGGGCACCTAGGGTCTAGCCGGAGGAAGAATTCTACACTTCTTCTCACCGGTGAAGGGGGCTTCTATTTATGCTAAACTATCCGTCTACCTACCGTCACCTATCTCTGTCACAGGAGCTCGGCTTTCTACAGAGGTTTGATCCATCTGATTTTGAGTAAATGATGTGATTATTAATATTTGATTCCTTTATCAGTTCCATGTGATGGCTAAATGTCCCAATCAAAGTACAGAAGATGGGTTTCATATCTTGGCCTTTTCAGCTCCTCCAGTTGGCCAAGTTTTGATCCTTGTTGGAGTCTCATTGATGTATCTGATAACCATTCTTGGAAACGTCACCATCTTCACTCTTGTTTATGTGTCACCCAGGTTACACACCCCCATGTATATTTTTCTGAGTAATCTCTCCCTTGTGGACGTGACCAGCACCTCTTCTGTCATTCCAAAATTACTTCACATTACTCTGACACAAGACCATAAAATCTCCTTCCATGGTTGTATGGTTCAGCTCTTCGTCTTCGTGCTGTGTGTTGTTGGTGAGAATTTAATCCTGACATCGATGGCGTATGACCGCTATCTGGCCATATGTAGACCGTTACAATATTACCTCATTATGACCAAGACGCTTTGTTCTTCAATGGCCATTTCCTGCTGGTTGGTTGGAGCTCTAAACTCATTGATATTGGCATTACTTGTATCCGTGTTGTCGTTTTGCAAATCTGGTGACATCAACAACTTTTACTGTGACCTCATCACATTGAATTCACTTTCCTCCAGTGACTCTACAAGACAGAAGCTTTTAGTTCTCTTTGAAGACATCATTTTGGGTTTTACACCGTTTCTACTCATCATAACCTCCTATGTCTTCATCATCATTAACATATTAAAAATACGTTCTAGAGACGGACGTCTCAAAGCTTTCTCCACCTGCATCTCCCACCTCATCACCGTTCTGTTATTCTATGTACCGAGCGTCTTTTTATACATGAGGGGTGAATCAGAACATAGCAAGGAGCTGGACAAGCTGCTCTCCATTTTGTATCTTCTGGTGGTTCCAATGCTGAATCCTCTGGTGTACAGTCTGAGGAACAAAGATATTTGGAAAGCTTTTTCACATCTAGAGATTGCAGGAAAGAAACATTTGAAGCCTTAAATGAATCTGTTATATCTGTGTCATATCACATTATTTTCAGGAATTGTACAAATACCGGAAGGTCGTACACTCCTGAAAACATCCCATTGACATTAGGTTCCACTTGACTGCATAACGTCTCAAATACAAAAGGGAGCCAAGGGGCAAAGGGTTCCATGCACAGCAACAATATCTCCGGTAATGCCCAAGAATCAAATAAATGCATCCACTCCTCCCAACACAACACCTATAAGGACCTCGGCTGTCCCATGTACACCTGCTGATGGCGCTGTGCTAGCGCTTCCTATGGCTAGGTTTCCCAGTCACCAGCACGTGGCTCCCTGCATGTGTTAGCTGGGTTTTGCACACCTGCCTCATTAGCCTGAGGGCTATATAGGTGTGCTTTACCCACACTGAGCTGGATGAGCATTTTTGCTCTCCCTGCAACCTGACTATGTTTCTGATCTGGATATCGGAGCAGATCTGGATCTGGATATCGGGAGTCCGATGATCCCGCCACACCCCTTTTGTGTTCAACCCTGGGGGGGGGGGTTGCCTCCACAGTACCTGGACAGCTTGGAGCTTCTGGAGGCTTCTTCTCAGCAGGGGGTACTGTTTGGACCTCTGCTGTCCCATGTACCCCCATGTAGGTGGCTCCCTGCATGTGTGAGCTGGGTTTTGCACACCTGCCTCATTAACCTGGGGGCTATATAGGTGTGCTTTACCCACACTGAGCTGGCTGAGCATTGTTGTTTCCCTGCAACTGGACTGTTTCTGATCTGAATATTGGAGCAGTTTTACTCCACTCTGACCCTGCACCCTATACATCTATACATCTGAACCTGAACTATGGACTATTATTGTTCCAGTGTGTTCCTGTTATAGTAAGTGCACAATAAACGCTTTTGGTTCACTATATTCCTTTGTGGTTGTCAGTGTGTGTTGCCTGTCTGGTCGCCCCCTTGTCTGAATCCTGACAACACCCTTCATAAACCAACATTCACCATTTATTTACCTGTGGTCCCCAATGCAATAGAATCATCCACAATCCACATCACAACTCTAGGCCCCTCTTCTAACCCAACATTGGTACCAGTCCCATGGGGAATGCCAATTTCCAAAACAGACCAACTCAAACGTGATGGGAATCACTAGAATGGGGTAAAAAAATTATAAGAAGTTAATTGCAATGCCCCTGAACATGGCATCATCATCAAACTCGCTAGAAATGTAAAGAAGGGTTGGGGGAACATTTGAAAGAAAAAGATATGTCTCTAACACAAATAGGTTTTGCACAAATTAAGTTCAAAGTCAAGTCAAAATGTCGAAAATTCAGAACTTAATTTATTCAAAAACTATTTGTGTTAGAGACATACTTTTTTCTTTCAAATGTTCCCCCAACCCTTCTCTACATCCCCAGCAAGTTTGATGATACCATGTTCAGGGGCTTTGCAATCAGCTCTTAAAGTTAGCAATTTGAAAAATTTGACCATCTCTAATGGTGGAGGAGAGTCGTCAGTGGCTGCCATATCTTGACGCGCGGTCGCTGTCAGCGATGTTGAGTCTGTCAGTTGCCGTCGGTCAGGAAACCTCAGCAGGTGAACGATATCCAGGGATTCCAGGAAAGTCATTGCCTTATCCGCCTCTTGAAAAGAGTGTTGTTCACCATCTACGTTTGAAAGCGAGCGTGAAGCAAACTCTCTTTGCATACAGCCAGAAGCACACCTTGGTGAAGGCTTTACGTTTCCTAGAAACCTCGGCCGAGTAGTCTGCAAAGATGAGAAGGGTGTGATCATCCACTAGGAGGCGGTGAGTCTTGCGGAAGGCTCTCAAGATGGCCGCCTTGTCAGCATAATCCGAATACTTCACAATGACTGGGCACGGGAACTTCTGTTGGGGTTTAGGCCAGTGTTGGGCAACTGAGTTAAAATGGAGGGCCACAAGTGCAGCCCTCGGCATCATTAACGGGCCGCACATAACAGCGATCCAACCCCACCCCTGCCGACAGATGCCAGCAGGAAGCATATTCGGACAGGCAGTCAAAACCCCACAGCATCACACCCCCCCCCCCCCCCCCCCCCCCCCCCCCCCCCCGTGTGCAGTGGTCATATGTAGACCTGGTTTTCCGATCAACATTGACAATTTTACTGATGTAGGAGCTACACATGGTGATATAAAGAATTCCCCATATAAAGTATCAAATGTTATGTGCCTCATAGATATTATCAAATATCATAGTGGAAGTTGGGGGTCGCTGACTGGCTTTTACATACACCAATAAGCATGCCTGGAGCCTGAGCGAGTCCCTCACCTCTCCTCCTCTTACTACTCTAAGAAGATGGAGAACAAGTGGAGAACCAAGGGGGGCCGCAGAACAACGCCCAAAGGGCCGCAAGTGGAGAACCAAGGGGGGCCGAAGAACAACGCCCAAAGGGCCGCATGCGGCCCCCGGGCCGCTGGTTGGGCACCTGGGGTTTAGGCGGTCCTAGGCAGGCCGCTCGCTTGACTTTACAGGCCTCAGGTAGGCCTAGCTCTCCTGGGATGACTTGAGAACACATCTCCACCAATTGAGCAGGTTTAAGCGACTCAGGCAGTCCCAAAGTACGCAGATTATTTAGGTGAGATCTATTCTCAAGATCATCCGCCTTAGCATTCGCCTCTGCTACCTGGCTTTGTAGAAAAAGAATCTGAGCGGAGTCAGATTGCACCGTGTCCTTAAGTAGGGAGACTCTGGATTCCAGTTCAGAGATCGCAGCTGTATGCCCAGCCAGCTCCTGCTTGAAAGAGCGGATCGCTTTAGCCACCGCTGTATCAACAGCCTGCTGTATGGTCGGCTTGAGCAACATGGCTACCGCCTGGGCGATGCGCAAGTGGTCGTCATGCTGTTGCTCGTCATCGGAGTTCTGGGGATCCTCCGTGGCCTGCAGCGCGGCCATTTTAGATTTTTTTGGAGCGCGGCGTGCCCGGCCCGCGGCAGGGCTCTGGACTTAGGTGACTCCAGGAATCTGTCCATCCTTGCTCCTAGGGTGTTGCAGGGTAAGCTGAGGGCTAGTAATCCCCCATGAGTAGCGGCTTTATAGGCTGATTTTTGGTCCAGAGTGCAGGTGCTCTCCTCCTCTGTGTCCACTACATGAGGCGCCGGAACCGGAAGTCTTACTCAAGGATAGTGATGGACGAAGATCGGCCACCTTCTTTCGCGGACAATGTCTGCCTGTTCGCCGGGAAATTCAAATTCCCCACCAGTTCATGGGGAATTTGAATCATAAAAACCGGAAGTGTCTTCACCGATGTCACGTATGGTACCAAGAACGCACGGCTCCTTATTCTGATTACCGGACGTGACATCACTGAGGTTACTTTCGGTTTTTAAGGCGATATTTTCACTAGAAGACCAGCTGGTATACCCGGTCTCTAGTTAAAATATTCTCCCTTCTTTCTGCTCCTGATTTGGCCGGCAGAAGAATAATAATCTTATCGCCAGTGGACGAGGCGGGTCGAACACCTGTATTGTTTGCTGGCTAGAAGGAAAGCGTACATTCCATGTTGAGGACAGTTAGGCCTTCACTACTTAGAGATGGTGGAATTGTGCTTAATTTAATTTGTTGAAAATGTTGACCTCCCAGTCAAAATTAGTTTCACCCCAGTTAAGACAAATTTTTGATTGTGAAAGTTATATACATGTAAATGAGTGCAGAGGTCTCCTGGACTTCCTACCCATTGTTAAATGGTTAAAAAAGAAAATGACTGCTATCAAAATAAAATATCAAATACATAAATAAATAAAATGAACAACACACAAACAACGTTCCCCTCTCTATTCAATTCTGTGCTGACGTCCCTTTGCCTCCTGGATCTCAAGCTTGGCGGGTGGCCAGTGACTTAAGTTTAAGAAATATGTCAGTCATCCATGAAGAGATGGCCAAAAAGCAATGAAAGATGTTGTTCAGGACAGAGGGAGGTGTGGATACATAGATGTGGGTGTCATCAGCATATACATGGTATTGCAGGCCAAAGGATGAGATAAGATTTTCCCCAGGGAGGTAAAGGGATTAAAGGAAGAGGCCAAGGACAGAGCTTTGTGGCTGTGGCTGGAGATGCGATTTTTAGCCATCAGGCAGGAAGTGGGGGGTGGGACTGGACATCATGCCCCACCCCCCACCTCCTGCTTGCAGGTCTGTTTGAAAGGCTAGCACCCAGCTATCTCCTATGGGCACTGTGATTCAACGCAGAAGTAGAAACATGCCCATACTGTTGCTGAACCTAAACCTGACCAACTGCAGCAACCCCAGATTTATCCAATTGGAGGTTAGTACCTGTTTACTTATTTAAATCCAGGTGGCTACTTTTTTTGGCCAGGCAGTGTATTTTGCCAAGTTCACCTGAGGTCATATTTCCATTACATGAAACAAACCTTTTATTTCAGCTTCATTTCCCAACTGGCCTTGAAATCCCCAACACATTTCCTCTGTCTTTATAAAGCAGGATCTTTCTAGCCTCACTATAACCAAAGACCTCAATACTCCTTCCATCAGCCACGTCTGTGAGATCCTGCTTTCCCTCCTACAAAGCAAACATTACTTGTAGCTCTTTACCAAAACCCTGACTTTATTTTGAAACGACAAGCACATGTTGACCTTATTGACCACGTGTGGTCTACTGTTTCATATATCTGCCTTTTATTCCAAGATAGAGCACACACAAGCTTTCACGATATCCTAAAGCTAAGTATTTCTGTACTGGAATACGTAAGGAATTGTGGACAGCTGACCACCATACCTGTACAAGTTCCTTGGCCATCCTCCTTCAAAACCATGCCTAGTAATATGGATTTGTCTCAGTGATATCTTCTATGGTTCTGGGAAGGGTTTCCAGAAGATTGCAGAGAGTTTCTCAGCCGAGAGGTCACATACTGATGTTGGCTGACAATTAATCAAAAAGGTGTTCAGCAGGGTTGAGGTCAGAGCTCTGTGCAGGACATCCATGTTTCATCACACCAACCTGGTCAAAGCACATTTTCCTAGTCTTTGTACATGGTACATGGTTTGCCCTTGCAGGCACCTTCCCGCTGCCACCTCTCCTTTAATCAACGCCACCTCGTCTGCCTGACCGGGCAGATGGCACCAATATAACCTTTGTTTTGCCTCTTTTGTAACCACAGCTTCAGATTGCTCATCCATGGCAGGTTTTTATGTCCTCCTGTAGGAAAAGGGAGATCAAGAGTGTCTTCCAAGATTATCCACTAGATAACCTGTAGTACTTTGTGGCCTGACCTGCTAGCCTGGATGTCGCATAGCTTAGCTCCCCGTGATAGCATGTAGTTTCTGCTGGGTGCAATATTTTTGTGATCTAAACTGTGCGTGTTTCTGACTATTCTCTGTCTGCCACCTGCCCTGACCCCGCTTGGACCTAACTAAGCCTTTTGTCGGACACTTTCAATATCTTGTTTGTACTTTGAACCTCTCTTTATAATCTATCTATCTATCTATCTATCTATCTATCTATCTATCTATCTATCTATCTATCTATCTATCTATCTATCTATCTATCTATCTATCTATCTATCTATCTATCTATCTATCTATCTATCTATCTATCTATCTATCTATCTATCTATCTATCTATCTATCTATCTATCTATCTATCTATCTATCTATCTATCTATCTATCTATCTATCTATCTATCTATCTATCTATCTGTACAATTTGTGAGTGTAGTGAAGTGGAAATTCACTTAAAATGTGTATATACATAGGTCTGGCCATGACATGGTTAATGTCTGTATAATATGGTAATGTGTCAAGCACCTGCTGCTAAGTCATCCGAGCCAAAGCCCTCCCAGTGTAAATGTAGCTAACATAATCTGCCCAGCTACTGATACTGGCCACTTCTTGGCCCTAGTCTATAAAATAGTAAGTCACAGAATATTCTGGGCCATTCTGTCGTCTCCTGCATCCTGTGTGGATCACTGTGCGTCTCCGGAGCAGAGTCGAGGCCTATGGACTGGATCAAGCCTCCTCTCCTGGACTGACCACATCTTGGGTGAGAGCTGCGGCTACCTCTGTCCACTCCCAGCAGGCTGGTTAGGCATGTGTTTGCAACATAGACCCTAAGCTGTATGCCCCATCCCTACTATTTGGGTGATGGAGCATGCATGTATATAATCTGCCCTGCTAGTAAACATTGTAAATATCCCCTATCTGGATGAGTGGACAATTGTTTATTGGGACTGGAGGTGGAACGAATATTGTGTGAAGCCATATAGACGGGGGTACACCGAGCATCCAAAGAACCTGGTCGTGGTAGTGCACTCACTCACACTGCCTGACGTTACATGAGTATTTGTTAATATGGCTAAATGTCCTAATCAAAGCTCAGAAGATGGGTTTAATATTTTGGCCTTTTCAGCTCCTCCGGTTGGCCAGTTTTCAATCATTGTTGGAGCTTCATTGATGTATCTGATGACCATACTTGGAAACGTCATCATCATCACTCTTGTTTATGTGTCACCCAGATTACACACCCCCATGTACTTTTTTCTGAGTAATCTCTCCCTCGTAGATGTGACAACGACCTCCTCAGTTATTCCAAAATTGCTTCACATTACTTTAACCCAAGATCATAGAATCTCCTTCCATGGTTGTATGGTTCAGCTCTCTTTCTTCTTGGTGTGTGCTGTCGGGGAAAATTTAATCCTGACATCGATGGCGTATGACCGCTATCTAGCCATATGTAGACCATTACAATATAACCTCATTATGACCAAGACGCTTTGTTCGTCAATGGCCGTTTCCTGCTGGTTGGTTGGAGCTCTCAACTCATTGATGTTGTCCTTACTTATATCCATGTTATTGTTTTGCAAATCTCGTGACCTCAACAATTTTTTCTGCGACCTCAATACATTGATTTCCCTTTCCTCCAGTGACTCTACAAGACAGAAGCTTTTAGTTCTCTTTGAAGACATCATTTTGGGTTTTACACCATTTCTACTCATCATCACCTCCTATGTCTTCATCATCACTAACATATTAAAAATACGTTCTAGAGACGGACGTGTCAAAGCTTTCTCCACCTGCATCTCCCACCTCATCACCGTTCTGTTATTCTATGTCCCGAGCATCTTGTTATACTTGAAGGCTGAATCAGAAAATACCAAGGAGCTGGACAAGCTGCTCTCCATGATGTATCTTGTGGTGGTTCCAATGCTGAACCCTCTGGTGTACAGTCTGAGGAACAAAGATATTTGGAAAGCTTTTTCTAAAGTCGAGATTGCAGGAAAGAAACTGTCAAACCTCTAAGTGAAGCTGTTGTCACATCATGGACTAGTGTTGAGCGGCATATGCTAAATGCTCGATTTTGCGTAATTTGGTGAATGTTTGCACAGATATTTGAAATAATTTGATTCGTTGACATTCTACGGCCTTACATTGCGCGTATGCATGCACGAAGACGTCTGAGCAGTGATTAGAGATGGTCGAATTTTTTTTCAAAAATTCGACCATTTCGACGATTCCGAGTTAATTGCAAAGCCCCTGAACATGGTATCATCACCAAGCTTGCTGGAGATGTGGAGAAGGGTTGGGGTATACTCCACAAAAGAAAGTATGTATCTTACACAAACAGTGTTTACACAAATGAGGTTCAAAGTCAAGTCAAAATTTCGAAAATCGGAATTTCAACTTAATTTTTTAACTTAATTCATGCAAAAACTCCATGTTCCAGAGCCAAACTTTTTTTTTTAAATGTTCCCACAACTCTTCTCTACATCTCCAGCAATTTTGGTGATGATACCTTGTTGAGAGGTTTTGCAATCAGCTCACAAAGTTAGCAAGTCGAAAAATTTGACCATCTCCAGTGTATGTATCCACGAAGGCGTCTGAGCAGTGATATCACATAGACTTGCATGTATTGCGTATTGCAATGTGCACAGATATGCGCAATGTATGCCGGTAACCAATCCCATAATATTATGTTAAATATTTGACATTGCGAATATCCGGCCACACATTTGAGAAATATTGTGAATTGTGAAATACATTATGTTCGTTGAATATATTTGAATTGTGAATATTTGCTCTCAACACTATTTAGGACTGGATCCATCTATCCAGTCAACAAAGATGGGTTTACTGAAGGCCTTGAAGGCCAGACCTTTCAGAACAGGAAAACCCTTGAAGCTAGCCACACAAGTATTGATTCTGTTCTTGATTCCCGAACGATCGATCGTCGTGCGAGAATTGAATGTGAAGATTGCCCATGCCTAAAACCGCCACTGTGCTCCACAATAACATCCAAAGGTGAGTTTGGCTAGAGCGGTCCATGGTCCATGGTTGAAGTGTAACATATTCTACATACGTTAACGCCCATTGTGAAGCTTTTTGTGCCAAAATTGTCCTTTGACCCAACATTTTTCACCCGTTTGGATTACTTTATGATGTTGAAGTTTTCCTGTTGAAAATGTTACTTTGTTTTGAAACTTTGAGGACATACTCGAAAATTGGTGGTCAAATAGAATTTTGACCGCCCCTATTGATATATTGACATATTATTGGGTATGTGGGGAATCAGCCTCAAACGTGCGCTTTTAATCATAGCAAACCATACAACAGGTTCTCTTTTGGGCTCCTGCCTGTATTTATTCAAGAAGCCCAAACAGAAATGACCCTCGCAGGGGTTAATCCACAACACAAATGTCTTTGGAAATACCAAACCTCCTGGCTTGCACAAGGTCCAACACAGGTTCTTCCCTTTAGCTTAGGGAAAAGCTATCACAGCCTGGCACCTAGACGTCCCCAGCCTGAGCTACACACTCCCTGTGTGCCCCCTGGTATACGCTACTCCAGCAGCACAGTGTCTCCCCACCTCATCAGGAAGCCCTGACTGGTCCCAGCTCCTTTTGTGGAGACACACCTGATCATCTCATTAGGGTCCAGCAGGTGTATCTTGGTGGAATGTGCAGGCCCACCCAGTTCCTTTCATCCCCACTCCAGAGCCCAGATCCCTGTAACCAAAAACATATCAAAACTGGGCAGCAACCCACTGTCACTCCCCAAGCTACTCTGGACTCCCTCCAGGACACACCAGCAGAACCCTACACTGCCGCACATGGACCATTGGTCTGTCACAGGTTGAGCAGATTTTGTTAGATTAGTTTAGATTGTATAAGTAGATATTTAGCTTGTTTGTTCCCTTTGTTGTTATGTTTGTACCATGTCACTGTTCTGTATCGGATTGGCAATGATTGCTCTTTATTTTATTGTTTTATGCATTATTCTTAAGTGTTTCACATGAGGAATTTCTGTCCATTCTTTGTATCGCCTATAATGTATTTTATCTTTCTTGTTATATTAGGATGTTGTTGTTGCTGTTATCCAGTTTGTACATAAACCTAAAATCCAGTAAACATTGTTTTTTTATGTGTGTCTTGTTCAATTCTACATACACACCACACACCACAGCACACTAAAGACACACACCAGCACATTTGCCGGCAGTTTGCCTGCACCCTATTGATTTAGCACAGGAAAGATGCGAAAAACAGCGCCGGAACAGCATCCTGCAGTTTTTTCGTGTCTTGGAGACACCTCAATTGATCTTCAATGGAAGTGTCTCTGTGCGGCATTGAGGGCGGGCAATCCTGCAGGTTCAAATCAGGCAACATGGGCACACAGTTATACACAGAGTGACCACTGTCCCATTCATTAGAAGCGGCGGGTGCACGGAACGGTAAGTGTGTGTTGCAGGTCTCCAATCTCAGGGCAGGCAAACCCAGCTCGTCCAGTGCACTTTTAGCACATCAGCACTAGAGATGCTCGAATTTTTCGACTTGCTAACTTTCAGAGCTGATTGCAAAGCCCCTGAACATGGTATCATCACCAAACTTGCAGGAAGGGTTGGGGGAATATTTGAAAGAAAAAAGCATGTCTCTAACACAAATAGTTTTTGAATAAATTAAGTTCAAATTTAAAGTCGAATTTCCGAATTTTCCAAATTTTCGACATTTTGACTTGACTTTGAACTTAATTTGTGCAAAAACTTTTTGTGTTAGAGACATATTTTTTCTTTCAAATGTTCCCCCAACCCTTCTCTACATCTCCAGCAAGTTTGGTGATGATACCTTGTTTAGGGGCTTTGCAATTATCTCAAAATCATCGAATTTCTGAAAAAAAATTCAACCATCTCTAGTCAGCACTGGACTAGCTGGGTTCATCTCATCCACTAGTGATGGCTGAACATCTGCCACGTGCATTCACAAACACTTTAGAGCAGTGGTGGGCAACTGAGGTGATATGGAGGGCCACAAGTGCGGCCCGCGCCATCACTTAAGGGCCGCACATAACATGATGGACTGCCAAAGTTGATTAGGAAAGCCGGGTCAGTGTGTGACCAGTACACATGGTGATATATGGAATGCCCCATATACATCAACAAAGGTTATGTGCCTCATAGATAGTATCAAAGTAGTCTAGTGTAAGCATAGTCAGTGTCTGGGTCACTCATTAGCTTTCACGTATGCCAATTAGCGTGCTCAGCTGGAGGCTCAGTGAGTCCTTCTCCTCATTTTGGGGGCTGCCAAACAACACCCAGAGGGCCGCATGTGGCCCTGGGACCGCAGGTTGGACACCTGGGCTTTAGAGTGATGACTTTTAGAAAAGTCGTACGTTCACCTGTTCGCAGGTAATTGTAATTGGGAAAACTGGAAGTGATGTCAGTGCCGTCACTTCCGGTACATGAAACGCACAGTTCCGTATTCCGATTGACGTTAAGTCCCTTACGTTTTTTAAAGCCGGTTTATTGCAAGAAACTGGGGGTCTCTAGTGAAAAAATTCTTCCTCCGGTTGGATCTTTTTGCACCTGATCCGGCCGGCGAAAGAATAATAGTGTAACGATCTGCGGTCAGGCTCGGAGTCCAGTAACTGAAACAGCGACTCAAGTAATGGCAGGATCAACAGGTAGCAAGAGGCAGCAAGCAGGAGCGTGGTCAAAAACAAGCGTAGGTAGAAGGCCGGTGGTGTCAAATCACAAGGGGGGAAGACGAAGAGTAGTCAGGTGTCGAAGCCAAGGGTCGGTTCACGAAGGGCGATGATGAAGGCACAAGAAGGGAAAAGCAGGAAGCAAGATACTGGCTGGAAGTGTAATAATCTGGCATTGAAGCTAAGCAAGGACATGGCTTTTATAGGAAGTATATTGGAGGGGCCAAGGGTTCACGAGAACTAGATAACAAGGTGTCTTTGTACAAGGTATTCGACGAGGTACTAAAGCAAACATTCTGGTGGCTCAGGGGACAGAGGTGCAGCCAGACACTGCAGTGTCCCTGGGTTTGGATCCTGACAAACAGATTTCTTCTAGACAACGAACAGGGTGGGTCGAACACTCGTATTGTTCGCCTGGAGAACCGCCAGGGGGGTTAAAGAATCTGACCATGGGGCACTGCAGCTCAGAGAGTGTGAAGCCTCAAAAGAGTTTGGGGTGAGGGGTTTTGGAGCAGAGTGACCAGGGAGTTACGCTTATACTTCCACCTCCTGCAGTGCAATAATAAGGCCAAACATTACCACAAAGCTGCAATAACAAGATGAAGGTTTCAGAGCACCCTGAGCTGCCAGGAAATACCTGAATATTGACACAGTGACCCCAATATCACCTGTGTCACTGGGCAGAGTTCTGGATGGTAAATATGTGGGACCACGATATCTCAGATTCCCATTCTGAGGTAGAACCAGCACTGCTATTGTTTGCGAGGAACTCCTATGTTTTTTTGCTGTTTTCTTGAGTCTGTTCTGGGGCTGGTTTTACTGGGAATCTGCAAGAGCGGAGTGGGGCAGATTACCAATCCAGGGTCCCGGATTTCCGGAGGCTCAGGATCCCATTAGAGCACCTGGTGCTCAGTGTCAGGGGCTGGTTTT
>CM070034.1:3216653-3226868 GCA_036250615.1 Ptychadena robeensis
ACATCAATACAACATAAAGTCTTCATAATCACTGATACATCAATATAACATAAAGTCTTCCTAATCACTAATACATCAATACAACATAAAGTCTTCATAATCACTGATACATCAATATAGCATAAAGTCTTAATAATCACTGATTATAAAGGTTTCCTAATCACTGATACATCAATACAACATAAAGTCTTCATACAACATAAAGTCTTCATTCAAGTCTTAATAATCACTGATTATAAAGGTTTCCTAATCACTGATACAACAATACAACATAAAGTCTTCATAATCACTGATACATCAATATAGCATAAAGTCTTAATAATCACTGATACATCAATACAACATAAAGTCTTCCTAATCACTCATACATCAATATAACATAAAGTCTTCATAATCACTCATACATCAATACAACATAAAGTCTTCCTAATCACTGATACATCAATACAGCATAAAGGTTTCCTAATCACTGATACATCAATATAACATAAAGTCTTCATAATCACTGATACATCAATACAACATAAAGTCTTCCTAATCACTGATACATCAATACAACATAAAGTCTTCCTAATCACTGATACATCAATACAACATAAAGTCTTCATAATCACTGATACATCAATATAAAATACACTTAGTATTGGAATAACTGATAGATATAGATTGAGAATAGGTAGTATGGTGAGAATATACAATCAAGAGAAGATGAAATACAAAAATATTGCAAAACATAAACACAGATTCCAAAATTGTTTAGTCATTAACCTCTTTGTTGGCCAATACTAGGGATGGCCGAACATCGGCCAGGTCTGTCCGCGAACAGGCAGACCGGACTTTTAAAGAAGGCCGCCGTCCGCCTGTTCGCAGACAGATTCGAATTCCCCGTCTCTACCGGAAGTGACGTCACATCCGGTACCTGGAACGCATAATTCCTGGTTACGGTAGCTGGACTGACGTCACTTCATGCCTGGTCTTCTAGTGAAAAGATTCTTAATAACAGCAGGATCTTGCTGCTCCTAATCCTGCCAGAGGAAGAATAGAGAGCTCCTTCTCGCCGGCTAACGGGGTGGGTCGAAACACCTGACTTGCCGTCAAGAAGGAGGGTGAACATCCATTGTCCACCTTGCGGGCAGTTCGGCCATCACTAGCCAATACCAATTCATGGCATTAAGGCCATTGATAAATTATCAAACAAATACTCTTGACCAACTTCCTCTCAGAATCAACAGCCACCATTATGGTTGTTGTAATGCCAAATATTTAGTAAAAGCAAATCAAACAGTTCTTCAGTTCAGTTCTGTCACAATTGCTATGGATCACTGGACTGGACAAAGCAGGTTCGGTTCACCTAAGGATTTGGGATTTGAAATCTGGGAAACTGGTGAATCTTATTAAAGGCAAAAGGGTGCAGGGGGGGGGGGGTGTCAAATCCTACTAGTAGGTCTTGATCAATATATTTGCGCCCCCAGGGTATAGGAGGCATGTACCCATTGAAACAATAGTTTTATGTCATGCAATGAGGAAGATGCTATAATATCCAACATGCTCAGAGGAGTCTATAATACTCTGTCTGGTAAAATGGAACAGTTCAACTTTCATGGATGGCCAATGGAAACTGTTGGCCTTTCAATGGCTGGCTTTTTTCCAATTTGCCTTCCTTAGGTTTAAAGCAGTGGTGGGCTACTAAATTGATATGGAGGAACACAAGTGTGGCCCTCAGCATCACTAAAGGGCCGCACATAACATTTTTCAATTATTGTGAAAACATACTGTTTGCTCTTGCTCTCTCCCCGGCCTGTGTTACATCACTACTTCCGGGACTCCGGGGGGACTCTTCTCTGATCTCAAGAAACAGCAAGTTTTCACAATCCAGTCGCTCTGATCACAGTTTCTAAATAGAGAACTGTGGTCAGAGAGATTCAAGTTTGGAAACTTACTGTTTGCTCTGAGATCAGAGTCCTCACTGACCCCCGGAGTCAGTACATTTTCAGAATCCAGTCGCTCTGATCACAGTTTCTAAATAGAGAACTGTGGTCAGAGCGATACAAGTTTGGAAACTTACTGTTTGCTCTGAGATCAGAGTCCTCACCCAAGTCCTCAGTACGTTTTCACAATCCAACCGCTCTGATCATAGTTTCTAAATAGAAAAATGTGTTCAGAGTGGTTGGAGTTTGAAAATGTACTGCTTCTTTGAGGTCGTCGTCAATTTGATACAGGCAGACGTGGGACTTCTTTAAAAGTCCGATCTGCCTGTTCGCGGACAGACCTGGCCGAAGTTGGGCCATCACTACCTAAAACACGATGTTAGTCTTCTAGATTCTCTCTCTCTGTATTACATCACTGTGTACACCTATAACTCACCTATAACTGCTTTTGAACTTTGCTATCAAGACGTGATTTTTGGTGCATTTTTTATTATACATTGTGGGGGGTTCAGCTCAAACCGTGCTCTCACAGCATCAATCCACACTATTATTTTCCTTTTTCCTATTTGCACACAAACAGTCCAAAACACAAAGTCACCCTCACAGGGGTAAATTAAAGCCAAACAAAAATAATCCTGAAAATGCCAAGCCTTCTGGCATTTCACCGATCCAACAATGGTACCTTCCTGTAGGAACCTTACTGGCCTGCCTCCTAGCAGCCATCAACATGGGGCCACACACTCCCTGTGTGCCCTGTATTTGCACCCAGCAGCACAGTCTCAACCACATTGGAAGCCCTGAATTGAGTGGCTTCAGTCTCTTTTGTTGAGACACACCCAGCCACCTCCCTGATGCCCATCAGGTGTAGTTCCTGAATGGAATGGAAAGGCCCACCCAGTTCCTTCCCTCCATCCCAGAATCCCTAAACACCCATACCCCACCTGATGGTCCATTTACAGCCTAGGTGCCCAACCTGCGGCCCTTTGGACATTCTTCAGCGTCCCTCCTCAGTCCTCCACTTGGGGCCCCCAAAACCTTACTGTTCAGGCATCGGGCATAGGAACTCATATTGCATCACATAACCTCTGAATCAAAATGTGCATCACCATACCACAGTAGTACCCAATGCTTGAAGAATAACAAGTTTTGTTATTTAAAAATGAAAAATAATGTCTTCTATCTCCGCCTACTGTCATTTCCACATTAAAAATGCTTACACAAGTCAGTATAGATTGAAAATGTCATGTGCGGCCCTTTAGTGATGCAGAGGGCCACACTTGTAGTCCTCCATATGAACTCAGTTGCCCACCACTGATTTACACCGTGACAGATAACTAGTCTGTCACAATATATTGCATTATTCTAAATGTGAATACATTAACACATTATGCCAATTTCCCCCTTACCACCATGACCCACATCCTAGCATAAAAGCAGATGATTGGATAGAATATACAGCTTCTTCAAGAAGAGGTATTATAGGTAAAATAGAATATATAGATGGAAATTGTGCTGTTTCTTGTTCTGGCACTGATACAAATCTCTTATTGAGCTTAGAGATGGTCGAATTTTTTTCAGAAATTCGACGATTTCGAGTTAATTGCAAAGCCCCTGGTACCATCAACCAAACTTTACTGGAGATGTAGAGAAGGGTTGGGGTGGACATTGAAATAAAAATATGTCTCTAACACAATAGTTTTTTTTGCACAAATTAGTTCAAGTCAGGTCACAATGCCAAATTCTGCTGTTATTCCCCACTTATGGTTACCCCCCCCCTCACAAACCCCCCGCCTCCCCCCCCCTTACTCGAAAAAGGGATGATTTTCCCCTAGGGGGTTTAAGAGTATAGGCGGGTCCTTTGATTAGAATAGTTGGCTGTCATGGCATGAATAATCGAAAATTTCGGAAATTCGACTTAATGTTTTGAACTTATTTATTTCAAAAACTATTTTGTTAGCGGATCATACTTTTTTCTGTCAAAGTCCTCCCGACCCGTCAGCTATTCTCCAGCAAGTTTGGTAGATGATAGTCATGGTGCAGGAGTTGGTCTTTGCATCAGCTCTGAAATTAGCAAGTCGAAAATCGAGCAAGCTCTAGTCCTAGCCAGTAATACTCTCGTTAACAACGTCCATCTCTACACTTTCACACCGGAGGAGGGGGGGGGGGCAGGCCTGTCCTTCTCTTTTCACTGTGCTTTGTTCTGTGGGGAGTGATTGGCTGGTTTTCCACGACAGACACGATAGGTGTAGATGCAGTTTCATCTGTCTCTCTCTGCATTGCCTAGCAGTCAGGGCTGGCATAGAAAATTAATACATTTCAGATTGTGCCCCAATTTTGGGGGTGAAAAAGTGCGTCTTATATGTCAAAAATACGGTAGTTGACTTTTTGAGCTGATTGCAAAGCCTCTGAAAATGTTATCATCACCAACATTACTGGAATGTAAGACTTGACTTTAAACTTAAGTTGTCAAACTATTTGTGTTAAGGCTACGCTTTTTTTATAAGTAATACCCCCAACCCTTCTTTAACAATCTCCAGCAAGTTTGGTCATATTGTTCCAGGTTTTGCATTACTTGAAATCGTTGAAATGGTCATAATATTTTCAAGAGATTTGACCATCTCTACTCTGAATCTTTTTTTTCTTTTAAAAAAGTAGAATATTTTGAATTGTAAATATCCGCTCTCCCCATCACTCATCCCCAGATTTTAAAGCGTCTGGTATTTATTTTGATATTATTCTGTAATGTTGTCTATATTGTAGATAATGGTCCCTTAGAATTTTTAATGTTCCTTTTTCTGTTTCTACTATATTTTTCACTTTATTTTTTGTTTTATTGTTTTTTTCCAATTTTGTAATTAACTTGATATTTTGTCATTAATTTAATAATTGTATATACCTGAGTATAAGCCGAGGTCCATAATTTTAATCTACAAACCTGAAAAAAACGTATTGGTGGCCTCAGTATGACAGCCGAGGTGAGGGAAAAGGTCAGATGTGGAGTTTTTCTAAAGGAGAAAATATAGCAAAGCACCATTGCCCCTAGGAATGATCAAACAGGTGAATCTTAGTGCACATCCTCATAAAGCTAGGAGAAACATCACGGACTCTACATCTCATCCTACTGCCCACAATCACAGCATCTGTAAGGGAGGAACTAAACCGAAGGGGTGCAACCCCCAGTGGAACTTTTGAGGTTGAATATACTATCAATTATACAGTTCTTAGTCGAGGAAAGGAACGTTGATATTTTTAATTGCCACAACACTTATACAGTAATACAGAATTGCAATAAATTAATAAACATTTCTAGAATTGATGGACACGGACGAACTTGGGGTGGCTAACGTTGCATTGAAGCTGGCGAAAACCCTGACAGGACGTTGATCAAGACTGGTAGATAAAGGTACGACAACGGCACGGTGGAGAAACTGCTTCTTTCTATATGACAGAGATGTTGGTAGAATAGATGTAACAGTATTCAATATAGAGGAACCCCACCCCCAGCAAGTGGACCACTGATATCTCCAACTATTTGGACTCTGGCTATGGCAGTGGGGCTAGAGAGGCCGTGATTCGGCCCCCTGGTAAGGTTGCGACATACATTTTATAGCGCTGATTTTGACTGAGATTGGGAACTAATGCTGACTGTAAGCACCTATGTTTTACTATTTGCCACTCTCATAGCTTTACCTTAAAAACCTTCTATCCATCACGGGTGACCGTTAGACATGTCTTCTATGCAGGGTTGGTAGAACTCAACCCCCCTCCTCTGGCCATGCCCCTACCACCCTTAGTACGCCCCCTAAAACTGCCCCTTTATGTCGGGTGTTCCCCAGTGCTCCATCTGAGAGCTCCCCATCGGGGGAACGGGGCAGTGCGCCGCCCGCACAGGCATGCGCACCGCCTCCCTTAGGACGGCTAGAACTCCCCCCCCAAGTCCGCGTCTGAGAGCAAGATCTCCCAGCATGGTCGGGGAGGAGTGGTCCCCACATAGGGCTCTACCACCCATAAACATGGTAAGCGCCGCCCCTCACTCGCTTCACAAAATCCCCTCGCCGGTGGGGTTGCCCTTAATCTGTGCTGAATGGCACACTTCCCGCCCCCACTAACAACACACTGGGGGCCCCCTGCGGCCACCCACGTACGACTGCAGCCAGTGCCCTTATTTCGGGTCAGGCTTAAAATAGGTGGCGGAACTCCGTTCCAGTGCGTTCCCCCAGAAAAAAGCCCTGCTTCTATGTCCCCTTTCTATGACCTGTATATTGTGGATTCATCCACGGTGAAGGGACCCCTCCTAGTGCGATACAATGCCACAATGTATAACCATCCTCCCCATCCTAGTAAGTTTGCGTACATACATCAAAGCCATGCTGGTACGAAGTCTTTTGTCGTACGAGCTCTGGACCAACGGCGGAGGTTCGTAAGCATCAATCTCGGGCATCGTCCAAAACCGAACAAGTCTTTTATCGGTAACCACTAAATTTATTAACTAACTTTCTATCTCCCGCTATTATGGGAAACATGGCATGATGTGAAAATTGATTAGGATAGAACAACATGTACAAGTATATACAAATGTCAGATATGGATGTGTAACATGATTTAAATGGACATGTTTCCATAAAACTATATGTCACATAGACTGAAGAGACACTCAAGTATACTGACTGTAATAGATAATAAACCTTAGACTGTGTTATTCTGAGCATCTTGACACGATTCATTTAGAAATACTCCAAGATCCCTGAGGAAGGCCCGAAAGGGGACAAAACGCGTAGGACCCTAGGTTTGATCACGACTGCCGACAGGACTTTATAATTCTGGATGTCCTTGATGACAAAAGGTTTTCGTGATATTCTCTTCATGCATTCTGTATTAGGTTTGTTAGCTGCCCCTCAGTCAACTCGACCAAAGCATAATTTTGAAAGAGGTAGCATTTTTGCCAATTTTGGGAGGTACGTAGTCGTGGTTGCAATAAAAGTATCAACGTCATTCCTCTGCCTGGACTGTAGATTGATAGTGATATTCACCTCAAAAGTCCACTGGGGGTGGCGCACCGCCTTGGGCTTAGTGCCTCCCTTCAACTTATTTCTATTATACGATGTGGTGAGTTAGGCTACCTGGTAGGTCCCTAGTTCAATACCTTTTTTCAAAGTTATTATTATACTGATGGTTCACCTTCTTATGTTCAAACTGAAATATTTAAATTGAACTCTCAGTCCTTTATTCTTATTAGTGGGACCGAATCATGGAATGAAAACTATTTTAGTTTTAAATCATAACAGTCTTTCTTGTTATTCAAATTCCGTCTCCAGGAACAATTAATAACGAGCCTCCAGAAAAGTAGGTATAGATTATATACTATTATTCACAAGTTTCCCGATAATAAGGCATCTCCATCATATAAGACCCCCCTTTTTTTTTTTAAGACACCCCCGCTGCAAAGCAACACTCACCACAAAGGACCCTACCGTCTGTCTTCGAATCAGCCATCAATCAAGACTAAGACACCCATCCGTTGCCGAATATCCCACGGTGTCCACCGTGGGGTTTGAGTGCAGACAGGATGTGATATACAAATGTTCGCGCGAATTACGAACGGGAAAGGAGAACTAAATCTCACAGCGGGGACAAGGCGGGTTAGAGGCAAGCATTACAGGAGGATACGAGTTGTAGCAAAAGAGGGTCATCAAAGGAGTGATAAAGAGAGGCAATGGAATTTGCGGCAGAGAGGATTAGAGAGTGTGGAGGACTTTTAGGAGGAGGTGAAAAGCAGACATGTGTGCTGGTATAGGCGAGGGGGAAGGTGAGAGGAACTCGGGAGAGGAAGGTGAACGTATTTAGCACGGAGCACAAGGGGTATGGAGTGGCTTATAGAGAGTACGATGGGAGAGCGCGAGTGGGTGGTAAAACGTAGTGCGGGAGATGGGGAGAGAGGGGGTTACATGGGTTGGGAGGAATAAGAGGGGAGATAGCCGCGTGTCACCACACCTTTGCTCCAGGAAGGACAAGCTGCCATCTTTGCTGCTGGCAGTCTGTTACCCGATAGAACTAGAGATGTTCGACATTTTTCTTCATAAAATTCGACCAGGTTCGACGGTTTTCGAGTTAATTGCAAAGCCCTCTATACATTGATTCATCACCATAAAACTTATGGCTGATATTGAAATTAAGTAGAGAAGAGTTTTGGGACATTATACTCCAATTAAAAGATAAGTCATGTCTCATACCACAAATAGTTTTTGCACAAATTAAGTTCATAATTATCAATTCAAAATCCAATTCAAAAAAAATTCTGAAAAATTCAAATTCGACTTTTAACTTTGAACTTTAATTTTATGCAAAAACTCCATTTGCTAGAAGCAAAACTTTTTTTTTCAATGTTCCTCCAACCCTTGTCTAATCTCCAGTAATTTGGTGATGATCCCCATTTTCAGTGGCTTTGCAATCAATCAAACACAGTTTACCAAGCGAAAAATTCGAACATCTCTAGATAGAACCCAAAAAGCTATTATCGCCATCCCTTGTCCCCTTTCCCTTCAGCTTTAAGGCTCCCCCGATAAGAGGACCTTTCTCATATCTTTGTCTTCCGAAATATAATATACTATACATGATCATCTGGGAACACACGGTATCTATGCAGGGAGCTTTTGCTATTAGAATACAGTACAAGGAGGTGGATGTGGCCTGTCGCCGCATCTTTATCATCTGACAGCTCGGACCATAAGACTCGCAGGTACTCTATCCCCCCCCCCCCCCCCCCAAATTTTTGGGGGTGAAAAGAGGTGCGTTTCAATTTTTCGAACGCTGATGGATCCGCAAAAAAAATATGACATTCGAATATTCCATCCAATACTAAATCAATTTAACTATCCCTGAAAGGAACACTGGAGACTCATCCTCTGATACAAGTTTTTTAGATAATACTACCAGAGCCTCTCGTAATACTTTGTTCCTTAAACTGTACACCATAGATTTTAATACATGGGACGCACGACAAGGTAACCATGGAGAGCCACTTGTTTTTGCTCTTTCAGATGTTTGGATGCTTCCTCATATACGACATATGCCTGGACTCATAGAACAGTAGAACTGTAATGAGGTGGTACCGCAACTGGCTAAAGCTTTGAGACGCCCCCTCCCCATGTATCTTTCAGAATGCTGGCATAATAAACCCATAAGCATCCAATATGAGACCAAATTGCTAGTGATGTCGCGAACCCCCATTTTCGGTTCGCGAACTGCGAACGCGAACTTCCTAAAAGTTCGCGACACGCGAACCCGCATTGACTTCAATGGGAGGCGACTTTTAAAAAACAAAGGGACCCTTCTGGCCACAATAGTGTTGGGAAAGTTCTTTCAGGGGCAAACCCTGGACAATGCATGACAGAGGGCAATCCATGGCAAAAACCAAGAAAAATTTTTTTACAACATAAATCCTCACCAAAGATTTCACATGGATAGTCCATGGATCGCGTCGCTTGGCGGTTTTCGCGTCATCTTCGCGTCGCGTTGGCGGGTTTGCGCGTCTCTCATGGCAATTGACACCTGGACACATGACCTGACAGAGAGGAATCCATGCAAAACTCCCACAAAAATTTTTTTCACAAAATAATCCGCACGCAAAGATTTCAATGATAGTCCAATGGATCGGCGTCGCGTTGGCGGGTTTTCGCGTCATCTTCGCGTCGCGTTGGCGGGGTTTCGGGCGTTTTCGCGTCCTCATGGCCTTGCCCCGTGTCACCACCTTTTCCCGGGTCACACCCTTGTCTCTCCGTGTCACAACTTTGTCGTGTCACAACTATTGTCCGTGTCACGGTGACCTTTGTCCGTGTCACTACCATTGCCCAATTCTACTGACGCTTTGTCTGTGTCTCCACTCTCTCAGTCAGCATGTGAATGGCATCTCTCCTGCTATGTTAGTTAGAGGGTAGGATGGTCCGTGAGGTGGTGGGTGCTGATGGGCTGGATTATGCCTGCTGACTGAACCACATGGTCAAAGTTTGTTCAATGTAAAAAGATGGGGGGCGAAACTATTTTTGCATGTGTTCGAGTATTCTCGCGAACGCGCATGCGATATTCGCCTGCGAACAGTTCGGCGGGCGAACAGTTCGGGACATCCTACAAACTTAGGCACACTCGCATGCATGACTTCGATACATAGGGGTATGCTTTCCGTTGTGACTCGCTGAAGCGAAATCATGGATTGAGTGTCACGAAGAAATTTGTCGATTCACGAGAATCATACAAACAACAACATGGACGTCCAGTACTGATTCACTGTCCT
>CM070034.1:3256768-3271596 GCA_036250615.1 Ptychadena robeensis
GATGAATGACATGGAAAATGCTTCAGTATGGTGGCTCAGTGGCTAGTAGTGATGGCCGAACTTCAGCCGTGTCTGTCCGCGAATGGGCGAAGCGGACTTTTAAAAAAGTCCGCTGTCCGCCCGTTCGTGGACAGATTCAAATTCCCTGCCTCTAGGCGGGGAATTTGAATCTGAAAACATGGATGTGACGTCACATCCGGCACCTGGAACACATAGTTTCCGGGTTTGCGAGCCGGTTTTTCACTGAAAGACCAGGTTCTCTACCCGGTCTTCAGTGAAAAGATTGTTCCTGCGGCGGGATCTCGCTGCTAATGATCCTACCGGAGGAAGAGTAGAGGGCTCCTTCACGCCGGCGAACAGGGCGGGTCGAACACCTGTACTGTCCGCTGGCGAGAAGGAGGGCGAACATGCTTGTTCGCGGCCGAACTGTCAGCCTTCCGGCCAGTTCGGCCATCACTAGTGGCTAGTGCTCTGACCAAGCAGTGATTACCATTCCAGGTTCAAAGCTTGGTCAGGACTAGAGATGGTCTATGAGATGTCCGAATGTTATCATTGGTATGCAAATGTACGTGGCCTGAAAACAAACCAAAAAATCAGGTAAAACAGCTGCTGAGCCTAATTGGCTCTATTCCAGTTGTTATTTTGGAATCTCATTTTGTTTTAGCTCGCTTGTTTTGGTGGTATTGCATCCTGCGTCCACTGGCTTCTTGATGTTCTGGATGCAGTTGTGTTCAAAATGATTCAATGCTGTTTATATTCCGGGGATTGCAGAATCACCAACTTTGGATTTATTTTTTTGCATGAGAGGAGAGGCCACGACAGATCGCCAACTGAGATCTCGATTTCGGGGAAGCCAAAAATTTGGCCATGGTGTATGCAAGGAGTGTAGCCTTGGTCGTGGTATACCTGTTAGGTACGGCTATGAAGTTCTCCTCCAGGAGCCGAAGCTCTCCACCTCCACCAGACATATAGGAGTCACTTTGACCCTCATGACTAAAGCTAGCCATACACGGCACGGATTCCCTGGCTGATCGATTCAGCACCCGATGGATTCCGGCGGTTCCGCCGGCATCCACAGGTGAGAACGATCAGCCAATTAGGGAATCCGATCGTGGCAGCCCACCTTGTACGGCCGGATCCGTGTCCGATGGATCGCCTCCCTGACCGCAACGCCCCCTGATCAGAGCAGAATCGGACCCGAAAAGACCAACAGGTTGGTTCTTCCTCGGATCCGATTCTGTGCCCCCGATCCATCAGATGCGGTCGGACGGGCAAGGTGGGCTGCTGGGGATTCCGGCACGATGGATCCGCGTGCACGCGCCCGGAATCCATCGCGCCGGAATCCGTGCCGTGTATGGCAGCCTTAAGATCTCCCATCTATACACGTGTAGAATTTTACCCGATTTTGCGGCCGATTGACCGCACGTGATGATGTCATCACGCACAGTCAATTGGCTGCAAAATCAGGTACAAAACTGTCCGGACACCCTTTGTGTGCCAGCACGAAGGGTATGTCTCCACTGTGTTCTTGATTCCATCAACCCCCCCTGTGCATTCCTGTGGCGGGGACCCGAAGGAGCCGATTCACATTACCTGTCTCAGGGCTGCCCAAGCAGCTAGGGGGGCCTTGCAGACAGCATCTAGGGGGCTCGGCCAATCGGCTTGGTAGCTCACTGTCAGACTGTGACAGTGAGCTGGCAGCCTCTGCTCACTGTCTCAGTAAGCACAAAGAGAGAGGGAGGTGGTGCTGCTAGAGCCCGCACCCCCCTCTCAACAACTTTGGAGGGAAAGCCGCTGCTGCAGACAGGTAATATGGACTGAGCCAAGACCGCAGTGGAGGCATACCCTGGGGACGCTGGTGTTATCCTAAGTAATTAAATGAATCTTAGAATTACGTACATGTCTGTAATGGCTTAAATGAATTTGGTGGCTCTTTAAACTTTAGATTTCCACCAGATTTGGGTGAAATTTTTGGGTGAAAATCCAAACATATATGGGGGGCTTAAGCCATTCTTGGGTGAAACATTTCAGGGTGAGGAACCTCATGTACAGTTGTGTTCAAAATTATTCACCCCCCACTGAAATGGAGTGTTTTGGCCATTGTGACATTGATTGTGACATTTCAGTCATCTTGTTTACAATGAAATGAAAGCGACGCGTCAGAGAAATATAACATAAAATTAATAAAGACATCACCACAAATGTCTTTTCTGTGTCACATCATTATCAGTTTTATTCACCCCCCAAGTCACATTCATTCTTTGTACTTAGTACAACATCCTTTTCCAGTTATAGCAGCTTTTACACGTGAAGCATAGCGTGACACAAGTGTCTTGCAGCGATCTACGGGGATCTCCGCCCATTCTTCATGGGCAAAAGCCTCCAGTTCAGTCACATTCTTAGGCTTGTGCGCTGCAACTGCTTTCTTCAAGTCCCACCAGAGGTTCTCAATCAGATTTAAGTCTGGTGACTGCGATGGCCACTCCCAAAAGTTCCAGCCTTTGTTCTGCAACCATGCTCTAGTGGACTTGGAGGTATGCTTGGGATCATTGTCCTGGTGAAAGGTCCAACGTCTCCCAAGCCTCTGGCTTGTGACAGACGGCATCACATTTCCTTCCAATATCTCCTAGTACTGAAGAGAATTCATGGCACCTTGCACACGCTGAAGCTTCCCTGTACCTGCAGAAGCAAAACAACCTCAAAGCATGATTGACCCCCCTCCATGCTTCACAGTAGGCAAGGTTCTTTTCTTTATAGGCCTTGTTTTTCCTCCTCCAAACATAGCGTTGATCCATCCAAATCAACTGCAGTATGCCAAAAGTCATGTGGAAAAACCTTAAAAGTTTTGGGATAGTGTTCTGTGGACTGATGAAACAAAATTAGAACTGTTTGGTCCCATGGATCAACGCTATGTTTGGCGGAGGAAGAACAAGGCCTGTGAAGAAAAGAATACCTTGCCTACTGTGAAGCATCAAAATCAATGTCAAAATGGCTAAAACACTCAATTTTAGTGGGGGTTGAATAATTTTGAACACAACTGTACATCTGATATTTTCTGGAGATGCAGGGTACACCTTTCTTTATCTTCTGGGCTTGCTGGAGGTTGATGTTTTTGCAATGAAAGTAAAAATGAAGAGATCACAAATTGCCGAATTTACTGTGAATGTAATGCAAGTTAGGAGTGCGCCCCTCCCACTGCCTTACGTGGCGCCTAGGCAGCTAAATTGGTCTCTGCCTGGGACATCTCTCCCAGGCAGGAAATCATTAGCTGATCCCCCCCCCCCCCAGAGCTCTGCAGCAGAGAAGACCGACAGAGAAGAGCCAGGAGGGGGAAGTGCAGGAGAGGGAGGCAGTGAGGGCGGAAGTAGCTGCATGTCTCCAGGATCTAAGATGCCAGCATGAGAACTGCAAGCAAGTAAAATGAGAATGCTGTGGGGGGGGGGGTTTGTAGCAGTTTTCCAGCATCTGAACTGCTGACAGGTGAGTATTGTGTCTGTTTAATGTATGCCTGTTTTTTACATTTAAGTTTAAAACCACTTTAACGCAATTGAATTTAAAAATGATATATTCAATTTTTTTCAGCTTTTCTTTCTCTAAAAACTGGCTGCGTCTTATAGTCTGAAAAATATGGTATTTTGCGAATACGAATATTGTCTTTGCTACTCATCACTGATAAGTATAAGTTGGGCATAATGCCCTGATAGCTGAAGAGTGAAGGTTTTGTATCTTCCCTATCCAGCCTATCAACCTACATCGACTTTATGGCAATTTCAGAAAAACGTTACCCCCACTGCCCCAAAGACTGATCAGAGGCAATTTCAGGTATCACTAGTAGTTATGGCTGAGAATTTCAAATTCCCTGAATCGGAACTATACTGTTAATGACACCACAACGTCACTTCTGGTATATAGAATGTGCAGTTCCTTGTTCCTATACCGGAAGTGACGTTGGTCAGACGCCACTTCCGGTATAGGAACTCAAAGGAACTCGATTGAACGGGGTTTCAACATGTTGGAAAACCCTGTTCAATCGCCAATACTTTGCATTAAGAAGAATCTTCATGTAAAGTATAGGAACAGCCAGTGTCCCGTTGAAACCGGCTCTGCCTTCCTCACACAGCTGTCAGCTGTCAGTGAAGGAAGTGGAGTCAGCACTCTTCACTTGTACGGGGAGAGAGGATGGATGGATTTCTGCCTAGCTTCTAGCGTGTTCGGATTCACACGCTGGAAGCTTGGGGAGAACTCTGCTACCCGGAGGTCCCCATTGAACAGGAATCGATGTGCCCATGTGGTGCACATTGATTTCCGTTCAATTGATCCCTGATCAATCACAGCGTGGTGACGTAAAATGTATTGTATGGCTAGCTTTACAAGTCTGTTTATGTTTACAAATATCCTACACTTTTTGTATCTCTGACTTTCTGATATCTTTATATCTCCTACTATCTTACCGACCTTCTAAAGCTGGGCATACACGTTTCAATTCCTGCCCGATCCGATCTCCGATCCGATGCCGTGCGCGCTCCCGCATCCCTTAGGGATCGGGTCGTGCAGAAATTGGAGGCATCAACCAACGAGGATTGGGCTAAAATCAGCCGTCCTGTCGGATCGCACAGTTATCTGACAGGATGGTACATTTTAGTCCGATCCCATTAGTTCGGCTGGAGATGGCTGCCCCCAGCCGAACTAATGAGCTGCACATAAAGAGTGCTGGTCGATTCTCGGCACTAGCGGGCGGGCATGATGATGTCATCACACAGCTCCTAGTGCAGAGAATTGGATAAGGAATAGATGGTAAATCGTACTGTCTATTCCCAGCTTGAGGTCTTCAGTACGTTGTTGATCTCTTGTATCTCCAGCTGTCTCCATAATCCCTTCACATCCTCCGTTCTCTTCTGGGTATCTTCATAACTCAAACTTGTCTCTCAAATCTCTACATCTTCCTGATCTTACATTGCCAACCAAGGCCCTTATCTCATAAAATCTCCTGACTATCTTTCATACCTCACATTGATCCCTTGGGAGCACACACGGGAAGTTGGTCATCCCGGACTACACACGACAGGGTGCTTGGACATTCCTCACGCTGGAATCAGGGGACAACAGTACCCCTTGGAGCCTAGTACTTTCTCTGCGGCATTGCAGGAACCATATATTAAGTGTGACAGACGTGCTCATCGTGCATTGGCTCCTTGCTCCCCATGGGAGAGTGTCCCTCGCATCCCCGCTGCCCTGCTTGATGTACGCCTGTTGTGGGTCGGACCTAACTCTATAAATCCAGCAATATACTGAGTGCATTTGTCCTATTCGATACTCCTGAAGAAGTGGCTCACCCCACGAAACGTGTCGAGCGCAATAGGATCTCTACTACCAGTATGTGTGTTTCTTGTGGCTAATTTTGCTGTGTGAATGCATTGTTTCCCATTTAATAAATTTGGGGAGACTGTATCCCCTTGTACACTTTCTTTACACCTGTTTAATCATTGTGACTTTGTTATTACATCACCATAGCCAGACATAGTCCCATGTATAATTGTCTATGCTTCTTGGCATACGAGGAGATAGACAATTGGGTGCATTGTGCTATATGTTAAATATCTTTCATACCTCCTTAGATCTTCAGCTCCCTTACAAGTCTCTTACTATCTTTTTGACCATCTTAAGCTGGCCATACACCTTAAGATTTCTCTGTCAGATTTCCTATATTTCTCCTTTTGTTTTACTTAAACCATGTAATAAGGACTTTCTAAACAAAATGGTCTAGGGTTAATGTAAAGCAGTTTTATTCATCACACTCACAGGTTTTCTCATCTCCACTGCACACCGTAGGTTAAAGGTGCTCTAACACCATCATGTACAATGCTGGACCATCAGTACCAACCTACAACCGTGGAGGAAAGGAAAAGGTGGCCACTGTCTGCTGGGAAGATGAGTGACAACGTAAGTGAAAATCCTTCTTAATATCTTAAGGCCCCCATACACGTGACGGATTCCCACCGGATTCCGGCACGATCGATTCCGGGCGCGTGCACGCCAAACGATCGTGCCGAAATCGTGTGCAGCCCACCTTGTCCAATCGATCAGGTCCGATCGTTCAGGGGCCCAGAATCGGATCCGACAGTGAACCAACATGTTGGTCTTTTTGATCCGATTCTGCACAGATCAGGGGGAGTTGCCATTTGTGAGGTGGACAATCAGACACGGAATCGTCTCGGAATCCGTTGGACAAGGTGGTATGCAGCGATGGATACTCTTAATTGGCCAATTGATCACACCTGCGATTCCCGGCAGAATCGCCGGAATCGATCGGATGGGTGATCGACTGGCCATGGAATCCGACACGTGTATGGCTAGCTTTAGCTAAAATGAGACAACTCTAGAGTGGTAGCCTAGCATTTCTCCAATGTTTAGGTTTTAAAACATACAGAGTATGATCATTGTCCAATGTGACAGACCCGTGTGTTCTGGAGGGAGTCCAGAGTAGTGTTAGGGAGCGACAGTGGGTTGCTGAACAGTTTTGATATGTTTTTGCTGACAGGGATCTGGACTCTGGAGTGGGAAAGGAACTGGGTGGGCCGTTCCTCTCCACCAAGATACACCTGCTGGACCCTAATGAGATGGCCGGGTGTGTCTCCACAAAAGGAGCAGGGAGCAGTCAGTCAGGGCTTCCTGATGAGGTGGGGGAGACACTGTGAGGCTGGAGCAGCGCATACCAGGGGGCACACAGGTAGTGTGTAGCCCAGGCCGGGGACGTCTAGGAGCCAGATCAGAAAGATAAAGTACATTGTTTGTGGATATAGGTAGAGATGGTCGAATTTTTCAACTTGCTAACTTTGTGAGCCTATTGCAAAGCCCCTGAAAATTGTATCATCACCAAAATTACAGGAGATGTAGAGAAGGGTTGTGGGAACATTTGAAAAGAAAATGTTTTGCTCTGGCACATGTGGTTTTTGCATAAATTAGGTTCAAAGTTAAAGTCGAACTTCCGATTTTCTAAAATTTTACTTGAATTTGAACTTACTTGAACATACTTTCTTTTTTTAGTATACCCCCAGCCCTTCTCTACATCTCCAGCAAGTTTGGTGATGATATCATGCTCATGGGCTTTGCAATTAAGTCAAAACCGTCGAAATGGTCGAATTTTTAAAAATAAAATTTGACCATCTCTAGTTACCACTTCACAGTTGCTATGCCCTATGCATTAACAGTTCGGTTTTGGGGGCCGCATGTGGAGGACCAAGGGGGACCACCAGACAACACACAAAGGGCCGCATGTGGCCCCCAAGCCACAGGTTGGGCACCTAGGCTTTAAGTTTTAGATTTTCACAAAATTTTTTGGCTGATCGACCTCTGTGAGGACCGCCGGTCGATCGGCTGAAAAATCGGGTGGAAATCGAAACGTATATGGGGGGCTTAAGCCATTCTTGGGTGAAACATGTCAGGGTGAGGAACCTCATGTAAAGTGTCCGTGTTTGTTTGGATTTGATTGAATAAAGTTTATTTGAATGTGTGATTTTTCCAATGGCCTCGGAAATTTTTTTTTAAAAGTAAAAACTTAAAATTTAAAATACCAAATTTCCTAGCAAACAAGAGATCAGAAAGATAAAATACATTGTTTGTGGATGTAGTAGAGATGGTTGAATTTTTAGACTTGCTAACTTTGTGAGCCTATTTCATAGCCCCTGAAAATGGTATCATCACCAAAATTGCAGAACATGTAGAGAAGGGTTAGTTTTTGCATAAATTAAGTTCAAAGTTAAAGTCGAAACTTTGAACTTAATTTGTGGAAAAACTATTTGTGTTAGAGACATACTTTTTTTTTGGAGTGTACCCCCAACCCTTCTATACTACTCCAACAAGTTTGGTGATGATACCATGTTCAGCGGCTTTGCAATTAACTCGAAACCGTCGAAATGGCCGAATTTTTGAAAAAAAATTCGACCATCTCTAGTTACCACTTCACAGGTGAGTTGCTATGCCCTATGCATTAACAGTTCGGTTTTGGGGGCCGCATGTGGAGGACCAAGGCCACAAGTTGGGCACCTAGGCTTTAAGTTTTAGATTTTCACCCAATTTTTTGGCTGATCGACCTCTGTGAGGACCGCCGGTTGATCGGCTGAAATATCTGGTGGAAATCGAAATGTTATGGGGGGCTTAAGCCATTCTTGGGTGAAACATGTCAGAGTGAGGAACCTCATTTATAGTGTCCATGTTTGTTTGTATTTGATTGAATAAAGTTAATTTGAATGTGGAATTTTCCTGTGGCCTCGGAAAAGGAGGCTTTACTCTTTTTTAAAAGTAAAAACTTAAAATCCATACCAAATTTCATAGCAAACAAGAGATCAGAAAGATAAAGTACATTGTTTGTGGATATAGATAATATGATGGTAAATATAAATTTTAAAAAATTAATCTTTTTTTAAAATGAAAGTTATTGGCATGAGAATATCTGAGGTCTCATTAGATGAAAGGGCTAATTGAGCCTCCAGGAGGTTCAGAAACTCGTCCCCTTAGATTTATGGATGAGTGTGATAACAGTGAGCGTCCTATATATTCCCCTCCGATATAGAAGTGTTGTTTTATTACAGAAGACTGGACACTGCGCTGTGTGTTGTTCGTTTTTGAATATTCAGATCTATACACTTTAAGGTTTTATAGAAGGTGAGTGAAAACGACTTTATTAAAAAGCGGGTTCATTTAGTTTTTATTTGTTTTACATGTTTCACTTTAAATGTATGTGTTAGGTATCCCACTTCTCGACACCAAAACTGTTAGCTATTTTTCTGACACCAACCGTTACCGCGATCCAACCGTTACCGAGATGGTCAAATTTTTTGACTTGCTGACTTTGCAAGCTGATTGCAAAGCCCCTGAACATGGTATACTCACCAAAATTGCTGGAGATGTAGAGAAGGTTTGGGGGAACATTTGAAAAAAAGTATCTCTCTAGCACATGTCGTTTTTGCATAAATTAAGTTCAAAGTTAAAGTCGAAATTTTGATTTTTAGAAATTTTGACTTAATTTGTGCAAAAACTCTTTGTGTTAGAGACATACTTTTTTCTTTAAAATATTCCCCCAACCCTTCTCTGCATCTCCAGCAAGTTTGATGTTGATACCATGCTCAGGAGCTTTGCAATAAACTCGAAATGGTCGAATTTTTGAAAAAAAATTTGACCATCTCTAGTTAGAATTCCCCCTCGTGAATATTTCTCTCCTCGGCCGGGAGATATGGAGACACTGCACTCAAGCTTAGCATGCCAAGTCTCATTTTATTTGACACACACACACAGATCTTTATACATTTAAAATTGGAGGGAAATTCCAGTTTAAACCAGATTGGTTTAAACTAGAGATGGTCAAATTTTTCAACAATTCGACCATTTAGATGATTTCGAGTTAATTGCAAAGCCCCTGAACATGGTATCATCACTAATCTTGCTGAAAATGTAGAGAAGGGTTGGGGGTATACTCCAAAAAAAGAAAGTATGTCTCTAACACAATTTTGCACAAATGAGGTTCAAAGTCAAGTCAAAATTTTGAGAATCGGAATTTCGACTTCATTTTTAAACTTAATTTATGCAAAAACTACATGTGATAGAACTAAACTTTTTTTCCAAATGTTTCCACATGCCTGCTCTACATCTCCAGCAATTTTGGCGATGATACCTTGTTCAGGGGCTTTGCAATCAGCTCACACATTTAGCAAGTCGAAAAGTTCGACCATCTCTAGTTTAAACTGGCAGATTAAACATAGATTGACAATACATGAAAAGAGAGTTGGTTTGGCAGGAAACGGCTTCAAAGGAGGATCAATGAAATGTGAAGATGTCGTAGTCAGTAAGTCTTGTTATATGCTAATGTATAGTGTCATGTGTTTGAAGTCCCTGCGTGATTGGTGTGTGAATATGCACATCACTTAGCAATGCGTTCAAGTTCCTGTGTAGTCTATGTGTAAACATCTATATGTGTAAATGTGCCCAGCAGGTATGACTATGGTGAGTTGAACTTGTCTGTAGTGTTAACCTCCTGAGCGCACTGCCCGTATCGTGCCTTTTACAACGGCGCGATACGGGCGATCGAGGCAGTGTACACAGTACACTGCCTGTCATTTCTGGCTTCGGTCCGGAGCTCTTCACGCAGCTGGAGTCAGTACTGACACCAGCTGTGTGAGAGGGAAAGCCGGCGCTCCTCCATTAACATGGAGGCCGCCCCCCCCCCGCCCCCTTCCGCGTCACCGTGACGCAATCAGGGCGGTGCCGCAAACCCGGAAATGCTGCAGCGATGAAGACTATCGCTGCAGCTTTCCGGGGAGGCATAGGGTCTCCCCGCTGCCGGCTTCCCCTGCGGTTGAGAGGACCCTGTTCAGCCAACGAACAGGGTTCGTCTCAACCGCTAGGGAGGTTAATGAATGTGTTAATGAAATGACCAGAGACCAAATTCCGATGTGCTCATTGATTATGCGAGGTGGACAATCAGCTTGGTGGTCAGTTAAAATTGCAAATTCTCGAATAGCCAATGTTTGATGAATATATTGGCAATTCAAGCTCAACACTAATCACCAATACTGGAGATGTAGAGAACGGTTGTGAGAATAACTAAAGAATAAAGTATTGTTTTAGCTTAAAATTTAAAGAGAAAGAAGGTTCCATCTGGTGGGACTTTAAGTTGGAATGCTGTGATCACAATTTGACTACGTCAATCATAAACTTTATTCACATGTAGATATTGAGACAGAAACGTGCATATAATTGGTTGTAGCGCCCTCTGCTTGTGCAGGGGTTTCTTTACAGTAAAAATCTTGACCACAGTACACTGAACTTATCTGGTACAAAATATCTCAGACCGACAGAAAAAACAAACGAAAACTTCCAACTTGTGGAGCTCAGAATAATTGACCCAAAATTATTCCTATGCGACATGTTTCGCCTACTGGCTTCTTCAGGCTGTGTACCGATAGGATAATTATACAAACCCCAGATGTATAAGGGTATAGTTGGAGAATTTAAGACAAACAGACAGATGGAACAAATCCAAAAAAGGCTGGACCGAAATCTGGGCGGGTCCACGCTGTAAGGACGCCCCTATATGCTGAGACTGTTCCAGACAAAGAGAGGTTAAATGCCAAATGGACAATGGGCATCTATGTTGTTCTCTATGTCATCAGGGTAGTATGTTCTATTAGGTGGGTATAGCTTATCCATCAATGTCCTCTTCTCCCTGGGCAAATATTTCCCAGAGGGACCATCCAAGGTCAGTTTGTCCGAGAAGACTCTCAGTCAGTCGAACACCAAGGAAGAAGCCGCTCATTGCGTGTAGTGACAAGGAGGAAGGGATGTTTTTGTGCCTCTCTCGTCCGGAGGAATCCCAGGATAAGACCGTTGCCTGAGGCTCACAGCTTCAATTTAAAGTTAGAAAATTCTACCAGTTCAAATTGGTGAGCTGATTGCAAAGCCCCTAAGTATGGTATCATAACCAAACTTGCTTGAGATGTAGAAAAGGGTTGAAGAATGATAGCTCTAGCATTTGTAGTTTTTGTATAAATTAAGTGAAAGTCTAAATTCCAACTTCACTTTGAACTTAATTTATGCAAAAACTATTTGCATAAGAGCAATTCTTTCTTTTTAGTAGTACACTCTGAAACCTTCTCTACATCTTGAAAGTCAATCTAGTCGCAAAAAACAATAATTTGACTATCTCTACTCATAACCACTAGTGACGAGCGGCATAGGCAACATTCGTATTCGCGGCATGCCGCAAATTTTATGGAAAACATTCGGAAAATATTCACATTCGGCACTATTCGTTTTTTTTTATTGCGAATATCGGCAGTTTAAATTGCGAATTTCGCGTGCGCAATATATGTTTAACATGGCGCAAATTTTTATGCAAATTGTTAAAGTGACGATTTTCACAATATTGGCATCACCCCAATATTCATTGAAAAAACTGTTGATGGTGTTGCTAAGCTCTTGTTGCAGCCTTCCCATTCGTCCACTTGCATTGAGAGGCGTGTGTAATGGATAAAAAATACAGAATATCCAGAATTGCGAATATTCTGCAATATATTTACCACCTTTGCGAATTTCCGAATTGCCGATATTCGCAATTAATATTCGGAATCCGAATATTCGCGATCATCACTAATAACCACTTGACATGCACACCTTCATGACTTTTCTAGGGCCTATCCTTCTCTCTGGAACTCTCTCCCTTGTCCCATTAGACCCCTTCTTCAGTCTGGTCTACCCATCTTTGCATTGCTGACATCACATAAGCTTTTCAATCTACACTGACTTTTATAGCATTTTATAATAAAGAAATAACAGCAGGCAGAGCTAGAAGATAATATTTAAATTGTTTAAATAACAAAACTTGTTTTTAACGATAGTTCAAGCATTCAGGAATACTGTACACTGCACATTTTGTGTCATATATACCATCAAAGGTTATGTGCCTCATAGAGATCATCAAAGCCTTTGATGATATCTATGGGGCACATAAACTTTGACTTAAAGGTAATGTGCCTCTATTCCGAGGTTATATGTCACATACAGTACAATAACCCCCTGTTTGTTGGTGAAATAGTGGGAGCATAGGCACTCATCTTCTAAGAACTGGATATTCTTAGAGCAGGAAGCGGAGGAGAGGTGAGGGACTTGCTCAGGTGCTGTCTGGGTTGCTGGTTGGCTTTCATGTGCTCAGCCAGAGCTAAGAAGATCCCGAAGAAGATCCTGGGCGAGGACAGGTGAGTTCCTATTCCCTTTGCACCAACAGTTAGCTTTTGGGACAGAAAGTGGAAGACCAAGGGGGGACGCCAAAGAACGCCCAAAGACCTGAAGGTTGGGCATCTGGGTTTTAGATTGTATGCCTGATCGGTCAGGGTCCTCTACTCCTCCTGTGTCATAACCTTTACCTGTGTGTTATCTTGTGTTGCATCCCAACCCTTATTTAATATATTGACACTAGTAGTATAGTAATATTTTAAATACAGAACCAGGGGACAGAAGTGTGTTATTCTCAGGATAAGTGATGACCGAACGGGCGGACAGTTCGGCGCAAACATTGAATGTTGGCTCTTCTTCTCGCCGCCGAACAGTACGGGTGTTGGACCCGCCCCCTTCGCCAGGGAGAAGAAGTCTATAATCCTTCCTCCTTTCCACGCCCGGTCTGGGTGGAGGAAGAATTATTTCCATAGAGATCTTGTAGAGCATCTGATCTCTAGTGTTATACCGGGCACCGGCCGGAAGTCACTTCCGGTTTTGGAACCGCAGTGCAATTTCCGGTACAGTTCCCAATCAAATTCCCTGCCAACAGGATGGACGGACACTGGCGATGTTCGGCCATCACTACTTTAACTTTTTACAAATAAAAGCTGAAAAGAGAATATTCCATTTGAACAGTTTTAAGACCTTTGTTGATCTATGTTTTTCTTGTTCAGTTTGGATTGTGAGCCGTCTGCGTCCATAAATGTGCGACTCTAACCAAACGGCTGTTAGGGAGTTCATACTTGTTGGTTTTTCCAATGTATTCAAGTTCAAGATTCCATTTTTTTCTTTGGTGCTGTTACTCTATATCATCATAGTCAGCATTAATATTCTCCTCATCGGCTTGGTGGCCACAAGCAGCCAGCTTCAGCTACCAATGTTCTTTTTCCTCCAAAATTTGGCCTTGGCTGACATCTTTCTCACCACGAATATCATTCCAAAGATGCTACAAGTGATCTTGAGGGATTCGGCGTCCATATTGTTCTATGAGTGTATTGCTCAGTTCTACTTCCACAGTGTAGCGGGGATTGTTGAGTGCTTCCTACTGACCGTCATGTCTTATGACCGATACGTGGCCATCCACCATCCGCTGCGTTATGTCTCCATTATGGACCTCAAACTTCAGCTTCATTTGGCTGGGTGGTCCTGGTTACTGAGTTTCCTTGTGATGATAATGGAGATGATTATCATATGGAATTTGCAGTTTTGTGGGTTGAACACCATTGACTTTTTCTTCTGTGACTTTGCTCCATTATTAGATCTTTCCTCATCAGACACCTCCATGGTCATTCTGGAAGATTTCATCTTCTCCATACCGGTTATTATCTCACCATTTCTTTTCATAATTGTCGTATACATCTTTATTATAATCACTATCCTGAAAATCTCCTCTGTGACGGGACGGAGGAAGGCCTTTTCCACCTGTAGCTCCCACCTCATCATTGTGTGCACCTATTACGGGACTCTCATTGTGGTCTATGTTGTCCCATCAAATGGTACAAATCTGAACAAGTTTCTGTCCCTCTTATATATTTTAGTGACACCTTTGTTTAACCCCATCATATACAGCTTGAGGAACCATGAAATTAAATCTGCAATGTTTAAAATATTTACAAAGGAGAACTAAAAGAAAAAATAAGATTCCTCTGCCTCATGGAAACACTCCTAAAGATGACCATGAATTCTGAAACTGTCCAGACCCCATAGTGCTCGTGATCTCTAAGAAGACTGTCAGGATTCCAACCCAGAGATGCTTCAGTGTCAGGCTGCAGCTCTGTCTGCTGAGCCACCTGAATGTTTGCTTTTGCACCTTGTTGGATCCCTTGGACAAGATTTTCATGAGACCTAGTTCTTCTTGAACCCTGAACTCCTGGCTAGAGATGGTAGATATTTTTTTCAGAAATTTGACAATTTTGAGTTAATTGCAAAGCCCCTGAACATGGTATCATCACCAAACTTGCTGGAGATGTAGATAAGCGTTGGGGGAACATTTGAAAGAAAAAAGTATGTCTCTTAAGCCCCCCATACACCACATACAATTACCATGCAACTTCTGTACAACC
>CM070034.1:3271696-3283478 GCA_036250615.1 Ptychadena robeensis
CGATTGGGAAACTCGAAATTTAAGTAGAATCGAATTTTATTAATTTCGACCATCTCTATCAACGATTTCAAGTTAATTGCAAAGCCCCTGAACATGGTATCATGTTGGGGGAAAATTTGAAAGAAAAAAGGATGTCTCTAACACAAATAGTTTTTGCACAAATTAAGTTCAAAGTCAAGTCAAAATGTCGAAAATTCTGAAAATTCGTAAATTTGACTTTAATTCTGAACTTAATTTGTGCAAAAACTATTTGTGTTAGAGACATACTTTTTTCTTTCAAATGTTCCCCCAACCCTTCTCTACATCTCCAGCAAGTTTGCCAATGATACCATGTTCAGTGGCTTTGCAATCAGCTCTGAAAGTTAGCAAGTAGAAAAATTTGACCATCTCTACAGTGGGTAACACCGAGGACACCGGGTGGAAGTATTGGCTGAAGCAGCTGAGAAGAAGAAATATAAAATGAGGAATGTGCAGCAGAAACTGCTGATAAAGAAAGAGGAGACGGAGGAGAGAGTCCAGAGTCTGCAGGAACACCAGAGGAAAGTAGAAGTTAATAAGCTGGTGACACAGAGACAGTCATTGCCAGGTTTAGAGACGTCTGGATGACCTGGAGAAGAGAGTCCTGTGAGGACAAGGACAGACATGATACACTCCTCCATGATGGAGGGGGTCTGGATGTGGCGGGGGTGTCACACACATTACACACAGGTGTATCTGATATAATAAGAGAGGTAAATGTATACTTCTATATACAGGGAGCTGAGGACATATTACTGGATGTAAACACGGCTGGTAATCGTCTACATATATCAGATGACAAGAAATCTGCATCCGGAGCAGATAGAGGTCAGAATCACCCACAAACACCAGAGAGGTTTCAGGATTATCAGGTGATAAGCAGGCAGAGTTTCTCCTCAGGGAGACATTACTGGGATGTGAATGTTGGAGGATCAGATAACTGGAGAGTTGGGATGTGTTACCCCAGTATACAGAGGAGAGGGGAGCAGTCAGGTATTAGAAATAATAAGAAGTCCTGGGGTTTGTGGAGGTGTGATAATGAGAATTTAGTGATACATGACAGCAATGAGATCCTCTTACCTGCTAGGCTCTTCAGCTCACATCATTATCAGTTTTATTCACCCCCCAAGTGACATTCGTTCTTAGTACTTAGTACAACATCCTTTTCCAGGTATAACAGCTTTTACAGGTGAAGCATAGCGTGACACAAGTGTCTTGCAGCGATCCAGGGGGATCTTAGCCCATTCTTCATGGGCAAAAGCCTCCAGTTGAAGCTTCCCTGTACCTGCAGAAGCAAAACAGCACCAAAGCATGATTGACCCCCCACCATGCTTCACAGTAGGCAAGGTGTTCTTTTCTTCATAGGCCTTGTTCTTCCTCCTCCAAACATAGCGTTGTTCCATGGGCCCAAACAGTTCTAATTTTGTTTCATCGTCCACAGAACACTATCCCAAAACACTACTTACTCATTCCTAAAACAGATACAACTTTTAATAAATTCTGCTCTTGAGCAGACCTACCTGCGCAGTTGTAATAATGTCCCCTCCCCTGCTACAATTCATTCTGGGCAGATGTCTTTTGAAGTCTCCGGGGCTGATGTCCCAGGTTAGGGCTAAGCAGAAACACTTGTGCTCAGCTTTGGCCAGGAAAAATTTGCCCATATAACCTGTTGAGCATGTGCAGTATAGGGATGGACCGAACTGTTCGCCGGAGAACAGTTCGGCGGTGAACGAGCATGTTCGCCCATCCTCTCGCCGGCGGACAGTACGGGTGTTCAACCCGCCCCGTTCGCCGAGAAGAAGATCTAAATTCTTCCTCCGGCAGGATCAGAACCTGCGAGATCGTGCCGGAGGAAGAATCTTTTCACTACAAGACCGGGCATGCAGCCGGTCTTGTAGTGAAAAATCCGGCTTGGAGCAGGAAGTGACGTCAGTGACGTCACATCCTGCGCCCGTAACCAGGAACTATGCGTTCCAGGTTGCGGTCCAAGGACCGGATGTGACGTCACCTAGAGGCGGGGAATTTGAATGTGTCCGCGGACGGCGGACTTTGTTAAAAGTCCGACCCGCCCGTTCGCGGACAGTAAATGGCGATGTTCGCCCATCTCTAGTGCAGTAGTGTGGGACCTTTTTTCTGTTCCAGCCTGACCTGGAAGCTGCACTCCACCCAACGTGAACTCTGATAAAGTATTCTTCATTTTATTTAAAAAATCTATTTACTCTTTTGTACTTATAGCATTTTATTGAATTATTGTATTTTTATTCCTTTAGGAATGGGTTAGACGTCATTATATTCATTTTATATAGATTCTCCTGAAGAAGCCAATGGGCGAAATGCATCCAGAAAATGTATCTTTTATCCCTTCTATCCATAACCTTCATGTTGTTCTTCTAACAAAAGTTTAAAAAAAATGTGTCCCCCAAGCCCCCCAGGAATGTTCATGACAATTATTTAAGAACTGGCAATCAATACTCAAAAAAATTGGTGGTCAGGTTCAAAAACATGTTTTCTTGGTTATGCTTAACCTACTGAGCCTTTACCCTGAACTCAGTATCGGTGGACCAACGGATCGTTTCCGGGTCCTCTACTTCCACATCATTGGCAATGCCCATCAAGAGGTGATGCTGATTATGCTGGTGATGTGTGGGGGGTGGAGGGAGAGCGGAGAATCCAGACGGATTACTTTGAAAGCAGCTACGATTGCTTCTAAAAAAGTGTGTCAAGGGCGAAATGCTCAGAAGGTTATTGTGACGAATACTCGATGTAATCGCTGTACATATATATCTTGTCCGAAAGCCACAATTACATCTTCCCAGACCCTTCATAGTTAAATTCAACCATTCTGTAGAAATCCTGGAATGGCTCTAATGTCCGGTTGTGCCCACCTGTGTAAACATCTAGGGGGTCGTAAATGCTCAGAGACCCTACTTCAAAGCATTGAAATAACCCACTTTATTGCCCCCCCAATAAACCATCCAGTTCTGGTGTAAAAGGGAGGGGGGACGAGGGAGTTCATTCAGGGAACACAAAGAAAATTGACCCCTGATTCAACTGTACATTAATGGTTGGAGAGATTACCTATAAAACCATATTTCCATACATGGGGGATACTGGTAACTCGCAGAGGTGACTCTCCATAGGAAAACGCATATTTGTAAGCAAGGATGGAATGTGTGTGGCGTTCCTGGGCTGAGATCTCCAGATTTGCATTGTGGCATAACATATTCTATTCATGTTTGGACTCTATAAATTCAGTAAACCGTGCTGAGAGTGAACATGTCCCCCATATCATGGTCACATGTTCCTCTGGCAAGTTATACATATTCATATGTACATGGCTGTCTGTCCTGTCTAGTGGGAGGTTTGTTCAAGCTCCGGTGTCAACTCCTCCCAGGGAGGAAGAAGGGGTTAAAAGCATATCTACTGAGTGATGTCTCTCTTATGTCCTTGTCCTTGGAAGTTTGGTCTCAACTCTTGAAGTCCCTTTTGTTTGTCCCGCCTGTTGGATTGTCCGAACCCTCCATTGCATCTCCAGATGGCCGCTGGCTTCCATTTTGGCTCATTCTGGACACTTCACCGGTAACCTCTTGACTCCTGTCCTCAGACAAGTTCTCTTTTTCTGTATTTTAACCCCGTTTTTTGTTACCTATTGACAATCTCTGTTCCTTTGTTAGTTTGTGTTTACATTTTTCTTTAATAGTTTATGCACGTTTTATCTTTTAAATAAATGATTTTAATCATTCAGTCTGCATCTGTTCGATGACCCCCAGATCTAACAACTGTATGAGACGCGACCTGTGATGATATTGGTTATTGTCTAGATTTTTATTTTGAATAACTTTTGTTCTCCCACAGGGATATTTTAGTTAGGAGTCTCTGCTCATTTCCGACTGGGGGCCCAGTGATCGGAGTATATCCATATCAATGCCCGAGATTGCTGAGATTGTATTTATTGCATTCCATTCCCCTCCACCAAATCGGTTTCCATTTTTGGCCTTTTCACCAGCGGGATAGATTGGGCTAACACCACCCGGAGTGTCCGCGAACAGGGCGGGTCGAACTTTTAAAGATGGTCCGCCGCCGTCCGCCCTTTTCCGCGGACACATTCCCGAAAACCGATGTGACGTCAGTGACGTCCATCCGGTCATTGTACGCATCCGGAACGCATCGTTCCTGGTTTGCGTGGAGCCGGATGTGACGTCACTGACGTCCTTCCTACTCTGAGGCCGGGATCTTCTTTCAATAACAGCCGGCTTCATGCCCGGTCTCGTAGTGAAGAATTCTTCTTTCCTCCTGGCTACGCCACTCTCGCATGTTCTGATCCTGTCCGGAGTAGATTTAGATCTTCTTCTGGGGGCCGGCGACAGGACGGGGGCGAACCTCCCTACTGTCCGCCTGCGCTAGGATCGCGAACATGCCATTTCGCGGCCAACTTTTTCTCCCCGGCCACAGGTTTCGGTCCTCCCTAGTGAGGGAGGTCAGTTCCGGGTCTCCCATGGGCTTTGGACCGTGACCTGCGACTTGTGGAAGAGTGTTTTGAGGGCAAACCTAATTGGCTTTTGTGGGGGTTTCGTGACAGTTTTATTCTTTAATATTTACTAATTTTATAAATTGCTTTTTTGTTTCTTACAAACTTTTTTTCACTTAACCCCCGTGGCGTTTCACGTGGCTAGTTTTTTTTTTTTTTTTCAATCACACCATTGCGGGCTTCCTATCACCCTCCCCCCCCCCTTCACATGATGTTCTAAAAGGCTGGTGCTGCCTCCTTAACATGGGTCAATAGAGCTGCCTCCCTTCCCTCTTTGACATCATTGATTACACCAAAGAGCACTTGGGAGTGGCTGGTCCTCGATAGTCATTGCTGTGGTCTTGCCAGATTTGTAAGTACCCCCCACAGTGTAGCTTGGAGTGCTTTGTGGGGCCCGCGTATACCCTTACCCCAAAGTCCTGCTCCATCCATTGCATTGTGTGTTACTCATATCATCATTTGCTCCCTGTAGCGATCTTTATTGTGTCTGGTGACTTTTTGGGTCTGCTCCTCCTGCCTGCGCTTTGCTCGTTGCTGTTGTCCTTAGTTGTCTCGCCTTTAGCGCGTTGTTTGTGCCGGCTGGTTTCTGTGTTTGGGTGTTGCTACCTGCGCACGTGACTGCCTCTCGCTTGTGGTGATGTGTCTGGAGTAAAGTCTTCCGTGTCTCACGTTGGTTGTGCTGTTGTGTGTGCTTTGTGTGTGGTGGTGCCTCCCCTGATGCTGTCACATCTGTTTTGAGTGATCTTTGGTGGCACGGTAAAGTTCACTATATATGTGGGCTTGGCCGCGGCTCGGTCGGAACTGTGAAGGAATGACGTGCGGGGCTGTGGGGTCCCGGGGCTGTGCTGGATAGAGAATCTCCACGTGTTCCGAGGGTATAGTCCTTTTTTTTTGATCTCAGGTCGTCTCAACCGCTGGTGGGTAAAAGAGAAAAAAAGAGAAGTAAACCTCGGGTGTGTGGGGTTTTCAACGTGCCGGGAGAACTGACTTTAAAACATTTCGTACATATGAAATAGCAAATGGATTGCTACTTGTTATGGAGAATAATAATTGTAACAATCTAGGTTCAGGCTCAAAGTCCGCGTTGGTCGATAACATCACGTACAGTTATCTGCTACATCAGGTCTAAAATTGGTAGTCTCACAGGGGGGAGCTAATCGAAGCTTCAGCTAGGCACACACCCGGTAGAGTTTGAAAGATTTTTCGAGTACAATCATAACGCGCGTGGTTCGGTGGATTGTTGTACTCTAATCTGCTTAGCCCCCCCCCCCCCCCATCACCTTAAGATCCTCCATACATCTCCATTAGATCTAGCCACAACTGTGTAGTATAGTGGCCTTCCTGATAGAATACTGTGATTGGAAGGTATAGATACTGCTATGTATGGCTGGGTCCCCTGATAGAATCCATAGTGAGTGGAAGGTTATTCACTGTATGTAGTTGCTTGGTCCTCCCTGATTAATCATAGTGATTGGAAGGTTTTTCCTTCTGGTCGTGCTGGGTCCTCCCTGATTAGAATCACATAGGATTGGAAGGTATTATCACGCTATGTAGTGCCGCGTCCCTCCCTGATAATATACACTGATTGGAAGGTATTATCACTGCTTATAGTGCTGGGGTCCTCCCTGATATAATCATAGTGGATTGGAGGTATATATCCTGCTTGTAGTGTGGGTCTCCCTGATCGCATCATATGATTGGAAGGTATATATCTTCGCTGCTATGTAGTGCTGGGTCCTCCCTGATAGAATACTGTGTTGGAAGGTAACTATCCCTGCTATGTAGTGCCGGGTCCTCCCTGATATAATAATAGTTGATGTTGGGAAGGTATATATCACCGCATGCTTGTGGCTGGTCCTCCCTTAGAATTACATAGTGATTTGAAGGTCATATCTCCACTGCTATGTAGTGCTGGGTCCTCCCAGGTATAATACCTATGATTGGAAGGTTATATCACGGCTATTTGTGCTGGGTCCCCCTGATATAAAATACATGTGATTGGAAGTATATATCCCTGCTATTGTAGTGCTGGGGTCCTCCCTGATAGATACTCGTGATTGGAAGGTATTATCACGCTAGTAGTTGCCGGGTCCCTCCCTGATAGAATTACTAGGGTTTGGCAGGAATATCACTGCTATGGTAGTGCTGGGGTCCCCCTGATAGAATACAGTGATTGGAAGTAATTATTCACTGCTATGTAGTGATGGTCCTCCTGAGAGAATCATAGTGATTGGAGGTTATATTCCTCGCTATGTAGTGCTTTGTTCCTCCTGATGAATACATAGTGGATTGGAAGGTATATGTCACTTGCTCTGTAGTGCCGGGGTCCTCCCTGATAGAATCAAGTGATTGGAAAGAGATTAGAAAACTCTCATATTACAATGGTTTTTGTAGAACAAATTTGATTTATACAGAAATTGTAAGGGGAAAGATTGTAAAGCTAGCCACACATGGTTCAATGACATCAATCGATCATCAATTCGATCGAAGTTTTCGATCATTGAAACGTATGGTCGATTGTATTGAATCGAAGTACCAACCACATTGAGTATGCAATCAAAGCCATCTGCCGATTGAATTTATCGTTTTTAAACGTAGAGTAATCAAAACGATTGTCCCAGAGTGATCAAAAGTGACCAGTGATGGTCACAGAGGGCTCAAAACCCAAGAGGTCATATGCTTTGCATTTTAATCCATTACATTATAATCGTGGCAAAAGGACCTGTGGGGGGGGGGGGCACCCATTACATTAGGAGATTGAATTCACAGAGATCGCCATTTGCAGCTTGTGTGCAGTGAACAGACACACCGCCATTACAATGCAGCTTGCATGGTTTAAAGGACTGATTTTGCATTTCCTCCTCCCAGAAGTTACACTATGCTCATGATTGAATCGATCTCAATTGGACGGGGTCAAACAACGTACAAAAAATTAGACACAATGTGGGGACAATCAAGCAAAATTTTCCAACTTGTTCCCGATCAAATTTCGATCGAAGCAAAATGACAATTAAATTTGATTTCAACGATCGGACCATGTGGACAGTGCTGCAATTTTTCAATCGACAGCTAAAAAATCGATCGAATTACATTGATGTAAGTCAATTGAACCATGTGTGGGCTAGCTAAGTTTATGGGCCTTTAACAATCCTACCCAGTGGGTGCTGTCCTTCGAAGGGGGTTGATGCAACAGTAAATGTACCTGTGTAGTCTAAAGCTTAGTCCAGTAACAAGCGTAGGTCAAAAAAAGCAATGGATTTTAGATAACAACACGAGCAATATAAAGCATAGTCCAGTTAATCAGTATCATGGTCAATCCACAAAGATAATACAAGGAGCAGATAAGCAAAGTCAGCAAGTGAGATATCCACATGGACGGCAATAATCGTCAAGGAGGAACCGCAGAAGAAATGGTTTAATAAGGAAATACTAGGAGGGGCCCAGACATAGAGATGGTCAAATTTTTCGACTTGCTAATTTTTCAGAGTGATTGCAAAGCCCCCTGACATGGTATCATCACCAAACTTGCTGGAATGTATAGAAGGTTTGGGGTCTACTCCAAAAAAGAAAGTATTCTCTATAACCAAATAGTTCAAAGTCAAGTAAAAAAATGTCGAAAATCAGAATTTCGACTTTAACTTTGAACTTCATATGCAAAACAACATGTGCCTAGATCCACCAAACTTTTTTGCAATTTTCCTCTAACCCTTCTCTACATTTCTGCAATTTGGGTGATATACCATTTTTCAGGGGCTGTGGCAATCAGATCATTAAGTAGCATTCGAAAAATTTGATCCATCTCTATGGTAACAAACATGCCTGACACTTTCATAATACTTTGGCGGTCCTTTCAATCAGAAAATTGCTATGTTGATCAGGTAACCAGGTCTACATATGAGGCTGCACCCAGGGCAGAGGTCTGGGGGTGCGTGCTGTTGGGTTTTTGGGGAACCTTGAAGAAAAAAGTATGTCTTTCTAAAACAAATAGTTTTTTGATACCATAAGTTCAAATTAAAGTCGAAATTTCCGAATTTTCGACATTTTACTTTATTTTGAACTACTTTTTGTGCCAAACTATTTGTGTTAGCCCCCCATACACCTTCCAGATTCCTCCATACAACACCTTTCATGAGACCTACCAACACTATGGTATGTATAGTGACCTCCCTGATAGAATACATAGTGATTGGAGGTATATATCACTGCTATGTAGTGGCCGGGTCCTCCTGATAGAATACATAGTGATTGGGAAGTATATATCACCGGGCATTTCGTGCAGGTCCTCCCTCATCGAATACATAGTGATTGGAAAGGTATATTCACGGCTATGTATGCGGGTCTCCCTCTTAGAATAACTAGGATTGGAAAGGTAGCTATCACTGCTATGTATGCTGGGTCCCTCCCTGATAGAATACATAGTGGATTGGAAGGTAGATATCACTGCTATGTAGTGCTGGGTCCTCCCTGATAAATACATAGTGATTGGAAAAGGGGTTAATATATCACTGCTATGGTGTGCCGGGTCCTCCCAGATAAATACATAGTGATTGGAAGGTAGCGGATTACTGCTATGTAGCCGGGTCCTCCCTGATAGAATACATAGTGATTGGAAGGTGTAGAAAGGTCATCATATTACAGGTTTTGGGTAGAAGAAAAGTTGGTTGGTACAGAAGTTTGCATGGTATTGTACATGTGGTTATGGGGGGGCTTCAGAGACTACTTTTTTTCTTTCAAATGTTCCCCCAACTCTTTATCTACATCTCCAGCAAGTTGGTGATGATAACCATGTTCAGGGGCTTTGCAATTAACTCAAAATTGTCAAATTTCTTAAAAAATATCTACCATCTCTAGCAGGAGTTCAGGGTTCAAGAAGACAGGTCTCATGAAAATCTTGTCGCAAGGGCTCCAACAAGGTGCAAAAGCAACATTCAGTGCTCAGCATACAGAGCTGCAGCCTGACACTGAAGGCTCTCCTGGGTTGGAATCCTGCAGTCTTCTTAGAGATACGAGCACTATGGGGTCTGGACATTTCAGAATTCAAATGGTCATCTTTAGGAGTGTTTCCATGAAGGCAGAGGAATCTTATTTTTCTTTTAGAGTTCTCCTTTGTAATATTTTAAACATTTGCAGAATTTAATTTCAATCATGGTTCCTCACGCTGTATATGATGGGGTTAAAACACAGGTGGTCACTCAAATATTAAGAGGGACAGAACTTGTTCAGATTTGTAACCATTTGATGGACAACATAGACCACACGAGAGTCCCTTAAATAGGTGCAGCACAATGATGAGGTGGGACTACAGTGGAAAAGGCCTTCCCTCCGTCCCGTCACGAGGAGATTTCAGGATAGTGATTAATAATAAGATGTCTCGACAATTACAAAGAAATGTGAGATAATAACCGGTATGGAGAAGATGAAATCCTTCCAGAATGACCAGGAGGGTCTGCTGAGAAATGATCTAATAATGGAGCAAAGTCACAGAAAAAAGTCAATGGTGTTTCACCCACAAAACTGCAAATTCCATATGATAATCATCTCATTATCACACAAGGAACTCAGGACCAGGACCAACCCAGCCAAATGAAGTGAAGTTGGAGTCCATAATGGAGAATAAGCAGGCGGATGTGGATGGCCACGTATCGGTCAATAAGACACTGACGGTCATGTAGGAACACTCAACCAATCCCCGCTACAAACACTGTGGAGTAGAACTGCGCAATACACTCATAGAACAATATGGACGCGAATCCCTCAAGATCCTTGTAGTCATCTTTGGAATGATATTCGGTGAGAAAGATGTCACCAAGGTGCCAAATTTGGAGGAAAAGACATTGGTAGCTAAGCTGGCTGCTTGTGGCCACCAAGAGCCGATGAGGAGAATATATGGCGCTATGAAGGATATAGAGTAACAAAACACCAAAGAAAAAATGGAATCTTTGAACTGAATACATTGGAAAACCAACAGATGAACTCGCCTAACAGCGCGTTGGTTAGAGAGGCAGTTCGACATTTATGGGACGCAGACGGCTCACAATGCCTTAAACTGAACAAGAAAAATAGATCAACAAACGTCGGTTGACACTGTTCAAATGGATATTCTCGTTTTCGAGGCGTTTGTTTAATGTTGTAAAAAGTTTAAAGTAGTGATGGCCGAACTCGCCAGTGTACGGTCCAGCCTGTGTGGCAGGGAATTTGATTGGGGACTGTACCGGGAAATTGCACTGCGGTTCCAAAACCGGAAGTGACTGGTCCGGCCCGGTGGCGCCCGGGGTATCACACTAAGCTCGGATGCTCTGCGCGCGCAGGATCTCTATGGGAAATACTAGTTCTTCCCTCCACACCAGACCGGGCCCCGTGGAAATGAGGAAGGATTATATGAGCACTTCTTTCTCTGGCGAAGGGGGCGGGTCCAGACCCCGGACGTTTTCGGGCTGGCGAGAATAAAGCCAACATTCAATGTGTTGCGGGCCGAAACTGTGTCCTGCCCGTTCGGGGGGGATCATCACTTATCCGTGAGAGATAACACAGCTTGCTGTGCCCCTGGTTTCTGTATTTAAAAGTATTACTATACGTCGCTAGTGTGTCTAATATATGTAAATAAGTGGTTTGGGATTGGCAGCACAAGGATAGACACCCAGGTAACGGGTTCTGACACAGGAGAGTAGAGGACCCCTGAGACCGTGAGTCGCGTGCATGACAATCTAAATCCCCAGATGCCCACCTTCAGGTCCTGTTGGGCGGTCTTTGGCGTCCCGCGCGTTGGTCTTCCACTGTGCTGGTCGCCAAAAGCACTGTGGTGCAAAGGGAAAGGAACTCACCTGTCTCGCGCCAGGTGATCTCTTCGTGATCTTCGTACGCTGGCTGAGGCACATGAGAAGCCAACCAGCAACTCCAGACAGGGCACCTTAGGCAGTCCCTCACCTCTTCCCCTCGCCTCTGGGTCCTTCCTGCTCTAAGAATATCCAGTTCTTAGAAGATGCGGTGCCAGGGGCTGCCCACTATTGTCACCAACAGCGACAGGGGGTTATTGTACTGTAGTGGATCATATAGACCTCGGAATAAGGTTCACATGGCCCGTTTAAGGTCAAGAGTTTATGTGCCCAGTAGATATCATCAAAGGCTTTGATGAGTTCTCTATGAGGCACATACCTTGATGTATAGTATGGACCAAGAATGTGCGCGTGTACAGTATTCCCTGAATGTCTTGAAGCAACTGAGAAAAAAGTTAAAACA
>CM070034.1:3318089-3350910 GCA_036250615.1 Ptychadena robeensis
AAAAAAAATCAGATTCTTGAGAAGTAAAGGATTCAATAGTTAAAGATATTCATAACATTTCTTAAAATATGTGAGTTATCAAGAAGCAGAATAAAAAATATTCTGGGGAATCAGCCTCAAATGGGCACTTTAAATCACGGCAAACCATATGACAGGTTCTCTTTGGGACTCGTAAATACTGCCCGTTTTTATTCAATAAGTCCCAACAGAAATGACCCTCGCAGGGGTTAATCCACAACACAAATGTCTTTGGAAATACCAAGCCTCCTGGCTTGCACAAGGTCCAACACAGGTTCCTTCCTTTAGCTCAGGGAACAGCTATCACAGCCTGGCACCTAGACGTCCCCGGTCTGGGCTACACCCTCCCTGTGTGCCCCCTGGTATCCTCCAGCAGCACAGTGTCTCCCCACCTCATCAGGAAGCCCTGACTGGTCCCAGCTCCTTTTGTGGAGACCCAGCAACCTCATTAGGGTCCAGCAGGTGTATCTTGGTGGAGTGTGAAGGCCCACCCAGTTCCTTCCATCCCCACTCCAGAGTCCAGATCCCTGTAACCAAAAACATATCAAAACTGGGCACAGTCGCTCCACAACACTACTCCCTCCAGGACACACCAGCAGACCCCTTCACTGCCGCACATGGACCACTTCCACCATGACAGACCACCTGTAGGTGACGGTCAGGCAGAGATCGGAGCCACAGGAAAGCAAACTCACTGCTCCGTGTGTCTCCAATCTAATGAGGCAGCTGCAGGAGAACGGATCACTCCCCCCCCCCCATGCTCTCCTAACGTAACCCAGTGCTAATTTACCTAAAACAGTGAATTGAAATCTTCATTATCTGATATTGTGAGTTATTCACAAAGCATCTGACCATGTGATTATATTCCGGATGTCACCTGACTCCTGTATGGACAGACTTTGGGAAGTTACAGGCTTACAATGTAAAAAAATGTTTTTCCATTAAAGTCTATGGTGCGCATTTGGTACAGAACTCTGTACCTCAGCAGTGCGCTGGGGGGGGGTTAAGCATAGCATGTAGAAAATATTCGACCCCCTGTGCCATGGAACGGTAATATGTATTCTTTAAATACATTATAAAAGAAAATAAACCAAAAACCAATAGAGATGGTCGAATTTGTTTTCAGAAATTTGACGATTTTGAGTTAATTACAAAGCCCCTGAACATGGTATCATCACCAAACTTGCTGGAGATGTAGAGAAGGGTTGGGGGAACATTTGAAATAAAAAAGTATGTCTTTAACACAAACAGTTTTTGCACAAATTAAGTTCAAAGTCAAGTCAAAATGCCGAAAATGTCGAAAATGTCGAAAATGTCAAAAATTTGGAAATTTCGACTTTAATTTTGAACTTAATTTATTCAAAACCTGTTTGTGTTAGAGACATACGTTTTTCTGTCAAATGTTCCCCCAACCCTTCTCTACATCTTTAGCAAGTTTGGTGATGATACCATGTTCAGGGGCTTTGCAATCAGCTCTGAAAGTTAGCAAGTCGAAAAATTCGACCAAGAAAACAGAATCGCTACAAATCCTTTGGGGAGCTGATTTGGGTTGGTGGTGTCACCCTCATATTTATCGTTGGTCTAGTAAGGTTACAACTCACAGTATCCAGGATCCCATCAGTAGGCGGGCATGTTTGTCTTCTCTGGTGATTTGCTGATTCTTCTCGTCTGTGCCGTCTCGTAATTAACGTCCTCTTATATATCCTCCATCACCCCGGGAGACTGACGAAGAAAATAAATAACAAGAAAATGAGGGCGTTCCCCAGGGCGAGACCATGATCATCATGAAGCCCCTCATCAATTAGGAATCTGGATAAACAACCTTTTATTTCATCATTTGTGTCCTGAAACTGGAGGTCAGCTAAACCCCCCTAATCCCAGACAAGCTCCCTGATAGGCTGAGCAATAGGCAGCTCCTGTGAGAGTCGCGGACAATTAGAGAATTGCAGATAGATCACAGTGGAATCAATTCATTCGTCATTAACAATTAGAAACACAATAATTCATTCAGTTCTCTTCCATCTATTTTTCCTATTTAGATATTTTTTTATAAAATGTAAAACATATCTAAATAGGAAAAATAGATGGAAGAGAACTGAATGAATTATTAACTTACTAGCGATGGTCAAAAATATTCAGCCTCGGATATAAACCTCCTTAGAGCTCTACTGACGTCCAGATTTCTGTACCAAAGGGTACCATACTGAAGACTAGAGATGGTTGAATGTTTTTTCAGAAATTCGACGATTTCGAGTTAATTGCAAAGCCCCTGAACATGGTATCATCACCAAACTTGCTGGAGATGTAGAGAAGGGTTGGGGGAACATTCGAAAGAAAAAAGTATGTCTCTAACACAAATAGTTTTTGCACAAATTAAGTTCAAAGTCAAATGTCGAAAATTCCGAAATTTTACTTTAATTTTGAACTTAATTTATTTAAAAACTATTTGTGTTAGAGACATACTTTTTTCTTTCAAATGTTCCCTAACTTCTTCTCTACTTCTCCAGCAAGTTTGGTGATAATACCATGTTCAGGGGCTTTGAAATCAGCTCTGAAAGTTAGCAAGTTGAAAAATTTGAGCATCTCTACTGAAGACTTTAATGGAATTTTGTTTTTATGTTGTAGGCTTGTTAGCAAAATATGTCCGTACATGGGTCTACAAGACATCCTGAATATAGCAATGTTTGAAACACAAAATTATGTAAAAAAAAAAAAAAAAAATATATATATATATATATATATATATAATTAACCTCCCTAGCGGTCATGACAAGCCCAGCTCGTCCAGAGTTTGTGTGAAGAACAAACTCTGGATGAGCTGGGCTCCCATGAAAGCCGCATATCCCCGTAAAGCTACAGCGATTCTGCTTCCAGCAGCATTTCTGGGGTCGTGCGGCGTTACCGATCGTGTCATGGTGACGCGGAAGGGGGCGGGGGTGGGCAGCACCATAGACCTCCATGTTAATGGAGGGGCGTCTGCTTTCCATCCCTCACAGCCAGTGTCATTAATGATGCCGGCTGTGTGGAGAGGGGAGGGGTGACGCGGAAGGGGGGAGGGGGTGGGCAGCGCCATAAACCTCCATGTTAATGGAGGGGCGTCTGCTTTCCAGCCCTCACAGCCAGTGTCATTAATGATGCCGGCTGCGTGGAGAGGAGTGGGAGGAAATGGCAGGCAGTGTACCTTGCACACTGCTGTGATTGCCCGTACCACGCGGTAAAAACGTCGCAGTACGGGCGGTGCACTAGGGAGGTTAAATTAACGGTATCCAGGCAAAGGTCAGATAGGCAGTAAATGATCAGCGATGGTTAGTGATGACTGAACTGTCTGCAAGGTGAACAGTACGGTTCTCCCGGCGAACAGTATGGGTGTCCGACCAGCCGCGTTCACCGGTGAGATTATTATTCTTCTACTGGCCAGATCAGGAGCGGTAAGATCTGGACAGAGGAAGAATATTTTCACTAGAGACCGGGTAGAGAGTCCGGTCTTCAAGTGCAAAAAAATTGGCTTTAAACCAGAAGTGGCGTCACCTCCGGTAATCGGATCAGACTTTTTTAAAGCTTGATCCACCTGTTCGCGAACGGACGTGGCCGATGTTCGCCCAACACTAGCGATGGTAATAGCACAGTGTTACACACTAGTGATCCAGGCTAATGCTATGTTTCCATGGCTAAGTCGGTTTAGGGATGTGCCTATACCCCCTGCATTAATGCCTTGACAGGGATGTTGTCGCATCCAATACTTATTTATGACTCCCCCCCCCCACGGCGTTCATCAGGTCTGCTGGTCGGTTGACATACTGCGTCACTGCGACATGTACCTTTTCAAGCCCCTTGCCCATGGTGTGAGGCCATTGGAAAGAAGAAGCATTGCTGGGTTTGCCTGATTTTCCCAGTGTAAAATTAAGTCCCTGTAGTGTTGTGGTACTTGTGGTGCACCAATGACCAAATCCTTTTCAGTAAATCCTATGTCCAGCTCTGTCACACATGTCAGACACACAATTCATGTATTGTCCACGCAGCTGGTTAGGGGAGATATGCACAGTAGGAGCTAAAACCACACACTAATCAGCTGCACAGGGATTTCGGCTGATCTCTCTTGCCCAATATGTACAGACAGTCCTTGCAGAGAGATTCCTCACCCAGACCAGGTTGCCAGAAACACTCTTCTTGCAGGCCTCAAAGGTGGACAGGTCCAAACTCTGTTGTCGAGGCGCAGGGCTCCAGTTCTGATGTGCTCACCAGAAAATGTAAAGTGGGTATGCAGATGAGTTCCAATTATGAAATGAGTCAGCACTCGATGAAAATGACCATTGACTGCAATGTCCACTGAGTGTAATTCAGATATATTATTGATACACGGAAATTAAACAAGAAAAGGCAAAAATTAGACATCCCTTTTTTTCCCTCCCAAAAATTATTAGCCCTTTGACCATTAATAGTCACTAGTGTCTCCTTTCTGAGCCACAACTGACACCGATCTCTTAGAGTTCTTTATTAGGTAGGTGCAGGTGGTCCACTCTTTCATTTCAAATTGTTCTAGCTCCTCCGTATCACATGGTTTTCCAGCATGGACATTCACTTTGATCACCCACCACAGGTTCCCCATAATCTTGGTTTTTGTATCCTTGAGGAACTGTTGGACTAATACCAATGTTTGCTTTGGGTTATTGTCTTGTTTGAAGAACCAGCAATGACCTAAGACTAGACTACAAGCTGATTTCTGCATATTCTCCCTCCAAATGTCAACACAAATGCAAGAACTCTGTAGAGGAAAATAGTCAGATATGTTAAGCTAGCCATACACGTGTCGATTCCTGAGTGATCGATCGGCGCTCCGATCGATTCCAGTGAAGCCCCTGGCGTCGATCGATCAACCATACAAGTCTGTGCCTACCACCTTAGGCCACCGATTCCTGGACGATTCTGTTACCAGTCGATCGATTCACAAATGTCAACGCCCCTTGATGTGTGCCCAATCGATCAGAAAACACCAACAGGTTGGTTCTCTGGCCGATCCGATTTGGGTCGATCGGTGAAGGTGGGCTGCACTAGATTCCTCATCAATCGATCGGCGTGCACGCACTCGGTGATCGTTCGGCCAGGAATCGTGTAGGAAATCAACCTGTGTATGGCCACCTTTAGATATGTCAATATCTGCCAAGATGATTGTTGCTGACCTGGTCTCTTCTGGAGTTTTCAAAGAACACAGTTGTAAGGGATCTTCATAATGGCACATCACAGCACAGATTGTAACGATCTTTGATCCAGTAGATGAAACAGCGACTCAAGTAATGGCAAGATCAACAGCGCTGGCAAGAGGCAGAAAGCAAGAGCGGGGTCAAAAACAAGCGTAGGTCGAAAGCCAATGGTGTCAAATCACAAGGGGGCAAGATGAAGAGTAGTCGGGTTGTCAACGGTCGGTGCACGAAGGCGATGATGAAAACACAAGCAGTGATACAGCAGGAAGCAAGATACAGGCTAGAAGCACAATTATCTGGCATTAAATCCAAGTTATGACATGGCTTATATTGGAAGTGCATGGGAGGGGCCAAGGGTTCAAGGTTCAACGAGAACTAGGTAACCAGGTGTCTTTTAGACATTTCAACGATTTTGACTAAATTGCAAAGCCCCTGAACACGGTATCAACACCAAACTTGCTGGAGATGTAGAGGAGGGTTAGGGTATACTACAAAATAGAAAGTATGTCTGTAACACAAAAAGTTGTTGCACAAATGAAGTTCAAAATCAAGTAAAAATTTCAAAAATCGGAATTTCGACCTAATTTTGTAACTTACTTTTTGCAAAAACTCCATGTGCAAAAATGTTCCCCTAACCCTTCTCTACATCTCCAGCAATTTTGGTGAGGATACCATGTTCAGGGACTTTGCAATCAGCTCACAAAGTAAGCAAGTCAAAAAATTTGACCATCTCCAGACTGTCTTTGTATAAGTGATCCGACAAGGTACTAAACAAATATTCCGGTGGCTCAGGGGACAGAGCTGCAGCCAGAGTGGCCCTGGGTTTGGACCCTGACACTGATTGAGGTTTGTCTGGGAACATTTAAGAGGTAAAGATTAGTTTTGATGAGACTAAACTGGAACTACCCGGGCATGTGGATGTTGCTTATGTTTGGCAAAGAAAGGGAGCATCATGTTGTGTGGGCTGTATTGCAGCCTTAAGCACAGGAAGCCGTGTTTGGGTGCATAGTATCATAAAAAAAATTGTGTTAACATTTTGAGGGAGAATATGCAGAAATCTGCTCGTAGTCTAGACTTAGGTCATCCCAGGATCTTCAAACAAGACAATGACCCAAAACATAAGGCCCCCATACACGGGTCGGATTCTGGCCAGATTCCGGGCCGATCGATTCCGGGCGCGTGCACGTGAATCGATCGTGCCGGAATCGTGTGCAGCCCACCTTGTCCATCCGATCACGTCCGATCGTTCGGGGGCCCAGAATCGGATCCATCAGAGAACCAACATGTTGGTCTTTTTGATCCGATTCTGCACAGATCAGGGGGAGTTGCCATTTGTGAGGTGGAATCGGAGGTGGAATCGGACACGGAATTGTCCCGGAATCGTGCCGGAATCCGTTGGACAAGGTGGTATGCAGCGATGGATACTCTTAATTGGCCAATTGATCACACCTGCGATTCCCGGCAGAATCGCCGGAATCGATCGGATGATGAATCGATTGGACATGGAATCCGACACGTGTATGGCTAGCTATACATTGAAATGAGTCCTACGGTTCCTTTAAGGATACCAAAACCAGGATCCTGGAATGGTCTATTGAGAATCTGTGGAGGATGCTCAGTGCATGTCCGTGCTGGAAAACCATGTAATGTGGAGCAGCTAGAACAATGTGTAATGGAAGAATGGGCCAAAATCCCTCAGAAGACCTGTGCCTACCTAGTAACGAACTCCTCTAATGCCTGCCATACACATGCCCATTACAGATGGTCGAATTTTTCGACTTGCTAAATTTGTGAGCTTATTGCAAAGCCCCTGAACATGGTATCATCACCAAAATTGCTGGAAATGTAGAGAAGGGTTGGAGGAACATTTGAAAAAAAAAAGTGTTGCTCTAGCACATGTCGTTTTCGCATAAATTAAGTTCAAATTTAAAGTCGAAATTCCGATTTTCGAAATTTCTACTTGACTTTGAACTTAATTTGTGAAAATACTATTTGTCTTAGAGACATACTTTCTTTTTTGTAGTATACCCCCAACCCTTCTCTACATCTCCAGCAAGTTTGGTGATGATACCATGCTCAAGGGCTTTGCAATTAACTCGAAACCGTCGAAAGGGTCGAATTTTGGAAAAAAAATTTGACCATCTCTAATGCCCATAAGCGGCCGATTTTTCACCTGACCGACGGGCGTGGCGCTCGCGCCGTCGGTCAGCAGCAAAATCGGCTGCTTATCGGCATGTGCCCACATGGGGCGACAGATCCCTGTCGCCCCACAGCTCGGCCGGCCAGAGAACGGACATGTCCGATAATCTCTGACCGATGGAAGCCGATGCCATTAGCTTCAATGAAGACCGGCATGGTATTTATTTTCGCATTGTGAATATAAAATCATAATGCATGGCCATAAGCTTCCTAATGCATAATATCGCAAATATTCAACATTGTGAATGCCCGCCGCCATATTCACGAATTTTGCTCGAATAGCCGTTATTCATCGTATATATTTGCAATTCGAATATTCAAGCTCAACACTATTTAAGTGTAAGGGAGCTAATAATTTTGGTCTCAACGATTTAGACACCTTGATGAGATTGTGAAAAATTAAGATTAGGCTTTTTATATACCGTATTTTCCGGCGTATAAGATGACTGGGCGTATAAGACGACCCCCAACTTTTCCAGTAGAGTTTGGTATATTCTCGCCGTATAAGACTCTTTCAACGCACGCCAAATAAAAAAATGTATGTCTACTCTGACTTTCAACCCCCAGATCTCCAACACCCTTAGAAGTCTAACCTTTTTTTTGTATTAGTAAGGATAGGAGAAGTGAAAGCATGTATGCAGCAGAGTAGTGCTTTATGCTCATAGGGAAGCAATATTTTATAGGGGGCTTTTAGTAGGAAGGATTGTGCTCAGGGACCTGAAAATTCGCATGGATGTAGTCTTAGGGGTTAACTAGTAAACCACAAAATGTCAAGGTTCTACCATGCAGGGATTTAAAGATATATGTGTTCAATGTAGGCAAGTTAAATGTTGCATATAGGAGTATATCACTGGCCATGAAGAAGCATTGTCTGGTGGCTGGAATTTAGCTGAAATTTACCTTATAAGTGTTGTAGCTAGAGAGGTGAAACTCAGGGTGTAAGTAGTAGTAGGGGAGCATTACTGACCCTGAAAGTTTCATCATTATACTATAAATGGTTTTCCTGCTATGAATGTTCAAAGTTACACACAGATTTTGTTTCTTGAGCTAGAGGGGGAGAGGGTGTGTTCTCTGTGGAGAAGCATTCTGTAGCCATGGTAACACTGCTCTTTCGTTCCGTTCCGATGTATCTCAGCCAGCACGCAGCCCAGGCAGCACAGATCCAGTTACCGGCTCCCCTAGATGGTCCTCTGCACCCCCCTGCCTGCGGCACCCGGCGTATTAGACTAGAGATGGTCGAATTTTTCGACTTGCTAACTTTGTGAGCTGATTGCAAAGCCCCTGAACATTGTATTATCACCAATTGCTGGAGATGTAAAGAAAGGTTGTGGGAACATTTGAAAAAAAGAAGTGTTGCTTTAGCACATGTATTTTTTGCATAAATTAAGTTCAAAGTTAAAGTCGAAATTCCGATTTTCGAAATTTTTAACTTAATTTGTGCAAAAACTATTTGTGTTAGAGACATACTTTCTTTTTTGGAGTGTACCCCCAAACCTTCTCTACTTCTCCAGCATGTGTGGTGATGATACCATGTTCAGGGGCTTTGCAATTAACTCGAAATCGGCGAAATAGTCGAATTTTTGAAAATAAATTCGACCATCTCTATATAAGACCCCCGACTTCTGCACACATGTTCCTGTGTTCAAAAGTTGTCTTAAACGCCGGAAAATACGGTAATTTTCTAGATTTTCAGATGGAGATGGTGGAGTTCTGCAGAATTTGATTCTTCAAAAATTCGAAATTTCAACCCCCCCTGTTCGAAATTCATTTCTCCCCCGAAATTTCTAACAACCTGGAAGAATTTTTTAATTTACTACAAAAATAATTTATTGTGAATATGTCCATTCTAATTGCAGTTTTTTGAAAAATTTTATTCATTTTTGTTAAAAATCGGTAAGACATCAGGGAGACCTCTCTTCTTTCTCCATATGATGGGGAATTAGATTTTTTATTGATTATTATTGATTATTATTTAATATTTTTGTGATTAAATATAAACACTTATATTTACACCTTTAAACTTTAACCTTGGGCGATCCTCACTACCTGGCCTCACACACCCAGCCACCACCTCACTTGGCAACACAGCCACGCCACGCCACTATCACTTTTTTAGTGGGTCACATTTCTGTTTTTTTTTTTTTTTAAACAATAACTTTTTATTGAGAAAAAATTTTACAGGAAAAGAAAGGAAGAGCAAAAAGAGCACATGCGCTCCATAATAGTACACAAATGTCATACAACCACAGTGTCAGCCACGGGCGAGTACTGTCAGTGACGGCTCTAGAACATGATGTCCACATACATAGCCCATCAGCTAGGACTGTCAAGTACATCAAAGGTGGGAGTCGTCACACGTGGACTGAGTGATAGTCAGGGGCCACTAGAAAATTAGACAGTGGGGCACATGTATTACGACAGCTGGGAGAGGAGAGGTGGGAAAAAAAAGTATGAACATTACAAGGGTGGGGAGGGCAGCAACTTGAGGGGAGGGGGGGATGAGGCACGGAGCGGACGCGTCCCGAGAACCAGAGGGGCACTTCACCACCATGGGCCCCTAGGAGCCCAGGCGTCAGGCGTGAAGGTTTTGTGCAGATTAGGTGTCACATTTTGTGAGGAGGTCCCTGAACGTTTGGGGGGGTCACATTTCTTGACCCTCTCCTACCTTCACTTACTAATACTGGAATTCACCCCCTCCTTTATACACTTGCACTTCTCTACAATCCTTATTTACCCGCAAGTACTAACTACATACCCTTCTTATTAGACTATATATGAGCCTTGTTGGATGTAGGGCACTCTCCAAATCCCCCGTTCCCGGGCAGGAGCACACCTATGGCCCCACTTGGTCGCAACCTTGAGGCTCCACAAGCCTGTGAGTAAATCCATATCTCAATTTCGTACTACTTCTATTTAAGTGCGCCAATAATTGACTGACGGTCCTCCATTCCACCTGTACCATTTTTTCAATTAGAACGTGGTTCCATGAAATGATGTACTCCCGCACACACCCCTGATGAAGTTTCTTGTAAAACGAAACGCGCGTCGGGTTTGGAGCCTTGCCATCCATCTATGTGCATATGGGATCACATGTTTTTATGTTACTGTTATTGCTGTTTTGTTTGTAATTGAATGTTGAGTCGATCACTGTTTTCAGGGCCATGCGGCCCAATCTTGATGTTTCTATCTAAATAAATGTTTGTTATAATTTTTTACGTATAGACCACCTGATCCGTTATACCTTCCCCTCTGGAGCCTTTAAAGTCCCCTAGCCCCTGAATACCTCAGGGGGAACATATCGATCTGGGCGAACGGACCTAGGTTCATCCTCCCAGTGACTTCCACAGTGTGGATGGTCCATATGCGGCAGTGAAGGGGTCTGCTGGTGTGTATTCACCAAGATACACCTGCTAGACCCTAAAGAGATGGCTGGGTGTGTCTCCACAAAAGGAGCTGGGACCACTCAGTTATGGCTCCCAGATGAAGTTGGAGACAGGGCTCCTCTGGAAGTGGGAGTCAGTTCTGCGAGGTGCAGCAAACACAGGGCACACAGAGTGTGTGTGGCCCCTGCTGTGACTGTCAGGAAGCCAAGGACAATTTATGTTGGACCGGGTAAAGCCAGGAGGCTTGGCATTTCCAGGACATTCGGTTTGTTTGAATATTAACCCCTGTGCGGGTAACTTTGTGTTTGGACTGAGTCTTGGACAATAAACATGGGCAGGAGCCCTTAAAAAGGTAAATAGCCGTGTGGATTGATGCTATGCGAGTACACCTTTGAGCTGATTCCCCACAATACTTATATTTATAATTGAAAAATTCACTGTGAAAATTTGACTTTCTGCAAAAAAGTTGGAATCTTCCTGCAGAATTTTTGTTGAAATTTAAATTAAAAAGTTTCTCGATGTAAAAATCTCTTGATGTAACCCCCCTGTGGATATATAACAGTTTAAGAAACTGTTATAATTATATATAATTTGTAGGAAACAAATGCTTACACTATGCAGTCTGCTGAGTCAATTATCTCTTTGTTTTCTCTCAGAATAATATGCTGTGTTCTGGAAATAAATGAGTCTTGTGGGACTTTCCAGGTTTTGTTAGATAATGACTCATGAGTCTCAGGTGTCAGAGGGAGACCTTGGGAGAACTCATTAGTTGATTGATTTGTATACAGTTGTGTTCAAAATTATTCAACCCCCACTGGAATTGAGTGTTTTGGCAATTGTGACATTGATTGTGACATCTCAGTCATCTTGTTTACAATGAAATGAAAGCGACGCGTGTAAGTCAGACAAATATAACATAACATTAATAATGACATCACCACAAATGTCTTTTCTGTGTCACATCATTATCAGTTTTATTCACCCCCCAAGTGACATTCCTTCTTAGTACTTAGTACCACATCCTTTTCCAGGTATAACCGCTTTTACACGTGAAGCATAGCGTGACACAAGTGCCTTGCAGTGATCTACGGGGATCTTAGCCCATTCTTCATGGGCAAAAGCCTCCAGTTCAGTATTCTAAGGTTGCGCGCTGCAACTGCTTTCTTCAAAGTCCACCACCCAGGTTTCTCATCGGATTTAAGTCTGGTGCCTCGCGATGGCCACTCACTCCCAAAATGTTTCCAGCCTTTCATCTGCTACCATGCCTTCTATGGGACTTGAGGTAGCTTTGGGAGCATTTGTCCTGTTGAAAGGTCCAACGTCATCCCCAGCCTCAGGTTTGTGACAGACTGCATCCATTTCCTTCCAATATCTCCGGTACTTGAAGAGAATTGTCATGTACCTTGCACACGTCTAAGCTTCCTGTACCTGCAGAAGGCAAAAACAGCCATCAAAGCAATATTTGCCCGCCGCCCCCCCCTTGCCCCCACCCCCATTCTTCCGTAGGCAAGGTGTTCTTTCTCAAGGAGGCCTTGCTCTTCCTCTTTCAACAGCGATCAATGCTCCTCGTGGACCAGGGCCCTCTTGTTTGAACTAGATTGTGTAGGGGACCCCTGTCCTGTTAATATGTATTGATTTTGTTTGCCATCAAAGATCTGTCTTTAAAGCCCCCCACTGGGCACACGCAATGGGCGGCAGCCGATTAATGCCGCCGACTGATTCGGAGGTGCCCACAAAGCTTGCTCGGGCCAGAGAATGGCATGTCCAATTAATCTCTGGCGATGCCGTAGTTTCATGGGGACCATTGTCCCCATTGAAACTAATGGCCGGACGCAAAGTTGCCCGCTTATACTCTGAGAGATGGAGGGCAGCCTAATGACGTCATCTCGACGCTGCACTCACACCAACGCTGATCTGTCTCCCCTGCTTTGGTACTTGTGTAGGGGAACCTTTATCTCTATCTCTTCATCTTATCTGAAGTGTTCTATAGTACGAGGCCCCCATACACGTACGATATTTCACAACACGTATACAATCGACTTAAACCAATGGATTTTTAAAGTAGAGAAAAAAACCGAAATCGATGCTGTCCCAACCACCCGATCGATCCAAATGACAAAAAATTGATAAAAAAATGATTGGACAAATGTCGAGAATGTCTTACTCGACCCGTGTACCTGACAATGTGCTAGAATATAATTTTGTTTGCAAACCCGACCTCTTTGTTTGTTTACATATTAGCATTCTTAGTAGACTTTTGTTTGGAAGGCATTTGCCTGTTCAACAATTTACTTCACTTCCTATTGTTTTCTATGCAACCACCATGAGCAAAATCGGTTTCTCTGTGTGGGGGGTATTCCGAGCCCAGTTCGACCGATCGAACCATCATCAATCAAGATTTACGATCAATTCCTGAACTCGATGCATAAGGGAAATCGACATGGTGAACAGTGGCTTTAAGGGTACACCTTTGTAACTAGTGAGGCAGGAGCGTACTATCTTGCGAGCAGTAGGATTCGACCCCGCCCGTTTTGCCGGCAAGAGGAGCCACTTAGGTCTTCTATTTTCCTCCGGAGGAAACAGGAGCAGTAAGATCCCCGCCAGAGAGAATCTTTTCACTAGGCCTGCCCGGGAACAGTTGGATGCGGACTATTTTAAACATTAATGCGGCGGACAGACCATGGGGAATGTTCGCCCATCACTATTTAGAGAATGCTCGAAATATTCGCATGTGCTACCTTTCAATGAGCTGATTGCAAAGCCCTGAACCATGGTATCTCACCAAATATTGCTGGAGATATAGTGAAGGGTTTTGTGGGGACATTTGGGACGAAAAAGTATTGTCTCTAACACAAATAGTTTTTTGAATAAATGAAGTTCAAAATTAAAGTCGAATTTTCCGAATTTTCCCCGAATTTTTTCGACATTTGAACTTGACTTTGAAAACTTAATTTGTGCAAAAACTCTTGTGTTCGCGACATATTTTTTCTTTCAGATTTTTCTCCACTTCTTCTCTACATCTCGCAAGTTTTTGTGATGAGCCATGTCCAGGGGCTTGCATTTAACTCAAAATCCGTCGAATATCCTAAAAAATTATTTGAATCACTCGTCGTTGTAACCATTGAACTGCTTGAACGTCTACTGCCTTATCTAACAATATGTTGAAATGCTGAAAAACTTTATTTATACTGGAAGGCGAAAACACTTCCCATTAACAAGCGGGAAATAACATCTAAAACAATCCACCATTTCCTTATTCCTCAGACTATAGATGATGGGGTTTAGCAGGGGCGTGACAACGGTGTACAACAGAGAAAGCATCTTGTTTATTTTGATAAAGTTTTGTTGAGCGGGAACCAAATAAATCATAAATATCGTCCCAAAGTAAATGCAGACAGAAGCTAAGTGTGAACTGCACGTAGAAAACGTTTTCTGTCTCCCCGTTTTGGATGAAATTCTCAGGATGGAGTAAAATATGGAGACGTAGCTCAAAATAATCAAGACGAATGGAAAGACACTCAAGACGATGGTTATCAAGAAAACTTCCATCTCCACCAAGGAAGTATCTGAAGAAGACAACTGCAGAAGTGGAGCTAGATCACAGAAGAGGTGGTCAATGGTGTTCAGGCCACAAAACTTTAAATTGCAGATGATGACCGTCGATGTCACCAGAAGTAGGAATCCAGTTGTCCAAGCCCAAACAACCAGAAGGTTTTGCGTGTTGACATTCATGATGGATGTGTACCTCAGAGGGTTGCAGATGGCCAAGTGCCGGTCGTACGCCATAACCGTTAGGAGGAGACATTCTGCGCTACCTGTCGCGGAACCCACATAGAGTTGGGTAATACAGCCATAGAATGGCACATAACCGCCGTTCCACCATATGATGTACAGCATGTTCGGCATGATGATGGTGGTAAAAAACATCTCACAGGCAGACAGGTTGCAAATAAAAAAATACATGGGAGAGTGGAGTCTTGTACTGACAGCTATGAGGGCTATAATTAACGTGTTACCGATTATCGTGGTGAGATAAATGAGGGAGAACAAAAGGAAAATAAAGATCCTCATGTTTCGGAGGTCACCAAACCCAACAAGAAACACCTCAATTACCCTGGTCCTATTGTGTCCACATGTCGTCTGGTTGGAAAAGGGATCAGAAATCATTAAAGTTAATAAATTGATGATTCGGCAATATTAACCTCCATAGCGCTCTGCTGAGGTCCAGAATACATATAAGACCCAAAGATCAGACGGCTTCCTGTCACCTGAGGCTCCCTTATAAAGGCCTGGAGGGTGGAGCAGCTGATAAGTAATGCAGAACCATAGCATCCAGCAGAGGGAGCTCCAGGGCTGGAAAATTAACCCTTGGTGTCAGGGACAGTTCTTAGAGCTGGAAGCAGCTACAGCAGACACAGATCCTCTAGTCCTGCTGGGATCTGTGACAGGTGCTTTCTGTTTTGTAATAATACTCCGACCCTTCTCTACACCTCCAGCAATTTGGGGGATGATACCACCAGGGGCTTTGTCAGATAAAGCCAGTCAAATAATGGTATTTTCAAGATTAAATTCCACCAGAACAATTAGCAGCAAATCCACAAGATGATGCTGTGTTTTTTACTTTGAATTTCCTTAAATAGAGAAGGCACGCTATTCAATACTATTCTTCTTTAACCTTGGTGCCCCTAAGCAGAGGAATCGGGGGGCTCCTGAACCTTTAATCAGGTGAGTATTTTACATTGATTATTATTTCAGTGCAGTGTTGTGACTGACCACTGGGGGTGCCATATAATGGTTTTCAATAAAGATGTTTTTATGTAGTATGATGACCTATTTTCCCAGCTGCCACTGCTCTTAGAGATGATGGTAGGTGAAAGGAACATTCAGGTTTAACTCTTCACAGGAAAGTTGATTTTTTTTGATGCATTCTTTCCTATTATTGCTACTTGTAGAAAAGTGGGTGATAGGTCAGCTTTAGTTAACCCTCCGGAAGACAGATAAGTATGCAATTTCTCATATGGGTCCTGGCAACAGCAGGTAAGTGTTTTTCATTAGGATTTTGGAGTGCTTCTTCTTGCCCAGCCAAGCTGCCCCCCTCTATCCTCTAACTCCCAGGTGCCCAACCTGCAGCCCGGGGGCCACACGCAGCCCTTTGGGCGTTCTTTGGCAGCCCGCCTCAGTCCTTCCCCGAAACCTTAATGTTATTGCATAGGGCATAGGAACTCACCTGTCCGCCGAACCCCCGCTGACAGGTCCTCTCCCAGGAACTTCTTACAGTGGGAAGAGGAGGAGAGGCAATAAACTTACCGATGGGCGACATAAGCCAATCAGCGGCCCTGATGGCGCCTGAGCAAAGCCCTCGCCTCTCCTCTTCTCCTCTAGTGCTGGCGGGGGATCAGCAGACGGTGAGTGCCTATGCTACCCACTATTTCACCAATGAACGGGGGTGATTGTATATTTATATTGCGGAACATAACCTGAGAATGGGCGGCATCACCTTTAAGGCAGTTGATTGAAATGTTAGGTGCGGCCCTTTAGTGATGCTGAGGCGCACTTGTGGCCCCTATTCAACTCAGTTGCCCACCACTGCTCTAACTAGAGGTTTTGGAGTATATATAGTGACAAGGAGGGGTAAAAGCCGCTCTATCGTCTGAAATTGTTTGATGGGAAGTACATCTATCCTGGATTGACTGTCTGTTTGCATTGGACTATTTGTTGTTTGGGTCTGGAGCTACCAGAGCAGAGCAGGGAGGGGCTTCTGGTCGACCAGTCCAGGGTGGATTAGTCTCCACAGGGTTAGACCACCTGTGTCGGCTAATGAGATGTGGTAACAGAACTGTGAGTGGAAAGGAAAGGAGTAGAAAGTATTCCCACCAAGGAGGTGATAGAACTTGATTGTGGCCAAGGGGAAGGCTTGGAACAAAACTTCCCTTCCTTTGGCCTGGACATTGAGATTTATCTCCCAAGAATTGTGAGACACAGAGCCTAGCCACCAGGGCATCCATCTTGTGATTTTTGTTTTGATTTTGCCACAATAAAAAACTGTTTGTTTCACCATACCCTGAAGCCTGTTTTTGTTGCCTGCAGACTCTTTACCATTTGTAGGCTGATTCCCCACAATATATATATAATATATATATTACAGTATATATAATAAACAATGAACTAAGATAAGCAATACCTACCATTAACGTCTCGGTGATTCTTCTTCATCTTCTGTCATTCTGTCACACCTTCTTTACCCTGATCAAAAACATCTATAAAAATCAAGACTTGTTGCTGAGGCATTAAAATCTTCTTAGTAACTTTGACCAGCAATGGAGAGACTCCCGTAGACCTCTATGATGGGTCGAGGAGTGAACTACAATGAGGTCTGAGGAGGAACATTTCGAGTTGGAGACTTGGCTTGAGGTAGGTCCACACCTTCCTAAGTTACCATTCCACCTTAAATAACCTTCATGGTGCCCCCCCCAGCTGTATAAGGGAGATTGTTATGTCCTTATCAACTCTGGAAGGGTGGTGACTGTAAATAATCCTTGTGGGACTAGAGATCAAAGTCTGCAAACTCTTTTAATGCCATTGAGCTCATCACTCAACGGATAAATATTGTTAATCACTACCATGATGCTTTATGTTAGATGTCAACTAACTATATGAATTTTTCAAATAAATATCTGTCTGGGAAATAGGTCTTCTGCGGGTCTAATTTAGTTGGTTTCTTTCCAAAAAGAAAACTTAGGGTACCATCAAACCACCTAGAACATCTACATGGCTCAGGGGGTCCAAACTCACCAGCTACTTCATAATTAATGCCAAGACCAGCAGGAATGGCCAGAGAAGCTGAAACTAAGTAAAGGGTTGTTCTAAGCTTTCTACGATGGAACCTATTCACATACTCACTGATCCCGAAACTAAACCTGTGCCGGTAAATCAACTCCACGTGGTCCACCTATCACGTGAGAACGCATCTACAAATATATTTACACATCTAACTAATATACACGACTCCCCTCGTACAGAGCAACGGGGAGATCTCTGACTTAATTTAGGTGTTTGGTGGGATTTTCTTACCAGAGGAACCTAAAGGGAAAATGAAATGAATACTTGCAGGGAACCCATTATAAGAATTCATCAGACAACCTGGAATTATGAAGCATGCTTTTTGGAAACATGTTCGTCCGAGGACGAAAAAGTTACACAATGTTGTGGTTTGGTCACAAATCTTTTCAACTTTTCTAATGAACGACTATTTTGGATTGTGTAGTAGCATGGTTCTCAATCTTGTTATCCCGTGGGCCGCCAGAAGTGACGTTGCAGAAGTGTAATTTCCTGTGTTTGAACCGAAGTGCCGAGTGTCACTTCCCTGTATTTTGGAACAGGGAAGTGCCCATGCCAGAGTGTCACTTCCGTGTATTTGGAACATCGGAAGTGCCCAGTGCAGAGTGTCACTTTCTGTATTTCGAGTGCGGTGTCCAAGTGACCCTTCCCTGTATTTGGAACACTGAAGTGTCCATGCAGATGTCACTTCCCTGTATTTAGAGTTTCCCGGTGCCAAGTGACCTTCCTGTAGTTGGAACACTGAAGTGTCACTTCCTTATTTGGAACCCTGACGTGCTGGTGTGGATGTCACTTCCGTATTTGGAACACTGAAGTGCCGGTGTGGAGTGTCACTCTTCCTGTATTTGGAACACTGAAAGTTCTGGTGTGGAGTGTCACTCTTCCTGTTTTGGAACACTGAATTGCCTGGGTGGAGTGTCACTGTCCTGTATTTTGGAAACACTGAAGGGCCGGTGTGAAGTGGGGCAACGTTCCTGTATTTGGAACACTGAAGTTGCTGGTGTGGAGTGGTCACTATCCTGTATTTGGAACACTAAAAGTGCCGGTGTGAATTGTCACTTCCTGTATTTGGAACACTGAAGTGCCGTTGTGAAGTGTCCACACTCAACCACCGTCCTGTAATTTGGAACACTGGAAGTGCTGGTGTGGAGTTGTCACTATCCTGTAATTTGGACACGGAAGTGCCGGCGCGGATTGGTCACTTTCTATATTGAACACTGAAGTTGCTGGTCTAAAGTGTCACTTTCCTTTATTTGTTAACACTGAGTGGTGGTGTGGAGTGTCACTTCTTCACTTTCCTGTATTTTGGGCAACACTGAAGATCAGTGTGGAAGTGTCACGTCCTGTATTTGGAACACTGAAGTGGTGGTGGGAGTGTCACTCCCTTATTTGGAACACTGAAGTGCGGGTGTGTAGTGTCACATTCCGTATTTGGAACACTGAAGTGCCAGTGTGATTGTCACTTCCTTATTTGGAACATGAAGTATCAGTGTGGAGTGTCAATTCCTTATTTGAACACTGAAGTATCAGTTGGAGTGGTTTACTTCCCTGTTTTGGAACACTGAAAGTAATCAGTGTGGAGTGTTCACTCTCCGGTTTTTTGGAACACTGAAGTATCCCAGTGTGGAGTGTCAGCTTGTCCTGTATTTGGGGAACCTGAGTATCATGTGGGAGTGTCACTCTTCCTGTATTGGAACACTGAAGTTATCAGTGTGGAGTGTCACTTCTTCCTGTATTTGGAACACTGAGTATCAGTGCGGACTGGTCTCTCCTGTATTTAGAACACTGAAGTCAATTCTGCGTTCCCGAATACCCAGAAATGACACTTCCACGATGTCACGTCCAGCAGGATCAAGTTTAAGGTCCCCCTCCTATTTTCCCCCAAAATGTGCTTGTGCATATGATGTGTGGGGTGGAGGTTTGGAGCTGATGTCCCATTCTAGTTCTTGTTAGAAGAGACGGGGGCGTTACTCACCCTCCCTAAGTTCTAACCCCGCTTGTTGGGCATCATCCCTGCTGCCTGTCATAGCGCTCTGCTTTCAGCAAAAAAAAAAAAAAAAAACACGGCAACCCCTGTGAAATGGTTGTTTTGACCCTGAGAGGGTTTGCACCCCCAGGTTGAACCCGCTGGTGTAAGATGGACAAATAAATTGAATGTTTCTTTTGAGATTCGTGTGGCTCCCTCCAATTGCTCTTTTTCTTTTACTTCCAATTAATTTAGGAAAAAGATAGAGATAACCTCCAAATCTGGTACAATAAAGTGGTCCCCTGGGTAAACCAAAGTTTGAACAACACCTGAGTTAAAATTCATTAAACTTTAATTAGCACCACACAAAATACAAACAAATACAGACAGTCATGAAATTTGCAAGTGGTTCAATGTCCCCATTCGAAAGGTCTCAGGAAGGGTAAGGGTGGTGATAATCCCCAGGCCGGTACTGGAATGCCCATCTATCTAAAAACTAAAACTACATTTTTTCAACGTGGAGTGGCCCACATCCCGAAAATCAGTCAAGCAAATGTTACAGGATGGGAGATAGAAACAGACCCCCAAGACCGTAAAGAATTCCCAAACCCGAAAAAAAAATTTTCAGGGCAAGGGGACTTTAACGGCCACATTGTAAATAATGGTATAATTATGGAGAATATTATCAAGGTTCAGAGTATTTCCTAATTTTTCGACTTGCTAACTTTGTGAGCTGATGCAAAGCCCCTGCAACATGTGTATCAGCACCAAGCTTGCTGGAGATTGAGGAAGGGTTGTGAAGCACATTTGAAAAAAAGAAGTGTTGCTTTAGCACATGTACTTTTTGCATAAATTAAGTTCAAAGTTAAAGTCGAAATGTCCGATTTTCGGAAATTTTTACTTACTTTGGAACTTATTTGTGCAAAAACTATTTGTGTTAGAGACATACTTTCTTTTTTTGGAGTATACACCCCGCCAACCCTTCTCTACTCTCCAGCAAGTTTGGTGATGAACCATGTTCCGGGGCTTTTGCATTAACTTCGAATTGGCGAAGTGGTTCGAATTTTGAAAAAAATTCACCGCTCTAATCAAGGTATAAAGTTGTGATGTTTTAATACATATATTTATTAAAATCTAAGACAATGTGGCTACATTGATACTACGCACAGATGGGATATCAAATATCCCTACAAACGGTCCACAAGGTACATGAATAGATGGATACTACAATCAGAGCATGAGAATAAAGTGATACATAAGTTGTCAGTATACGGGATCGCATCGGGCAGGGTCACCCCGACGCGCGTTTCCGTAGTCTACTACGTCCTCAGGGGTATCTTTCTTCCATTGGTTTCTGTATGGTCCATATAAATACAACAACAAAACAAGACCACAGAGGGCGCAGATTAGCACTTCAATAAGTATGATAATCAAAGAATCGAAAATGTGAATCTGGGTTATGTCTTAGTGTATTTAACTTACATGTATGATTATAAACAGGTCGCAGGGATATACCAACCACAGCCCCCACATGGGCATTTATGGAAAAGAACGGGGGGCGGACATGGGCCTGGCAGTCAATCGACCGTCACAACCTGCACAAGGAGTCCGACCCATATGATGTTAGTATCTACAGTGTTCTGGCTTGAAAGTATGTGAACCCCCAGACCTGGTCACTGTTTGTGCAAAAAACATGTAAAGAAAACCTTATTAGACATACTCTAATCCCAATTTTGTAAAGCACAACCTTCCAAATACGTTTTGACCCACACAAAAAAGAGATATATTTTAAATTATTTAAGTACAACAAAGGAGGTTTATGTCCCAAAACTGAAATCTTACATGTGGCATAAGATTGAACCCTTTTTATTTGGTAGCTTGTGGCTCCTCCCCTTTGCAGCCATTACTCCACTAAACTTCTCCTGTAACCACTAACCATTCTCTCACATCTGCTTATGGGGATTTTTGCCCTCCTCCTTGCAGTAACTCAGGCCAGCGCATTGAAAACGTGGAGGGACATCTGGCATGTACCAACTTTTTCATGTCTCTTCTCCACAACATTTCAATTGTGGTTAAGGTCCGGACTTTTGACTGGGCACAATCCAGAGTGCAATCCTCTTTCTCGAAGCCCTTCCTTTTTATCTTGCTGGAATGCTTTGGGTCTTGTCTTGTGCATAATCCATCTTCCATCGTCGTCCCAGCGTCACTCCTGACTGACTGATGGCAGGAGATTCTGGTCGGATCTGTTGATAACCCGAAGAATTCTTGATTCCTTGGACAATATGGGTCGTCCAGGCCCAGCAGCAGAAAAGCAGCCCCAACTTTCACCTTTCCAACCGCCATACTTCACAACGTTGGGAGGAGGTTTCTTTTTCTTCATATGCCGTGTTGATTTTTCTCCAAACATGTCGTTTTGATTGTGACCAAATAATTCTATTTTAGACTCGTCCCTGTCCAGAGAATGGACTTTCCAGAGGCCTCTGGTTTGTCCAATTGCTTCTTTGGCAAGTTTGAAACGGGCATTTTGGTGCTTTTTTGAGAGCATGAGGCTTTCCTTCTGCAACCCTGCCCATGAATGTCCATGGCTATTCAAATTTCCGTCTGATTGTAGACGCATGCACTTTGTCCCCAGATGCTGCCCAGAGAGGCCTGCAACCTCTCTAAGGTGATGTGTGGGTTGGCCTTTACCTGGTTTATTATTTTTCTGGTGCTTCTGGGTGATAGGTTTGATGGGCGTCCCTTCGCAAAGTTGCTGTCCTGTTGAAGGCCCCCTTTGTAATTTCTGTCGTACAGTGGATGGATGGAGCTGGATCTTATGCGATGGTCTTAGAGCCTTTTCCAGACTGATGGGCTGTCACTACCCTCTTCTTCATTAGTGATGTCCGCGAACCTGGATTTTGCCGTTCGCGAACGGCGAATGCGAACATTTGTAAAAGTTCGCGAACACGCCATTGACTTCAATGGGAGGCGAACTTAAAAAACAAAGGGAACCCTTTCTCTGGCACAAAGTGTTGGGAAACTGTTTCATCACACGGGGTCAAACCTGGACAATGACATGACAGAGGGGAATCCATGGCAAAACTCCCAAGAAAAATTTTTTTTTCACAAAATAAATCCGCACCAAAGATTTTCAAATGAGAGCAATGGATCGCGTGCATTGGGCTGGTTTTCGCGTCAACTTCGCGTCGCGTTGGGTGGGTTTTTCGCGTCGCTCATGGGCATTGCAACCTGGACATGACAGCAGAGGGGAACCCATGGCAAACTCCCAAGAAATTTTTTTTTTCACAAAAAATCCGCACAAAAGTCAATGATCGTCACAATGGGGATCGCGTTGCGTGGCGGTTTTTTTTTTCGCGTCATCTTCGCGTGCGTTGCGGGTTTTCCGCGTCGTTTTCGCTTCACTCATGGCATGGCTCGTGTCACCACCTTTGCCCCTGTTGTCACCACCTTTTCCCGTTTCACCCCACCATTGCCCATGTCACAACTATTCCCCCGTGTCACTGACCTTTGTCCCGTGTCAACCACCAGTGCCCGTGTCACTGACCCTTTGTCCTGTCACCACCATTGCCCGTGTCACTGACCTTTGGTCCCCGTGTCTCCACTCTCTCAGCAGCATGTGAATGGCAATCTCTCCTTGCTGGTGATAGAGGTGTAGGATGGTCCTTGAGGTGGTGGGTGCTGATTGGCTTGATTAATGCTGCTGACTGAGACTCTCATGGTCACAGTTTGTTCAATTTCAAAGAAAGGGGGCGAACTAATTTTGGCCATGTGTTCCGGTATTCGCGCTACACTCGAACATGCTATATTTCCGCCGTCGAACCGTGTCTGTTCGCGCGAACAAGTTCGGGACATCTCTATTCTTCATGTCCTCGATACTCCCTTTGCTTTGGCTTGTTTGATTTGTATGGGACCACATGTTTCCGTTGGTTCCCCCCGCTCTCTGTTATTAGTGCAGGCCCAAAACTTTTTTCCAGTGAATTCTCATTTCATTGGTCTTCTTAAGAGTGATTGATTGACGCCCCAAATGTGTTTCACCTGCGTCTTTTACCTGCTGACTTACCAATGCAGGGCTGGGGGTTCACTTACTTTGCACAATACAGAAGTCCATGTTTCATGTAGTTTTTTGGGCACTTAAACAAAACCTACTAAACAAGGTACCTGCCATTGATGAACATATATCTGACACTTCATGACTAACACTGGTGATTATAGAATGAGACAACATGGTTCAACAACGAACATCTACCCCCTCTTGAGGGGTTTCACATCTTTCAAGCATCCACGTATTCAGTAGTTATTTAAATGGTAACTAAATTAAGAATGTGACGGAAAAAGCCCACCTGGGGTGTGGGAAACTGTAAGGACCGAATAGGTGGTTAAGGGAAAGTGTGCACTACCTAAGGTAAGTTTGGGTTTGAATTGTAGGAGAAGGGAGTTACGTCCTTGTGCAGGTTGTGACGGTCCTATTGACTGCCGGGCCCATGTCTCGGTCCCCCCGTTCTTTACCCAGAAATGCCCCCTGTGGGGGCTGTTTGGTTGTATATCCCCTGCGCTGTTTAATAATGCATACATGTATTACATGACTACAGACGACGTGGGCTGGACGAGTAAAGAATTTCAAAAGCTCTGAAAGGACCTTACTTTCTTAAAACTTGAACAGGAGGATAGCAGTTCTGAGTAGGAGTCAGAATCCACTGACTCAGATGAATGATAATACTAAATATCCATTCACAACCTAAACGAAAGCTCAAGTGTTCCCTTCTCTACTCTAAACCCCAAAAACCCCAACATAATATCTTTGTGCAGAAGGTAAACAAAACCCTGGAACAACTTCATTCATTCAGGGAAAGCCCCTGAACAACCGCTTCACCGGATCAAGTCCAAGCAATGAAAACACTATAATCGACTTTCATATCACCCGATAAAGCCCCTCCCTACAAGGGCGGTAATATTGGTGATTATGAATCTTGATGCAATATGAGGACTGTGCTCAAATTTTACGCAAAGGCCGTGGTATCGCCCTATTTCTAACACTACTCCATTATAACTTCATTATCCAGTTATAAAAAACTTTCTTGTACAAGCCCCATAACTTGGCATCATCTCTGACATACTTATGATTATCTAAAGGCAGTGACCCTATGACTGCGACATTTTACTCCCTGCCCAAGTGCAACAAAAATGTACAACACACCTCCCGGTAGAACCCATAGTAGCTGGCATAGGAAACCTACCGAAAGTCCAGCTCCTTTAGTGGACCAATATCTCCGTCCTCACGTGGAAGTCTGCCCTTCATATTTAAGGACACCGTACTCTTTTACAAACGGTTGGAGTACCTTATATTCGAGCTCAATGCATGGCTAGTTGCCTTGATGTTGAGCTCTTTACAAACATTATCCTCATACCCTGGGCTTAAAAGCGGCAACTACCTTCCTCAGGATAGCGAAGCTTAGAACAAGTGTACAGTGAGTTAATCCTCCATTACTCTAGTTTTATTTTAGAAAAAGAAATTACTTAACTTCATATTTAACAAAACACCTTTATCTCAATACAGGGGGTGCTATGGGGAACCAATGCGCCCCACTACGCAAACTTTGTATCTGGGTATGGACGGGACATTGGTCTTCCCAAAAATACGATTGCTTTACTCTCTCCACCTAAATATCATCTTGGTACAGATTCATAGATATTTTTTCTCATTTGGGAGGCAATAAACAACAGCTGGACAACTTTGTAACAGCTTTACATACAAATGACCTAAATTTGAAATCACCTTCAACTGCAGTCAAACACACGTGTCATTTTTTGGACTCAACACTTTTGGACGAAATCAAGAGTTATTAAAACCATCATTGTACAGAAAACCTACGCAGCATACAATTTTTGTTGTCTCACAGAGCTACACACCCTTCCACCTCTTCGGGTATCTCTTATTGGTAAGTATCTGCGCTCAAGCCGCAACTGCTCAAACCCCAGGAAGCGTCCTGGTGGAGGCGGGGGCGCTAAGGCGTAGGATTGAGGACCAGAGGTACAGCAATAAAATTGCTGAAACAAGCTTTAATAAAGCCACCAACCCACCAGACGGATCTAATCTTCAAATCCAGAAAAAGCTGAACCTGACGTTACGGTTAAATTTATAACCACCTAAACCGTCAACATTTGAACATCGACAAATTACTCTCTAAACATTGGGACTTGTCAGAAGCCAATATATTAAGCCACTAGTACACACAACTTCGTGAACTGGTAGTTAGAAGATCTAATCAATAAGGGATATGTTAGAGCCAGTCATTACACAGGTGAAAAAACGAAAGATTCAGTGTTAGGAAGGGTACTTTAAATGCAAACAATACATGCAAGGTGTGTCCATTTATCGATTGAGTCAGATAATTATCTTACCCAATGGGAAGCCCTTCAAACCAAACATTTTGCCGACGGTACCACGGCAGGGGGTCTTACTGTTAGATGTACTGCCGGGCATCTACATCGGCAAAACAAAACACCCACTAGGCCAAAGAATCGTAGAAGCATTGAGACGGCGGCAGCTGGATATACGTTACACTGTAGGAAGCATATTGCTCTTACCATTAGTGTGTAGCTCAAGATATACGCAAGCAGTCTGTGGATACTTGTATGCGTGAGTCGCGAATATCGCTATTCTCGGACATTCAGCTTGTTAATCTTACCGCTCAACCCTCATACCCGCACCGCGGATAGGTGACGCGCAGCGCGCTTTTGTCACGCGAACCCTCACTGGTTTTCGATTATTAGCACGATCCAGTCGCGATCCTGAATGGTTCGATCACGCGAACGATAGGTTATATCAAGGCGCAAATACGCTTTTTAAATACTGAGAACTGACGGGTATTCTACCAGACGTCATGTAACCCCCTCGCAGCACTCCCCTTGACTTGCGCCCCATCTGTCATCGTGCGCATATTTGGTCGCATTGCGCTCTTTTTCTGGCTATTGTAAGTCGACAATTGTTTCGGCGCCATTCCGTCCCTTATCCACTGTGTAAGTTGCATGGCAGTGCGCATATCTGGTCGCATTGCGCTTTTCGGAATAATCGCGATTTCGGATTCCGCCATTCTCCATGACATGCATGCATTGAGCAATTGGGTTCAGCAATTTGCGCTTTTCGGATAATCGCGAATTTCGGATTCAGCCATTCGCCATTGACTTGCATGCATTGCGCATATTTGGTCGCATGCGCTTTTCGGATCATCGCGATTCGGATTCCGCCACTTCTCCCTGACTTGCATGCATTGCGGCATTAATTCGGTCGCATTGCCTTTCGGATAATCGCGATTTCGATTCCGCCCATTCTCCATGACTTGCAGCATTGCGCATTTGGTTTGGTGCTTGTCCTTTTCGAGTCGTATTTCGATTCCGCCATTCTCCATTGACTTGCTTCATTTGCTCTATTGGTGGCCGAATGTGCGATTGTTATATCTCAATTCATTTACTTATTGGTTTTCGAGTATTCTAAATTGGTAACGATATTATGGCGGATTTATTCTCGAATACGCAATCGGAATATGCCATTGCTTTCACTTATTTACCATGATACAATATGTCCCTATAATTTTATGGTTCTTACAGAGTTTTTCATTCCCTCGATTCTAGGGTTTAACCTTGACCCCACCCTGTACAACTGACAAATTTGGTTCCCACCTCAAAGCCAACATCCCGGGCCTAATGAGGCATTAATTTAAATTGTTTCCTTGAACGACCTTTGCTCTAAGAGGAACCCTCCTCTCAATTCTCTCCATGATATATCTTCTTGATGTGGTAAACACCAATACCTCTTTCTATAGGACTGTCTCGAGTTAGACAATCCCTCATCACTTCAATAGATGAAGTAATCTTGATTGCTAGCAATCTCCAAAATGCCACATACTTTGCTGTAGAACTTCGCGAACCTGTTTATTTAAGACATATGATTGCTGAAATTATTTGTCCTATTTATAGTATTCATTCTACTGTGCTGTTTTGTATATTATATTATAGGTATCATACACATTTGACTTAGTTTATTATGATTTTGTTGTCTTATTTATACTCTTTTGCGTTAAGTCCCTCTATTGTTGATATTGTAATAGCGTTTTTTCCTTCCCCTCTCATTGGGTGCACGCTCTTTTCTTTTCATTCAACTTGGGTGTTGGCAAATTTATTTTGTCCTAATGGGGTTTTCTCCCATGATTCTAAGTAAATACTTACTAAGCATAACCCAGTCACATTTTCGATCTTTGATGATCATACTTATTGATGATGCTAACGCGCCCTCTGTTGTCTATGTTTGTTTTTCTTATTTTATATGGACCATACGAAACCACTGGATAAAATACCCCTGAGGAAGTAACTTACGAAACGGCGTCTGGGGTGACCCTGCCGATGCAGATCCCTTATCCTGACACTTATGTTCACTTTATTATCTATGTCATGTTTGTAGATATCCTCTATTATGTACCTTGTGGACCGTTTTTGTAGGGATATTTGAATATCCATCTGTGTTCGTTCATGTCAGCAACTGTCTATGATTTTAATAAATACTATGTATTAAATACATCACATACTTTTTATACCTTGATATATTCTCCATAATTATACCATTATTTACAAGGTGGCCGTTAAAGTCCCCTTGCCCCTGAAAATTATTTTCAGGGGGAATTCTTTTACTGGTCTTGGGGGTGTTTCTATCTCCCATTTCCTGTAACTATTTGCTTGACGTTACTGGAATGCCAGGGAAATTTTTTTTTTCTTAGACTGAGTCTACATTATACTGCGGGGGCGTTATGGGCACGTCGGGGTGTGCCTGCCCATAGAGCCTGCACGCGGTTTGGAAGCTGTTTAGGGTGCTGTATTGTCGTGCAGGCAATAGAGCTTCCTATACATTACTACTGGCAAACCACGCCCATAAACACAACAAGCCCAGTTTGTGCGCGTCACACACCGCCCCCCTTGTTGCCCATTGTTGGTGTTCTGAATCGTGCAGTTTTCTGTAGTGTAGAGGCAGCCTTACTGCTCTAAAACTGGGTGCATCTTATGGTCAGGTGCGTCTTATGATGCAAAAATATGGTACCTTACTCTTTAATTGTTTACTTTGTTTATTGAACCCACCTCATGTGTATGCCTTACACTTTGTATCTAAACTCCTCTTACGAATAACCCTTTAGTTACTCTGTTTGTTGGACTGATCTTCTGAGCATGACTTCTGCTGTGTATCTGGACTCCTCTTCTAAATAAGAATTTAACTACTCCATTTAATTGGACTGATCGCCTGTGTATGACCTTGGCCAGTGTTTTCGGACTACTCTTCTGCTTAACCCTTTGTCTACTCTGTTCATTGGACTGCTAGGGGATGCCTGGGGTGTTTCATCAGTCTCTCACATAGGATACTAGGATACTCCCTAGATACCGTGTCTTCCTCTGTGTATGATAATTGCAGCATACCTGGACTTTAACATTTACCCTTGATCGTGTACTCACTCCCTAGGGGGTTGAAGAGGGTTACTCCGGTCTTGGCTCTCAGGTAGGATACCTGGGGAAAGCCGAAGTTGGGTAGATGCATCTGGGAGGCATTCCCATTGAAGCGGGGGCTTGTCTATAGGTGAAGACTGAGATTGAAGGCCTGAACTGTAGATCGGTGATCCCTCGGAGACCCTCACAGAACCAGTATCATTATTTATCGTTGGCTTGAGTTGCACTTTATACCTTTGGTGCAAAATAAGCTTTAATACAAGACTTCATCTCTTGGTTCCGTAGACTGTAGATGATGGGGTTTAGCAGAGGTGTCCCTATTGTGTAAAGCAGAGACAAAATCTTATTTAATTTGGAGGAATGTTTTTGAGAAGGCACCAAATAGATCATGAAGATTGTCCCAAAATAGGTGCAAACCGACACCAGATGTGATGTACAAGTGGAGAAAGACTTCTGTCTGCCGGCCTTGGAGGAAATCCTCACCAAGGTAAAAACTATAAAAATATAGCTTAAAAGTATCAACAGAAATGGAAACAGGCTAAAGGCAACAGTGAGCAGCAGAGATTCCATTTCCACTAGATAGGTATCTGAAGAGGACAACTGTAAGATCGGGGCAAGGTCACAAAATAAATGGTCAATGGTACTGAACCCGCAGAATTGGAGATGGCACATGGAGACGGTCAATGTGGCCATTGCTATGAAGCCAGAAAGCCAGGACCACAGGGCTAGAAGATTCCGATTCTTGATGTTCATGAGGGAGGAGTACCTTAAAGGGTTACAAATAGCCAGATATCGGTCATAGGCCATTACCGTCAGAAGAAGACATTCAACGCTTCCGACAGATGCTCCCAAATATAACTGAGCAATACAGCCATAGAAGGACATGGACCCACCTTCACCCCAGACCACATGTAACATGTTTGGCATAATTATCGTAGTAAAAAGAACCTCACACAACGATAAATTGCAGAGAAAGAAATACATGGGAGAGCCGAGCTTCTCGTTTGTAGCAATGAGGCTTACGATCAGTATATTCCCGATCAGACTGGTGACATAAAATACCAGAAAGAGGAGAAAAACAAAGTCTTTCAAATTGCGGAGGTTCCTAAATCCAAGAAGAAACATCTCCATTGTGTCTGTTCTGTTAGGTTCACACATCACCTGTTATAGGGCGTTTGCAGAAGAACATTGGTCAGATTACAGTTCTTATTTCCATAAATTAGAATATGGGTCATTGTTTATAAATGGGACATGAACATATGACAGAGGGAGCCCCACCCAGCACTTGTCTCCGTGTGCACCGCACGTACCGGGGTGAATCAGGGGACGACAATGATCTCACCCCTATGTTGCCACAGACGCTCTCCAGGCCTTCAAACACCCATACCTCCCTGTTCCCGACACAGGGAAAGCCTGGCCTCACGGTCCTCATCTGCAGCAGTGGTTGAGCAGGCTCTAGACTGTTCAAGGGTGCGTACACAGAGACTGAGATCAGCGGAGCATGGCTGGTGATGTGCTGTTTCAAGGACGCTCTTTGGTGCGCGAGGAAACGCCTCATCCACAGGCGAGAGAGGATGTCCATTGAGGACTGTCGCAGACTGATCCACAGTCTGCTCAGAGACTATGACCTTATGGACTCACTAGAGGAGGTCGAGGAGGACTGAATAGTTTTTCTCCCTTCCCCCCTCTCTCCCCCATGTGTCTGGTCCTTTCAATAAAGCTTCGGGCCTGTCTTTTCCCCCTCCCTGCACCCTCCTTCCCTTCCCCAGCACCCCCGTAGCTTGTTGTTAGAATATTTTGTATTTTGGTTTGATCGTATTTTTTTGTTTACTGCATAATTATGCTTAGGTTTCATTGTGCAGGATGTTTACAATAGAGTAGGAGGGGAGTCATGCAGGACGTGTGGTGACTGGAGGGTTCTTCGGCATCGCACGTCAGGCGTTTCTCCCCAGTTAACGGGTATATCAGTGGGCCCTTATGGTGCCACTTAGCTCTAGTTGGGGGCACATTTTTTAACAAAGGGATTACCACTAAACCCCAGTAGGTGCATGGCCAGCATCCCAAAAACAATAGCAAAAAAGGGGGGTTGATGAATGGAGAGACCGGAGGTCCCAGTTTCCCCAAACATCGGAATTTTTCCTTACCAGGGTAAGGACAAGGGGACTTTCTAGAGGCCATCCTACTTTAAGTGTATTACCCCATGTGGGGATTTAAGATAAAATAATATAATGAAAATTAGCCTAGTAGGTACCAATTTAAGCATGGTCGAAGTAGCAAAACAGTGTGTCCAAAAGTAAATCAATGAGAGATTAATGAGTTCAACTGAAGTCCATAGGTAAAAATAAATAAAGCATAGTCCTTTATTCTTCAAGAAATAAAACCAAGTGTCAATGACTCCTCCGGACTAGAATGATTATAAATGGTATCCAATGTCCAAAACATCTGTAAGGTTTGCATTTTGTCCCATTAACCTCGACGCGCGTTTCAACAAGCTGTTTTCATCAGGAGGTTAAGTTTCGGGTGCTGTAAGTCGATGGATAGACCAGTCCGCCATGGAACCGCACAAGAGGAACGGGGGCCACTGTATGGTAGATAAATTATCCTTAATTTGGTTTGCCGCCAATCGAACGGGAATCAATGTGCACCACATGGGCACATCAATTCCTGTTCAATGGGGACCCTGTTTGCCGTGGTCCCCCGGGCCTCTGCTTCTCCCCAGCCTGTGACCGGCAGAAGCCAGAAGCAGAGAGAGAGGCCTGCACGCCCCCCTCCTTTCACACAGAGACGTGCTAGCCCCGCCCCCTGCAGCTAGCTGATCACAGCCGCCTCTGTGCTGTTCAGCTGGCAGACTGGCCATTACCTTGAATGGAGACCCAGTAATGGATTTCGACCAAGGTCCGTTGATCCTGCTTGAAGGAACCATAGATAGCTCAAATGAAGAAACAGATAAGAGCAACATTGGGTGCCGTGTGCGTGCATGGGCCATGGGCTATTGAGCCATGTATGGCCAGCTTCAGATCATGAGAAACAAAATTCTCTGGTCTGATGAGACAGAGATTGCACTCTTTGGTGCAAAAGCCAGGTGTCACGTTTGAAGGGAAACCAGGCAGCGCTCATCAACAGCATAATACCATCCCTACAGTGAAGCATGGTGGTGGCAGAAACTGGGACACTAGTCAGTATAAAGGGAAAGATGACTTCAGCAATGTACAGAGACATCTTGCATGAAAACCTGCTCCAGAGCACTCTTGTACTTAGAATGGGGCGGCGGTTCATCTTTTAGCAGGACAACGACCCTAAGCACACAGCCAAGATATCAGAGAAGTGGCTTCAGGGCAACTCTGTGAATGTCCTTGAGTGACCCAGACTTGAATCAATTGGAGTTTTTGGATGTAAAGTTGGAATAGTAATGAAAAAACAATAGCTTTACATTTAGGGTTTATATCATTAGTTATAAGCAGGCAGCACCTGATGCGCAACTGTTTGAGCTCAAATATTCGAATTGTGAATATTGTTGGCCAATACATGTGTCTTTAGGACTTCCTGCCTGCGTTTATTAGCCAACAGTCCACAGAAAACTTTCCCTCGCAGGGGTTATTGGCAATTCAAATAAAGAAATAAAAGTCACTCAAAAATACCAAGCCTCCTGGCCTTCAAATGTTCAACATAAACCGTTGTCCTACACTCGCTTCCTAGCAGCAACAGGCCTGGGCCCCTTACTCCCTGTGAGCCCCCCC